>CM067361.1:35043269-35206597 GCA_034401795.1 Chaetoderma sp. LZ-2023a | reverse complement strand
ACGACACGACGATGTTTACTCTCTCTTACTCTCTCTCACTTTCTCTCTCTCTCAGTCTCTCTCTCTCACTCTCTCTCTCTCTCTCACTCACTCTCTCTCTCCCGCTTCCGCTCTCCCTCTCACTCTCGCCCTCACTCTCTCTCTCTCCCTCCCATCCTCCTCCCTCTCTCTCTCTTTCTCTCTCTCCCTCTCTAACCCTCCGTCACTCTCTCCCTCACTCTCACTCTCTCACTCACTCACTCTCTCTCTCTCTCTCTCTCTCTCTCTCTCTCTCTCTCTCTCACTCTCACTCTCACTCTCTCTCTCACGGTCTCTCTCGCTCACTTCACCTCTCTCTCTCTCTCACGGTTCTCTCCTCGCTCACTTCACTCTCTCTGTCTCTGTCTCACTCTCTCTCTCTCTCGACTTGCGCTCTCTCTCTCTCTCTCTCCCGCTCTCTCTCTCTCTCTCTCTCTCTCTCTCTCTCTCTCTCTCTCCTCTCTCTCTCTCTCTCTCTCTCACTCCTCACTCTCCTCTCGCCAATCTGTCTATCTCTCTCTATCTCTCTCTCTCTCACACTCTCACTCTCACTACTTCTCTCACTCTCACTCTCTCTCTCACGGCCTCTCTCTGGACGGTTTTACCGTAACTGTGGGGACATCACTTTTTTCTCTCATTTTTTTGATTTTCATTTCCTTCGTGTTTCTGTGTGCGTTGGCAAAATAAAAAATACTTCTAAGATGGATAGCGATTATTACCATTAACTAAAAAAAGTGAGAGAATCCTGTGGGGGACGGTCCCCACACAGAGCGGGGACCTGGTGAGAGAGTCCCCACAAATTTGAGAAACAGTGTGGGGACATACTCTTTGGTTGGCAGTTCATGCATTAGCAGCAGTATGTGGATGGGAGATTACACCGCCGCTTAGTCTGTGCATGTGAGTGTTTATCACATCACGTGTTCGTATGCCTCATGCAATATATTTTTACATGAGAGTGTGAGATAATTTTGTGGGGACATTTCAATGTGAGAGAAATGAAAAAACGTAAAAAAACGTAAAAAAAATGAAAAACATGAATCGTGGGGACACAAATTTTAAATATATTTTTTGGACGTTTCACGCTTTTGCCGATCGTTTGAGCGACTGTAATTGTGGGGACAGGGCATTGTCCCCACAATCCGAGCATGTCCCCAGAGTGTAGGGTCTAGACGTGAAAATGTCCCCGGAATTACGGTAAAACAAGTTCTCTCTCACTTTCTCTCTCTCTCTCACTTGACTCTCTCTCTCTCTCGCTCTCTCTCTCACTCTCTCTCGCTCTCGCTCTCGCTCTCTCTCTCTCTCTCGCTCTCTCTCTCTCTTGCTCTCTCTCTCTCTCTCTCAGTCTCACTATCTCTCACTCTCACTGTCTCACTATCTCTCACTCTCACTCACTCTCGCTCTCTCTCACTCTCCTCTCTCTCTCTCCCACTCTCTCTCTCTCACTCTCTCTCTCTCACGCTCTCTCTCTCTCTCACTTTCTCTCTCTCTCTCTCTCGCTCTCTCTCGCTCTCTCTCTCTCACACACACTTCTCTCTCTCTCTCTCTCTCTCTCTCTCTCTCTCTCTCTCTCTCTCTCTAAGCCTCGCTCTCTCCCTCGCACTCTCTCCTCACTTCACTCTCTCTCTCTCTGTCTCGCTCTCCACCCCCCTCTCTCTCTCTCTCTCTCACTCTCGCTCTCTCTCGCTCTCTCTCTCTCTCTCTCTCTCTCTCTCTCTCTCTCTCTCTCTCTCAGTCTCACTCTCTTTCACTCCCTCTCTTACTCTCACACTCTCTCTCACGCTCTCTCTCTCACTCTCACTCTCTCTTGCTCTCCCTCGCTCTCTTTCTCTCTCTCTCTCTCTCACTTCACTCTCTCTCCCTCTCTCTCTCTCTCTCTCTCTCTCTCTCTCTCTCTCTCTCTCTCTCTCTGTCTCGCTCTCTCCCCCTCTCTCTCTGTCACTCTCTCTCTCCCCCTCTCTCAGTCTCACTCTCTGTCACTCCCTCTCTTACTCTCACTCTCTCTCTCACGCTCTCTCTCACTCTCTCTCACTCTCTCTCACTCTCTCTCTCTCTCTCTCTCTCTCTCCCTCTATCCCACTCTCACTCTCTGTCTCTCCGTTACCCTCCCCCCATCCTCCTCTCTCCCTCTCCATCTCTCTCACTCTTCCTCCCTCCACCCATCCCTTCCCCAAAATAGGGTGAAAAACTCTAATGAACAAAGAAATGTGTGAAGTCGTTAATCTGGTATGTTGATAGGCCTACACAATGAATATTCACGTGTTTTTTCTCGTATCCTATACAACATAGTATCGCGATGCTCTATGATGGAATAAAATCTGTCCAAATTTAGTATCTTGCTAAGAAATTGTTACAACTCGTCCGTTATGGTGAAATGGGCCCAAAATATACAACACACGATTTTCTTCACGTTCAAGTTCATTTATTACACTCAGGCCACATTGTGACAAATGAGGAAAAATACATATAAGACATATATATATATATATATATATATATATATATATATATATATATATATATATATATATATATATATATATATATATATATATATATATATATATATATATATATAGTGGCGTGATTAACAGTTACATCGTAATAATTAAAGACCAAGCGCTGCACGCAGCGAGATGTGTGTGCTAATAAGTGAAAACAACGCAACATATAATGCCTAAAAAAAATTACACTATTATATTCTCATAGGATTCAGATAATTATGTAAATACTTCGTCGAAAGTGCCCATTTTCGTACCTTTACAAAAAACGAAACTGAAACGGAAGTACTAGCGTCAATACGAGGATGTGACGTCATCAGAGAGACCGACTGTCCGCTAGACAAAACTCTATCCTCGCTGAACATGGAAATAAACATGGAAATTTATTCAAGCGACGGTGAAGATTTCTCGGCGTATTCTTCAGGCAGCAGTCACTACAACGAGTATGAGCTCATATCTGAGGGAAGTAGTGACTCCAGGCCTGAAGATGGTAATGATGTGCCGAATTTAGTCGTTGTTCCCTACCAATTTGAACCGGTACCAGATTTCGAGAATGCGGTTGTAGCAGACGAGGTGTACGGCATGGACGACAGAAACGCGCGACTTCAGAACGTAGACTGGTCAGTAAATTACAAACAAGTTATGTTTTTTTCTATATGACATAATATTTTATTATATCTGCCGCATGCGTATCAGAAAATAGACAATATAATTGCAAGGTAATGTGTTTTAGTCAAAACTTACAAGTTGTGATAGGACAATGCGTGCTCACAAACCTTCAACCTTTGGACAATCCAACGCAAATTTAACATACTTTCTAAAACCAGTTCTGGAACCAGGGGCGGTGATGAGACAAGGTGGGTCCTTGTCCCTACAATCGTCATACAGTGGGGACATATTTGGCCAATTAGAAAAGCTGCCTGAAATGAAATGTCTTCTCAGACAGAAATTTTCCTGAGGGAAGTCTACCCACCTACTCATCCCAAGACACCTGGATATCGAGCCAAGAGACCACCACCCCAGGACTGCCCCATCTCACCACCACACACAAAACGTTAAACCCATTCCAGCGCCCTTAGTCTAAAACCTGTCTTAAAAACCAATCTGTCCTAACTGGTCCAAAACTGCCCAATTTAATTGAGCATATTTGTTAGTGGTGTTCCGATTAATCGATTTGATCGGTGATTGATTGGTTTGTATATTCAACCATCAGATCGATCATGATTTCAGAAATCGATTTTGGTTGTTTATAAATTGACTTTATTAATATATTTTAACTGGTAAAGCTAGAAAACAAATACTTTTTGGAAAAGAATTTAAATTTAATTGTTAGAACTATATAGTATTACTCCTTAGTCTAAGACACTAATTCTTTCAGCACTGAAATAGTATATTAATTTCAAAGCAACCATACCAATAACATGTTGAATATTTTGAAATTTATTTGACTGGAAGCTGTTGCTGCATAAGGCAGCAACAGCTTCCAGTCAAATTAGTTTCAAAATGTTCGACAGATTATTTTTTTAATTATTAAGAATCTGTCATACCTGCGACTTTGTTTGACAGGGATAGTTATCCTTAAATATGCTATAACTACTGCATTCAAAATGGGTAAAAAATGAGAACCAATTATGATTAATCATTAAGTGATCTTCGTTTAGTATATAAAACCAATCATCAATCACAAAAGTAGAACCAATTCCCAACACTAATATGTGTACTATTTGACAAGGTGGTCATTGCCAACACAATGTCAAACAGTGGGAAAATATTCGGCCAATTTATTAGGAAAACTGATGAAATGGCTTCGCAGACAGTAACTTTCAAAATTTTTCAGATGGTAGACCACCCACACATCTCAAGACACCCTGGCTGCTTATCAAGCCGACCTTACCCCATCGCCCCACCCACTCCAAAAATGCATACTATTTATCCACCATCTAAGTGCCACAAACTGTTAAGCATTAGAGCTCATTTTCGACCACCAGGCCAGGAGGAGGACTTTGAGTTTGTTAGTTTTCAGCCTGCCTAATCAACAATTTTGTTGAGCGTATGTCATGTGGCGATTCTAATGGGCAACGTCCGCAAGATTATTAAAGTCCGAATTATGATAGATTACATTTCTTTGAATAGTTTGAAAATATTGTGATTGAAAGCTGTTAGTAAGACTGAGGTAGCAACAGATTTCTGTCAAATTAATTTTTAGATTATTACAGTTCCCTACATGGGCTGTCTATAATTTCTAATTCTTACATAAATATTATTTTATTTTAAAGTTCAGACCTTCAAATGCTCTATTGTCCACCATTTAGAAACTTCAAAATTTGAGAAGCAACACTGCATCTATACAGTGACTAGACAAACAGTTCAGAACAACTACATGTTTAGTCAAGAAATATATATAAAATGTTAATTCTTATGTACAGTTTAACTAACAACATAATTCTTTTTAAAATGGGAAATCATTTGAAAGATTAAAACGCATTACCAAACTTTACCGGATTGACCCTAGACGTGTAAGCTTCTGAACATTTATATACAGAAATCTGATTGTGCAATTTGGTCGGTGGATTTGCCCAAATTTTCATAAATCCTTTACCAAACTTTACTGAATGGATCATAGACTATATATATGGTTATAGTTATGGTTGAACAGATACCAAGGTCTTTAGCCTACATGTATTCAGCAGCACGTCCAAACAAAGATGACGCCGTGAAACATTTCAGATCTAGATTTTCTATTTAAGCCATATATATATATATATATATATATATATATATATATATATATATATATATATATATATATATATATATATATATATATATATATATATATATATATATATATATATATATATATATATATATATATATATGGCTTAAATAGAAAATCTAGATCTGAAATGTTTCACGGCGTCATCTTTGTTTGGACGTGCTGCTGAATACATGTAGGCTAAAGACCTTGGTATCTGTTCAACCATAACTGTTTCTATTCTATTTGAGACCATGCACTGCAGTTCCATTTGTAAGTCAATCACATAGTCTGAAAATAAAATACATGGAAACTAATTAGGCACCCGGATTCTCTGACAATGGTACAACATTGCAGTTTATATACATTGTATAAATAGTCCAGTAAAACTACAAATTAACCTAGAACAAATTGCAACAGAATTTATTTCTTTTCTGCGGCATTCATGGGACTGCCAGGTGTCACATATCAAAAGTCCTCCAAAATCCCTCGATGGGAAAGTGGGTAAATTCGCATATTTAGCTACCGCCATTATCTGAATAATGAAACTTCCCTTACCTGCTTCATTCCGCAAATAAACGAAGTAGAAATGTTGTCTAAGCTCTGAATTTCATGGTCACGGAAGACAGTAAGCAATTGGCAATATTGCCTTGAACCACTTGTACAAATTCTCCAAACCACAGATTAAATATGGTTGTATGCACAGGGCCGGGGTAATTTAAAAAAAAAATATTTAAAGTAAGTTTAATTTTGTTTTTCGCTTTTAAAATTTTATCTAAAATAAATTGCATTTTAATTTTCACTTTTATCTCACAATTTGAATAAATTTCTATACAATTCAATCAGAATATGGACATGTATTTAGATACATGCGTTATTTGTAACCAGAGCCTAGAAAATGGCTCACAAACTGTTAAGCTTCGAGTTAAAGGCTGTGACGGTATTAACAATGCTAGCAGAGCCCGTGAAAGCGATGTCATAGCTGATGTATGACAGAGGGTTCATGTAAAATGTCGACGGGAGTTCATTGATCCCAAGCGGATTGCCCGTGATGCAGAGAAAATTGAACAATCTCCGCCACCCATGCGAACACTCCGTTCAGAAAGTTCAACATTCAATTTTAGTGAACATTGTTTGCTATGCGGATACCCTGCAAAAATTCAAGATGGAAAGAAACGTGGCTATGATATTTATCCAGTAAGTACTCATGACTTTCAATGTAGTATCGCCGAGGCCTGTGAGCGGAGAAAAGACGAATGGGGCAAACTTGTAGCTGGGCGGCTGGCCTTCACGCCGGATTTATGCGTTGTCAATGCAGTATACCATCAAAGCCGCAGCGTAAATTTTCGAACCATGAAAAATACCCCTCAGCTGCACTCATCTTGCTCATCCCAAAAACATGGAAGGCCAGAAGACTTGGACAGAGTAAGAGCATTTAGTGCGACAATGGCATTTCTTGAAAATAATGATGATGAGCAGCTGACCCTGCACGACCTCGTTAATAAAATGCAAGAGTATCTCGATGATAAAGAGAATAAAGCATACTGTACAAAATACATGCAGGATAAAATAAAAAATAATTATGGCGATGAAATATTTATTAGCACTGTGAATGGTAAGCCAAACGTTGTTACCTTTCGTTCTAAAGCATCTACTATTTTGACTGACTTCTATAAGGAACAGAAGCGAAAGGATTCCAAATCAGAGAGCATGCTAATCATCCAGACAGCTGCCAAACTGCTTAGACACGATATTAAGTTAATTGATTCATGCACATCATCTGAAAGCTATCCATCATTTTGAGTATGAGTTGTGCACTCATCCGCCCGCACTCTTTGATAATTCATCTCTTCCATGGGAAGCAAATAAGCCGGCACTTGCTGATGCATTGTGGAAATTAATTCAAAATCAAGATGCAGTCCTTCCAGATTCTGTCCACTATGTGCTTGATGGAGGAGCTCTATTACACCGTGTTCCATGGCAGCGTGGAGAGACATTTGCAAATGTTTGTCAAAGATATGTAAAATATTGCATAAGCAAATATGGAAAGGCTACAGTAGTTTTTGATGGTTATGACCAAGGCCCAGACATAAAAGATGTAACACGTAAGAGGCGAACTCGTGGATCATGCACAACTGTTGTACTGACTCCGCAAACAGTTGTAACTCTGAGTAAGCCTGGTTTTCTTAGTAACAAGCAGAACAAACATCGGTTCATATCAATCTTAAGTTCATCTCTCGAACAGGCTGGATGCTTAACGATAAAGGCAAGCGGTGATGCTGATGTCTTAATTACGCAAACGGCTATCTTGGCTTCAAAGTCAACAAATACTGCTCTTGTTGGAGACGATACCGACCTACTGGTGTTGCTTCTATACCATACTGATATGAATGGCTGTCAGCTATTTTTCAGACCAGAGCCAACGCAAAATGCAAAGAAACCCCGACTGTGGAATATCAAAATGGCAAAGGAAAAACTCGGGTTCTGTTTGTGCTCACAGCTGTTATTTATCCATGCTATCCTTGGCTGTGACTCAACATCTAGGCTTTATGGAATTGGAAAATCTGCATCCCTTAGCAAAATCCAGTGCTGCAAAGAACTCTCTCAAATTGCTGAAGTGTTTACAATGAGTAATGCGAATAAAGATGACGTGATAAAAGCAGGTGAGAAGGCAATGCTTATTCTATACAATGGCACTTCAATGGATAGTCTAGTTGCTTTGCGGTACAAGCGATTCAGGGAGAAGGTTGTAAAAAGTTCCAAGTATGTTGAAGCACGAGATTTACCACCAACACCCGCATCCGCAAAGTTTCACAGTCTTCGCGTGTACTACCAAATTCAAGTTTGGAGAGGGGATGCTGGAGATATGGATTCAACAGAATGGGGCTGGAAAGATCTCAACCACCAAATGCTGCCTGTTAAGACTGACATGCTGGCAGCACCTGACGATTTACTGTATTCATTTAGATGCAGCTGCAAAACTGGCTGTGAATCAAAGAGATGCACCTGTAGAAAACATGGGTTCAGCTGCACATCCGCCTGCGAAGACTGTAAGGGTCTCAGTTGCTCGAATTCAATAACGCTCATTGAGGAAGATGACTTGGATAATTGATGCAAGATGAAATTAGTAGAAACCAGGTACCTATGCCATACTATTTCATCTTAGCTTAGCTTAGAAACACACAATACCGTGACATAATAAAATATAATATGTATTGTATCAATATCAATGATGGTATTAGGTAAATTCATGCAAGTGGCATAACACAATACATTTAATTTGTGGAGAATATGTCAATCGTATTCATTTATTACTAAAAAAAGTCCAAAAATACCCAGTCACACATATATTACATACCGGGTTTAAAGAAATAAAGAAAAATGGATTTTTCAGGTGAAATGGCCCAAATCTGGTAATAATTATGCAAATTTTACCCTTTCCCCTATTGGAATTTTGGAGGACTTTTGATATGTTGTACATGATGGCCCCCTGAACACTGGGCGAGGTAAAAAAATTCTGTTGCAATTTGTTCCGGGTTAAAATATTTTTGGCCTAGATTGACTGGACTAAAAGCTTTATTATGAATGGCCAAGTGAGCTTATGTCGTGGTATTTGTCTGTCTGTCCAACTTTTTCTTTAAGCGACTTCTCAAGAAACACTGGACTGATTCCAATTATTAGCTCACCTGGTCTGAAAGGCCAAGTGAGCTTATGCCGTGGCGACCGTCCGTCGTCGTCCGTCCGCCAACTTTTCCTTTAAATGAGTTCTTCTCAAGAACCACTGGGCGAATTTCAATTATATTTGGCAGGAAGCATCCTTAGGGCATAGGGATTGAAGTTTGTTCAAATGGAACCAACCGACCAATTTGGCCATTGGCCATCTTGGATTTCGACCGATTTTAGGAAACGTCTTTAAAAATCTCCGAAACCACTTTAGGAATCGATTCAAGACTCATGAAACATCATCTAGGGACAGAGGTAAGCCAAGTTTGTTCAAGAAGACTTGATTGCCCAAATGGTTCGGTGGCCATCATGACTTCTCCAGAACCGCTGAAGGGATTAGGCCGAAATTTGGGAGATATGATCAGGGAACAAGGGCCATTAAAGTTTGTTCAAGGGAAGTTGATTCGTCAAAAATCATGGCCGCTGTTGGCAAATTAATATGTAGCGTATTTGACGGCCATATTGGATTTTTTGATTTGATGGATTTTGAGGCCAAAATTGGTTCTATATGTTTTTGGGTATTCTAAGCTCAAATTTGCAATTTTTGAACTTGGCGGATAAACTGTTTGACGGCCATCTTGGAGAATTTTCTCGTCCAAATCTCCCATGCTAAAGCAATGGGAAATTTAAAATGTCTTCTCGAGAACTGCTAGGCAGATTTCAATTATAGCCATTTTGGATATCGGCTGATTTTAGGAAATCTCTTTAAAATTCTTCTCCGAAACCGCTTGGGGAATATTCATCTAGGCAAAGAGGTACGCCAAGTTTGTTCAGGAAGACTTGATTGACCAAATGGTTCGGCGACCATCTTGGATCACCTAGTTTTCCAGAAAACGACTCCTCCAGAAGCGCTGAAGGAATCAGGCCTAAATTTGGGTGGTATGATTAAGGACTAATGGCCATTAAAGTTTGTTCACGGGAAGTTGCTCCATAAAAAAACACCTGGGCGCCGTGGGCCAATCAAAATGAAGCGTGTTTGGCGGCCATATTTCACTTGCAAAAATGTCTTCACACTCATTTAAATGACTACTAAACCACCCACGAACAATTTTGACAAAAATTGATGGTGCTACAGGTGAGCAACACAGGCCCCTTGGGCCTCTTGTATTCGGCAGGAAGCATCCTTATGGCATAGAGATTCAAATTTGTTGAAATGAGGGCGATCGGCCGATTTGTCTTTAAAAATCTCCGAAACCGCTTTGGGAATCGATTCAAAACACATGAAACGTCATCTAGGGCAAGATCTAAGCCAAGTTTGTTCAAGAGAACCTGATTAACCGAATGGTTTGGCTTAGTTTTCGCTAAAGCGACTTCTCCAGAACCACTGAACTAGCCCGTTTTCACTATGTCCATATTACCAGTGATGGTGGTCGATAAAAAGTTTTTTTCAATCATGGGCCTGTCTTTACTAATAGATTAATTATTACTGATTTTACTTGCCAAATGTACACGATTGCTTGATAGGCTCCACTGTGTGACCACCTTTTTTGAATTTTGGAAACTTGATTGTGAATTGTTCTTCACCTTTCTTGTTCACAGCCTGTGCACGCCCAACATTCTCATTAAAGTGGAGTGCTGCTAATTGTAACCTGAAAATGGGCAATATTTACTGTGATAAATCATTTAGTTTCTGTAGAATATTGGTCAAATGTCAATTTTTATGCTCCTCCCAAAAATACTGTGTGTGTGGGTGGTGGGTGTGTGTGTGTGTGTGTGTTATCTAGTCGCCGTTTTGTCAGTCCATTCATTGGTCTGTCCATTCATTCACCCTGTACAAGTTTGTCCGGGCCACACAGTTTCGAGACTTTTATACATGTATATTTAACTTAATGAAATTTCGTATCGTATGTGGATACATTTTAAGAAGCAGCGGCATAGCTACTGGTGGTTGGGGCAACAGGGGCAAATTGCCACGCATGAACATTTTTTGGTTAAATATATATCTCCCCCAATTATCACTTAGGGTATGTCACTAATTGCAAGAAATAGCCTTTATTTCAGGATATGAGATTTTCCAAAGATTTTCTAAAGAAACTGATTTCCCTAAAATTGTCCCTAAATTGGTGTACATTTACCGCAAATTGGGGACATTTTTCATGGTTTGCCACTGCCATACATGTTGAAATAAATCCTAGAATCGCCAATGAGGGGATGGTACGTGTGTAGTTATCAAAACTGTGTCCGTTAGTCCATCCGTCTGTCTATTCACCCTCTTAGTGTGTACATACATCTTGGAGTGGTGTACAGGTAATTCATCCATCCATCCATTCATATCCTACCAGTTTGTCCTTAGCTTGGTTTCAAGACTTTTATATGTACGATCTGAACACCTGGTATGTGGGTGTATCTCAAGAGGGAGAAGGTGTGCTTGTATCAAAACTATGACAGTTTACAAACCTGCTCTTCATGGTTGTGTACCCAAAATGGTACATTTTTGGTGCAAAGTGTGTCAGTGTGCTGTGGTATCCTTCTAAGCTTGAAGTTTGACCATAGCTGCTCATTTTCCGGATAGATTGGACGAGGCACCTTTTTGTCAGAATCTCGGTTAGACTCTCATAGACTTCTGTACCTATAGATATAAAATGTATCATACTCCACTAATACCACTACAAGATTTAGAACTATGCCATCCAGGGGTCGAAATGTTTACACATAGATAACCTCCAGAGTGACAAGTAGGATATTATTTTACCTGTCGAGTTCAGAGTAGTACCTGCCCTGTACCCCACTGAGGGAACCAGGCAAGGAAAACAAAATCTGCCTCTGGCTACCGGGATATTTCAGAGGTACCCGTCGGACTACCAGTTAATTTAAGTTCATATAAAACTGAATATATTGCGATGTTAGTTATGAGCAAACAAAATTTCTGAATGGCAACCTAGAGTATAGTGCTGGTTGCCTGCACATACTTTTCTTAATTTTGTACCCTAATATATGTGCGTTGTACATGACTAATTGATTTCCGGGCAATGACTTCAATTGGAATAAAGGGATTTGAGCCAATCCTTTTTAATACTACTACTGTATGGATGTCAAGTTTGATGTGCGCTATTTTTGCCAAGATCTAGAGGAGTTATTGCCCTTGGAATATGTGAATTTCCTGAATTTGATTGTTTCCGGACAATAACTTCTGTTAGACTAAATGGTTTTGAACCAAATTTGGACTATATACCGTGTTAGCCCTTAGCACTCTGATGTCAATATTTTATCCTGTGCTATGGTAATAGCAACGAAACTGGTGTAGATTTGTAAACAATTGTGGTGGATGATGTTGCTGTCTATGACATCCCCATCATCCATCAAATGTGTTTAAAAATGAACAGCTCATCTTTTAATTTAATTAAAAATTTGGACATAGACAGTGCTAAGGGTTAATACTACATACTGATGCCAAATTAGTGATGCGTTAATTTTCATCAATTTTCATTCGCAGACAAAGGGAGGACTAGTTTGAAAGTTTACCCCTGGTATGACTGGTTTAATTATCAAGCCAGTCATTCCAGTGGTAAAATCTCAAAAATAGTCATCTCTTTGTCTGCAAATGGACATTTCTCATGACCAATGCAGAAGCTATTTTTGGCTGATATGAGTGTTAAAGGGTTAAGTCAATATGGTTTCAGCTCCAGCATTGTAAATCTGTAAGATACCTTACAATTTGTGAGACTGAATAAGATTTGGTTTAGGAGGTCTTACCTGGCTGAAACCAAGCTCTTGTTAAACCAGTTGTATGTTCGCAACTGGAAAAGAGCTGGTTATCATGGTCATGTTTATCTATAAGGTGATTCAATAAGGACACCCATCTCGCCTCGGCCATGTCGCCATTTCCATCGCTGCTCCTAGCACACCAGTACAGGTGGTTGATTATGCTTTGTTGCCACTTTTGAACTAGCTCATTGCCCCTTGATTGTGAGAATTTACCCAAGGTTTTCTTCAAACCTGCAAGACATTTGTAAAATAATGAACCATGTTATCCACCCGAAAGGGCATTTTTGTATTGCAAATGACATAATATATTAACCCTTTACTGAGCAAGCCAGCCAAAATGGCTTAGAACTGCTATTGTCATCCTGAGAAACGTACAGGAACAACGTTCAGTCACGTTGGCCTCAAAATAAGATGCAAGACTAGTAGGTCTTGTTGGCCGCTTTGAAAACCATTACATTGAAAGCTGCTGCTTACTAATCAATGAATTATGTTGACATCATTCGGCTGATAAGTCGGTAAATCACCTCTGTTGATAATTTAATAATTCAGATTTGAAATTGTACATAATTAGCTCAGCTGGCCCGAAACCAAATTTGGCTGGAAAGATATGGTGGTATGCTCCAGAATGTCTATTCAAAATTTTGATTGATAAATTCTTTGTGGCCATCTTGTTTTTTCTGAAAGTTTTCTTGAAATCATTTAAAACGGTACTCCTCCATATAAATGGCCCGAGGTCAATGGCACTTGGGTGGACTAATTCTGTGCTGTTATGTTTCACCACTTCTAACAAGAATTTTAATTGGCCATCTGATTTTCCGAAAATTTCTGGAAATCACTTAAAGTATGCGTGCCTTCAGAACTTGTATACACAATTTTGATTGGTCACGTTTTTTGGCGGTCATCTTGATTTTTCCCGGGAAATCGTTTAAAATGCTACTACAAATTAACTGCTTGGTCAATTTCAACCAACTTTGGCTGGAAGGATCCTAGAGTGATAGCCTCTAGAAAGACTATTCAGAATTTTGATAGGTCAATGATTTGGCAACCATCTTTTATTTTCTGAAAACTTTCCAGAACCCATTTAAAAACAGTACTCGTTAATCAATGGCCCAATTTCAACAAAACTTGGAACGATCCTATGACAGTAGGCTTCAACATATCAAACAAGAATCCTGATTGGTAAATATTTTTGTTGGCCCTCTTGGATTTTCCGAAAATTATCCATCATGTCTATTTAAATGCAAATGGTTCAAATGCTAATGGTCCAGGTGAGCATCAGAGACCATTAGTCCTCTTGTAATGTGTGTGTGTGCGTGCGTGCGTGCGTGCCTGCGTGCGCGCGCACGTGCGTGCGTGTGTGTCTGTGCGCGCGTTGCGTGTCTATGTGCGTGGATTTGTATTGATTGGAATGCATTGTTATGTGGATACTTTGCTGTTGTTGTTCTTTTATTAATTTCACAGAGTGTGTCCTCCTTGGAGAGTTGGAATGAAATATTGTATACTGGATTAAATACAGTGGGATACTGTTCGTGAACTTACTTTCTACTTTGTCATGCGAAGTCGGAATGGATACATAAATCAGATCTGTGCAGTGATATTAGTGGACTAAATTTTTTTTGAGATTTATGTGCATAACCAACAATGGACTAGAACACTAAATGCTGTACAGAACATAACATACCTTTAGCGATGTGCCATACATCATAGAAGTGCATGATGGTTGGTTTGTTCTCCCGTAGCCACTTCTGTATCTGTGGATGCCGGTCAGTGACTAAGCACACAGCTTTCTCATTAACGACTGCCTCAATTTTAGTTAATGTCCTCTTCAGGCCTTCAAGCTCCATATGGTAGCTGGATTTGACCTCGGTGCTCTGTGGAATATATTAAATGCTAAACATGGCACACGATTTAAAAGAAATGTGTTACAAGGTAATGGGATGAACATTCTTAGGCATCTCCATTCACCCTCTACAAGTTTATCCAGACCGCACGTTCAAGACTATATATCATCTGGAAACTTAGTATGTGGATGTATCTTAGGGTCAAGCTGTGCATGTATCAGAACTAGGTCAGTCATCCATCCATTCATCTGTCCATTCATTCATCCAGAAAATTGTGTCCAATAGCAAAGTAAGCAAATATCTCTGGCTCCATCGTCTGCCTTTATCCTTACCACTCTGATGTCTACGTTCTATCTTATACTGTGTCAGTTGAAAATAAACTGGTGTACATTTTTCAACAATTTTGGTGAACGATGTTGCTGTTTAGGACAAGAATATCTTCCACCAAATTTGTTGAAAAATGAAACACCAGTTCATCTTTTATTTTAATTTGAAAAATTTAAGTTTTTACTTCAGAGTGTTATGGCTTCATGATTTCTAAAGCAGAAGCACTTTGTAGCATTTTGTTAAATGCTCACCACTCTATTTTGACATTCGGTCCTGCAGATTTGCCATTGCATACAATACTACTGATCTTTGTAAGGCGTCTCAACTTTGGAATGCAAGGATGGCTAGAATGCATATATATACAAATGTATGTAAATAAATGTTATCTCACAATCAGGGTTAACCTGTTTGAAATGTTTGCCTGTATGTTATTTGTTACAAAGAATTGTCTCCCTTTGTGCATATGACCAATAAATGGTTAATTACATGTGCCAGGTTGGATGATTAACCCTTTACTGGTCACATGCACCAAGGCACACTTTGTCACAGATACCTTCTATGATTAATATATATATATGTATATATATATATATAGCCATTAATTTGTAGGGAAATGTATTATTGAAAACTGTTCACTGATAGGAATGTCTCATTCGAGCCATTCATATCAGTTAAAAGTTTTCAAACATACATTTTCCCCTTTAAACAATGGACTAATTATAAATTATAGGCATTTTCTCCAAATGGTCTGAGTTTTTAGAGAGCAACTACCATAGATAACTTGCTCGGTTAGACAGGCATTGGCCGTAATTTGTACTCGCGTATGACGCCAAGTATGGAATGCTGCTTGTTCTTTTTAACACATTTTTTAATTTCATACACGTAACACATTAACTCTTGTTCTACTTGAGGGATCTTGACTGAATTTGGCTGGAAGATAGCCGGTGTGGTCTGGCAAGGGTGCCAATTTTTTGATCAAAAGGTGAAGGTCCCTGCGACCCTATTACAGTAGATACTGTGTCGGTATTGCGTAAATTACGCTATGTGGGTAGACTGTTGAATATTTGGAAACTAATTTGACTGAAAGCTGTTAGAGTCTAAGGCAACATCAGCGTCCAGTGAAATTAATTTCAAAATAGTCAATGGAATATACCTTGTATGGCAGAAAAGTGACCTGATTAAGAATATAAACAGTGTGGGTGTTGGACAAATTTGTCCGTATAAAGTTGTTCTAAAATAGTCTCTTGAAGTCGATAAATTACATGATGTGACAAGTGTGTGTTTAATAAGTAGCTGAGCTCTGTTAACCCGCGTTTCAAAATTACATATGACCAGAATTTGAATAATGTCAAATAGATCAGTTACCCAATTTAACACTTAGCACTCTAATGGCAAAATTTTCAATTTTCAAGTTAAAGTAAAAGATGAACTTGTGTTATTATTTTTCAACAAATTTGCTGTAAGATGGCGCTCGTCGACAGCAACATCTACCAAAGATGTTTGAAAACTGTACACCAGTTTCTTTGCTATTGACACCGTAAAAGATAGAATAGTGACCTCAGAGTGGTAAGGGTTAAAGAAACTATTGCAAAATGATACCTGTACTAGTTCCATACAGATGAGCTTGTTGTGCTGCGTGTCATGGAGACTATAGCTCCCATACTTAGCGCAGTGGCCCATTTAGTCGTATCTGGCATCACCAGCAAGCTGTACCGTGTCGTTGTCCTTTAGATTTTCCAGAAGAGAATCTTGTTGTCGGCGTGTCATGGAGACTATAGCTCCCATACTTAGCGCAGTGGCCCATTGAGTCGTATCTGGCATCACCAGCAAGCTGTATCGTGTCGTTGTCCTTTAGATTTTCCAGAAGAGAATCTTGTTGTCGGCGTGTCATGGAGACTATAGCTCCCATACTTAGCGCAGTGGCCCATTGAGTCGTATCTGGCATCACCAGCAAGCTGTATCGTGTCGTTGTCCTTTAGATTTTCCAGAAGAGAATCTTGTTGTCGGCCCCATACATTTCTGATGACACTGTGTATGTACAGCCTTTGGTGTCTGAAAAATGTATTGGCAGAAATAGCTGCTAAGCCCCAAAATTTCAAGACACGCAAAAGTTTCCTAGGCAGTGCACCAGTAAAACATATGGCAGGCGACAATGATAGATTCCCATCTGGAATAGAACCGGTTTTGGGTTGACTTTCCCAGTGAAAATGTTCCCCACATGAGCTGCATGCCTGCATCACTGTTATCATGGTGCCAGTGATTGATGTAATTTCTGCAGATGCACCATGTGCAAAGCACAAATGACATACGGTATACAAAGCCAGAAGTGCAGACTCATAAATGGCAAATTTCCGGACAGGTTATTTAGAAGTTTCAAGATCCCTAAAATGTAAGGTTAAAGTTAAGCATTGAATAATTAAAATCGGCAAATTCTCATGGACACGGTTCACTTGCTAACAAAGAGCATATTATTTTAGAAAATGTCTCACTTGAATGGCTTGCTTAGAAATCTAGCCAATCACGCAAATGCTAAATTTTCTAAAATATTCTAGTCTTTAGAGCCCATCATCACAGTGGTACATTTTTTAAATCATCATAGTCAGCAACTGAACATTTCTCAAACCATTTCGCTGAGAGCAGGAGTAAAGCTGTTACTTATCCAATGTAAGGCTAGTTCGATGACCAACTATCCTACCTATGTGATAACTATTTTCAAATGTACATTCAAATTTAAACGTTTAATAATAAGAAATTTGACAAAGTCAAACCTGTTTATTATGGACCTTGCATAGGTCATGAAAACATTATCACTAAAGACAGGCCAGCCCTTGAAATTCACAACAGTAGTCAGCAATGCTGTGGTGAAACGCATTGTAAATTTAATGTGTCATTGCAAATGCTGTGGAGGAAAATTGCAAGGCTACAAATGCAACTACTTAAATGTGATTTTATTAGGTCCATAATGACATAATCATAGCGCTCTCTCTATAAAGGGTATCACTCATGATATCAAATGAGAAAGATACTTCAATTCACGAAACGTAGAACAAAGATTATAAGTAATGAAATTTGAAGAATGCTGCATTTTTATGCTATGGCGAAATTGTCTGGATTTCAAGGAGTGCTGGTGGTCATTAACTCAACTGGATCAGTATTTAAATAGAATATGGTGCCAAATGATGACGTGTTGCTTTTAAACAGACGGTCTTAAGACCACCGTTTGGCCCAAATGCATGTCTCCATTATAGACAGGTTTGAGTGCTACTGCACCCTGCACTATAAGTATTTTTCAATCAATTGCTTTAATCCCATGTTATACAATATGTTTGTGCATAAAAAAATTGGTTCTTTTGGTGTCATTGTTGATCAGTCAAGCATTACAATAATAAATAAATAAACATATATATATATATATATATAATATATAATAAGCGTCATAAAGAAGACAATAGCTCAGAATCTGAAATTGAAGTAAATGATATGGATGATGATACAATGTCAGTTTCAGAATCAGATGTGTCCATTCAAACACAGAGTTCACAGATGAAAGATGAAATGGTAATATACCGATCAGAAGGGGGTGGAGTGTTAGTGCCATATGTAACGGCGAGAGGCGTGAAATATCGTCTACTGCGCCATGGTTCTGATATTTCCAAATATGAATATTTGTCTGTAGAACTAGGAAATATTGAATTCGCAGAAAAATTAGGTAAATGGTCTAAGAAACGAGCTAAAAAACCCAAATCTAGTTAATCTAATGATGGCGGTTGTAAATATCATTTTACAAATTATGATTATCTGCACCGTCAATTGCAGAGGATTAAATACCGAATTCAAGCAGCGCCACTTGCTTGAAGAATTAGCAAATGAGAGAGTTGATATTGCTTTTCTACAAGAGACCAAAATTCAAAAAGCTGAAGTGTATGAATCTCTCAAAGATATTCCAAAAGGGCAGATTTTTCTTTCTTTATCACAAGATAATAGTGCGGGAGTGGCCTTTCTTATCCTGCCCCGCTGTCTCAACTATGTTGACGTTATATCGTCGTCATCAGATCCAAATGGACGATGGATTTGTGTATCAATTGATGTACTAAACACAAGTTTAAATTTGATGTGCCTTTATGCACCTACCTCTCAGCAATTGCGCCGTGAATTTCTAAATGATGTTTCCACAATAATTCAAGACAGAACGCCAGAAAACCTAATTATGGGCGGTGACTTTAATTGCATATTAGACGAGGCTAAAGACAGAAACTCTAGGTCTAATTTTAATGACACATCGCATAATATTTTGAAACACATTTGTGAAAATAAAAGCTTGTTAGGCACTTATCGGATTGAAACTCCAGAAGGCCAGGAATTTACTTGGTTTTCAACCGATGGAAGGTTAGCTTCAAAGTTAGACAGGATCTATGTAGAACGTTCATTGAAAGGTTACATGTGTAAAACTAACATAAAACCAGTAACTTTCTCTGATCACAATATGTTTTCCATCACATTAGACAATGCTGACTGGGTCAAACGAGGAGATGGATTTTGGAAACTTAATGTAGCATTGCTACGAGATAGTTGCTACCGCAAATGTGTGGAAAGTTGTTGGAGGTATTGGGATGAAAGAAGAGGTTCGTATGAATGTATAACAGACTAGTGGGAAGATGCTAAATCAGACCTGAAATATAATTCAAGGCAGTATTCCATTAGGAAAGCACGTGACATACGAAAGCGTAAAAAGGCGCTTCAGATGTCGTTGTGTAAAATTAATAAGAAAATTAATGATGGGGAATATAATTATTACGAACTATTAGTTAAATTAAAAGGTAGACTAAATGAAATAGAGCAATATCAGTTTGATGGCGCCAAAATAAGGTCAAGAGCACAAATGCATACCGAGGGCGAAAAGCCTACACGTTACTTTTGTAACTTGGAAAAGCAAGCGGTATAGAGAAATTAATGCGCTCACTGAAGACTAATGATGGAGTATCAGTGTGCTCAAATGCAGAAATGATTGAAACAGTATCCGAATTTTACAAATCATTGTATAAATCTGAGGGAAGCGAGGAAACTGCAAGTAGAGATGTTTTAGCTAATATAACGAAAAGACTTCCAGATTCATGTCGCGAAAGCTGTGACAAATCAATAACAATTGATGATTTGACAAAATCCCTCAAAGGTATGAAGTTAAAAAGGTCTCCTGGATGTGACGGACTTCCAGTTGAACTTTATCAAACATTCTGGCATATATTTGGGCCAGTATTAGACGAAAGAGCAACCAGCATTTTTAAGCAAGGGCATCTCCCTACATCGATGGCCCAAGCATATGTTCGGCTTATATACAAGAGGGGTGACAGAAATAAAATACAGAATTATAGACCAATCTCTCTACTCTGTGTAGATTATAAGATTATTACTCGGGCACTAACATTACAACTTGGCGCAGTCCTAGGCGAAGTCATTCATGATGATCAAACCTGCTCTGTGCCAGGAAGATCAATATTAAACAACACTTTTCTTATACGGGACCTTATTCAATTAGTTGAAAAGGATTGTATTCCAGCAGCAATAATAGCACTTGATAACGAGAAGGCGTTTGACAGACTAGAATGGGATTTCTTATTTAAGTCTTTAGACCATATTGGCTTTGGTTCAAGATTTATTAAATGGGTCAATATTTTATATACTAATATAACAAGTTGCTATTTAGTTAACACTCAGCCATCCAAACCTGTAGTGTTGAAACGAGGCGTCAGACAGGGTTGCTCACTGTCCCCGCTTCTATTCGTCATAGCTATGGAATCGTTGGGGGCCACATTGAGGCAACGCAATGACTTTCAAGGAATATGTATACGTGGCGTAGAAAGGCCACTAAAGGTTTCTCAATATGCAGATGATACGACTGTGTTTGCGGGTAAAAATACGGATTACGAACTGGAAAAATGCCTGGAAAGCAATACATCTACCTTGTCTACCAGGAAATGCAAGGGACCTGGCATGGCGATTACTCCATCGAAGGCTATGGGTCGGTCATCTTACTTATATGTATAAAATATCAAGTACAGACCGGTGCTTATTATGTAATACTGAGGAGGAAACGATAGACCATCTATTTACCCAGTGTCGCATAACTACAGGCTTTTGGGTATAAATCAATATGCTCCTTGCTAAATTTGGAACCAAATATGTGAATTTAGTGGCTGAAACAATTTTGTTCAAATATTGCTCAACTATCGGACGAATCATTAAAGCAAGGAGAAAGAATTGTTAATAACCCAGTTATCTGTAGGAGTGTGGGCCATCTGGAAACATCGGTGTTCAGAGGCCAGAGATAAAACCGGCAACAACCATCAGAGAGCCATACAAGCTATATTTCGATCATTGTTGATAAACTGCATTCATTGTGAATTTTACAGGCTAGTAGAACATGGGAGAGAAAGTAGATTTAAGGACGTATGGTGCAAAACTGACCTAGTATCAATTGCATACGGATATCTAAAAATATCAGAACTTGTATAAGCTAGCACACTCGCTGCTTGCTGTATATTGATAAATGCTATTTTAATTTAATTTAATTGCCTTTATTTTAAAATTGTAATGCCTTAGGAGACTCTAATCTTGACGAATATCCTAACCTTGGGATCAAAATATTTAAATATCAAATGCGCATTATGTCAATATTCTGGAGGTGATCCGATTTTCAAGTTAACAGAGTGTGATATCTTACAATTAGCTTCCTGTTGTAAATATTTACTGTAGGTGTATTTGTTCCAGGGTAATTTGCAAAAACTTACAATGAAGTAAATTTAGAATGTGAACCAGAGCGCCATCTAAGTAGTCATAGTTTGTATACGTTTGCTTTGTGCATTATTTTATATAAAGGCTACTACGTCCGTTGGGTATTTAATAATCGGCTAACTGGCGTCAATGTGTTACTTTTTGTTACTTATTGACGAGTCACCTCGCCACTTGTTGGCGAGCTGCACTCGCCATTTGGCCCTACTACTATACGGTGTGCTACGTTAAACTACATATGATCTACTTAGCCTGCCGGTCATGAATCGGCTCAATGGCATCAATGAATGGCACTAGCTTACTGCTAAGTATTGATGAGTGGCTTTACCACTTGTTGGTTAGCTATGCTCGCCATTTGGGCCTACTAGTACACGGTGTGCAAATAGCAATGTCTTTGTTAAATTATGTTATGTTATCAGCTCTTTATTAATTATGTTTTCTATGTAGTTATGCCACGGTTGTGGTATATGATAATAGAGTATTTAAGCTGGCACTGTTTTGACATGTTAGGTTTGTATTGTTATTCTATTAATAAAGCCAGCTATTTCAACCGATTTTTATGGGGGTTTGCAAGCCTTTTTAAAGGAGTTCCTCCGGGAAGTGTATCCGACTGCGTCAGCGTCGGATTTTCAAAAAAAAAATAAAAAGTAGTAGTAGTAGTAGTAGTAGTAGTAGAAGAGGTAGTAGTAATAGTTTAAACCTGTTAAAAACACCCCATCCCAACAAACCCAACCCCACACACACAACTTGTTTCATTTTAATTGCAAGGTACGCCAACATACACGGGTTTCCCCTTGATTTTCAGATTGTTCAGATATCAACTGTGAATTTGGCTTCAACTTTTGTAAATATCACTAGGTCGACTTTTAACAGATAAGAATATTTATTGAGTATTTGTCAACCCTAAACTCGCCCATCTCAAGTTATAAGTAGGTGGTTAAGTCGTCATTCTATAGCCTAAACTCATGCAGTAAGTACTTTCGGTTGAATTACATTTTTTACAATATCCTCAATAGACTATTTCACACACAGTCAACTATTTACTCCACCTTGCCAAGGGGTGGGTGCGGGGGGGGGGGGGGGTTATACGTGACAGGATACGTTAGCCCAATTGTTTTATCTTAGATGTGATATGATATGATATTTATTTGCATTTTTGTCTGTTTAGGCAAATCAGCATAAATTATGCAATTCGATCAATAATTACAGTAATTAAAGATGCATGTTCGCGCCAGAATGCTTGAGAATAGAATCATTGAGATTATGTGCTTTTGGGGGCTTGGATTGTGCGCCTCGATGTAGTGGGGCGGGTGAGTCTTAGCGCGTGATGATTTCATTCCATATAAATAAATTTCGTAGGTTTAGTTGTGAATTTGAACGGGGGACTCGTGCCTCTAATTCAATTTGACAACTTAAAGAAATTATATTAATTCATGCCTAGTCAAAGCATCATGTGCTGGGATTTATTTCGTTTCGTTGCATCTGGGAGCACGTTTTAGGCCTCTAGGAGCATATAGTTTTAGCAGTTTTGTTTTCGGCCATTTTGCTGTTAAGATCTATACATATATACATGAACAGAAATGGGCCCTTCCAAGTATATCCCTTGATCATTTGACGCCATAATCAACTGATGTGTAAGATGACGTTACAATCATGACATCATGAATGCCTCGAGATAGCCAGTCTTTAACGATTAATAGTCTGACACGTTGTACGAATTCACCTTTCCAGAGTATCCATCGATCATCTGACCTCGTATGACATCATAATCAGGTCAGTGCGTGTATGATGACGTCACAATCATTATGTCACAAAGGGTTCCATATAGACCGCCATCAAATCTCAAAGAGTCAGACACCTGTATAAATTGTATGTCTTTGTAATTCTTTGCTATTTACTAAACATGCTGTTTGGTGTTTTGAGGCTATTGTGACTGGGCGCTGTTGCTGCCTTAGGCAACAACGGCGCCCAGTCAAGTTAGTTTCAAAATATTCAACAGCTTACCTGTGTAGTTTTTTGGAAATTGATAGTTAGGGTGTTCAGAGATCGATCGATCCCAACACGAGCAATGTGTGAGTGGAGCTTAGCTAGAGATGGGCGGGGCATAGCTAAAACCGGAAAGGTCCATTGCATGTCTCTATCATCCAATAAACATGCTGTTGAATATCTAGAAACTAACCATATCTGGCGCCGTTGATGCATAACGGCACCCGGTCAAGTTAGCCTCAAGATACCCAACAGTTCATATGTATAGTGTTCTGCAAACCGATAATCAGGAAGTTCAGATAGAGATCGTATACTACGCAACTTTTATTCCGGATTTACCTCCCTTGTTGTATATATACGTGCGTGTGTAGTGCTTGTTTTCTACGAATGCACGCAAGGACCATCGGGGTTTCTTTCGACGTTAAGAGGAAATAGCTCCTTCAAGGACATGAAATAACATGCCCAATCCAAACACGACCAGAGTTTCTATATCTGGTAGAAATGCCTAGAAAACTAGCATGCTTAGATCTACGATTTGTATTGTATGGTGTTATTCATCCCATAGGTAATATATTATATATTGGTGAAAACTGTATAAATAATGTGAACAAGCCATGTTTAAACTGTATAAGCCCGCCTTTACAAATGTTATTATGCTGTTGAAGGGCTTGTGGATATAACGCTAAAGAGAATGTCACTGTATTAGTTATAAGATAAGGTATTTAGATAATTGTATAGCATACTAATTTAATTGTCATTATGTATAACGTATAAATGTACACGCAAGGACCTATGGCATATTGTGAAAAAAATCAACAACCATGTCACAAATTGAAAAACCGGCCTCTGAAGTGATCTTGAGCAATGCCCATTTGCAGGCCAAGTGAAGACTATTTTATAAAGATTTACCACTGGAATGACTGGCTCGGTAACCGATTCCAGTAGTACATTAAAAAAATAGTCTTCATTTGGCCTGCAAACGGACATTCAATAAGCAAATATTTGGATTTTATTACAAAATCTAGTCATTAAGCGGTTAAACCCTTTATCGCACCGCGCAGCCTACCTCATCCACCCACCACCTCAAACATACACAAATCAATAATCGTCCACTTCACCTTTTATTATGCATGCTCAGGTGGTATTTTCTAAATAATACACAGTTTGGTTATGTATTTTAAAGGTATTTTCGACGTGGTGGGATTGATCGATCCCCGAATGCCCAAACTATAAATTTCCTGAAAACTATACAGGTAAGCTGTTGAATATTTATTAAAGAGTAAAGATATACAATTCGTACAACAACGCATAGTCCGTCTTCAAATATGCGTATAGTGGAAAGGTCTCTTGTGAAGGTGTGTCGTATTTATTCGTATTTAGATTTCAAATCATGTAGAAATAAGAGGGGCATAGAATTCCGATGTGCGCATATATTTGTTGATAATTTCCGCGGCAACAAACGCGTTCCTGCTTAGAAACATCAGCCGTTTAAACTACTGCATTCTATACAAATTTAAAGTGTCTAAATGTATATAAATCTGAAATAGGTCAGTCTGGTCGAAGTATTATTCTACTCCATTTTGATTGAATCGTGTCAAGTGAAGTTATCGCCAGTTCTTTTAAGAGATTTAGATGTGAAGTACCAGGATGTTTGTGTTTCTAATCCTGCATTTCTTCCCGCCCATGGCTATCTTTGAAATATTAATTTCGTGGTGTGATCTGATTTAGCATGAACATGTTCATATGAGCTAAATTCTGCAACGTTTCAGAACTTCAAGAGATTTTGAAATTTAAGGGCGGGCACCCTTTTTAATCCTATCACAGGGCGAAACGGAAATCGGCTGCGTTATGAGGTGAATAATTACAGTTAGAATACTCCCAGCTAATTTTATCAAAATAAGTTCGTAAATAACGGAGGATTAGAGATTTTAAAATTTATGGGTGGGCGCTAACCTTCTAAAAAATACAGGGCAGTGAATCGATAATTGGGCTCGGTACTGATTTAGAGAGTTACCCACAGAATATCCCTGGTAAATTTGATCGAGATCTGTTCTTTGTGGAGGAGTAGCGATTTTAGAAATAATGTGTGGGCGCCCTACTATAACCTAGCAGGGCAGTGAATCGAAAAGCGGAATAAACATCATGTCAGGAATTACCCATAGAATATTCCTCTCCAATTTTATTGGGATTCGTTCATCTGTAATAGAGGTATGGAGATTTTGAAATTTAAGGGCGGGGCGCCCCACTAAAACCCCGCCGGACACTGAGTTGAAAATCTTGCTCCGATATGACGCCACTAGATAGCCATAGACGATTCCTATCAAGTTTTATGAAGATTCGTTTATCAGTAATCTGGGAATACTGCTTTTAAAATTTAAGCGTGGACGCCCTACTAAAACCATCAGGGCAGTGAATCGAAAATCAGGCTCTGTAATGATATCTAGAGATATGCATAGATTATCCCTCTCAAGTTTTATCGAGATCTGTTCATTAATAACGGAGGAGTAACGATTTCAAAATTTAAGTGTTGGGCGGGTTGGGGTGTCCTGATAAAACCCAGCAGCGTGATGTATCGAAAATATGCCTTCGTAGCGATGTCGATAGTTAACCCTAGAACATCCACATCAAGTTTTAGCAAGTTATATTTATCATTAATGGAGGAGTAGCCATTTTAATCTTTAAGGGCGGGGCACCCTACTGTCTAAAATTCCGTAGTGATGTCAGAACATATCTCTGGAATAGGTGCTTGAAGTCTCAGCTAGATTTGACGAAAATTTAATGAGGAGTAATAAAAATAATGAAAAGTCCACATCCTTACCGCCGCTACCGCCGCCGCCGCCGCCGCCGCCGCCGCCGCCGCCGCCGCCGCCGCCGCCACCGCCACCACCACCAGGATCACCACGAACACCACCATCAACACCACCCAACCACCACCATCACGGTACTACCACCACCACCAACAACGGCAGCTGCAACAACAACAACAACAACAACAGCAACACCACCACCACCACAACCACTACCACCACAACCACAACCACAACCACATCCCCCGCCACCGCCACCGCCACCGCCACCGCCATCACCAGAAACACCACCACCACCACCATCACCACCACCACCACCACCATCACCAACAACAACAACAACAGCATAAAACAACCATCACAGCAACAACATAAACAACAACAACAACAACAACAACAACAACAACAACAACAACAACAGGATCATGGCCAAGCTTTTGAGAATTTTCCGGATATAAAATTATAGTTAGGGCTTACATCACGCAGGGTTTCCGGAATCAGTCTTGATCCGCATTTGAAAACCCTGATCACGCGGAACTGTTTTAATTCGATATCTTATAGGTATCTTATCTCGGAAACAAGCAATCGGATCTAGCTCAAACAGTGAGTCAATCTTCCACACAAGAAACGTTGTTACGCTAACCTATCTTATTTTCTTCTTCTTTTCGTTCACTGATCATACCGCCAGTCCTGTAAGTGACTATCGACATGATCATAAGCGTTAAGTGCGTGGATCCATGGTTTATTAGAGTGCGCCGTGCGGCCTGGAACCTCCGTCTCCAGCACTCGAGGTTTTTGTCTGGGTTATCTCACCCTTACCGCCTTTAGTCGCCTCTTACGACACGCAGAGGATACGGAGGGTGTATTCTAAGCCCCACCTACAGGGCGGTTTACAGTGTTTACTTTTAGAAGCATAAACTGTGAGCCTATATGTAATGAAACGAAATAAATCTTAGCATATGCTGATTTAATTACGTATAAATTAATACAAATTTTTCAGCTGCGAAATTGAAATAGAGGGACGAGCCTCTATTTCAATTTCGCAACTTAATAAATTATATTAATTTATACACAACAAAATAATCAAATCAAAGCCTATAAAGGTATACAATTTTAACAATTTTATTGTCAAACTATCTGGTGTGAATATGCACCTTCACACGTTAAAGGGTTAAAACGGATTAAAATCCATAATCCGAATCAGACGGAATTCCGGATCTATGATTATCATAGGAACTGCTCGATTAGGTTCCAATTTAACACAGAAAATAGTTCTACTGTGCAAGAGGACTAGGCCTACCTTAATTGGGGTCTTGATTTAAAAATTTAAACCCGAAAAATCCTAATTTAAAAAAATTGTTACAGAAACTGCGGGCATGGGTCTATAAGCTTTGATTTCTCTTGTTGGATTTGAAATCTTATCTTGCACAAGATGTGGGCATACGGCAGTATTGGTCTGGTATACCAGTCTATCCAGCTATCAGGAACAAGCATGCGATGTGGTCTAAACATATAGGGCCTAAATAACATTGCATATTATACACAGACTAGGCCCTACCTTACGATAACATATAGGTAGGCCAGACTGTATAATCAGAACTTCTGACTCAGGACACTTAGGGGTGGGGTCGTTGTGGTCTTGTTATCAACATATGCTGACGCTAGGCTTATATGACGTGATACATTGACACACCTGTACTAGCTAATCCCAGCTATCTTGGTATGTCTTCTACTCCAGTTTAAAATATTAAAGTTAACATTTAATACTAATATATCTACCCTTCTAGATAGAAGCTTTCGGTAGGAAAATACGAATTAGAGTAATAACGAGAACGAATGCATTTACTGAAGTAACTGAAATTCTGTGCTTTCTGGTGTAAAGCGAAGCATGTACTGTTGATGTAACGTGACAATATCGAATTTGTGCCGTTGACCAATGGACCTCTCCAGTTTTAGCTGTGCACCCCCCCACCCATCTCTAGCTAAGCTCCACCCACACCTCGTTCACGTTGGTATCGATGGATCCCTGAACTCCTTGACTATCAATTTCCAGAAAACTATACAGGTAGGCTATTAAATATTTTGAAACTAATTTGACTGGGTGCTGTTGCTGCAACATCGCCAAGTCAGATTAGTTTCAAAATATTTAACAGCATGGCTATTAAATGGTAAAAACATACAATTCATGCCGTAATTAAATATGACGTCATTCTACTCGTCACTTAGTTGTTTACGACGTCATACGCCGGCAGATGATGGATTGATAAACTGGAAAGGTTGATTGCGCGCAAACCAATATCGAATATGATATCGGCACGCCCGTTGATAAACGACATGGGGACCAATATTGTATTCGATATCGGTTATCCCATTGGTCAATGGCACAGGGATCAATGTTAAATTCAATATTGGCGCGCCTACTGGTCAACAGTCCACGAGCCACTATCAAATTTCATAATTTGATATTTTCCCGTTGCGCTGATCGCATCAAAATGTACCTAACATAGCTTATCCGTTTAGCATTAACCATTTAATGGCTAAATTGGTAATATGTGCTGATTGCATGCCAATCTCCAGGCGAATATAAGACTATTATCGAAAATTTACTGATGGAATGACTTGCTCGATTATCAGGCCAGTGATACCAGTCGTAAACTTTCATAAATATTCCCCTCTTGGACTGCAAATGGGCATTCCTCAAGATCATCGGAGAGGTCAGTTTTGCCGTGCTTCGACATTAAGGTGTTCACATCGCTTTAGAATGCACTTTTGTTGATTTTGAAAATTTGATTTTCACTAAACTGAGAATAACGTGTATCTCCTGCGCGACTGATCCGATTTTAATTCTGTAAACGTCAGTTTATTGAGAGTGATTGTCCGGTAGAGTTATAGGTGTGCCCTGTTGTTTCATGAATCACGGAAATAGGTGAAAAACTATTTTTCAACAATTACACGAACATTTTTTAATGTCCCCTAAGACATTATTTCTGATGTTTATTTGTATATATACACCTGTGCAAAAGTTAAGCACCAGCAAAAACAATAGAAAGTAGAAACATGATGGTACAACTAGGCTGCCATACTTTTTGTCCCCGCGTTAGCTGACATAATTCCAAGTACGAAATGCACATGCATGCATGACTTCACGCCGCTTGATGTCCGTGCGTGGCGGGAAACAGCACACGTGTTCAGTTATGTAAAAGTCCAGTTTGAGGTGTAGAACATTACATACAGATTTAGGCGACAAGATTAGGAATTTTGTGTTCATGACCGTGGTTTATTTGTACAGAGAGAATTAGCTCTTGATTGTGAACCGCTATGGCAAGACGAAGGTTAAGAGATCGTGTGAAATGGCAAATCATAGGCATGCATACCACTGGTATGTCATGCAGAGAGATTGGCAGACAGCTGAACATTAACCATACTGTAATCAGTCGTTTGATTGCAAAACATGGGCAAACTAACGAGGTGAAGGACAGGCCTAGATCTGGAAGACCGAAGAAGACTACTGCCCGTGATGATCGAGCCCTAGTACGCCTTGTTATGAGATCTCCATTCACCAACAGCAGAGTGCTCAGCCAGCAATGGGAAACGCGCAATAGAGTGTCAATGTCTACCGTCAAAAGGAGACTGTATGCTGCTGGCATGAAAGCTAGGAGACGTGTCAGACGTCCTCTCCTCACTGCACACCACAAAGAGGGGCGTCTGAGGTGGTGCAACGAAAGAAGACACTGGAACATGAGATCCTGGAGACGGGTACACTGGTCCGATGAAAGTCGGTTCCTGCTTCATGCCACAGATGGTCGAACTCGTGTATGGAGGTCCAGACGCACGGCGTACGCCCAACGTAACATCATGGAAGAAGTTCCATTTGGTGGAGGTTCCGTTATGATATGGGGGTGCATCTCATTTGATTGTAAGCTGGATCTGTTGACTGTACCTGGAACACTAAATGGACAAAGATATCAAGATTCCATACTGGATAGAGTTGTGGTCCCTCATTTTGTAAATCATGCACCTGGAACCCACCCTATATTCATGGATGACAACGCCCGACCACATCGTGCTAGAGCTGTGCATGAATACCTCCGCTAGAATGCCATCGAAACCCTACCATGGCCAGCAAGGAGCCCTGACATGAACCCTATTGAGCATATCTGGGACATTCTGGGAAACATGGTGAGAAGGACGGATCCTCCTGTGCAGAACCTACAGGGATTAACAGACGCACTCCATCTTGAATGGCAACGAATACCACAATGGCGTATCAGTCGGTTGGTGACCAGCATGAGACGTCGTGTCCAGGCCGTCATCCAGGCACAAGGTGGATATACCCGGTATTAATAATGACAGTCTCAAACTCGTGCACAGATGTTAAACTTCGTTTTCAGACACCATTAATGACAATCTAGCCACGTGTGTCAACTGTAGGGCAATAGTTGTCAGTTGTGTCAACGTAACCATATTCCGGCCTCGTTTTCAAGTTCAAACAAAACATACAGTGTTTCCCCACCATCATAATCAGCATTCCTCTAGTTGCATTATTACCTCTTGCACTAAGATGGATGGGTACATAAATGTTTATGCTATTGCTTTCTTCATAGCACATGAATATACCCTCGCATGTGCGTAAAAATAGGGTGGTGCTTAACTTTTGCACAGGTGTATATATATGTATATTATAGATACGTTTATTTATAGTGTTTTAACCAGATTCCGTATATATATATATATATATATATATATATATATATATATATATATATATATATATATATATAGATGTATATATATATATATATATATATATATATATATATAGATGTATATATATATATATATATATATATATATATATATATATATATATATATATATTTATATATATATATATAAAATAAACGTATCTATAATGTGTTCAATGTCTCCAACATTGTACTAAGTACGGTATAATAGTTCTATGATGATAACAGAACTAAAGTCGTGTTACAACTTTTGGTGGTTTATGCACCAACAACTTTTAGCCAAATTGCTTTTCAAATATTCAGCATCTCCAGAACTAAACCCCCTGGAATATGTCTTCAGAAATTCTGCAGCCAGACAGTTAGTGCTTGAATAATCTGATAGTAATGGAGCAATCCAGTCTTAGCTATTGCCAGCCTATCTTTAGATAAGCTCCACCCAAACTCCGCCTGTGTTGGTATTGATCGATCCATGAATTCCTTAACTACCAATTTCCAGAAATCTATACAGGTAATCTGTGAATATTTTGAAATTAATTTGACCGCCTAGTCAAATTAGTTTCAAAATATTCAACAAAATGTTTATTACATGGTAAAGACATGTAATTCGTACAACATACTTAGTCCGTCATCAATTAAGCGTATGTGTCTAACTTATCTGCATCATTTATGAGGTAATTGATTATGACGTCATCCTACACGGCATAGTTGATTAAGACGTCATTGATTGATGAAAAAACTGGAACGGTCCATTATCGTAGGTGGAATGTCCATTTCCGAGCCTCGAGAATAAAGCTTTTATTAACTCGAGTGACTGGCAGTGGCTACAGATCCAGTTATTCAGGAGATATGTTTTCAATAGAATTTTTGTTGACTTGCGAATGAATGGACGTTATCGCCGGCATTGCGGGAGTCCTTTCAGGCCAAAGTCCCGTTTGACTGGACACATTAAACGTTTGAGTGTTGCCAGCCACCCGACAATATTTTCAATGGGGTTAAAAAGTGAAGATACTGAATATTTTGAAAACAATTTGACTGAACGTTGTTGGAGGTTTAGCCACCAACAACTTTCAGCCAAATTGTTTTCAAAATATTCGTCATTTCCAGAGTTAATTTAAGCCTCACGGAAAATGTAGTCTGCAGTAATTCAGCCAGCAGAGAGTTAATCAGACGTACATATTGAGATTTTTGGCTAAGATCCGACCACGGCTCGGCATAGTTAGGAAAACCGTGACAATTTTAATCTGGTCGTATTATGTGCGTGGTTCTAATGTTCGACCACGGCACGATTTTTGAAGAAATAACCAAATCGGAAGGGTCGTAACGGAAATCGGGAAGGTTTTGACATGCCAAAATTTCCGACCTACTCGTAAGCTGTCGTTAAGAACATCTTAACAAAGCAGTAATCAAATCGTGTGTGTACACGGCTTACGAACGTTGGGACCGTTCTGATAGTCCAGTCAATCTAAGAAAAATTGTAGGTGCACCGCGGCAAAATTGCGACATAATTTCTGTCAGTATATTTATGACGAAGAAGCAATGGTCTATTACCAAAAATATCTAGCCATTTTGGACAGTGGGAAATATATAATTTTATTTGTTATAACTCGCACTCTTTTGCGTCGCGTTTATTACTGATTTAATGAGCGCGCACATTGTCCTTACGGTCGTCAGCTCAGAATTTAAATCGGTAATTCTTCCTTTATGCTCCCCTATATCCTATTTTTAAACTGGCACGCTTATTTAGTGTTATGTTAGGTGTAAATCTATGCTTTATGAACGTTCATTTGTACAGCAGTTACTAAAATATCTGCCGTGTTACAGGATTTGGAATTTTCTTCTTAGGTGTTATCTGGAGTGTAGATCCCGTCTATCTAGTCTAGGAGAATTACAAGTGGATATTTTAAAATGATATACTGAGCTAAGATTTCTGTCATTTCCTCGTGTCGTTTTCCTCTTCTGATATTCTGCCGTTAGTATGAGTATCGTGATCAATTTATTAAATTATGTTATAATATAGCAATCTATGATGGCATAAACTTAGCTTGGTGTGGGTGGGTGATACTCTACACACTTTTGGTATATTATTCATTAATACACACAACCCTCATTTTTGCCTGAATGCAATGTATTTACATATAACAAAACATACATTTTTTCAAATAAATGTAGGCAACTTGGCGCGTACATGTGTGTGCCTGAATTAAATCTATTTTTCAATTATGACATCTTAAGCAATTATAAAAATGTCTCAGTGCTGCGCTCTACATATTATAATGTTCATTGCTTTTATTTGATTAGGCGATGGTGGACCCCTTGTCGTCATCAACTAGTGCAGCACGTCTACGATCACACAGAACAAAATAACCGAACGTTAGATGGCATAACAATCAAATCAAATTTGAACCACAACATTATTTAATGTGTGTTTACATATCTTGATACACTTTCAGTTAAATGCAATGTACCGGGAGTGGTATCTGTTGTCAATTCTAAGACAATAATTTACCAATTCTTATTGCTGAAAAACAATATTTCTACCCTGAAACCTGATTTATTAGCGCTTCTGAACACTGAAGGATGATATGTTGCCAATTCTGTTTATTGATGCATGGAATTTCACAAATGTCATGCCATGAGAGATGACCGTCTCCAAAACCTAACCCCTGAAAGATAACATTTACCAATTGTGAGTGAGGAAAGTTGATTTTGTTGTCAATTCTAAGTCCTGCAAAAATAATTTGCCAATTCTTAGTGCTGACAAAAAATTGTTCTGCCCTCAAACATGATTTGTTACCACTTCTGAACACTGAATGACGATATGTTGCCAATCCTGATCATTGATGCAAAGAAATTCACAAATGTCACGCCATGAGAGATGACCTTTTTCCAAACCTAACACATGAAAGTTGACATTTACCAATTGTGAGTGAGGAAAGCTGATCTGTTGTCAATTCTAGGTACTGAAAGACGATACGTTACAAATTCCTAAAGCTCAAAAATGATATTTCTACACAGAAACATGATTTATTGCAACTTTTGAACACTGAAGGATGATATGGTGCCAATTCTCATCATTGCTGCATGGAATTTCACAAATGGCATGTCATGAGAGATACCTTTTGCTAAACCTAACCCCTGAAAGTTGACATCTACCAATTGAAAGTGATGAGATGCAAATTGGCAATAAACTAAAGAGTATATACAGTATATTTTATATTCACAACCCGTCCGCCTGTACTGCTGATCAGTCACCGTAACATTCAATATGGAAGGGCGTCCAGGACCACCCCCTTAGCTGGTCAGCTACTACATGGAGGGCAATTATTTCCACTTTGAGATTGGAACAGTGGGATCCACTGGGTACACAGATGGTTTCGGAAGGTATTCTTGTGTGTTGGCTGAAGACACCACTGTCTCCTATAGCTCTGGTAGAGTTTTTTGCTGTGCCAGGGCTTTGTGTGTGGCATCAGTCTGTTCTTGTTTTCCAGTGAGTGCAGGAGCGATGGCCCTTATTCCGACACTGAGTAGCTCTGGATACCACACCTGGTGTGTCAAAATCTCACAGCGATCTGGATTATTTGGACAACACCTACATTCTCCTGGCATTTCTTCAGCTGGTCTTGCTCTGTTGCGTCAGCCAGCTCTTTGTTAGAGCCTGCAACTTCATTTCGAGATGGTGATCCATGAGTCGCTTGAAATTTTCGTCCTGTATCAGAATTTTCTTTCTCCCTTCAGGTTTCCAGTGGTTGGTCTTTTCCGTTTCATGAATATATGAGTAATTTTCATTGCACCAAGTATGTTTCTGAGTCCAAGGTTTTGCACCTTGTCTAGAGTTGATTTGTTCATCTTTGACACAGTGTTCCAAGTGCGTGAGGCATATTCCGGCACAGATTATACTGCACCTGTATAGACAGTTCTCAGGATCTTGGAGTTTGGTCGTCACATGGTTACAATGAGCATTCTCATAACACCAAGCTTTCTGATGGCCCTCACCTCCATCAACTAAATAGAGGGCTTTCATGTCAGGAGGTAATCTAAATTGATGCCAAAACGCTGGGGTGCCGATTTGTGGTAGGGTATTCTCTCTACGCATGAGTGAGAAAATGCTGGATAAGGTCTTTGACTTCATTACCCACTAGCCCTCACTCTTCTGTCTACTGTTGTATCTTATTCACGCCCTCCTGTATTTTATAGCCTTCTTCGGTGGCATGCTCCACACTGTCCGGTTGTCAGTCGACATGTATCCATATTTCGCTCTATACCACTCCCGGTATATTACCTTTAAGTGAAAGGACTGCATCATGGTATTTAAATGCAGTTAAACGCTGTCATGGTTCAAATTTGATTTGATTATTATGCCATCTAAGGTTTGCTTGCGTTATTCTGTGTGGTCATAGGCGTCTTGGATTAGTTCATGTAAAGGGGTCTATCGCCGCTTAATCAATTAAAACGCATGAACATTATAATATGTAGAGTGCAACACTGTGGCAGCGACGGTGATGGCGATTGTATTTGTATCTCTCACACCAGCTAAAAGCCTGTAAGCTACAGATATAAAATGTATATAATTGCTTAAAATGTCATAATTGAAAAATAAATTTAAATCAGGCACACACAGTACGTTCCAAATTGACTACATTTATTTGACAAAAATGTATGTCTTGGTATATGTAGATACATTGCATTCAGGCAAAAATTAGAATTGTATGTATTAATGAATAATATACCAAAAGTGTGTGGATTATCACCTATAACACCAAGCTAAGTTTACGTCATCATAGATTGCTATATTATAACATAATTTAATAACTTGATCCTGATACTCCTACTAACGCCGGAATTTTCGAAGAAGAGGAAAACGACACGAGGAAATGACAGAAATCTAAGTTCAGTACATCAGTAGAACTTTTAAATTATCCGCTTGTGGTTCTCCTAGAAAAGATAGACGGGGTCTACACTAAAAGTGACGCGGAAGAAGGGAATTAGAAATCCGCTAGCATGGCAGATATTTTAATAACTGCTGTACAAATGAACGTTCATAAAGCATAGATTTACACCTAACATAACACTAAATAAGCGTGCCAGTTAAAAATATGATGTATGGAAGAATAAAGGAAAAGTGAGCGATTTAAATTCTGTCGTGACGAGCGTAAGGGCCACGTGCGCGCTCATTAAATCAGCAATAAACGCTGCGCAAAAGAGTGCGGGTTATAACGCCTAAAATTATATATTTCCCACCGTTAGATTGGCTAGATTTTTTGGTCATATGCCAGTGTCTCTTCGCCATAAATCTACCGACAGAAATTCTGCTGCAATTTTGCCGAGGTCATTTCTTAGATTGACTGGACTATGACTGCATTACGGTCAGTATCGCGCGTGCGCATTAATTACAGGAATTTGAAGGCAACGCGTTTCTATGCCACATGCAAATCATTTTCACTGCATGTCTCTCCGTATTTCACTGCCAGCTCAGTAACTATATATGATGATTTATATTCTAAATCAGCGTTAATGCCATACCACGGATTGTCTATGATTACCTTAAAAATGGCCTAGATCCTAGTTGAGTCGTGCCGTGGTCGGATCATAGCCAAAAATCGCAATATGTAAGTCTGCCTTTAGTGAGTGAACAATCTGCTCATGTTGTAGGATTCCAGTTTATCCATCAATCATATGTCGTCATAATCCACTATGCGAAGCGGAGGATGACGTCATACTCAATTACGTCATGAATGACGTGGCTAAGTTCATCACGAACACATAATTGGTGACGGATAAGCGTCGTTGTACGAATTGTGCGTCTTTACTATTTAATAAACACGCTGGTGAATAGTTTGAAAGTAATTTGACTGGGAGCTGCTGCTGCCATAGGCAGCAACAGCACCCAGCCAATTTACGTTCCAAATTCCTACAGCGACTTAGCCTGGATGAAGCTTAGCTGGAGATGAGCGGGGCATAGCTGAAACTGGATTACTCCATTTCTAACAAACCTCTGCCTACGTTTTACATGAATTTGAATCAGTTTAACTAACACTTTGACCCTTGTAGTCCCAGAATCACAATTTCAAAAATACAGCTGTCGAATATTTTGAAACTAATTTGACTTGGAGCCGTTTCAAAATATTTAACAGAAATATTTATTAAAATGTAAGTTCATTTCCAATTCACTCGCTTTCTTGACGGACTATTACCACGTCAGCTATCATCTGACATATTTGATTATGACACCATGTACTCGCGAGGCAGACTCGAACGCTCCCTTAAGCAGCTTAGCAAATTATTATTATTCAGGAATTTTGGTTGTGAATTAGAATTTTGCTATAACTACACACCGCCCCTCCCCCACTCGATAAGATACGAATGAGCTGAGAACTAAATGAAAGATAATCCTCTCAGAAGCAAGTTACATTGGCAACTCAATATCAGTTACTTCCCTTTTAGCGACGAATCTTTTTTAATGTTAGGACTGTATCCAATCTGCTTCCAGATCATGATCTTAATAGGATCGTGATTGACACTGGTTTTTAGTTAAGCCGACTTATATATGACCACTCACGTCCATAGTCTGCCTGCCTACCTGCCTGCCTGCCTGGCTGTCTGCTTGCCTGTCAGTCGGTCGGTCGGTAGATCGATCGGTCGGTCGGTCTTGCTGTGTCTCTTGTTGCCTGTCTTGACGTCTGTCTGTCTGTCGTGAACAAACGTGGCACGGCTCTCATTCCTGAACCTTTGTCAAAATGTTCCTATACTCAGCTAATTTATCCATTGTGAAAATGAGCCTGATTCGACGATAAACAGCGGGGTAATCACCCTTGCAAAATATCTGCAGTATGAGGAACCACATTACTTCGGTGGCCCGTTTCATAATTTTAGCGCTGTTCACTTCTAACGTAGCAGCTATAAGCATAAGCTAACATTCATATAAGGACTAGGGCAGTCTGAGCTAGTTTTTTGATATTATAGTACAAGGGTGGATTTTCCTATTGGATCACATAGTAAATGGTCTTTCCGGATTTAGCTTTGCCCCGCCCATCTCTAGCCAAGCTCCACCCACACCTCTCTAGTGTTGCGATCGATCGATATCTGAACACCCTAGCTATCAATTTCCAAAGAAAATACACAGACAAGCTGTTGAATGGTTTGAAACTAATTTGACTTGGTGTTGTTGCTGCCTAAGGCAGGCAGCAACAACGCCCAGTCAAATTGGTTTCAAAATATTCAACAGCATGTTTATTAAATAGCAAAGACTTACAAACACATACAATTCATACAACGTGTCAGACCATTTGAGATTTGATGACGGTCTATATGGAACCCTTTATGAGGTAATGATTGTGACGTCATCATACAGGCGCTGAGCTGATTATGACGGTATACGAGGTCAGGTGATGGATGGATACTCCAGAAAGGTAAATTATTTGGGATGTAGATTCAAGAGATTTTTTTGTATGCCGTAGTCAAACTACATAATGCCCGCGTGTGTTAGCTCACCTGGCAACCTGACCAGAATGGACAAGTGACCTTAATCCATGGCGACAGTCCATCCTCCATCCGTCGTCCATCCATTGCCCATCTATCAACTTTAATCCGATTGGCCATTTGGATTTTGCACTATTTCTAGAAGCGCCTCTAAAAATCTTCTCCGAAACTGCTTGGAAGATTGATGGGAAATTCTAGAAACTTCATCGAGTGCAATGGCTGAACCAAATTTGCTCAAGAAAACCTGGTTCGATTTGCTTGCCATTTTGGATGACCTATTATAGAACCTCCAAAATCCCCATAGGAAATGAATAGGAACAGGTTTACCATACTTCTTTCTAGAACCACTATTTTTTTAATCACGTTTAAAAATCTTGTCCGAAATCGATTGATCGATTTATGTGAAGCTCAAGATAATTCCTCTATGGGACAAACACGGAATCGAGGTTGTTCAAGAGAACATGATTGGTCAGTTTGTCAGGCGACCATTTTGGATGAGCTAGTTTTCACTAAAACGGCATATCCAGAAGCGCTGAAGGGATTGAATAATATTACACAGTTCTTTGTAAATATTGCATATTTGCGTTTCCTATATGTCACAATGTGATCTTGGTTTGTAAATAATACATTGAATTGAATGGACCTTTCCACGTTATCCATCCATCATATGACGTCATAATCAACTACGTGACCTACAGAATGATATCATAATCAATGACGTCCTTTTGTGCAGTCTCTTAGTCAAAAGGAGGAAGCCACTTTTAGCTATGCCCCACCCATCTCTAAATAAGTTCCACCCACGCGTTGCCCATGTGTGTCTCGATTGCTCCATGCACTCGCCGAATCTCAATTTCCAGAAATGTATACAGCTAAGCAGTTGAATATTTTGAAAGTAAGTTGACTGGGTGCTGTTTTTGCCTATGGCAGCAACAGTGCCCAATCAAATTAGTTTCAAAATATTCAATATAATATTTTAATAAATAGTAAAGACATACACAATTCGTACAACTTGATGGACCATTAATCGTTTATGACGGACTACATCGCGTCATTCATAGCGTAATTGAATATGACGTCAGCCTACACGTGGCTGTGTTGATTATGACGTCATATGATTGATCGATAACCTGGATACAACAAATAAGGAACTGAAAACTGGCATCATTTTATACTGCCCATCCAGGTGATATACCATGTCACACATAATCTATCCATGACATTTTAAAACATGATTACGCCAACAAAGAAAGATATTTGGTCTTTCGTAGCCAAGTGCGGATACATTTATCCAGTCTAGGAAGACTGACATGATTTAATTTTCAACCGATGCGAAAACTAGTTCCATAGAATCTCGTTAGCCGCGGGTGAAGCGTAAAAACTAGGTCGTTTACTTTTCTTACGCTCCAGACCTTAAGCCTACAATGCGGATATAGACCAAGTTTGACTGCCGTCTGTGGAAAACTCTTGAAACAACAGCTTGGAATAAGCATTTGTGACTTACCGACGAACGAACTAACTAGAAAAGGGACATATCGGCTTATTGACCGACTACTTGTCTAACACGAGACGCTTCGTATATAATCGAGAAGAAATGTTTGCAATGGTGTTCATGTTTGGAAGACATTTTAATTGCCACTGTATGATTACTGTATTCTGCGGGTGTAGTTGTAAAACATCCTAAGCTGCAATCAGTCCTTCTTCGCTTTTGCCAACTGTGTCTTCTCCTCAGACGAAATCCTTAGCTTCCTCGGGTCCATTCCCGACTTGGGTGTACCGTGTCCTGATTTCTTGAGGTAACCACGTAGCACGCTTAACAGATGTATGCAATCCCGTTCTCTCCTGGTTTTGTATTTGCTGGCTCCGAGTAGGGAGAATTCCAAGGCTCTCTGTGCGGGTGTGTCTTCTGACATACTTAGCACATGGCCAAACATGGACCATCTTTGGTGGGCGACTTTTACAGACAGCGGCGACGTATTACACATCTTGGAAAGTACATCACTGGAAAATATGCTTTCTGGCCATCGGTGTCCATTGATGGTGCGTAGGTGTTTGCCGTGGCAGGCATCGAGTTTGTCTAGAGATGCATTTGGAGCTGCCCAGCTGTTACAGTTATACAGCATTACGGATACGCACGTTGCATTGTATAATCGTAGTTTTTTTTTATCAAGGGCATCTTTGATTTATGAATCCATAGCTTCCAGAAGGACCGGAAAGCTATGTTCATCATAACACAGCGTGCAGAATTGTCAGCAGTACTGCAAAGCAGTGAGCCCACGATTTTACTGTTCCTCCATGGCTCGTTGCCACGAAGTGGATCGTCATTTTCTTCAGTTTCATGCTTTGTAGATAGGTATATGCGGGTGAACTCTGATTTCCATTGATTCGTAAAGAGATTCTCAATTTTTAGTTTGCTTGCAGCTATAGGGAGAAGTTCGTCAATGGTTTTCTTTTCCTCGTCTATGAAGTCCACATCGTCGGCATATTCAATCTCTAGCGGCATACCCAGTATGGACACTGGGGTGGGGTGGTGGGGTGGGGTGGGGTGTGTGGTGGTGGTTGGTGGGGTGGGTGGGTTGATCTTGGGGAACATTCCCGCATGCATCTCAATGCAGCAGCAAGATAGCAGCTGAAAAGCACAGGAGATAGACCACCTCCTTGTGGGGAGCTGATTGATGTCTCAAAATCTACAGACTTCACTGACTTGAGTCGTACTCTCGGCTTGGTGTCGGTAAGCAGTATTATTACTAGTCCTAGCTCATATTCATTGTAACAGTCCTGGCGTAGTACGTATATTTAGAATCTGTAAGCGTTTAATTGTGTCGAAGGCTCGTGACATGTCAATGCCCATTTTGTGGAAATAACAGTGTTTGGAGATGACTACCGACACAAGCATGACACGAGCTCATACAATGTCTGCGCAGCTGCGTCCGTGGTTGAAACCACTTTGACATGATTCGGTGAAGTCATCGACCTTGTCGCAGATGCGGCATAGAGTAACATCAGATAGGATTTTCCGTATGCTGTTGACGAGCACAATTGGCTCCAGATTGGCTAAAGGGCCAGCTGGCTTCTTGGGATTGGGTAATGCGATAAGGGTGACTTGGCTTACAGCGTCGATGGGAAGGTGGTGCATAAAATCTGAATTGATTTGGTGCGTGATCGGTTTTAAGATAATGTCACTTGCATTTTTGGATAGTTCATTGCTCAGACCATCAGGTCCAGATGCACATCCATTTTGTAGGGCTTTAAATGCCTTCTCAACTTCTGATGTTTTAATTGGTGTTAGTAATGGCCTGGGGTCTACTGAGAATTGGTGCAAGTCCTTGAACCATTCTTGAATCGCCTCGACCCTGCCATGGTCAGTCCCGATAAAGTGTCCTTCAGAGTTGTGCACAGTGAGTGGTGGTGTGTAGTCAGCAACTCTCATGGCCCTGGCTGCCCGAAACATTTTGAGACAGTCATCAGTGGCATGATTTCATCTGCTATGGATACTGCTTGTTGAATAGCAAGATCTTTTAAGCGTTCGCTAATGTGGCACAGAATGTCATTGCGCTCCCGGCGTAGTTTGGTGCAGTTTTCACTTTGGCCGGCCACTTTGGTAGACGTGCAGCCGTAATGTCTTCTGCTCTGCTGACAGCTGTATCACTAAATGGTCGTCAGTATACCTAGTGCGGTTGTTTTTAAGAACACCGATGCTTCCATAGATTTCAGTATTTTGGTTAGGGCTTAGTTTGGATTGGAGCTGACGTCGATGTTAGCTATTTGCTCCCCGAGGGCCTTTTTGTATGACATTTGGGTGTTAGTGTCGCTGATGAGCTTAGGTATGTTATAGTTACTCAGCAATGTAGGCGAACAGCAATGTGCCCGGTCCATGTTGTCCGGTGACGGCATGGGTGTTTAATGGCCATATTTGTGGCAAATAGGCCTTTGGAGCTAAGGAATGCCACCAGTGTATCTTCATTGCTGTTGCGTGTGCCCTCGCCATACGATCCCATGCATAAGTCAAATCCTGAACTTTTGTCCGCAATTCCGAGTTTACCCTGCTTGGAGTTGAAATATGCACACACGAACAGTTGTCATCTAGCTGGGATTGTAATGGCGGAGCTCAGTACTGCATAGATGGAATCTAATATTGCTGGATTCGCTTTGGCTGTTTTGGTAGTTGACTATGCGACATTTAATCATGTTGTGTTTTCGCGTAGGTATATACGGGCCGATGAATTCAGCGCGATCACTGGCGTAGCCAAAACTAATGACATGGTCCAAGACCCTTGGTCCGATTACGAAGCCTAAACCCCTGTATGTGGCCTATTCTTGCTCCATGAGTATTAACTTATGGCCTGTCTGTAGTTTCTGCTCTTGGTGTTTAGCTGCTTTAGTCTCTTGAATGCATGTTATATCGATTTTATAGTGTTCATAGTCTGCACCTACATTTCGTGGTCCGAGTATGTCGAGTGCAGTTTCTAGTCTGAACAAGGTTAGACATAATAAGAGTTGCCTCTGTATACGGATGTCAGTGAGCAATCCTTGATGACTTGGTTTCCAAACAAAGTTTGTTCTTACGGAGGAGACCGGCGTGGAGGCGCCATCTTCCTCCCCCTAGTTGCCACTACGAACTTAATATTTGACCTTTTGACTCCAAATTTATGATAAATCTTCAGGACGCAACGGATAACCGTCCATCTAAGTCTGTTCAAGATCTCACTAGTAGAACCATTTATTTTGAGAAAGTATTCCTTTCAGACACTTTTTTCAAGATATTCGTTATAATATTCCTTTTTTAATCTGGGTGTCGTAGCCTTGGCCTCTATCCTGTTGATCCCAAATTTCTCAGACATCTTCGGGACCGCACGAATAATCGTCTATCCAAGTCTGATTAAGATGTCTTAAGTACAAGAGAAATCCCATCTGAATAGCTTTCAAAATATTCATTTCTTAATATGGTCGCCATGACATTGACCCCAGATTTATCACACGTCGTCAGGCCTCCACGGGCAACTGTTGTCCCAAGTTCGATCACCGTGGACCAAAAACATATGAAACTACAGCCTAAGATAAGCATTTGTGACTGACGGACTGACTGACTGACTGGCTAACTAAGAGACGTGACGGTTTATTGAGCTGCAACCCACGGCTAAAAACATAGGCTGTCTGCCTCGGTTTATGAGCTCACTGACAGAGGCACCATTTATAGTTTGACGTTGCGGTGTAAAACAACCAGCCATGCTAACTGTTGAATATTTGAAACCAATTTGACTGGAAACTGTTGCTGCATTGAATTAGTATCAACATTTTTAACATCATAAGGACCGTTTCAGTTGTAGCTATGCCCCTACCATCTCTAGTTAGGCTCCACCAACACCTCGCTCGTGTTGGGATTGATCGATCCCTGCACTCCCTGACTATCAATTTCCAGATAGCTATACACGTAAGCTGTTAAATACTTTGAAACAAATTTGGCTTGGTGCTGTTGCTGCCTATAGCACCCAGTCAAATTAGTTTCAAAGTATTCACCATGATGTTTATTAAATGGTAAAGACATACACTTCTTACAACTTGTCTGACTATTAAGCGCTAAGGATGGACTAAATCGAGTCATTCATGCCATAATTAATTATGACGTCATCCTACACATCACTTAGTTACCCATGACGTCATATGACGACAGATGATTGATGGATAAACGGGAAAGTTACATTATTACCTAATAAAGAATGTGTTGTATTGACACTTCCATAGCGACGCTGACTGTTGCTTGAGAAGATACTAACACACGCGTGACTGATATGAAATCCATATAGGGCAATCTACTAGAGCAATCCAAGATGTGGGATGAGATTATCCTCCATTTAACCCAGGGGGTCTCACAAGGGTCCTTTTGAGTGTATACCGACAAAAAATGCAGCTTTACATCCCCAAAAGTAGTGGCAATGGGTACCATGGGACACCTGAAAATAGTATATGATTGTTATATACAAACTAGTTTTATATGGTTTTGCACAAAACATACATACACAATCTAGCATTGGACCACTATAATTCATAGTTCTGCCTTATTATTTTGGCATGGATGGCAAATATTACTCAGATTTCAGATTGTGACTCCGAAACTTTAGCTGGGAACCCCAAGAAAAAAATTAGCTAGAAGACTATTTTTCAAAATTTAGCCCAAGCTTATCCAGTGCCCAGTTGCAAGCCAAGGGAAAATTTCTCACGTAAATAACTAGCTCGATTAACGAGCCAGCCATCCTAGTGTCAACCCTTTAAGGACTAAATTTGCTCAGAAAATAAAAATATGTACTTATTGAATGTCAATTTGCAGGCGAAGAGAAAACTATTTTTGAAAATTTACCCCCGGAATGACTGACTCGTTTATCGAACCAGTCATTCCAGTGGTAAATTTTCAAAATGTAGTCTTCTATTGGCATCCAAGTGGACATTTCCAAAGACCACAACAGAGACCGGGTTTGGACATTGCTCAAGACCACTGCAGCAGCCGTTTTTGCGTGGCTTAGCCACTAAAATTGATAAGGAGATGGGCAGGAGGATGTAAATGTGTGCAACATAGATTCTTCTATTTCTTTTACTTCACCTTAAGACATTTTCAATAACTCGTCTTCTATCGTCTTCGATCTTGGCTGAAAGCTTACCCGTGGGATCCTCAAGATATATTCCAATCTTGGGGTCAAGAGCTCAAACGTGACAGCAAGATTTCAGCAACGGGGTTTTGTTCCATACGAACCCGTTTGACGCATTATTTTTACCAGCTTCGACAGCCGCAAGGGTATATATGTGAGCATGGATTGCTTCCACTTCTTGTTGTTGCTCTTAAGATATATTTTAATAACTCTGGTTCTACCGAAGGGTTTTCCCCAAATTTGGAGTATGCCTGTGCGGTCACAAGCAAACATGCCAATTTTGGGGTCTAAAACGTAACAGCTTTTAGTAACAGTTTTCAAAATTGACAATTGTACGTATTCTTCAATAACTCCGGTTCTACTGGTGCAATATTCCCCAAACTTGGGTGGAAGCTTGTCCTTACAGTCCAGAGCACATGTGCCCATTTGGGTCTAAAACCCAACAGCAACAGCTTTTAACACCAACTTACAAAATAGACATTTTACGCATTCATCAATACCTCTGGTTCTACTGGTGTACTCCTCTTCAGACAGGGGTTGGGGCATTTCCATGTGTTCCCGAACATGTATGCCAATTTGGTGGCCAAAGGATAACACGCAACAGCAACAGCTTTCAGCAACATTATTTTGAAAATAGACATTTTTAAATCGTTTTTCAATAACCCAAATGGCGCGATCCTTTTCGAACTTGCGTTGATGTATGTATGTCTGTGGGGTCCCGAAGAACCATTCCAATTTTACTGTAAAAAACTAAAACGCAACAGATTTCACTTTTGACCTTAAGCTGGCCTAACTGAAAAATATATCAACGACGCGGGTATCGGACAAATTTGTCATTGTTCAATAACTCTGGTTTTACTGGACCAAGATTCTGCAGACTTGGGTGGAACTTTGTCCGCGGGGTTCCGAATGGTTATGCCAATAATGGGGTGAAAAGCTAAAAACGCAACAGCAACCGATTTCAGCCAGATCGTTCATAAACATTGTTTTCAAAGCAGACACTTTTGACCCCACGACGTTTAGATTGAAGAACATACTGCGACGTACCCATTGGACAAATTTGAACCGTGTTTTTATATTATAAAGGAGGTTTTGTATTTGGTATTTGTTATTTCAAAGGGTTAATCCTTTAAATCTGAAAGGTCAAATACGAAACGTCTTTTTTAATTTAAGAACAATTTTGTTTAACATTTTGAAGCGACTTTTACTGGGAGCTGTTGCTGCCTGTGGCAGCAACAGGTCCCTGTCAAATTAATTTCAAAATATTGAAGAGCTTACCTGTACACTTACTTTGAAATTGAAATTCTGGTAATTCAGGGATGGAAGGGTTAATGTAGAATCGACACCAGTAAACACGATGTGCATTACTTTAGTTATATTATGGCCTGTTAGATATTAAGGTACAGGGTCTGGTTAACGACTTGTCAGGCTGGGCAGATGCCCAGAGGCCTCCACCAAAATCAAATCTGAAAATTTGTATGTGGCCTCCACAAAGAAGTGAGTAGTGTTGTGATGTGAAGACACAATTATAATACGCAAGGCAGAGTGTTCAGTGAGGGTAATTGTGATTAGATAATTGGTAAATTTCTGTCCAAATTTATTGAAAATACGTAGGAAATAGTAGCGCTTTCCCCTCCTATAGGCTGGAGACCGGTACTCCCTGGGAGAAAATTCTAAATTAAAGTCTTTTAAGAGCCATGATTGCATATTCACACCAAAACTCTTGAAAATAAAATAGTTAAAATTGCATACTTTTGGAGGCTTAAATTGTGCACCTAAATGTAATGAAACGAAATAAATCTTAACATATCATGATTTCATTCCGTTATAAATTAATACATATTTCTAGTTGTGAAGCTGAATTAGGGACTCGTGTCTCTAATTCATTTTCACAACTTAAAAAGATAATATTAATTTGTAGTAAGGAAATCACCATACGTTAAGATTTATATCGTTTCATTTTTTTAGGTACAGAATTTAAGCCTCTATAAGTATGCACTTTGACCAATTTAATTTCAAGCATTTAGGTGTCTATATGCACCTTTAAATGGCTTCTCAGAGCATATAATTTCCAATTTTCTCAGGGGAAGAGAACCCTTCCTGCTACCCACCCCAGTTACACATTCGACCCTAATAAGGTACAGATTAGTGCTTTAGTTATCACTTTCACTAATGAAGGCGATTTGTAAGAAAATATTGAACTTGTAAAATTTGATTCCCATTTTAAATCAAAGTGATTGAAAGCATTTGCTGCCTTAGATAGCAACGGCTTTTAGTCAAATTGCTTGACGAACACCGAGAGTATTCTTCTAAAGATTAGGGGGAAATTATTTTTCATTTCGCATAAAAGCGTATAGCGTTCTCACATTTCATCAGCTCAACCCTTTTGCACAGTGATCTTGAGAAATGTCTATTTGCAGACAAAGAGAAGACAATTTTTGAAAATTTACAACTGGAATGACTGGCTCGATGACCGAGCCAGTCATTCCAGCGGTAAAATTTCAAAAATAGTATTCTGTTGGCCTGCAAATGGACATTTCTCAAGCCAACTAACAGGTTTCATCGACGGGTTTCATCGTCCCATCGCAGCATTGCATTACACCGATTGGGTATGAGGACCCAGAGCAACATTCGTATTCGTCTCTCTGAAGTACCCTTCCACTGCAGCACTCCCCGACATTTGCGTCATATACAGTCACGAAGGGTGAACCACAGCACTGCCAGTCATGGCCGCTATCGGTATTAGGCAGATCTTTAATAGCAGACATTTCAGAACAGCAAATTTGGGTCGTGGTGTCATACACCCCGGCTCTGTCACAACAATCAGGAGTCACCATGCTGGGCCAGAAACGACGAGCAGTATAACCATTATCAGGATGATAGCAGCACAACTCACTATTAGCATCATAAGCCAGATCGCGGTCTGAATCCATACCGCAACACTGAGGATTGACCATACTTGGATTGAATCCGTTAGCAATTCTCCCGCTATCACAGCAATATTCAATGTGTGCATCATATAGGTCCTGAGAAACAGGACAACATGCGGGCTCCACCATCGGGCCGGTAAAGTGCGCAGCGCTGGCATAGGTAACACCCCAATCACAGCAATGTGAATACAGAGTGTCATAGACGCTATCTTCAAGACAACATTGTGGATTTGACCAATAGCTGTATGTAACGCGCGGACTATCGCCTGAGTCACAACATATCTCTGTAGCAGGACCAATACCGGTATCAGTAGACTCTGGGCAGGGTACTGTAAGACAAAACAAAGAGTAATTCACCTTTCCAATATAACCATCACTCACATGACGTCATAATCAACTTCGTGACGTGTAGGATGACGCCATAATCATTGCGTCATGACTGTCACGACATAGTCCGTCTTTAACACTAATAATCCGACCCTTTGTACGAATTGTATCATTCTATGTCTTTACCGTTTAATAAACAATCTGTTGAATATTTTGAAACTAATTTGACTGAGCCCTGAGCACCCAGTCAAATTAGTTTCAAAATATTTAACAGCTTACCTGCATTGTTTTCTGGAAATAGAGGAAGTTAGTGCCTTCGTGGATCGATCGATCCCAACATGAGCGAGTTGTGGGTGGACCTTAGCTAGTGATGGACGGGGCATAGCTCAAACTGGAAAGGTCCGATCCAGTATAAGTAAAATTAGTTTCAAAATATTAATTAGATTCATTATTAGATTGTAAATTCATAAATAGCATCCATTTCGTACACTTTAGTGAAGGCCTCTACGATTTTCATGACTGCGCTGCGTCATTTTGATTGTGCCGTCATGTAACTTTAATGGTGTTGATTATGACGTCACATACTTGAGTGACAGATCAGATCCCTCCATAAAAACTGAAAAAAATGTCTCTGCCTGGGGTCATTTGCAAGTCAATAATATGTTAGTAAACACACAAAATATGTTGAAAAAATTATTTAAATTATTTTGATCTTTGTTACTCCTCTATTTAGGAGGAAATTTTCATATGATTTTATAAAAAGTTCAAATAGTCATTGTTAATGGACCATTCCAGTCTTAGCTATGCCCCGTTGTGAAAGTGAAATAGAGGCACGAGACCCTAAATCAAATTCACATCTTAAAAGTTTATATTAATCTATACGTAATGAAATCATCATATGCTAAGATTTATTTCGTTTCACTGCATCTAGGCCCACAGTATAAGCCTCTAAACGTATACAGTTTAAACAATTCAATTTTCCGTCATTTTGCTGTAAATATACATCTTTCTGCAAACAGGAAATGCTGCAAACAGAAAATGTTATTTGGCGTGTATTGGGCCAATGATTTCGCTATACACCGCCCATCTTAAGCCACGGTCCACACACACTTCTCCCGTGTTGGGATCGATTGATCCCTGAACTCCAGGACTATCAATTTCCATAAAACTATACAGGTAAAATGTTGAATATTTTGAAACTAATTTGACTGGGTGTTGTTGCTGCCTATGGCACCAACAGCGCCCATTCAAATTAGTTTCAAAATAGTCAACAGCATGTTTATTAAAAGATAAATACATACAATTCGTACAACGTGTCGGATTATTAAGCGCTAAAGACGGACTATTTTCAATCATCCACGAAGTCATGATTATGACATCATTCTACCTGTCACGTAGTTGATTATGACGTCATATGATGAGTGGATAAACTTGGAAAGTTATAAATTAATATAATTTTTTAAGTTGGGAAATTGAAATAGAGGCACGGGCCTCTATTTCAATTTCGCAACTTAGAAAATTATATTAATTTATATGGAATGGAATCATCATATGTTAAGATTAATTTCGTTTCATTACACATATGCACATAATTTAAGCTTATAAAAGTATGCAATTTTAACAATCTTATTTTCAATCATTCTGGTGTGAATATGTACCTTTAATGGACAAATCAGTGAACAACTAAAACTCTATAAATACCTATGAATTCAGCTTCCTGAAAATGGCAGTTTTTCCAATGCCGAACAAAGCGTGTGGAGCAAGCAAACAAAGCCATGCTCTCTTTATTAAAGAAAAGCTGGTCATTACACCTCCCTGTTGATTTGTAACTTGATCTTTTTGATAAAATAGTTTTGTCAGTCATGCTCTCTGGTTGTGAAGTATGGGGATACGAAAACGTAAAGGAATTAGAAAAGGTGAACTAGATTTTGAATGTAAGAATGACACCAACAACTAGCATGATATATTGGGGAACTTGGTGCATTTCCCGTTATACTTACTATGAAAATGCGAATGTTAAAATTCTGGCTAAGCCTGTTACTGGACAATGGTAAAACATATTCGTCGATCTTGTTGAAATTTATTTACCAGTTATTTAGTACTCGAAACAATAACCAGTTTACAAAATTAAACAGAAACTTCAAATGGTTTTTGTTTATAAAAGGAATACTTCAATCCTGTGGATTTGCCCACGCCTGGACGGAATTTTTAATAGACAAAACTTGCAGTAATGCACTGTATAATCTAATAAAACAGACACTCTAAAACCAATTTGTGCAGTCGTGGAATGGGTTATTAAGAGATTTCGCTAAATGTGAAACGTATCTGAAGGTCAAAGCCAGATTCAAACTTGAAAAATACCTAATTACATTTCCTGTAAATCTACGAATCAGTTTTTATAAATTCAAAACAAGCAGCCATAACTTGCCAATAGAAAAGGGCAGATTTATTTTTGGGCATTAGTATGAGGGAAAGGGTTTGCACATTATGTCACACTGGGAAGGTAGGGGATGAATACCATTTCCTTATAGAATGTCCAGCTCTTAAGCAACTCTGAGATAAGTATATTCCAGAATATTTTCGAAAGTGCGCAAGTGAATACATCTTTACATGCCTAATGAGTACCATCGTCCTATCGCACGCCCTCGCCCTCCAACTAACGCTCCCGTGTCGAGTCCCGCGCTTGCAGGCTTTTGATGTCTGGGCTGAAAAATTGGGACGGGTAGGGGGTGGGCATGTCTGTCTCCTTGTTCCGCTTTCGACCTTTACAGGAACAATGAGATGGGACAGTGTGAAATCCAAAAGGGAATAAATGGGTAATAATGATTATAACGATAATAATGATGATATTAATAATAATAATAATAATAATAATAATAATAATGACAATATGGCATCTGTAGCTACACTACTGTACCTCTCATGTAACTCTGTAGAGTTGGAGAATACAGTCATTAGTCTAGAAAGGTTCAGACGGTATCGCCGCAGCCGTCTCTGATTTCATGAATGCACTAATCTTTAATACCCATTACAGTAACGTAACAGCAAAGCCAATGAATTAATATCTTTATTAACGATGCAAAAATCCGTGTATTTTTTTGATTGACGGCAGTTGTCTCACGCAACATTAATTCAGTCACATAATTATTTTTTTCAAGAATTTGTACTTATTTAGTAAGATACGTAAAAATAAGACAAAATAAACAGAGTAAGCCAAAAATTAAATAAATTGGAAATACAATCATAAAATAAGCTAATAAAGTAAAATCAATAAAATAAACAATGAAAACAAGAAAACAATGTTTGTCACAGAGGTCCCCAAACCACCCGCGCATTCACTATTTCGACCTTTAGTAATACATGCACAGAAACCAATTTATGAAAAAACATAGTAGATATTTATTTCCACAATAGGCCATCGGCCCTTGAGTGCACATTGAACACAATATATACATGACGGATACCGTATATAAAATTCAATTAATACATAAGTTTAAGTATACTATGGCTAGATGGATAGATAGACGGACGGACGGCCATTATTATAATTATTATTATTATTATTATTATTATTAATTATTATTATTATTATTATTATTATTTTTATTAAAACATCATTATTAGTTCTATCTTACGTCATAAAATTACCGAAATCACACCGAATCTTCTTCCATGATGTTACGTTGGTCGTACGCCGTGCGTCTGGACCTCCATACACGAGTTCGACTATCTGTGGCATGAAGCAGGAACCGACTTTCATCGGATCAGTGTACCCGTCTCCAGGATCTCATGTTCCAGTGTCTTCTTTCGTTGCACCACCTCAGACGCTCCTCTTTGTGGTGTGCAGTGAGGAGAGGACGTCTGACAGGTCTCCTAGCGTTCATGCCAGCAGCATACAGTCTCCTTTTGACGGTAGACATTGACACTCTATTGCGCGTTTACCATTGCTGGCTGAGCACTCTGCTGTTGGTGAATGGAGATCTCCTAACAAGGCGTACTAGGGCTCAATCATCACGGGCAGTAGTCTTCTTCGGTCTTCCAGATCTAGGCATGTCGTTCACCTCGTTAGTTTGCCCATGTTTTGCAATCAAACGACTGATTACAGTATGGTTAATGTTCAGCTGTCTGCCAATCTGTCTGCATGACATACCAGTGGTATGCATGCCTATGATTTGCCATTTCACACGATCACTTAACCTTCGTCTTGCCATAGCGGTTCACAATCAAGAGCTAATTCTCTCTGTACAAATAAACCACGGTCATGAACACAAAATTCCTAATCTTGTCGCCTAAATCTGTATGTAATGTTCTACACCTCAAACTGGACTTTTACATAACTGAACACGTGTGCTGTTTCCCGCCACGCACGGACATCAAGCGGCGTGAAGTCATGCATGCATGTGCATTTCGTACTTGGAATTATGTCAGCTAACGCGGGGACAAAAAGTATGGCAGCCTAGTTGTACCATCATGTTTCTACGTTCTATTGTTTTTGCTGGTGCTTAACTTTTGCACAGGTGTATATATTATTGACAGAATGTAGCATCTGCTTAGCTAGTAGAGAATTAAAATGAGCTGAGCTTTCTATTACCTCTTCAACAATTAAACTCCTTCTAGAGCATTCCACTTTTCTCTAAGAAAATGCGCATTCGCAGACCAAAAGAATGTTGTTTCTTGAAAAAAATTACCACTGGAATGACTGGGTCAGTCATCAAGCCAGTCATTCTAGTGGTAAATTTGCAAACATAGTATTTTCCTAGTTTGCAAGTTCTCAAGACCACTACGTCTACAAAGACGCGGTTTTGGGTTCAAATGGGTTGATATGAGTGTTAAAGTGTAACCGTATTTCAAATTTAAAACTGAAATCCAAGATAATGAAAATAATGCTTAGAAGTAATGGAATAACTGACAATCATCGAATAAAATTATCAAGAATTCGTCATAATTGTATGCAATAAGAAATATTGCTTGAGTTGCCCAGCATTTAGAGCCACACGCTATCTACGAAGCTATAGACAGGTTTATTTACTTTGAAGCGAGTAGATCATTTAATTAACTAAAGACTTTCATCAGTGATGAAAGTCATTAGTTAATTAAATGTCCTACTCGCTTCAAAGAATCAAAGTAAACATCACGACCTGACTAACCTATGATCGCAAAACCACACAACTTATGGCCCTAAAGTAATTAATAATTATTTATTTGACCGCTATGTTAAGTGAAGACGTTTTTAAGCAACTGCTTCTATAGTGGAACTTAATAGCCCGTAAAATGACAAGCATATGGACTTATTCAAGGATACATTATCAGATCTTAACCTTTCGAACTTTTGATGAAGCAAATCTTTTGATCATTAGGAAAAAGTATATTTTCTGAACAAAATCATGCTCTATGCACATCAGACTCAGTGCATTTAGACGTTCTTGAAGCATTGTTGTTCTTTTCTCCTTTTTGAAATGAGCAAGTTTAGAAAACGATCGTTCTCCCTCATACACAGAACATGACATAGTCAGATAAGTCCTGAAAGTAATTGAAACGTTGGGGAAACATTTATCCGACAAAATTCCTTTCATGATATTCATGAGGTTCAAGGCACACCGGGCATCATTTTCATTTAGGTCACTGACTTCATTCATCACATATTTGTGGAAATGAATCAAACTCTTCTTCTATGTCGTTTTTATATTTCTCAATTAGTTTTCTGGATGATTCTTTTTTGACTTCTAGGTTTTCATTTTTGTAATCGAAAAGGAAAGAGAACTCTGTGTGTACACATTCATATACAATAAAGCGCTTCCCCATCTCGGTGATAAGACTGTCATATATGGCTATGAATGTTTGAGTTTTAAATTTCTCTTGAGGAGTAAATGCATGTTCTGATGCAGATGATTCATCAGCTTGCTCCTTATGCTTTACTTTCCGTTTCTGTTCAGCCTGATAATGTGGATCACTTCCCGACTCATTCTGAATTTTCATTATCAACTGCTTAGCCTGTCCCTCAAAGTGATCGAAGTCATTTCGAATGACCTGAAAAAATTATGTCAAAGACTTCATATGCGCTACGATACTCTTTAAAACGAGTCCCTCGGTTTGCAACAGCAGGTTAACCTTGTGCATGTGTTCCAGAATAGCACTCCAGAATACACACAGAAAGAGAGATTCCAATTCACTTAGTTTAGCAGAACTATGTTTAGCTTCTGCTCGTGTGTCACTGTTCTGATCAAGATCATCACGCAATGAGTTCAGTGTATTAATTATACCAACATAGTTCAACCATAGTGCCTTCACCGGCGCATGCCTTGCAGACCATCTTGTGTCAGATAGTGACTTAACAAGAATCACTTTGCTACTTTCAGAACAATCAGATTGTGACTTATCTTTTAATGTATCAGTCAAGAGTTTCCATCGGTATGTAGAGTCTGACAGAAATGCATATTTTACGCCCAAGTCGGGCGGGGACGCTCGACCGTACACTGGGACAGGATCAGGGCCCGGGAATGTGATTCATTGACAAGACAAGGTTCAATTGCAACCAACAGTTTATTTCTGTACGGCCCGTGCCAGACCTGTAAACGAGATAGAGAGTTCATGTCAGTATTGTCACTTGACGAGGCTCAGTGCAAGGACGTTATACCCGAACATCAAGCCAGACCAAGCGACTACACTGCAATGACGTTCTAATCGTTAACAGAGTACACCATATGTTAATATAATAAGCACAGCGAAGAGATACGATCGATGCCTAGGATAGTTGCGATCAAACAGGGGATACATTTTCTTGAATTCATTACACACACACACATTTTTTAAAACTATTCCAAAGAATGAAACAGCCTCCACACAATCATTGACAGCTGTTTGTCCAACAAGATTGACTGAATGACCGCTACAAGGTATATATTCAGCTAGAGGAGTGTACGCTCTAATTCTACTTTGTCACACCTTGATATTTGCCTGCCATATTAGCAGCGTTATCATAGCTCTGATAGCGACAATCTCCAAGATCAAGGCCACAGTCAGATAAATATTATCTTATAACACTGGACAATTATTTGCCTTTATGACAGTATATGGGTATGAATTTGAGGAACCTCTCTACTGCATCTAAATTATCTGGACACACATACCTCAGAATAAAGGTCAGTTGGTCGACATGTTGCAAATTAGGAGTGGAGTCAACTACAATACCAAAGTATTTAGCTTTCTTTACCTCGTCCAATATTAGCTCCAGTATGTAATCTCCTATTAAACAAATAAATTCTTCACAAATGGTTGAGATTAGATAAGATACACGGCCGCGTCCACAATTAGAATATGTCTGAATGTGTCTGGCTAGGAATGGATCATACTTCGCCAACAACTCTAATATACCAAGGTAATTCCCATTCTCCACGGAGCCGATCATTTGATAGTTCCCTCGTAGTGCGAACCCGCGCTGGCCCAGGAAGAGAATGACATCAAAAATGCGTTCAAGTAAATTCTGCAAGTATTGACATTCCTGTTCATAACGCTTGGTGAATGTACTTTCTAAGCACTTCTTCTTCAAGGGAATTGACTAGGCATGAAACGATGTGGTGTGGCAAAGGCTATTTTCATGAGCGGATACTCTTTTTTTCCCAGTCATTAAACCCTGTAGTAAACCGATCTGAGCATGAGGACGATGAGGTTGCCGATCCAGAGAATAACTTACAGACTCCGCAATATACCATTTTGGTTTTTGGTGAAAACACGAGCCAATGCCGATCTCGGCTTCTTCTCAATTTACCATTGTCCGTTTGAACCTGCACAATAAAAATCAATGTTTTGGGGAATATGGCCTTTTTGGATGAAATGTCCTACCAGTTCCACGCCTACTGTCCACTCAGCTGGATCATCACTAAATATTTCACAACCAGCTTTTTCTTTTGGATCTCGATTTTCTTGAATAACCACACCATTACTTTCCACCTTATTGGCTGTGGCATTTACACGGTGTACATCATGTTCGGCATTCTCCGTTTCTGCTGGAGCAGACTGTACAGTTGCTGTGCATGTTGCTGAAGATTGCTTACATGATGATGATGGAACTGGTTCAAACCCTAAACTTATCAACGGCTTCACTCCTGCGGTAGACGCCTTTGCTTTCTTTGCTTGGATTTTCCACTTATCCACACCACTAAGGTAGGTTCGTTTCGTTTTGACTAGAAACCCAGAAAAATAAAGATTAAAGGCGGTTAAGGCACACGCTCACGCAGGTTGGCAGAAAATAAGAATACATACAAAATTATTGTATACCTTTACAGGCTTATAATGCGTACCTCGTTGTACTGGCTCACAATAAATGTTAACATATGAAGATTTAATTCCGTGTAAATTAATATAATGTTAATATATAATGTATAATATATATTGTTGATGTTAATTTGAATTAGAGATACTTATCGAGAGACAGACAGACACACGCACACGCACACGCACACACAGGCCACCGCCCAAGCCCACCTACACGCACACGGACACACACACACACACCGCATGCACGCACGCACACACGCACGCACGCACGCACGCACGCACGCACGCACGCACGCACGCACGCACGCACGCACGCACGCACGCACGCACGCACGCACGCACGCACGCACACTGGAAGAGGGTATTGTAATCGGGTCTGTCTGTCTGTGTGGCACACACAGGCAGACAGACAGACAGACAGACAGACAGACAGACCCGATTACAATATCCTCTTCCCCTTCTTAGTAATAAACACATATGCATAAAAACAATTTAATCATGCGTCCTTTCTTTCCAGGATTCCACCTATTATTTGGCCAGGACAATCGGCCATCATTATTTGAGACAATTAAACAATGTTATGCATTTGTACAGTTGTAATTGTATCATGAATACAGAAATATCAAGATTCACAATTGCAGCATTGCTTGAGGCTGTATGAGCTTGAATGGATAGCGGCATTAGAGGGAGAGTGGACATAACATTATGCATTCGCTCTTACGAAGTTACGAGGAAAATGAAATTCACGACATGTATAAAATACGTATAGCAAAATAAAACTTTACTGGCAGAACGTCAAAACGAGCGCATCAGCAATCAATTAGCTGGTAAAAATGAGAACCGTTTGTCAATACGCAAAGCGAAACCTTACCTACTACCGTCAATTATGCCTATTATGGCATCACACAATATCTTGTATTCGTGTAACCCGACTAAGCCGACTTATAATCATAGGGCACCTGATCACGATGTCATAATGTATATGTATAGTGCGCCGCTGCGTGTGCAGTTAAGCACAGACTCACTAGTATAGACTATCTAGTAGCCTTGTCATTTGGCAAGCCCGTGACGGCATGACCTCATTCAATTGTCTTTAAATGTAAACAACTGTTGGAGATTTGGAGTAGAAAACTTTGAATCTTTGATGCAAGTTTTTATAGTAATTAATAAACGTAAAATCTTTCACTATTTTATTTTTAGTAAGTCGGGAGAGGGGGCCCCTGACCTCGGGGGCCAGAGGCACGTGCCTAGTGTGCCTAGTGGGTAATTCGGCACTGCTTATGGATAAGTAGTTGTTCTTATTTCAAGGCAAACGATAAGCACCCTTGCGATTTCACCACTGCAAGGGCCACTTTGATAACCGGGCCAACCAGCCCAGTGACAAACAAGCAAGAATTAACAGTCATCCGCTTGACTGTACATATAAAATTTCGCTGATCAAGGGATTTTAGGTTTCTTATGCAGGCAATTACCGTTACTGGTATTGCTTTCCTATCCATAGCATTGCCATATGTATCAATGTACGCAGTGGAGTATAGCGTTAGATTTATGGTATGATCTGCTGTATGTACACGTTCCAGAAGATATACATAGGTATAATGTGAGAGGCGCTTGTGGGTTCTCTGCAATGTCCATATATATATATATATATATATATATATATATATATATATATATATATATATATATATAAAGTCTATATTTACACATTATACTCTATATTATTATTGCTGTTGTTGGTGTTGGTGTTGTCGTTGTTGTACTTGATGTTGTTGTTGTTATTTTGTTGTTGGTGTCGTCGTAGGCGTTCATAATCGTTGTCGTCGTCATTGCTTTTGTCGTCGTCGTCATCGACACCATCGTCGTCATCCTCCTCATCGCTGGTAGTGGTGGTGGTGGTGGTGGCGGTGGTGGTGGTGGTGGTGGTGGTGGTGGTGGTGGTGGTGGTGGTAGTGGTGGTGGTGGTGGTTATGATGGGGTCGGTGTTATCCATAATTCGCAGCTTTCAGCTAGTAGTATAACTGTGTAGTATGTTCATGCATTCTAAAAGTGTTTATTAATGACATTAATAAGTCGGCACATTTTGGATAGTAGTTTCTTATTAGTTGGAAATAGTTGTACAATTTCGTATGGTTTCTAAACGTATGGATTGAAAAAACTCACAAATAAACATGTAATGGAATTCATCTCCTATTTCGTTTAAATCGCAGATGTTACATTTTCTGTCTTCTCTTATTGTTCCATCCCACCTCCCTTTCTCTATTGGCAAGGAGCGGTTAGCTGTCCTAAATCTAGTAAATAGTATTCTGCTTCGATTTTAAGCCTTTGAAGATACCCTTCAATTCCCCAAGTTATTTTAAAGCTACTGTATATTTTACCCTTCCATGATAAGTTCATTTGTGCCTGCCATGTTTGCATAAACTGGTCTTCTAGGTTCTTGTGTATGTGTTTTTGGGTGGCTTTAGCGTTTTCAACTGTTTGCGCTTCCCAAAGAAATGAGTGCCCTGTTTTGTCTAAGATCGATTTGATACGAGTTAACCACTTAAATTGCTTTTCATTTTGAATGTAGTCAGTTAACATGCATTTATATAACATGTACGCCAACTTAGTTTGCTTTCCGGAAACAAGTCTAATCCAGTACACAATCATGCGCTGTTCTATTTTAATTTGTATTGGTAATTCACCAAGTTCCCCGTAAATCATATATTTGGGTGTGCTGCGTTTAATTTTTAAAGTATGTCTTACGAAATCTAAGTGTGCTTTTTTCAAATAGATTGCGATTTTCAATGCCGACGACTTCACATCCATAAAGTATGATAGGCTCTATCATTTGATGATACTTTTACCTGACAGTCAAGAGGTAAATCCAGTTATTTAATTCTTCGTTGTAACGCAAACATAGCTTTCCGCGACTGATCATATATATTTCTTTCGGCCGGGAGCAGCCGTCCGTTATAAGGAAAATTAAATACCTAAATATTTGTAGTTATATACTATTTCTAAGGCCATGCCATTCAAATGAAATGCCAGTTTATTACAATGTGCTTTGGTACTACCAAATCCCATAATTTTTGTTTTATTTCGGTTGACCCTTACTTTCCACAAGTTACAATAGTGTTCGAAAGAATCTAATATTTGCTGAAGGTCCTTGGCATTTTCGGCTAGCATTATTGCATAGAGAAGTACAAGGAGTCTAAGTAAGGTAGATAATTCGTCATCAAGATAATCCAGTTCTATGGGTTTATATTTTTGGGAGTACAAAAAGTGTTCTAGGTCGTTAAAAATATGGCAAATAGGACTGGCGAGAGGTTTTCGCCTTGTCGGACTCCCCCCTTGCATGTCAGTGTGTCTGAGAATGTGTTATTGAGTTTAACTTTGGATTTTATGTTATTATACATACATTTTATTACTTTATATATTTGACCATTTATATCATGCTGGATAAGCTTTACCCACAGGCCGCTATGCTATACCGAGTCGAAGACCGTTTCAAAATCCACAAAACAGCAAAATCACCACTTTCTCCTAGCTTTGCATAGATAGAATAAAGCGGACAGGGTGAAGATATGGTCGATAGTAGAATAGCCTTTTCTAAAGCCTGCTTGGTTTTCACTTAATTTATTACTGGTCTCTAAGAATTCACGTGTGTGATTACTTATTATGGACGTGAATAGTTTACCTATGCAGCTAAGTAATATAATGGGCCTGTAGTTTTTTGGATCATTTGTGTCGCCTTTTCGCTTATATGTTGGTATGACGATGCCCTCTGTCCATGAGTCGGGAACATCTGCTGAGTCAAGGACTTTATTAAATAGTTTCGCATAGATATTCTTCATTATGTGTTCCGTAGATTTGACGTATTCGTTCAATATTTGATCTGGTCCCGCAGCCTTGTTGTTTTTTAAACGTCTTATAGCCATGCGAATCTCTTCGGTTGTTATAGGTTGATTTAGCATGTTGATGTTGTCCTCCTCCGTATCCACCGGTGCATAGCTGTTGTCAGCTTGATGATCGCCATCTCTATCCTTTACATTCAATGATCTGAAAACCTGTGCATCCCATAAATGCTTATTGGACACAGATCTTTTGGACCCTTCTCTTTTACTAACTTCCGGTAGTCTCGAGGTGTATCGCTACTCGTCTGTCTGGTTCTTTGCTGTTGTCTATTACTTATATTGCAGTATTGATCTAGTTGTTGTCCGTTTGTAAGCTTTACTTGTCTTACGCATTTCCGCCCTGTTTGCTTCTGTTCTTCTGATCATGTAGTCATGACTCGCTCTATGAAATACTTTTCTGTCTTTCTCACATTTATTATCGAACCAAGGGCGTTGTATTTTCGTTCTATTACGATGTCTGTTACTCTTGACTTTTCCAAAGGCCTCTTTTGAAGCCATATCGAACATTTCTGAAATACGTATTGCTACTTCGTTTATCGATTCCTCATTTAGCGTATCCATTTCTAGTTGTTCATTTATGAGAGACAGGGGTTCGCTGTTTGCTATTATTTTGACGAATTCATTTCCTTTATTGTTGTCCCGTTTTTTAAATGCTCTTGTCGGATTTTTATTGTTTGTTTGGCTATCTAGCTGTTGCTGGTCGATCACGTTTTCCTGTAATAACGAAAGCTTTAATGGTGAGTATATATCTGATGAAATGAGGCAAAAGTCGAGTACCTCGAAATTGCAAATATGTTCAAGAATTGATGGAGTAGCTAGCCCCCAGTCGATAACACTACCGTGAGTACTTGTAAACTTGCCTACGCTGGCATCGCTACCGACTCTACCATACAGGATATACAAGTTGCTAAATTTACACAATTCATATAATCTACGGCCATACGTGTCAAGTGGATGCTTATACTGTGATATTCGCTGTGGAACTTCAAGTTGTGGGCTGACTATTACATCCTGGGTATCAATTTCAGCGGAAGCGAGTTGTTCGTCATCAGCGTTTAGAAAGTAACTCTGTTGCCCCGTTTTTGCATTTAGATCTCCAAATAAAATTAAATATTTAGATTGAGCTGCGAACTTAATAATTTCCCTTCCTAGTTCGTTAAATGCGTCTATAGAGGAATATTCCGATGCTACAGGTGGTATATAGATAAGACACAATGGCAATTTATTAATAAGCTGAGCGACCGCCGGCAATTTAATTTGTTGACACATTTTCTTTAGTACTCTTGGGTCTATGGACCTTTGTATTTTTGGCTATGCCCCGCCCATCACTAGCTAAGCCCCTCCCACACCTCGTCCTGCTGGGATTGATCGATCTCCGAATGTCCTAACTATCAATTTCCTGAAAAGTATACAGGGAAGCTGTTGAATATTTTGTAGCTAATTTGACTGGGTGCTGTTGCTGCATATGGCAGCAACAGCGCCCAGTCAAATTAGTTTCAAAATATTCAACAGAATATTTATTAAATAGTAAATACATACAATTTGTACAACAACGCATAGACCGTCTTCAAATATGTGTTCGTGACGTACTTATCGACATCATTAATTATGATGTCATTCTGCACATCACATCGTTGATTATGACGCCCTATGATGGGCGGATGCTCTGGAAATGTGATTTGTCTATTGTGTCCAGATGTGCTGGAGTCGGCCGGCCGATGTCAAATTAGAAAGCCCTATAACCAATTTAATTTTTCAAGGATTTTCGCTAGGGCGTGGTCGTGGTCAGCATACTGTTGCTCGTCAACCACTGGACGGAATTTGAAAATTCTTACAGCTTTATATTCGCAGATGAATGTTACATTTGCACACAAAATCCTGTTACTGGCGACCATGTAGTCATTTATATAGCCCTCTTCAAATTTGCGCAAAGGCCTCTAAAACCGACAAAATCATATATTTCGCTAGAATGGTGGTCGTGGTCAGCAGGCGATTCCTCAGGAGTGGTGGGCCTAATTTAATAATTTTCAAAGATTTCAACTCATAGATGGACCCTAATCTGCACAGTAAAGTTAATTACCGGCGACCATCTAGTTTTGGAGATATCATACATGAAGTTGGAAAACACGCTTACAAAATCCGAAATGTGGTTCTAGCATATCTAAAAGCGGGCGGCTCATAGCTAAAACTGGAAAGATCCATTAAGCAGACCCACTGCCAACTGTGTCATGATGATTATCATACACTTATTAGGGAGAAGTATTCAGCTAGCGGCCCCTCTTTAGCCATAATAGATCTCCATTAACCCTTTAGCACTTATATCAGCCAAAAACGGCTTCTGCAGTTATCTTGAGAAATGTACATTTGCAGACCAAGAGCAGACTATTTTTGAAAACTTAGCACTGTGATTACTGGCCCGATTACAGAGTCAGTCGTTCCAGTGGTAAAGTTAAAAAATAGTCGTTTCTTGGTCTTCAGATGGACATTTTCTATGAGAAAATTGAAATTTCCTTGAACAAAATCGGGGGTTAAAGGGTTAATGCCTAATAAACAGCACACCGTGGGTGAGGCGATTGAGTGTGAGGGTGAATAGGTGTGCGTGCGTGCGTGCGTGCGTGCGTGCGTGCGTGCGTGCGTGCGTGCGTGTGTGTGTGTGCTTGTGAGGGTAAAAATGCAGCTTCCCGTGTTATTTACTACTCAGGCCCCTACCTATATGTTTAACTTGAAATTAAATTCTGCGTATTCAAGATTTAATTTGTGTCAAAGCTGTCTTAGTTAACACTTTAATGACTCAATTTTGTCAAAACAACTAAATATTTGCAGGCCAAGAAAATACATTTTTTTGAAAATTTACCACTGGAATTCCAGTCATTCCAGTGGTAAATTTTCAGAAATAGTCTTCACTTGACCTACTAATCAACATTCCTCAAGACCACTCCAGAGGTCGGATTTGGCCGGCTTCGTCATAAAAGGGTTAATGTCCACGACAATAGATACATAAAGTGGACACGATATCTAGAGACAAGAACCACACACGATTACAATGAACATGCTAGTGCAAGAAACATGGTAAAGCGATTCTGTAAGATAGACATAACCGTAAAGGAAATATGACGAAACCGAAACCGTGTCACAAAGTAGTAAAACTAATCATGTCTTTGTCGCCATACGCCAATAGTCACTTGAAATCTAAAGATAATGTGGGAGACCTGGAGGACAGTGAATGAAATATCATAAGGTCAAAGGAAAGAAAAAGCAAAGAATTCAATAAAGTCTTCTAAAGTGTATTTACCAGAGAAGGCCTGATGCCAATTCCACTTGTTCCCCCACAGACACCTACAACATTGTACTGTATCAACGTCTATATAGAAGAAGTCAGAATGAAACATGCCAATTTGAAATAGTACAAATCCTCTGGACCTGATGGGTTACATCAAAGCCATCTTTCTGAAGTTTGAGATATTATAGCTGATCCACTAACCAGAATATATTTTATGTCATTAAATCAAGGGACCCATCAGACTGGAAAAGTGTAAATGTGGTACCTATTCATAAAAAGGGTCCTAAAGGAAATCCAAATAACTATAGAGCCATAATCCTTACATCCGTTCCATTTAAAATCCTTGAGCGCATCAAGAGCGATTACAAATTAAGGGATATAACCCAAAATAAACCTTTTTCCCAACACCAGCATAATTTCCTAGAAGGGAGATTAACGGCCACTCAGATGTTAGTCCTAGACGACTGGGCAAATGCATTTGATGATAACCATTTAATTGATGTAATTTACCTTGATTTCCAAATCCCCTGGATTGGATTAAATCATGTTTAACATTCTTTGAATGGATTCGGGTTGAGAGCCGGTCCCGCAATGAAGCGTACTTCGTCCTCTCATTTTTATCATATTCAGTAACGATATTCCAGTACATATTGACCATAATATATTTCTGCATGCAGTTGATACCAAGCTATACCGAACAAGTTGCGAGAATAGCGACAGAATGATTCTACAACATAATCTGGGTACAGTTCAAAACTTGTCCCACAGATGGCAGTTAAAATTCAACTCCAAAACATGCTCATTAATGGACATTGACCAACATCATCATCAGAGGCATTGCAATCTACATTTGCACGAACGTAATGGATCCACAACACAGCACAAACAAAATTTAGCCAATGACCTAGGCGTATTAATAGTCTCCAGGCTAACATTTGAAAATCCTATGCAAAACATAGTTCCTAAAGCCAATAAAATGACCAGTTTGATCTGGAGAACATTTCAGAACAGCAATCCAGGCATCTTCAAACTACTGTACCTAAGTTTAATTCGCCCACAGCTCGAAAATGCAAACTCAGTCTGGCTCCATATAAATGGAAACTAGCTTAACAGCTTGAAAAGGTACAAAAACGAACCACTAAGCTAGTTCCGGGTCTCCACAACATGCCATACGAAAATCGGCTTAGAAAACTAAGTCTTCCAACACTAATATATAGAAGGATACGTGGAGATCCTATTAACACCTAGAGATACCTTAGCAAACGGTATTCAGTTAACTATACCATCTCAGATGGGAGAACACGCGGCTTTTTCAATTCAAGCTTGCAAGGGCCAGAGGATGCATCACACACACAGAACCATTTTTCCATTCGCGTCATACACCGGTTGAATGCACTGCCAGAAACCGTCGTTGACGCAACATCACTAAATACTTTTAAAGCTAGTCAGGACGCTGTATTCATTTCTTATCCTGTATACCATACCACTAGGGCACTTGATACACCTACTTAGCCAAAAATGATAATAAACCCGTAAAACACAGCAGCTGGTAATAGGACACGATGCCCTAGTAAGCTCTAAATATGTTATGTTATGTTATATTGTTAGTAAAACTCGTTTTCTATTCTATTGTATTCTATCTACTGTTGTTTCAAGTTGCAGCTAAAGCATAGTTGCTTAAAAATTTAAGTAGATTAAAATACAATTGTTTAAAAGTAAACGTTTAACTGTGATGATCCAGAAACCGCACTTAAATGTTTCAGTGAAATTAATTAAAAAAATTACATATCATAGTTTTAACTTACTTCTTGATACTGCTGACGCGCCAACAAGTAGTGACAGTACCATTGGGTATAACAGCAAATTCGCCATTTTGCTTAATTATCGTCTTTCTAGCTTCAATTGCAATGTCGACACAGGACTTCCTTGCTAGTCTGGCTTGACACGAGGTAGTGTTGGTTAGACTGTTTTCCTAAAATATATAGTAAGCCTACAGACAAAAAAGTAAAGACACGTGTACGACTGTAAGCTTTAAACTGCTAATGCGGGTTACTGGGCACCTACTGGGTCAATATCGGGTCGCATTGGTCCAGTATTATCCCAGTACCGGCCCAGTAAGGTGCGTTATTATGGTAGTATTTAGAGAGAAGCAGATGTGTAATAATATCACGTGATAGGCCAGATCAATTCAATGATGCTCGCTCATGTAAGAACAATACCACACACGCTACAGTATTGCTCAGAAATAAGTTAAACTGTTTCCAAACAAAAAAACAGTAACATATTAGTTAGTACTATTTTGAAATCTGTATAAGAAATATTCTGTTGATCATTTTATACATAGTTGGATTTGAAGAAAGTGCTCTTCAGATCCAATCATGTTCAAGATATTCAACAGTACCTTGTAAGTTATCGCTGTGCTCATTGACTATGACTTTTCAGAAAAGTATACAGATAAGCTGTTGAATATTTCGAAACTAAATTGTCTGGGTGCTGTTTCCGCATATGGCAGCAACAGCGCGCAGTCAAATTAGTTTCAACATATTCAACAGTATGCCCGTCATTAATTAAGCGTTTGTGACGAACTAATCCACCTCATTCATGATGTATGACGTCATCATATACGCTACGTAGAGGTTTATGACGTTGTATGATGGATGGATAAACTGGACAGGTCCATCGAATTGGAAGACAGCAACGTCATCAGATGTAATCATGTTCAATATATTCAACAGTACCTTGCAAGTTATTGCTGAGCCGTAGTGTATCGTCGGCGCCCGGGAGCTGAATACACGGAGCTTCACGAGAGGCACAAAAAGGTGGAAGTTTTCTGAAGGTGAGAGAATGTTGGCTGTTATTTGGCCAATATTATTAGTGGCCTTTTAAAAAAGAGGTTTTCGCGCTGCCGATTTTGTAAGTGGAGTCCCTTTCCGAGCAGTTTGTCTCAGAAGTTCTGCACCGCTTTCACTGTCAAATAGTCGAGCAGACAAGCGGAACAAGTACTGTCGACCGGGGTCATTGGCGAGGCATCAGCGCGAATACCTGGACGGGTTCGCAGTATTTTATGTTGGTTTTGCATCTCATTATCTTAGAGAGAGAGAGAGAGAGAGAGAGAGAGAGAGAGAGAGAGAGAGAGAGAGAGAACGAGAGAGAGACAGAGAGAGAGAGAGAGAGAGAGAGAGAGAGAAAGAGAGAGAGAGAGAGAGAGCGAGAGAGAGAGAGAGAGAGAGAGAAAGAGAGAGAGAGAGAGAGAGCGAGAGAGAGATAGCGGGAGCGAAAGAGAGAGAGAGAGAGAGAGAGAGAGAGAGAGAGAGCGACAGAGCGAGCGAAAGAGATGGATGGATGGAGGAAAGGGGGAGAGGGGGGGCAGAGAGAGAGGGCAGACGGTTGAGAGAATGTGCTGATAAATAAATATACCCTCATTAGAACAATGTCATAGGTACGATTACACCTGCATACTTTCTGTAGAACAAATACCATCTGAATAAGCACACCTAGTTAACTTTGATTCTAAAATCGATCACTTCAATTCCAAATCGTGCCTTATCTCGAATACACCTTTCCCACATTAACGTCATTACGCTGGCATTTCCCCAAATCAACGCTCGGAGCAGAACTGCTGGCTGGTACTGCCAATTTTCTTTTATCGTGTCTATCTATCTTGGATTTTAAAATCTCCCCAAATTATCCAATACAGTTGTTGAAGTGGACCTTTACATGTTTAGCTATTCCCCGCCCATGATCCCCGAATGCCCTAACTATTAATTTCCTGAAAACTATACAGGTAAGCTATTGCCCTACAGCTAACCTGTTGAATGTTTTGAAAATAATTTGACTGAGTCCCTTTAAAGAAGTACTCTATATGTATATATTGTCTCACAGGAATTATTAGAGGATTTTTGTTATAGTTCATTAATCGAGTCAAAATGTCGTTAATAAAACCGCAAACACTGTACTAATCTTTTATACTCACGTTGGTAACCTGATACCAAAGTATTAATAATGTAGAGGGTTTTATCACCAAAATTAAACACGCATGCAATAGATACCTCCCTTAGCTAACGAATCAACAGAAATTAATCAATTCGTGGAAAACTGTAGAAAAGTACCCTAATTTTACAATGATGCTGTGCAGGGTTGGATTTGGGTTCGTGTAGCTCGCGGGTAGTCTCGGGCCGTTCTGGTGTATACAGAAATTATAACTATCGGTCCTAAGACCACTATGGTTCCTTTTAGTCATCGGGATCGTTTTTGCGGATACAATATAATTAACAAAACCTATATAGAGAAATAATTAAACTGTGAAGTATAGTTACTTAAATACTTGGTAGTCATTCCTAAGTTAGGCTACCATGTTACTAAAATTGAGACGTAGATCCGTAGTCGACGTGAGATGATGCGCTCTCCGGAAGCTGGAAAATTCCTGCAGGGTGGTTCCCGCAAGCTGTTTTCTGCAAACAAGACTTCCGCAAGAACACTCATGGTGGGAGTGCATGGCTTAGTGCTGTAAGCCTAATAAAATGTCTAACGAGCAGTCAGTAAAGGATACGATAGTACTATGTGGTGAAGAAAGTTCCCATACACCGATGGCATGGATGGAAGGTGTAAACAACCTGTCACAAGTGGGGGTTGTCAGAGGCAAATGAAGATACAAAAGCTTCACGGTGCTGGGTACATCAACCAGCTCTGTAAACGCACCGGAATTGAAATACCACTTTTAGGTGTGGTAGGCAGATCCTGCGAGTCATCCATCAAAGAACATCCTGCCTCTACATCTGTAGACTCACATATTCAGGCCGCAAAGGCCTCACCACAAATTTGTGTTCCGAAGGGGATGTTGATATTCGTGAACAGTAAATAGAAAGTTCCAAATTGCTCCCGTAAATAGGGAGTCTACACAATTGGTTTTACTGAGGTGGGTTGGCTACTGGTAGCTACGAGAACGTGACAGAAACTGGAGTTATATGCGTAATATCTGTTGTTCGTAGCTAGTACAGCTCCAACCTGTTCGGCCCCTGGCCGAGGATGCTCTCGATCACTGGCTCGCTTCTCCTTTTATACTCCTCGTGACATCACAGGCGCAGGCTCTATCCAATCATCGTTCGAGCAACAGCCAATCAGCGCGCAGCTAATAATAGCGCAGTCGAACGTTCTAGAACATTCTAGAAGTTTTGCGTCCACGTGGTTATGACGTCACGGCAATATTTTGAAGATAATCATGAAGAGTTTTTCCTGGATAACTCAGCCATTTCTCAACCGATTTTGAAATGGTTTACAGATTTAGAAAGCCCATTGAATTCTGGTCTTGACTAATGCCAGATTTAACGGGAACAGGCAATCGGTAAGGATTACAGGGTACCATCTCGGTACACTAAAAGCGCCATCCTATCTAGATCATAACTACATGCTCCATATAAACAGCGCCCTGGCGCTTGCATGCACATCATGTGCTTTAACGAACCTAGTCGTTTTCGACATGCTATCTCTCCCATAGGCCTATATACGCTTATAGCTCTACCCAGAGGGGCATGTTCAGGAAACGAATACAGGACAGGCGGCGCGTACCCAGCTTAGCTGGTACAGCCGGTATCCGACCGGTCAATCCGAACTACACCCGGCAAAGATGTATGCATGCAAGCGATAGGGTGGGTGGGGTGGGTGCATAAGCGCAAGTGTATGCGTATGCTATACCATGCATGTATGCATGTTAATGCTTGAGTTAGCTGATAACTTCATAAAATTATTATTATTATTATTATTATTATTATTATTATTATTTTGCAGCTACTCTGACAACGTCTACTTTTACGAATGGCAGCTGCAGCTATTGAAGAAATTATGGGTAAAATCTAAGTTATTAAGGCCATTAGAGATTCATATTTCTGAACATTTGTACTGAGATTTCTTTGAATTTGTAGAATCTAAAGACGAGTGTGGTGCAGTTGGACAGAAGGATCAACATCCTTTAGACGATAACATTGATTACTTAATCCAAAATTTACCCAATAGCCTCTTAATGAATGAGCGTGAATGCACGCCATCAGAGATCGGTCTAATGTTTAAGCGTACATCGAATTCCGATGTAACACATTCCCACTCATTCTCGTCATCAACTCAAATGCCCTCAACATTGACACAATTGCAAGCACACACAATAAGCACCAAAACCTTCCTCAACGACATCATCATCATCATCATCATCATCATCATCATCATCACCAATGGCATCAATCATCCTCATCTACATTACCTCGACTTTATAAATCATCATCATCCCCATCTCTAGTGCCTCAACTTTATAAATCATCCTCATCTACATTCCCTCGATTTTATACATCACCTGAGTTATTAAAGGGTGGCAAGCATAATGACATTAATTGTACAAATAAACAACATCAGTTATGGGTTGGGATTAATGGTGAGGTTCTTAATGAGGGTACACTTAATAGGGGAGACTATTAATGGGGGGCCCATTTTATGTTCGGATAGCTCTGACATTCTAGCTAATGACGTTGATGATGAACCCGATAGCCGTGGTACTCATATCATTAGCTCAGACATAGATAAGCATTACGAAATTGACAATCTGTTGTCCATTACCGACTCTCATTCGGTTCATTCTCGAAAAGTTAAAATTACTGAACAACGGTACAGTGTCACCTTTAAGATTCTACTCATTCTGAATATCTAGTAAAGTTTCTGATAACATACACACCATAATCGAAATGATATTATTTCAGTTTTATGTGAACACTACTGTTACTGTTTATTGTAGGGCAACTATAAACCATCCTTCTATAAATCTTCTGATCAATGTAGATTTTAGACCAATAACTGAGCCAGCAGCCGCCTCAATTTCTGACGTTATATCCGAAGTCAGTCAGTCCCAGAACGACTTTTGCCTGAGTTTAATATGGAAATTTTTCAGATCCAAATTCCTAGAAGCTCTGGGTGGAACAGTAATCTCGCCAAATTATATCTCAATGATATTACACTTGAAGCTCTTTTGAAAAGAAGTTGTATATCATTTGTAATAAGGAGTTTAACTTATGGATGGCTTGTTGCATCGTAATCAGAGTGTGTTATCGCGACACTAACATATCAATCGGTGGCCGCAAAAGTATTAGCAGACTTTTGCTATCTCTGGAGAATGCTTTAAGAATGTTTATCAATGGTCTAAGGCTCTCGTACTTCATGCTAGCGCAAGCATACCTAGCGATAAATGTTGTGTTTGGTTGGGGTCTACAGCAAAGATGATAATAAAAATGAATATGTCGTTTGGGGTGGTGGTGGTGGTGTGCATGCGTGCGTGCGTGCGTGTGTGTGTGTGCGCGTGTGTGCGTGTGTGCATGCATGTGATGTGGGTGGCTGTATAATGATCATTACCCGTACATATGCAGCATTAAAGGTTTGCTGGGTTGAAGTTATTACTGTGATCCATGCAACTTAGGTTATTACCAACGAGACAAACACTCTTGTGCACAATGTTGTCGTTTATGTATAGCAAATCCTCCCTGTAAGCAAAGCACTAATTTACTCTGTGAGAACTATCATAGATAGTTTCAGAGCAATCTATGTTATAGCAATTACATTGAGTCCAAGATTTGTGACGAACTTAAAGCCTGCCCCATTTGTTACAAGTTGCTTAAGCCGTCTGATGAGTCTGACATCGATTTAAACATGCGCATATGTTATATGGAACATCATAATTAAGAATACATGAGCTTACCTGAAAAGCATATTTTACGCACGAATAAAGCATATGATGGCTCTCCAATACCTCAACAGATGTTGGTGGTATCCAGTAAAATGGTGTTTTGAATTTCGGCAATGCTCTGAAACTTTACTGTAGGGCAGATGTAGATATTTTACATATAGTGTGCGGCGAGCATATGGGCATGTTTATTACGGAAACTGACATACCACCTGTTGTATCTTCGGTAATGCTAGCATCGCTATGCAATACGCTGTTCAGAGCGAATTGCTTAGATGAGCATGAGCTAGTAGTGCCACCCATGCATGGCTACACTAATCTGTATAACAAAAAACGTTACTCGATAGACGCTTGCCATTGGTTGGATTATGTAACCCATTTTAAGGGTGACGTGGATATTCAGCATGCTCTAATGGGTGGTGAACTGCCCAGACACAGACAAGTATTTCGATTAGTACGGGTGCCATGTTCAGGCATGTCCTAACTGTTTACCGTGTAAGCAAGTTCTTTTTAAACTGAATTTGACTTTAGAAGAGGTTTATCGGAAGACTCTTTCTAAAGCACATCACCGTAGGCATATGGACGTTAAAGTAGTCGAAATGTAGACTTGTGAATTTAAGTCTCTGAGACTTAAGGACCCTAGCATCGACGCTTTTCTGAATATGAGGACCTATAATGAACCTATTATACTCATATTTGGAGAAATCCATTTATTGTACAATTTCGCAAGTATTTATCGCATTATTGTATAGTTATTAATAATAAACAAGCTGTATGCATTTCATATTTACCAAACAGCTAATATTAAGCTGCGAACTCAGCGTATGACCAGTTGCATGAAATTACATTATGACTTACCTTCCTTGATTTTTCAGCATCAAGAATGCTGTAATAGTAGAACAAGCTAGTGTACTGTAATGTTGAATACATGACGTTTCGCTCAAATTCCAGCAGGAATTATTACATTTATGGTTGCATTTTTCTGCTCATGCAAAGAGAAAAATACCTTTTCAGGTCTTAAGCCAATACAAATAATGAACAATAAATGAACCACTAGCCATAGAGACTAATTGGCACTTTTACTTCACATAATATACATAGCGGAATGACAGTTTTTTTGCTGCGTGTGCATAAATAAAACAGACGCACATAGGCCTAACTAGAACCTTTTTATTTATTAAAAACAAAAATGATATGAGATCTCAATATGTTTTTGTTGTTTTGACATTTTGCAAAACCTAGCCGCGAGAAGCTATGTAGACTACAGTACATGGTTTAGGCCTATGAGAGGGTGTGTGTTTAGTTAGACTCACACAAAAACCACAATAGCTATGAAAAACCAATGCTGCATATTTGTCCCGGTTTTATGTTTCCAACCATGTTTAAAAACAAGATGGCTTTAATGCAAATTTTTGGGTGATAGAAACTCGCTAAACAAAATTAACCTGTAACTTACAAGAGAATATACAGGTATGTGAGTTTAAGCTTAGCCAACAATCACCAATTTCAGGATCACATTTTTTATCATAAATCCTTCTGGTTTTACATGAAATACATAGGCCTATGCCACTTAGTAAGATTACAGTTGAATATGGTTAAGAAAAATAATAAGCATTCAATATAGGCACTGCATGTCCATAGCGATGTATACATTATGGAGGTATGTGGTGGGGTTGGGTTGGGAGGGGTGGGGTGTTAATAGTTGGGGAATCAATGGGCCTGCATATTTTCACATTGATGCAAATCATATATTGAACAATTACCACTGGAAGGTGAAAAAACATTCCGTGTGATGGAAGCACCTAATTGATAGGTCTCTCTTTCAACCCATGTGGACATCAATGAAAGCTTATAATAAACAAACAATGACAGTTTTCGTCTTGTAGACTATCCAACATAATTTTATTTATGCACTGTTAACAAGGTTATAGACCTATCTAAATATGGCAATTTATTTAATTTTAAGCATCTGCTAAACTTATTACTGTCAAATTTATTGTGCACCTTCACTCAAATATGCATTCGACGTGCTTTTTCAGTGTATACACAGCAGTTGCCAATCATACATGGTAGGTGCCAGTAATTGTCTCTAGTAGGCCTAGAAACCCCTACATGTTACTCCAGCAAAAGTGTTGGAGCGTGAGTGTCGTTATGCATAAATTTATGCTATATGTTAGCCAACAAGAGGACGGTGTGACGGTCTACATTACATTCAAAGAAGTGGGGGAGTGTGGGATGGGCGAGGTGGTGGGGGTGTATGAGGGCATATCTCCAGAATTTACCACCACCCTCGTCCCATATTATGAGTAGGATACACACGCCGTGTAGGCCTATGGTTAGAATGACATGAAAAACATGTAATATAGACTATATAACTATAACATAAATGTAAATGTGGAGGCCAGACCACTGGTATTTTTGGCATGCATTTGGGAGGCGGGGTGGGGTTGGTGTTAAAGAAACAGTAGTGCTACATCTGGAACATCATATCCAAATCTGCTGAATCATAGGTGCAGTTTGGATGCAAAATAAATATGCTGTTTATCATATGGCAGGCAGGAAATGACTATTCATAACATCAGAAATTTCAGGGAGATGCCCGAACCTCCATTCTTCCCACCGGGCCATTTGGAGGGGAACTGCCCTAACTCATAGACGCTTTCTCAGATTGGACCAAACCCATAATACAATTCTAGATCTGCACTTGAGAGACATTCCATCCAAAATCTTGGATATAGCTAGATATAACCTGGATATCTATAGAATCACATTGCAATAATTTCTCAGAGCAGATCTCATCTAAAAAAGTTTTTTCGTGCCTGAGATATTCATATTTAATATGGCATCAGCGATATTATAAATTTCTGACTAATGTCTACGTCGAGCATATCAGTTAGATCATTGTCTATTTCAAAATTCATTGTTAAATACAATAGAACGAAAATGTTACCATGGTTAAGCACTGTTGCCTGTATTGGATTTGCTTAGAGCTTGTTCCAATACAAGGGATGTAATGCATGCCCCAATATTGTAAAGCAGTGTAATTTATCAGCAATAAATATAAAAATATAATGTATATTAGCAAATTGATAACAGCTATTTGATTTTCAAGGACTGAATATATTATAATGTCTTAAAATGCAATCTCCATATATGACCGTTAACAGATTTTTAAGGTTAATGCAAATCCCTGATTTCAACTTTTATTACTGAAGTATTATGCTTGAGATTGAGTTACCCCCATTGATAGATAGACTTTCAGATGTGCAATTTAGCATGTACACATCGTTAGGTATTCGTAACCTTCGAGATAGCTATTTTTGGGAAAAAATGTGTTCGGAAGCTTTGTCACAATTATCTAACATAAAAGAAACATTCTCGACGTCTGCAAATGTCTATTTGTCGAGCTCCCCTTCGTGGACAGAAGCCAAGCTTATGGGTTGTTATATTCTATAGCTGAGTGAGAGAGGCTTTGAGATTTATAGAGCTAGGGTAAAGTAGGCACACGAGTGTTCGGTAAGCTAGATCAGGCTTTGACGATTTGAGACCAAATAATAATAATAATAATAATAATAATAATAATAATAATAATAATAATAATAATAATCACCATTCTGACAAGTAGTTTGAAACTAATTCGGTTAAGCATTGTTTATGCTATAGGTCTGAAATATCTATTAGTTTCAAAGAATTCATCTAACTTTTCAGTGCATAGTTACCTTTTGAAAACGGTATTACATTATTTCAAGCTTTCAAAGGATATCAAAACTCAATTCCACATAGTGTCCAAAAGAGAAGGCAATTAAGTAAGTAATTAATTAAGCGAACACATTTTTATAAACCTCAGTAAGGACGCTTTCGAACCACGCCCCTTTACATTACTCGCACAAATGGTCAGCATTTAGATACATACATTTCTTATTATGTAATGCCCATGTAAAGTCTTCTTTATGGACATATTTTAATGCCTGTCCATACTATAACATGTACGACACCCATAGCAGTCTGCTTTCGCTAGATAACCTATAACATTGGTCAAGGCTATAGCGAATGTCTTTATAGTCACGCTTTGAACGTTCAAATCATTATCATTAAAAATTTCACTGTAGTCATTCTCAGCAGATGTATAGTAAACGAATTGTGACTCAGCGATGTGAGTGCTAGTTAGATCATTTTCAATAATGACGCTTCCTGGTGCAGGGTCATCAAGCCAGCTAACATATTCTCCACATCTGCTGCCGCTGGAGACTCTAGGGTTCTAGAAGATTCTGCTGATTCGTCAGATTCTTCTTCTTCTCCAGGTAATTTGAAATATGCTACTGCTGCTAGAGTCTGAATGCTTAAATCTCACTCTGGAAAATCTTCTAGCAATATATTGTTGAGAAATGGCTGTAGCATAGGTAAGGGGGAGGGTGTTAACGGCAATGCAACAGCTGACATTCTATAAGTTGACCTAAGCTAAGGCGACAAGACAAGCGCACGTCTACTGACATCATGTGACCTGGTCACACACCCCACCTAACACCTTCATACCTCATTGCACCTGCCAATCATCGGCATGTGCCTCATTGCACCTGTCAATCATTGGCATGTACTTACACTTCTACATCACCCAAAACCGTGAAGATATAGATGGCTGTTCGCTGATTGGTCGAGAGAGTAAAGGCGTCATCAATATTTGAATTAGGACGTACACCCATTTTTCCACCAAAAATAAATCTGTTCTCGACTAATCAGATTCGAGTATTTTAGTGGAGAAAACGGGGCGTTGTCTAATCAAAATATTGATACCACTATCACACTCTCGACCAATCAGTGCAGCCGCCTATGTTCTGGCCCTTCTACTCTCATCCTGGTATCTGCTCCTTCTTGTTTTGGGGTCAGTTCTAGACCCGTATTTGCTTAGCTTGATTGCCAACTGCAGTAAGCTTTCAACATGGCCAGACATGTACAATACGTGCAATGTTATTTCAAAATGATTAGCCTTCATCTTGTCGTCGTCGTCGCGTCGTCGTATTCGTTCTGATATTTAACTCTATTTATTGTGCCTCGTCGCCTCATAAATTCCAATGTGTCTGTAGACATTGTATCGTGTACAGATGCCATCATTGACGTCGATATGCCGGTAGAGCCGGTGTTACAAATCAATATAGAAATGCGTCAATGGTAATGAATATGTAGATATAACCGTAATGCCATGATCTACATATCCATTGCTTAACATAATTTCATTCAGTTTATCACGATCAGCCACAAAGTCTCGAGGTCAAATAGTTCGCGTAGAAAAATAATGTCAGTCATGTATAAACAGGCGCAATGATGATCTACATACGCCTGTTGTTAAATCTATGATATGTAGATATAACCGTAATGCCATGATCTACATATCCATTGCTTAACATAATTTCATTCAGTTTATCACGATCAGCCACAAAGTCTCGAGGTCAAATAGTTCGCGTAGAATAATAATGTCAGTCATGTATAAACAGGCGCAATGATGATCTACATACGCCTGTTGTTAAATCTATGAAGGTCACGTGAAAATATATGTAGCTTGTTCCTATATTACACATTTCTGCTCCTATTTATGTCTGTGTGTAACTCCGGAGGTGTATCTAAAAAACTGCAGATCCGACTTGGCTCATATTGTAACACCTCAAGGGAACCTTTTAAGGCTCCGTCATTCTAATTGTTGACGTCAGCTAACATATAAGTTATTTGATTATGACGTCAAATACTTGAATGACAGATATGATACCTCTATAAGCCTTGTGATAACATAATTCACAGGTAGTGCCTATTAAGACTAGCTCAAAGTCGTATAGGCCTACACCTTTTGATGTTCGAAGGAGTGTGCGCGTGCGTGCGTGCGAGGGCACGCCAACCACTGGCAGTAGCAGCTCTCAGTCAAAATAGTTTCAAAATATTAAACAGCTTATCTGTATAACGATTATGGTGAATTCACCTTTCCAAAGTGCCCATCCCTCATCTGACCTCGTATGGCGTCATAATCAGCTAAGCGCGTGTATGATGACGTCACAATCATTACGTCACAAAGGGTTCCATATAGACCGTCATCAAATCTCAAATGGTCTGACACGTTTTATGAATTGTATATCTTTGTAATTCTTCGCTATTTAATAAATATACTGTTGAATATTTTGAAACTAATATGAGTGGGCGCTGTTGCTGCCTTAGGCAGCAACAACACCCAGTCAAATTAGTTTCAAAATATTTAACCGCTTACCTATGTAGTTTTTTGGAAATTAATAGTCAGGATGTTCAGAGATCGATCGATCACAACGCGAGCGACGTGTGGGTGGAGCTTAGCTAGAGATGGGCAGGGCATAGCTAAAACCGGAAAGGCCCATTTGATCAATTTGTCCGGACACGACAAAACTGCAGCCATCTCCGTATACATGACCGATATTGAAGCTTCGTCCCTCCCCTCCATCCTTTACGTGTGATGTGTGTAGCTCTTCCCGAAACACGTTTATGTCTGAGTGAGTCCCGGATAATTTAAATACACTCAAAGGATGGAGGTGAAATGGTTGCTGTAGCAGAATTAATAAGTTTTTCTTTGACAAATTTCTCGGATAATTAATAACTAATCGCAAATGTTTTCTTAACCACGGCTGTTTAGTCCAAATAGGAGCTATGAGCATTATTTGTGCCGGGTCGTACCCGATCTTCTGCTAGAGATGGACGGGGCATAGCTAAAACCGGAAATGTCCATTAAGGTTTAACAGCATATCTATCGAGACCAAAGTACGTAAAATGTGGGCGGAGCGTAGCTAAAATGGGTGCCGTATTTGTAGAAATGGGCCCCTTCATTATCAGACAATAGCGCCTATGATAACTTATACTTGGCCGAGTTAGTGACACGCTTGGTAAATATCCGGCCTTTCACAGATAGCATCAGAATCGAGAACATAGTTGAATATAGACGTTTTAACATTTTCAATACTGACGTGTCCGAATTACAGAAGACAATTATACAGGCTAGGCGGTTAAATATTTTTTTTCAAATGGATTTGACAGGAACTAGCAGTCAGATCCACTTTTGTCCCCTCCATTTCCTGGACATATTTGGAAATCCAAGATAGCCGCCGAATAAAGTGACCCATCCAATTTCTCTTTGGGAGTGTTGAAGTCTACGCACGAGGAGTTCCACACAAGTCGCGTTAAAATTATGCCATTGATAAAGAAGTAGTATTTTGTTTAAAGGAGTTCCTGAAAATTCTGAATAGAAGATCTGAAGTCGATTGCAATAAGATCGCACCAAAATTTGATTGAAATTTGTGAAGTGGGTTACGAGGAGATAGGTTTTAAAGGATTTGAGGAAAATTGTTGAAAATTCCAAAATGGCCACTACAACCTATTGACCAATTAAAATCCTCGTGAGATGTGTTGAGGCGTACCACGATATGATCGTTCCATCCACCTTTCGGTGAAATTGTGGCATTGATCAAGGTGGAAAATAGCGTTTTAAATGATTTTGGGAAAATTTCAGGAAACTCAACAGAGTCACTCAATAAATCGACCAATCAAAATTCTGAAATCTGTTCTAAAGCCTTACACAATATGATCTTTCTAGCAGTGATTTAGGAGGAGATACATTTTAAATCCAAGATCCAAGATTGCCACCAAAGTAATTGACAGTTTGATATGTTAAAGTCTACCGACATGTGGAAGACGGTCTCCATGCCACGATCTGTCAGGTCAGCTGAGCTAATAATATGCTACCAGAAACGCGTAGAACAAATACGTAAAGAAATGTTTAAGTTATACTCGCATCTCTTATAAGCTATTTAAACCCCATATAATGAGTATCTACTAAGTTACCGGCTTTCAGACGCGAACGCGCTATAGCTGCGACATAAGCAGTCTTTGCAAAATGTCACAAATTTGACGCGTGACAGACAGACAGAATGGCAGATAGATGTCTATTAGTTGCAGAGTCGCACTTAAAAATTGTTCGATGAATAAAAATATAGAGAGATGCATGAAAATACTGAGAGATGGATCTGTGAGAAAATTCATCAATATCAGTAGAGATTGTGTAGGTGAGTGTGGGTTGCTGGGTTGGTGGGTGGGCGAGTGGTTAGGGGGAGATAATTGTATTCTACTGTCTGTAAATACTCCACTATTCCATTAGAGCACGTGTGCAGTTCGTGACGTCATTCGCGTGAGTTTAGTTCAAGACGTCATGGTTGAACAGTTTTAATGCCCTAAGTGTTGTAACAATACAACACAAGTAAAAGGAATCCTTTTATTTGAGCAGCGTGTAATCACGCATAAAGCACCAACATTGTTTAAGTACCATTTGGGAGCATTGTTACAATTCAAGTTACGATAATTCGTACAATTGTTTGTATACGGTCACTGAATTTATTCAGACCTGTATAGCACGTGTTGATCCCAACTTTGTCTAAACACATTTGGGTAACTGTATTGCGATTCAATCGCGAAAAAGGTACCATAACCGGTCTAAGTACAGTAGGTAGCTTTATTTTAATATAATTTACGATATTCGTAAATTCTGAAAAATGTTGATACCCGTTTCTGCTTGACAAAGTTGCGCGTCTAAATCATCTAAGAGTGATAAAACTGTTAAATCAGCCCCGTGTGATGCCATATGCCAAAATACAGACGATGTAATGGGAGATATCCCGGCTAAAGCCGACGGCCAATTAGCCGAATTTATCGGTAAGTGGGAACACGGGACAGAGCCAATCGGGCGAATATTCTAGCGAGGTCACCGTGACACTTGACTCGTGCCAGTTAGACCAGAAATAACCGGCCGGCAAAATCGGGTAATGTGCACGGGGATGCGGTAGGTGAGCCAAAACGTGCCTGCCGGCGAAAATGCGCAGTCACTGCCCGATTTATCCGGCAGATAAATTTTAATCGGCCGGTAAGAAAAATTCGGCTTATGGGCCGCCGGCTTAATGCTGATAAGAAGTACGAGGAAAAACCCGGAGAATGGGAGAACCCAGCAGGCACATGACGTTGTTTCAACGTTGAATCCACGTTGAAATCACGTCATGGCGTGATTTCAACGTGGATTCAACGTTGAAACAAAATCATGTGCCCGCTGGGAGGGGTCTTTAAAAAGACAACTTCTCGTGTTGGAAGCACTACAACGCATTCAGGTGAAATGCCAGAATCGCATACTGAAACGGGAAGTGTCGGGGCACAAAGCATGGTTAGCGACACATTTGATATAGATGCTTGCATGAAGATCCAAATATATCAGATGAGCTGCTTTAACGAGACTGAAAAGTTTGGAACCGACCCTTGAATCATTCAAGAGTGGTCGTGACATTGACAATCGTGCATGCGCGAGCGGAAGTCAGTATGGCAATGCGGGAAATCAGAATGATGTTCCAGGAAGTAGCAAAGGTAAACATAAATGTGATAATACAGCGACCGTTCTCGTTCTAGGGACGAGATAAAATGTAGTAAATATGAAGATTCATATTGTCGCGATACTAGTAATGTTTCAACGAGTCTGTCAACAGCGACGTCGGTCGTGACAGTGTTAGTCTCGGTGAAAATAACGATTTTGCAGAACTTTGTGAAAGTGATAAGAGATGTGATACTAGAAAATCGTGATGTCCATGCAATCAGATCAAAAGAAATTGCTGACTTGAATGAGTTCTTTTCTTTGGACGCTGTTTATGGGCCAATGATTTCAGAAGAAATCGCTAACCTAATAAAGAATGGGTTGAGGAATAACAACTCTGAAGAGAAGGTAAGATATGCATTGCCAGAAAATTGTGACAATCTGATTACGCCCTTAGTACACGAAGACATATGGAACATGATTGGTCAGTCTGACAGATATTTGGATGTCAAAATTTAGAAAATGCAACATTTCTTATCAAAAATCACGGTGCCTGCCATGCTGCGTATGGATAGTCTGTTTAACGCCATTAAAGACAAAGAAAAGATGTATTATAAGGCCAATTTTGTAAAATTAGGTGACTCAATTGTACCCTTGATAAGTGCCTATAGAGAAATGAATCAAACTCAGAAAACTTTAATCTGCAACAAACAGCCAACAAACTACCAATCAATGTGTACACCGTCTAATCCTGGCTCGACAGATTTGTTTGGTGATGATGTGCATAAAAAGAGGCGTGAGCTCGAAGAGACACAGAAAAGACATTATCTGTCAAGCGGCCCATTTAAAAATAGGCTGCCTTAATTCAAATAGTCAATACAACGAAAAACTATTCATGCAGGGGAAAGACACAATTCAAAGGCAAGAACTGGAGTCGCGGAGACAGATCATTCCAGAAAAGGGGAGAAGGCAAGAAGTTACAGGACCATTAGTTGAGGCTGTGACAGATGCTAGAAAGGTCAGTGAAAGCAGGCCTGGTAAATTCCAGACTTGCGAAACTGCAAATAACATTAAACATTGGTAGAAATTAACAACTGACACATGGATACTAGATAACATAAAGGGAGTCACATGCCACATGGATACTAGATGGCATAAAGGGAGTCACATGACACATGGATGCTAGATAACATAAAGTGAGTCACATGGCACATGGATACTAGATAACATAAAGGGAGTCACATGCCACATGGATACTAGATAACATAAAGGGAGTCACACGACACGTGGATTCTAGATAACATAAAGGGAGTCACATGGCACATGGATACTAGATAACATAAAGGGAGTCACATGGCACATGGATACTAGATAACATAAAGGGAGTCACATGCCACATGGATACTAGATGGCATAAAGGGAGTGACATGACACATGGATACTAGATAACATAAAGGGAGTCACATGGCACATGGATACTAGATAACATAAAGGGAGTCACATGACACATGGATACTAGATGGCATAAAGGGAGTCACATGACACATGGATACTAGATAACATAAAGGGAGTCACGTGGCACATGGATACTAGATAACATAAAGGGAGTCACATGACACGTGGATTCTAGATAACATAAAGGGATTAAAGCTAGAATTTAGCAAAAGTCCTGTTCACAAAATACTGCCAAATATCATTACATTTATGATGATGAACGGAAAGTGATTGAACAGGAATTGCTTTCATTAATTGAACAACAAAATAATAGAACCAGCTCATAACGATGAGCATGGGTTTATATCAAATATATTTATTCGTGCTAAAAAGGATGGTCCACATAGACGGATACTAATTTTGATAATTTTTAATAGAAATATTGATCATTTCAATTTTAAAATGGATTTATTAAAATGGCTATACAACTTATGAAACCAAATTGCTTATTTGCTCTTGACCACAGACAAGCATAGTATTCTATTTCCGTTCATCATTATTATGGAAAATATTTGAGAGACATATGGAAAAAATGAACATCGTTTTCAAATTAAGTGTTTACCGAATAGCCTAACATCAGCACCAGGCATGTTTACAAAGATAATGAAGCCAGTGCACTCAACATTACAGAATCAAGGGCATTCAATTCCTGGTTATATTGACGATTCATTGCTTCAGTGGGTGGGGGGGGGGTACTCATGAGGAATGATAAAACATTGTCATGGCTACGATTCCTTTAATGGATAAGCTTGGATTCACAACTCATTCTTACAAATCTGTGCTTGAGCTCACTCACGTTATTGAATTTGTATTGTGTGCCCTAGATTAAAAAAGTATGAGAGTCTATTTGCCTCAAAGGAAAATGGATCATATCTGTGATTTATGCGATAGGTATAGTTTCCTGGAATCACTAAGTATTCGTCAGTTTTCAGAGGTTAAGGATACGCTAGTAGCGACAGAACAAGGTGTTTGCTATGCAACACTACATTTTAAAAGCCCTGGCATTGAACGTAACAAGAAAACAAGGGTAATTATTAGGCAATTCACCTTTGCAGAGTATCCATCCATCATCTGACGTCGTATGATGTCATAATCGGCTCGGCGCGTGTATGATGACGTCACACTCATTACCTCACAAAGGGTTCCATATAGACCGTCACCAAATCTCAAATGGTCCGACACGTTGTATGAATTGTATGTCTTTGTAATTCTTTGCTATTTAATAAACATGCTGTTGAAGCCAATTTGACTGGGTACTGTTGCTGCTTATTGCAGCAACAATGCCTAGTAAAATTGGTTTCAAGATATTCAACAGCTTAAATGTGTATTATTTTGGAAACTGATAGTCATGGTGTTCAGAGATCGATCGATTCCAACACGAGCGAACTGTGGATGGAGCTTAGCTAGAGATGGGCGGGGCATAGCTAAAACCGGAAAGGTCCATTATGAGGCAATTGTGTCTATTTCTGATACCATGAAAATGGAATTTGTTTGGTGGAAAATCAATTTACCCAATGCATTCAGATCAGTTAGGTGTAATAAGCCAGATATTATTTTACAATTGAATGCTTCGAAGCCAGGTTGGGGAGGCATAGCTGGTTCTGTAAGAACTGGTGAGTTCTGGTCAGAAGCAGAACCCTCTCATCACATAAGTTATCTGGAAATAAAAGCAGCGGTTTTACTTAACAGTCATTGAGAAATCAAGACCACGACGTTCATGTTTGCATCATGGCGGATAATACAACCGCAGTAGCGTGCATAACGCACTTTGGTAGCATAACACCTAAATGTAATGAGATTACTCGTAAAATGTGGAATAGGTGTATTTCCATGAATATCTGGATAACTGCAGTACGCATTGTTGGTCTTGATAACACAGATGCTGATAAGGGATCTTGGAATGAAATTGTGATTCAGAATGGATGTTAAATCCTAGAATATTTGAACAAATTATGAACATATTTGGACATTTGGATACAGATCTATTTGTGAGTCGTCTTAATTATCAATTGGATCACTATGTTTGGATCACTATATTTCATGAAGACCTGATTCATATGCCATTGTAATTGATGCATTTATTTTGGATTGGTCAAAATATAATTCATAAAATTATATTTTCTCCTTTCAGTGTCATTGGTCTGGCAGTGCAGAGGATTGGGTACGCCCCGGCACAAATAACGCTCATAGATCCTATTTTGACTAAACAGCCATGGTTAAGAAAACCTTTGCGATTCGTTGTCAATTAGTGTCCGGAAAATTGATGCAATGGACCTTTCTGGTTGAAGCTATGCCCCGCCAATCTCTAGCTAAGCTCCAGCCACACCTCGCTCGTGTTGGGATCGATCGATCACTGAACACCCTGCCTATCAATTTCCAAAAAACTACACAGGTAAGCTGTTGAATGTTTTGAAAATAATTTGACTTGGTGCTGTTGCTGCCTAAGGCAGCAACAGCGCCCACTCAAATTAGTTTCAAAATATTCAACAGCATATTTATTAAATAGCAAAGAATTACAAAGCCATACAATTCATACAACGTGTCGGACCATTTGAGATTTGATGACGGTCTATCTGGAACATTTTGTGACGTAATGATTATGACGACATCATATACGCGCTGAGTTGATTATGACGTCATACGAGGTCAGCTGATGGATGGATACTCTGGAAAGGTGAATCTCTGCATCTGTAACACGTGCACTTGATTTTCTATCTGATTTGCTGACTATTACTTTCCAAAAAAACTACATAGGTAAGCGGTTGAATATTTTGAAACTAATTTGACTGGGTGTTGTTGCTGCCTAAGGCAGCAACAGCGCCCACTCAAATTAGTTTCAAAATATTCAACAGCATATTTATTAAATAGCAAAGAATTACAAAGACATACAATTCATACAACGTGTCGGACCATTTGAGATTTGATGACTGTCTATCTGGAACATTTTGTGACGTAATGATTATGACGACATCATATACGCGCTGAGTTGATTATGACGTCATACGAGGTCAGCTGATGGATGGATACTCTGGAAAGGTGAATCTCTGCATCTGTAATACGTGCACTTGATTTTCTCTCTGATTTGTTTGAACACAATTATCGTATAGTGCTATTAACACAGCCAGGTCATCATTGTCTAGTTTTATATTGTCACAAGACTGTCCAGAAGGAACAATGGGTGATCAAGTTTTAATTAGGTGTTTTTATTGACAGATCTTCTTTTCCAAGATATGCAACATCGTGGTATGTAAATATTGTTTTAAACCTTTTGAAAATGCTATCGCCTGTAAAATATTTGTCTTTGCGATTATTAACAATGAGACTGTGTATGCTTTTATTAACTTTATCTGGCCAGATGACCTAATCACTTCAACTATTGGATATTGGAAATATAACTCTGACAAAAAACAAAGTGATTTTCCGTTTTGGAGATTTAATGAAACACTCTAGACCAGGTCATAATATTCCTGAAATTGTTCTGCCTGCTTATGCACTACTAGATCGTAGACTTTCATTGTAACAATATCTAAAGAATATTTAAAACGTACTCAATTCGACAGAAATGAGGAAACATGCCGCCTAGTGTCTTTCCGAAAACCACATACAGATGTTTGTTCTATACTATATCTGATCAATATAGCTTCCTAAAATACTAACTACCTTCTTATTAATGGTTTATCATAAAACTCCTGCAAATCCAACTTCCTTCTTGATCACCGGTGTATGGTAGTATTTGGCAAACACCTTGCTTTGACTGTCGCCAAAATAATATTAATATGAACATTTGCTCTTGATGCCGCAGATGTGGAGAATATGGTTTCTATATTCTTGTATCGACACCTGCCTTTGTCATAATAGTCCGAATCCACCGTGACAAATGTTGAAACGTGATGCTGGTGCCATCAGTCAGTCAGTCGATCAATCAAACAGTAGATTGGTTAATAGACAGGGACCGACCTACCCATTCGCCAATTAGCCAAATGCTAGTAAAATTGAAATCTGGCTAATAGAAAGCAGGACTGGCTAAATATTTGATTAAAATCACATTATTATACATATTTTATAAGTAGAGAATCATTAAGATTAATTGTGAAGAACTAACAAGTATTTATATTGTGTTTTATTGTGACCGAATAAACACAGAAATTACATTATCTCAAAATAAAAGCACCCATATAGGTGAGCTGTTGAATATTTTGAAACTAAATTGACTGAAAGCTAGCTGTTGCTGCCTTAGGTAGCAACAGCTTTCAGGCAAATTAGTTTCAAAATATTCAACATAATCTTGTATTATTGGCATGTAGAGTTCAGTTGAAATGGTTACCTAATGGAGATGGATTGTATACATTGCAAAACATTGGCTAAAATTGTTACGATTTGGCTAAGAAAAACTGCAGTTGGCTACTCTATTGGCTAATCATTTGTGAACGCCAGGTCTGTCCCTGAATAGATCAAATGAGATATAGTCTAATAGGTAAGCCTAGGCTTTTCTTTAGTAAACATAAGCATTGTGTGATGATATTTACATCAACGATGCTATGTTGGCCTTTGCTAATACGGGACTGCCGAGGAAGCTGACATACCTTATGACATTTAAAGGACTAATATAGGCAAGTGTTTTATTATGATGTTTTGCAGGTGCACCTCATAAAAGCAAAGTATTTTGAGAGGTTGAAGCGCGTAAGTTCATTTATCTGGAAACAATTATGTGATGGCTCTGTACGTTTTTGTTCAGATGAAACTTTTCTAAATAGTTGCTTTGTAAAAAGAACTGTTAAACGACATTCTAAAGCGCATTTATTTAGCGCAAATAATCATATGAATTTGTTGGGAAATGAATGAACAAAATGCGAATTAAAACAATAAAACTACATTTGTGTATCTTTAAGCTTTCAGAAAAACACAAATTTCAAACATCACATATGTACGTGTGTGCATATGTGCGTCCGGAGCTGCATTTTAAAAAAGGACACAAACTATTGACCTGGTGTGGTTCTGAACTGGGATTTCAAGACTGTGTTCCTGATCCTGATAAAAAACCCAGATCGTGATCGCATCAAATTCTGGATCTATTGCTGTAATTGTCGCTGTTTGTATGCCCTTCACTCCTATGTATGGTACCCAACACTAATTTAGTTGATATAGGCTACAGTATTATTAGGCATTCCCGATGACGACGTACTAATTTTATCATACTTCAAAATCTGGCGTATTTTGAAGCAATTGCACCTGTTTATAAGATTGCTATTAGGTTATCGGACTAGTGGGGCGTTCCCAAATGGATGAATAAAATTGGTCAATTAATTATATGACGTCATAACCAATTGCCAGTCAATTCAGTTTCAAAATATTCAAAAGATTACCTGTATAGTTTTCTGAAAATTGATCGTCAATGAGTGCAGGGATCTATCGTTCACAACTCCGGCAAATGCCTGGATGGGGCTTAGCTAAAGATGGGCGGGGCATAGCTAAACCTGGATTCCTCCATTACACCACCCATGCGTAAGATGCATTGTACTGTGCATAATTTACGTCAGATAATTTGGACCCATTGCTAGTGACAAGATATAAGGTACCATCTGGAGATTGTAAGGCCATTACATGGTTTTGCTTTGCTTTATAACCCAGCCGTGAGAAATGCTTCACTTTTTCCTTTCTGAAGAGACATTAAGTGAAGTTACACTCTGTTAGAGCATGAATACCATTCCGTGCCTTAGTGAGCAGATGTTGCTAATACACCTTTCCATTTTTAGCTATGCACCGCCCATCACTAGCTGAGCTCCACCCACACCTCGTCGTGGTTGGATTGATCGATCCTCGAATGCCCTAGCTATCAATTTCCTGAAAACTATACAGGGAGGATGTTGAATATTTTGAAACTAATTTGACTGGGCGCTGATTCTGCCATAGGCATATTTATTAAATAGTAAAGACATACAATTTGTACAATAACGCATAGCCCGTCTTCAAATATTTGTTCGTGACGTAGTTATCGACGTCATTCATGACGTCATTCATTATGATGTCATTATACACATTACGTAGTTGATTATAACGTCATATGATGGGTGGATACTCTGGAAATGTGAATTTTGGAGTATGGTAGGTTACGTAGTCACCTCAGACAGAAACTTTGTTGTCGTCTTTGAAGGATGTTATTGAGAGCTTAGGATGCGTGGGTGGGTGGTGGGGTGGGGGGGGGGAAAGCTTCACCTAAAGTTGTTATTACTGCTTATTACATACACTGGATAGCCTATGGAAACATTCGTCAGTCGATTTATCCTTTTAATGGGACACTATTTCCTTTAAAATAGTTTTATGCACGCCAGGAAGTGCCTGCATTACTTGCGAATTTCAATCTAAAACATTTTGTTGAATAGGTTGAAGCTAATGTAACTGAAGCTGCGGGTCCCAGCAAAAGTAGTTTCCGAGTATTCCACAACTTACATGTACAGGTACCTTTAAATTGTAATGGAGGATTCCCCTTTATCCATCAATCATATAACGTCATAATCAACTACGTGTCGTGCAAGATGCCGCCATAACCAATTACGTCATGAATGACCTGCCCAAGTTCGTCACGAACGCATAATTAATGACGGACTAAGCGCTGTTGGACGAATTGTCTTTACTATTTAATAAACATTATTTTTAATATTTTGATGCTAATTTGACTGGGTGCTGTTGCTGCCAGCACCTTACCTGCATAGTGTTCTGAAAATTGATAGTCAGGAAGTTCAGGGATCGATCAACGCGGACAAAGCGGCAGTGAGGCTTAGCTAAAATGGGCGAGGCATAACACAAATTGGAGACGTCCATTATGGGAAGCCATTGTTTAGAGCTCTGGAATTTATAGACGAGGAAAAGAAACCCCTTGACGAACCTCTCCAAATAGCTGCAAGCAAACTAAAAATTGAGAATCTCTTTATGAATGAATCCAAAACAGTTCACCCACATATACCTATCGGCAAAGCATGACACTATAGAAAATGACAACCCACTTCGTGGCGGCGAACCATGGAGGAAAAGTAAAATCCTGGTCTCACTGCTTTGCAGTACTGCTGAGATTTTTGCACGATACGTCATGGGGAACATAGCTTTCCAGTCCTTCTGGAAGCTATGGATTCGTAGATCAAAGATGCCCTTGATAAAGAGGCTACGTTTATACAATGCAACCTGCGTATCCTTGATGCTGTATAACTGTAACAGCTGGGCAGCTCTAAAGGCAGGTCTAGACAAATTCGATGTCTGCCACTGCAAACACCTACGCACCATCACTGGACACCGATAACTAGACAACATAGTTTTAAACGATGCACTATACATGATGTGTAATACGTCGCTGCTGTCTGTAAAAGTCGCCCAGCAAAGATGTTCCATGTTTGGCCATGTACTGAGGATGCCAGAAGAGACACCAGCGCAGAGAGCCTTGGAATTCGTCCTACTCGGAGCCAGCAAATGCAAAGCCTGGAGAGGACGTCATTGCATAAATCTGCTAAGCGTGCTACGAGGTTACCTCAAGAAATCACGACACGGTACACCCAAGTCAGGAATTGATCTGAGGAAGCTAATGATTTCGTCGGAGAACAAGATGCAGTGGGCAAAAGTGAAGAAGGACTGATTGCAGCTACAGGATGTTTCTACTACTACAGCTGCAGAAAACAGTAATCATACATTGTTCAGAGAGTTAAACCCGGCTCAAATGCATGTGCAGAGTGGACATAATTGAACTAGACTAGATTATTGCCAGACATTAATCTCTCCAATATTGATAACCTTGCGCTAGGTAGATAACAATATTTGATAAAACGAGATCACCATATCCAAATCATCAGAATGCAACACGATAAAAGTCTTCACAATTATAATATCCTTACATTGCTCGGAAAGAAGAGCTATAAACCACAATCAACCTACGAAGGTAAGCCTTGAATTTATTCTTATTTATTCGTACTTATGTATACAGGCTAAGCTCTTGGACGAAACTGATGGATCACTCATTGTGAATGTTAAATGATCGGGACCGTAATGACGTGAACAGAAATGATTGACTTTGATTTGGGTTTATGGATATGGTTGCCATCTGCTCATAAACTGTCTTCTTATTTGATAGTTGGTTTGTGGTCTCACTGACGATCCACTCTAGATAAGACTAGCATTGCCACTTTGGATGCCATAGCTCTTATACTGCAGGCACATGCACTTCATTTGAAGAAAAATGGTCAGTGGTTTGTGGATAGAGCTGATGTATGTCCTGCCTTATGAGCGTGCGTTTTGATGTGATGACTTGGCATTGATTATACACAAGATATAATCAATTTGATTAAAGGCAGCTGTTACGGCATTGGGGCCAGTTTGTGCTCGATAACTTGCCCTGTATTCTGCCCATGCTGCTCGCTGAACGGCATAGGTGTTTGAAGGCCGTGTTTGTGGAACGGAGGCCATGGGAACTGATGGATGCTGCCAGAGCATTGCCATTGCTTTTATGTTTGCACGACTCAATCAATGCAAGGTCTTCCTATGGTTTTCAACAGGTGGGCAATACTCATTTACGATGTGTCAGTTAGTCGTGGAACAAGTTCGCAATGGCACGGCCATGCCAATATTTGCAACACAATTGTATCAAACAGTTAGGATGTGGCCCACGTGACCTGGTTCGACTACAAAGCCCAACTCGCTATACGTTCCTTCTGCATGAGGATCAGCTTGTGGTCAGTCTGGAACAGTTTCTCTGATTGAGTAAAACATTTTATCGTTGGATAATGCAACGCCCATTTTATAGTGTTCACAGTCTGTTCCTGACGTCTGTCACTTGGATGCTGCAGTCAGACTATATAGTTTCCATTTTGCATTTTCAAACACTTGAGGAAATTGGGATAACGGATGATGTTGAAGACAGTTTGGTTGGGGAAGAATGGTAGACATTGCCAAAGTTGCTCCTAAATGCGACTATCAGTTTTCGAAAATTGCTGACGTTCGTTTACAAACTAAGGTGGTCTCACAAATAAGATGGAGGACACCGGCGTAAAGGTGTCATTCCTTTTTTATACTTAAGCAGATACTGGTGAATGTATGTATGTTGTTATAAACACGGAAACATACAAAATACACATACACTTGCTTGCAAACACATACATAATGAGAATACGGAGAGAGTGGTACATAACCCAGATAACACAGCTTACTGAGCTGATTCTGGGGAGATACCGGGCCGATACGTTCAGTATCGGCCCGGTATCCGCTCGGGATAGGCCCAGTAAGCTGCGTTATCAGGGAAGTTGACAACAACGTGCACCTCGATCCGTATTACCATTGCGAACAAGCAATTTGTGTAAATCAAACATATGCTTGGTAATACAGGTTATTATAAAAATAGCTGGTCAAACGTGCAGATACACGTTACATCGAGTCCACTTCGGAAACAAGACGGATAGCGGTCTGTCTTCTAACGTGACTATACACGTCCACCATGAGAGTTAAGCAATCTCTGTTATCTTTGCAAATTCCAAAAGCGGTGTCATAATAGTAGCATGCCATGCTATCGAAATATAATTATGACGTCATATTGTTATGTTACATGGGAACGCAAGTAGAGAGGAGCCATAGCAACCAATGATGAGTGTATATAGTTTAATTACAATAAAACATAGAGATTGGTAGGACAATGTATGGGCGAGGTCTGAGAAGGGATTACCTCCTCCCAAAAGAAACGGATTTCGGTGTTTCCTCACGGAAAATTGTGAAAAGTAGATGCTTTGAAACGTAATTTCATGCATCCCTGTTGATTAACTGCATCATTATGTTGCATCCAAAATAGTTTATTAAACAGATCTGAATTGGAAAGCAATCCGGACTAAGTTTCCAGTCAGGTTTCTGTTAAAATATTCAACAGAATGTTTCTTATGTCATAAGATCATACCTGAAATCTGTTGTACGACATACAAATTACCTGTTGAATATTTTGAAAGAAATTTGACTGGAAGCTGGTGCTGCCTCGGGCAGCAACGGCTTCTAGTCAAATATCTTTCAAAATTTCACAAGATTAATTTTTATATGGTAAAGAATTCCTTGCCGTATTTGTTCTGATTGCTTAAATGGTTAACAACTAATTACGAGTTGTATTTTCAAGATTTTATGAATCAGCTTTCGGCAAATTATTGGTACGGCAAGTGCCCTACCTGTCATACCGCCCGCGACGCCCCTGCATATTATGTGCATATTGACGAATTGCTCCATAATACATTTCGGTGTAGAAAGTAACTTTCTCCAATTACCACGAGAATCACGGAGTGAGGTCATCTAGTGAATGATTGCTGTGATATGACGTCATCGCTTAAATGATATTTTGTTTTTGATAATTAATAGTCATTCAGGCACTGCCATATTAATGAGATGCACGGGACACATCTGCGTTTATTAATCTAAGGCTGTTTTCATATTAGATTAGCTAATCCGGAGGAGGTCCAATCGATCACAAATTTTCGTTTCGCTCGTGTAAGCGTTCGTGCTTACAAAGTTATGACACATAAACGAATATTTACGTTTGATTGGACTTATTTCGGTCTTACTTCGGATTAGCACTCGAGTGTGAACACCGGCTAAGACATGAAGTGGAGCTGACGTTTTGCTTCATAACTTTAATAGACGCCAATTCCCTCTACACTGAAAACAAGTCCGGTGTATCTGAAATCATACGGTCGACGATTCCCTAGATGGCGTCATACTGTGAATTCTATGTGGTGTCGAATTTGCTGCTCAAGTTTTAAGATTGATAGAGGATGTTAAAATTTGTCAAATTTTTATATTGAAAAAATATCAAAAAATCCATAATTTTTGGCGATTTCTTTTATTGAAATCTAATTCTAGTTTGTGACGTCTTTTAAGGAATCCCATTGTCTGCTATGTCGATGGGCATGATTGACTGACGGGTTTTAAGCCCGACTTAGCATGTATTCACAGACTCCAGTAGGAGGATATGATGAGTCTGCGGACTGAGCTAAGACGCGTGGTTACTGTGACTCCCAAAGGTGTTTCGTTTGCTAACAACATTGCACTAAACGGCCATCTAGCTTTCGGGAACATTTTCTGATGATCCATGAAGCTTTATGATACATCTTTAAAATGCAGGCCGGTAAAAAACGGCTGCTGGATTTGTTTTGAGAAATGTGCATTTGCAACCCAAGAAAAGACTATTTTCTGAAAATTTACCACTGGAATTACTAGCAAGTCATTACAGTGGTAAATTAAAAAAAATAATCGTGTCTTGGTCTGCAAATGCACGTAATTAATGTATTAGAAAGTTACAATTTTTTTGAATAAATTTAATGGTTAAAAGCTTAAACATTCTTACCACAGCCTCATTTTCAGACATGCCTGAGATAAACTGGCGATTTTTGCTCATCTGTGTAATGCTGCTTACCATTGCATTGATATGTAAGTATTGACAGTGTTGCGGCCGTTTACCATTAAAGAAGGGGTCTCCTATATCGATGCTCCAGGGATGGGATGGCGAATTACTCCCGACACTCTGACCGCTCTCGATTACAAAAGCATTTTAATGTCAACACAGAGAAAAATCAGTATTATTCGACTTTTGATACATCTCTCGGATTTAGGTTAAAGTTGGAATTGTTTTGATGTTGCAGCCTGAACATGATGATAGATGAACAGTGATTAGTTGATTACCGAGACCCGTGGATAAAAGACCCTGGTCATATGGGTGTGCGGTTCTACGCGTATAATACCGAAAACCAGATGGATGAATGGGCGGGTGGGTTGGTGGCTATGTTGGTTAGTTGGTGGGTTGTTTGGTTGGTTGGGTGGTTGGTTGGTTGGCTGGCTGCTTGGTTGGTTGGTTGGCTTGTTGGTTGGTTGGTTGATTAATTGCTTGATTGATTGATTATTAGATTAGTAGATTATATGAATATTTGATGACTTGATTAATTTACTGATTAATTGATCGATAGACAGACAGACGGATGGACGGACAAGTGGACGGACAGGGTGATGGACGGGCGGCAAGACGACCAGACGTACATATGGACAGTTGGTTAGTCGGTCAGTCCGTCGCAAGGGTGGAACTTAAGGCAGTGCACCAAGTGCATTTGCATACGTTTTCCAAATTTCCAGGGCCGCAAAATGTGACAAACTGTTTTGTGTCTTAATTGGGGTTGGGGGTGGTGGTGATAAGAATTTCTTAAACTTTGCACACGGCCATACGAGTACTAAGTTTGACTTTGGTCAGTCGGTCCGTCGTTCATGTCGGCCGGTCGGTCGGTCGGTCAGTTGGCCTGTCTGTTGGTTGGTCGATTGGTCGGTCAATTGTTCACTCGATCTCGATCGATCAATCAATCGATCAATTGACAGAATAAGTGATTGATTGATAGATGCTTATGTCCGCAATATGTTCCAATCAGATTAGTTTCAATATATTCAACAGTTTTCCTGTGTACACTTGCATTGGGATTGATATACAGGAATGTCAAACGTTTTCTCTCGCAAGGACGCGCTTGTTTTCGTTCTCCGGTGGTCTATAGCGAAAATACTCTTCCTTTTTCTTTCAGCTCTGCCGGACGTAGTGTCCGCGTCATGTGATCTTGCAAGCTGCCTTGTTAGATGTAGAGCGAGGGGTTACTCCTCAGGGAGGTGCATCAGTAACATCTGCAGATGTGGCGTGTGACGTCTTAGTAGCATATACTGAACGACATCGATTAGGAATCCTACAATAAAGTCATTAACACTTATTCACTGTCGATATATTGTTAATTACTCCGCGGAAGCTAGTCTCATTATTGCGGTTGGTGCCGTCTGTCGGTCTGTCAGTCTGTCTGTCAGTCTGTCATGCTGTCTGTATGTCCGTCCGTCCGTCCGTCCGTCCGTCCGTCCGTCCGTCCGTCCGTCCGTCCGTCCGTCTGTCTGTCTGTCTGTCTGTCTGTCTGCCTGTCTGTCTGTCTCTCTGTCTGTCCGTCCGTCCGTCCGTCCGTCTGTCTGTCTGTCTGGCCGTCTGTCTGTCTGCCGGTCGGTCAGGCTGTCTGTCTATCGGTCGGTCGGCTAATCGGTGGGTCGGTTTGTTTGTTTGTCTCTTTATCCGACAGCTAGAATCACCAAATCAGGCGCATACGATCACAATGTGGCTACCTAGAGAGAGTTCTAGTTTTAGGTCCAAAGGTCAGATATCTAGGACACGGCGTCACTAAGAGCATACAAGTATCTGCATTTCTGGCGATAATTTGGGAATCCAGTTTTAGCTGTAACCCGCCCATCTTCAGCTAAGCTCCACTCACCATTGCCCGTGTTGGTATCAATTGATTCACGCACTCTCTGAATCTCAATCTCCAGAAAACCATACAGGTAAGTTGTTGAATATTTTAAAACTAATTTGACTGGGTGTTGTTGCTGCCTATGCCAGCAACATCGCCCAGTCAAATGACTTTCAAAATATTCAACGGCATCTTTATTAAATAGTAAAGACATACCATTCATACAAACGCGTACAAAAGTCCGTTATCAATTAAGAGTTCATGACGAACTACGTAATTCATGACGCCATTGATTATGACGTCATCCTACACGTCACGTAGTTGATTATGACGCCATGTGATTGATGGATAAACTGGTAACGTCCATGGAGGACTGCAAGAAGGTAGAATGACCAAATGTAGTACACACAATCATATTGTTGCTCGCTAGAGAGCATTTAAGTTTCAGGTCAAAAGGTGAAATGTCTAGGTCACGGGGTCATTAAGTGCATACAGGAATGCATATTTTTGGCCATGTAACTCGGTAATGCAAGCCAGTTGACTCACCGGATTTGACAAATGCAATCATATTGTTGCTACCGACAGAAAGCTGAAGATTAGAGAGGTCACGGAGTCACTGAGTGTTTCCTGGAAATCACATTTTTCGAATACCTCGATGACGCAAGAAGGTGGCATCGGCAAAATTGGCACACACACACACACACTTGCGGTTGGCATTACCTGACATTAAAAACACGACCGCTGTTATCATCAGAGAAATAATAGAGATGTAGACGTCCAAACTGGAATTCAAGTATTTGACGTCATAATCAAATACGTCAAACATTAGTAGACGTCGCAATGAAAACGACGTTGCTCCGTCACTTAAATCGTAAATTCCGTCACGAATGTCTACGAATTGTATGCCTCTGATGAATTCACAATTTACTAAGAATTTTGTTGGATTTTGAAACTAATTTCACTGTGAGCTGTTGCTGGGGCATGGCTACAAGTACGTTCTGCTATTGAGTCAGAGCCGATTTGAAGATATATTGCGCTAGGCGATAGTACTCGTGATATGATGACCTTGATAATGAAGGTATGACTTCCACAGTTTTCACAACCACTGCTAACCGGGACTCTTTATAAATAGGCCTACCATGATCACCTAATCATGACTGTTCGACAATCGACCTTTTCAGTTTTAGCTATGCCCCGCCCATCTCTAGCTAAGCTCCAACCACACTTCGCCTGTGATGGGATCGATCGATCCCTGTACTCGCTGACTATCAATTTCCAGAAGACTATACAGGTAAGCTGTTGAACATTTTGAAACTAATTTGACTGGGTGTTGGTGCTGCCTATGGCAGCAACAGCGCTCAGTCAAATTATTTCAAAGAATTCGCCAGAATGTTTATTAAATAGGAAAGACATACAATTTTTACAATGTGACGGGTTATTAAGCGTTTAAGATGGACTAAATCGAGTCATTCGTGGCGTCATCCTACAGGTCACGTAGCTGATTATAACGTCATATGATTGGCTGATAAATTGGAAAGGTTCATTATCTAGGTTTGACAAATAAGCCTAGGGATGACAGGGGCGATGTTTGACACAAACATGTGTATCTCAAATAACTTTAAACTTAATACAGATTATCAGTTCAAATTTGCGCCTCAATGGCGTACATATATATACATTATATAATAACACAGACAATATTGTATCTTTCCTTTGCACTAAAATCACATAGTTGGATTCATGTTTGATTTTTATGTGTCACATAGTACCCCTAATGAACTGAAAAGCTTAGCCAATTTAAGGAAAGAGATGATGCAGATATGTTCAGTAAGTAGACTAGCTGATCGCGTAACGTATCGCCACCCACCCTCTTCCGTCAGCCGCTAGATGCCATTATGCTATTACTGAAATCAAACAATGCCAATATTCATTCAATAATTTTCAAAGTCACAAAATCGAAAGCCAAACACTAACAACGAATTAAGTAATTAAAACGTTATGAGAATGGAATCATATTTATCAAAATACATGCACACTGTTGTATTTCTCTAGACGTGCACCGATCATGTGCCCAATCATTGCAATCTAACCATTAAACTCACCGTTAATTCACTAGCATGATTCGCAGCACACCAGATAAATTATTTTCCTGTGAGATAGTATCATCTAAATTTATGTTTTTCCTTCCTTTACCCCCTTCTCTCCCATATGGTTCTATTGTTTGTTTGGTTCTTTTGCGTCTGTTGTCTGCTCTCTCTCTCTCTCTCTCTCTCACTCTCTCTCTCTCGCGGCTGACTGTATTCATGAATCCATTTCCTTACTCAATCAGATGACGTCATAATCAACCACGCCACGTGTATGCTGACGTCATAATCATGACGTCATGAATGATTCGGATACGCCCGTATTTAACGCTTAATAGTCCGACACGTTGTACGAATTGTATGTTTTTGCTATTTAAGAAAGATACTGATGCATATTTTGAGACTAATTTGACTGGTCGCTGTTGCCGCCATAGGCAGCAACAGCACCCAGTGAAATGAGTTTCAAAATATTCAACAAGTTACCTGTATAGTTTTCTGGGAATTGATAGTCAGGTAGTTCAGAGCTCGATCGATCCCAACACGAGCGTGGCGTGGGTTGAGCTTAGATAGAGATTGGCGGGGCATTGCTAAAACTGAAAAGATCCATTGCTAGTTGTAGTTGTTGGAGTCGACGTGCCGACACTGATAACTTGCTTAGTTTGAACAACTCTTCTGGTAGTTTTGCATACATAGTATATTTGCAATGAGTGTATAATTACTGGTACTAGCAGCTGGCGCCACAATATGTGTACTGAAATGGGGTCGGTCCGTAAAGGAGTGTAAAATCTCACCATCTCGGTTGAAGGGAACAACACAAAAACACGGACACCGGACTGATGTGTGATAGCGCTGTCCAACTACATCTACAATATCGAAAAAGGGTCATCATATTTCCTGGATTATGGATTAGTGAGTTCATTAAATATGTTATTAGCCATTTGCGCTTTATTATGTATCGCAATATAATAATTGTTCATACTTGTGACATGTCACATACTACCCCGTCACAGTGTGACCCCGATGCTCAAGAAAAATAACAGTCGTGGCGAAACCAATTTAAATGCAAGGACATTTTTACTAGTACGACACAAAGTGGGTTCTATAGTGCTCCTCAGCATATGTAATTAATATTGCAGAGACACTCACGCGTGTAAACTATTTATTAGCTGTAAAGTACGTCTTACTCAGAAGAATACATTCCGAGCGAACGAATGAATGAATGAAGGAACGCTTGAACGAGGTAATGAATGAATAAAATAACAAAGCATCAAATGAATGAATGAAGGAGCAAGTGAGAGAGCGAACAAACGAACGAACGGGCGATCGAACAGATGAATGAACGAACGAATGAATGAACGAACAACGAATGAACGAACGAACTAACGAAAGAACGAACGAACGAACGCACGAACGAACGAATAAACGAACCAATGAATGAATGAATGAATGAATGAATGAATGAAGGAACGAACGAATGAACGAACCAATGAATGAATGAATGAATGAATGAATGAAGGAACGAACGAACGAACGAACGAACGAACGAACGAACGAACGAACGAACGAACGAACGAACGAACGAACGAACGAACGAACGAACGACGAACGAATGAACACACGAACAAAAGAATGAAAAATTAAAAAACGAACAATGAATAAATGAATGAATGAATGAATGAAGGAAGGAACGATTGAACGAGGTAATAAACGAATGAAAGAACAAACGACCAAATGAACGAATGAATGAGCGAATGAGGGGACGAACGAACGAACGATGGAGCGAACGGATGAATGAACGAACGAATGAATGAACGAACGAATGGATGAACGAACGAACCATCGTAGGAACAAAGGAACGAATGAACAAATCAATGAATGAATGAAGGAATGAATAAATGAACGAACGAACGAACAAACGAGTGAGCGAACGAACGAGTGGATAAATGAGCGATGAACGAATGAACGAGCAAACGAATGAAAGCATGAACAATTAAACAAAGGGACAATGAATGGACGACCGGATGAAATAACACGCAAATGAATGAACGAACACACGGACGTACATATGGATGAATGAACGAACAAAGAAATGAACGAACGAATAAACGAACGAACGAACGAACGAACGAACGCATGCACGAACGAACGAACGCATGCACGAACGAACCAACGAACGAACGAACGAACGAACGAACGAACGAACGAACGAACGAACGAACGAACGAACGAACGAACGAACGAACGAATGAACGAGTTACAAACGAACGGACACACGAACGAACGAACGAATGATCAACTGAACGACAAACGAACGAACGAACGAACGAATGAACGAACGAACGAACGAATGAACGAACGAACGGATGAATAAACGAACGAACAAACGAAAGAATGAACGGGTGACTTAACGAACGAACGAACGATTGAATGAATGAATGAATGAATGAATGAATGAATGGATGAACAAATAAATGAATGAATGAGGAAGGAAGGAAGAAATGATGAATGAGTGATGGAGGGAGGGATGAAAGTCAGAAGGGATGGAGGGATAGAGGGATGGAGGGTGGGATGGAGGGGGGATGGGAGGAAGGTATTGAAGGATGGAGGTTGAGAGGGACGGACGGTGGGAGGGAGGGACGGGTGCGTGTGGGCGGGTGGAGGGAGGGAGGATGGAATGAGTCAAGGAAGGAAAGACGGCAACCTTCAAAGGTACTCTTAATAATGTTACTCATTACTGACTGTATGTTAATCGAGTGCACTTATACACCAGCATTAGACCTACATTCGAGATAAGATTTGCTGGTTTTTATTATTATTATGTCAAGTTTGTGTTCACCTATTGTATTCTGAAATCCCAATTATAAAACAATCTTACAGGACCTGCTGTTGAATATTTTGAAACAAGTTTGCCTGAATATTATAAAATATTACATTGGTTGACAATTGATTTCAAAATTCATAATTGACCTAAAAAATCCAGTTTTGAAGATATGCCGAGTAGTTAATTTCAAATGCATTTAAACCTATTTTTCAAGTTGAGTTTTAAAAGAAGTCTTAGAAAATACGCTCCCGTTCTTGACCCAAGGTACTTTTGTAAACAAATTACTAGAACTATTAACCCTCTGAGCACAAAGGTCTCAACATCTTAATTTCAAGACAGTTATACAGATAATCGGTTGAGAATTTTGAAATTAATTTGTCTGGAAGATGGTGCTGCCTACGGCAGCAACAGCTTCCAGTCAAATTAGCTTCAAAATATTCAACATATCGTTCTCACTTTTTGTACATGAATTTTCGTATATGGGCTTCCGAAATCAAATGGAGACAATCCACGCTATGACGTCACCATGGAAGGCCAGATAGCAGACTAGATAAGAAAAACCCAGAAGGAACGTTATAGTTATGATTTCTCAAAAAGCGAAGTCATTAGTAAGAGTCGCGTATTTACAGTTTAGAAAACCTCTGAAAACATTAACTATCATGGAACAAGGTCCTGTGGGACTGGGCGCCTGTAATCAACAGACGATGCTCAATGTCCAATCAGCAGCTGATACTAAAGGTATGTTTGTATATTCCGTTTGTCTCGAATATATACCTCTTATCCAGAGCAACAAGACCATTCCGAGAGTGCAAGACCATCACCCTTCCATTTTTGTCATATGGGAAAAATGTTTCTGAATTTTCCGGGTTTTTTCCGATTATCCGGATTATTTGCCGGCTTGGTTCGGATCAGTGTCAAGGGTGTGGAACCATAGTGTATGGTCGTACCTTTTCCTGTGCTAAGATCTGAGCCAAATCGGACCAGTATTTTCCAGTACTTTCCGAGATATCCACAGACCCAGCCATTAATGCGATCCGCATCTAGGTTAATTTATCCGGATCACCGCCAACGTTTAGAAATCCTCTTGCACAACATATTCCTTCGTCGTGTTAAAATCTTAGCAAAATCAGATCAGTAGTTTTTATTTAGATACACCGTCGGACAGACAGGCAGACAGACAAGCACACATACAGCAAGACATACCCACATGCAGGCAGGCAGACAGACAGACAGACAGACAGACAGCCAGCCAGCCAGCCAGCCAGCCAGCCAGCCAGCCAGCCAGCCAGCCAGCCAGCCACAGCCAGCCAGCCAGCCAGCCAGCCAGCCAGCCAGCCAGCCAGCCAGCCAGCCAGCCAGCCAGACAGACCGACAGACAGACAGACAGACAGGCAGGCAGGCAGGCAGACAGACAGACAGACAGACAGACAGACAGACAGACATCATGCTGGCAGGCACACAAGCACGCACGCTCACGTGCACGTACACAGAGAACGGGCCGACTGTAATCAGTTTGCAGACCGGCGGATTTGTAACGTTGTACAAAACCTTTTCCGGATTTTTCCACATGTTTGATCCTGCTCACAGCTAAAGTTTGGATGTATCCTCTTTCACGGTAACACACTTGTTGTGCTAAAACCCAAGGAAACCCAGATCAGTGAATTTGGAGAGACACCTCTGTTTTCGCCGACCATCCGACCAACAGACGGATCCAGCGAGTGACTGACTGACTGACTGACTGACCGACCGACCGACCGACCGACCGACCGACCGACCGACCGACCGACCGACCGACCGACCGACCGACCGACCAACCGTAACTATTAGATAGCACCGATCAACAACACAGACTTCAAAGTAAGCATCTAGCTTTTTACTCTTTATTCTGATTTAGACGTCGACGTCTGTTTTGTGGGAATTCCCCTGGACACAGGCACCTGTAACCGTCCAGGCGCGCGTTTCGGACCCAGAGAAATCAGAAAAGAATCCTTCTTTATGGGAAAGTTCAATGTAACAACAGGTGAGTTGAGCCATATGAATACTGTTGGTGATACCAACCTGTGTTTACACATGAAATTTAGCGCTTTAATGGCAAAATTCGGTAAAGAAAATCTGAATGGTTTCTTAGTAAATGTCTATTTGCATGTCAAGAGAAGAGTATTTTTTGAAAATTTACCACTGGAATGACTGGCTCGGTTACCGAGCCAGTTATTTCAGTGGTAAATATTTAAAAAATACTCTTATCTTGGCAATCAAATGGCCATTCCTCGCGGCCAATACGCAGGGCGGTTTTGGCCGGCTCCGGATAACTTTCCATAAATAGATCACACATGCGCCAATATTTCATAAAGTACGCACACACGTACCGGTACGTACGCACTCACACACATCAGATGCAAATGTTATTCATGCACACCGGCATCGTTGTCGTCATCGTCATCATCGTCCTCGTCGCTATCATCGCCATCTTTATGGCTAGATTCGGATCTTCAGTATGGCCATCTTTCCATTTATGGTGATCATGCGCTTGCCAGTGATACGCCAACCAAGCATCTTGTAGCCATCCAAGAGCGATAGAGCAACTACGAAAAATCATCTACCTCCAAAGAACAACAATTCTGTTGAAGAGGCTTATTTGAAGCCAATTTTGATAACAACATGTGCCTCTCAATTCAGTTTCAATATATTCAGAAACTTAGGCATACATCAAATAATACAAATTAACGAAATAGTTGAATGAAATTTTAATTATGCCCCGCCGATCTCTAGCTAAGCTCGGCCCAAGCTTTGCCCGTGTTTGGATCGACCCACCCCTGTACTCTGTGAATCTCAATTTCCAGAAAACTATCAGGTAAGCTGTCGAATATTCTGAAACTAATTTGACTTGGCGCTTTTGGTAACTATGGCAGCAACAGCGCCCAGTCCACTTAGTCTCAAAAATTCAAATAGTTTATTAAATAGTAAAGGCATATTTCGTAAAACAAAACCTAGTCTGTCATAAATTAAGCGTTCGTGACGAACCTAGCTACTTTATTCATGACGTAATTGTCCATGACGTCATCCTACACGTCACGTAGTTGATTATGACGGCACATGATGAATCTGGAATCCGCAATACTTTGAAATTGAGGTTTTAGGACACTAACGTTCAAATGGTTAAATTCCCACTTAAAACTACAATAAAAAGTCGCATTTGAAGACAAAAACTCGTTTCCAAAATAACGCCCCCACAGAAAATACCTTTAAACGTTACATGATGGCAGTTCTTTAAAGGCATTGGTTGTTATCCTTCCACCAGGACACTAAGATAATCCGTCATTATCGCTATTCTACTCACGTGGCTGGCTACTCAATCAAGCATTGTCGCCCACTTCCAACAAATTAAAAGCCCACAAACACGCGAGAATGCTTGAAAAGAAATTTTTTTAAAGGGATGCCAATCTCATCTCAGATGTTTTATTGTACCGATATAATATAGTTTACAGATTCCATATCATCCACATTCTGTCATATTCCCTTATCTGTATCATGATTATCCTCTTTGTAATGTTGTGTAAATGTTGAACAGTGATCGCCACCATTTTGTCTCCTCAACCGATAATGTGTGATTTCAACTTCCAGTCAAACTAGTTTCAAAATATTCAACAACGTATCTGTAGGATTGCTTTTATACGAAATTGCCAAGATATAGCCTGACACCTCTATGACCGAGCGCATATATACCGAAGCGGGCACGCCAATTTAGTTCTGATTGGTTGAGAAGCAAATCGTGACAGCCTTCATATGGTGTAGAAATGTACCAACATTTAGCTACTGAAGCCTGGATAGCTTTCTTTAGCGGCATGATAAAAAGCTTTATATTATCTGCATAGTTTATGAGTGGCATATTATTAATTAGACCCGTGGTTAGCCGTGAATACAGGATGTTACCACGTGCGCAAACGCTGTATTTCCCGAGCGCAGCGAGGGAAACACATTTTATATTTCCCCGAGCATAGCGAGGGAAATATAATTGTTTGCGTGTGTGGTAGCAGCCTGTACCCATGGCTAACCACTGGTGTAACGAATGTATTACCCCTCAGACGTCTGAGGGAGATATTTGATCATAACGTGACATTTAGATAGGCAATTTTAAAATTAGTTATCTCGGCAGCGAGATCAAACGCAGTTAAATCTGTCCATACCTGACGCAGTATGGACCATTATAGTGTAGCCAGTAAAGACTAAAAGCGCTAATAGCATCCAGTTCATGTGATGTTTCAGTGTCAGGTTTGCTGCTGTCATTAGCAGCGGTAGGCTGTGGGTTTGCTGAAACAGGGGTGTCCTTATTGTTTGTGAAAATACCGTCACCGCAACTGTCAGCTGATCTAGCTTTTCTACATGGATATGCACACTCCATGTTTAATCCATTTCATATCGATATGTTGATTAATGTAATTTACATGCTCGTCACACTTAAAGATGACATATTGTTGGCAGATCAATATTCTTAGGTTCTGATGAAACATGCAACAGTTTGATGGTAATTAATTCGCCGTTTTGATAGCTATGATAAATTCATCGCTCTGTCGGGTATTAAATTCGCTATACCAACGGGATGCACAGCCTTGCTGCAGCAACGACACCCAGTCAAATTAGGTTCAAAATATGCAACAGCTGTCATGTATAGTTGTTTTGAAATATAGACACTTGATTGTCAAAAATGCCGAATCGGTTGTATATCTGCCATATTAGAGACAGGCATATTATTATAACGAGCTTTATGGCTAGCTGCTCAGTACACCTAAAGCACGCTTTTAGCGCTGGGGATACCGTACGGTATTGTCCTCTCGTAAGGGAAATACCATATTGCTGATCTTAAGCAATCAAATAACAGCATTTGGGCATGTGACATTACTGAGGGCGTAATAATAGATCACCTGCATAGCTATCGAGAGATGAGGTTGGTTATCCTTTAACATATATGATGATTTCATTTTGTATAAATTTATGTAAATATTTAAGTGATGAAATTGATTTAGAGATACGTATGCCTCATTCGACTTCACAACTAACCATTATATAATTATTGTATACAAAATGAAATCATCATATGTTAACATTTATTTCGTTTCATTACATTGACGTAGACCGTTTAAACCTTTACATGTATAGACGTATAATGTTAACAATTCTCAGTATTTTCAAGCTATTTTCTGTGACTGTGGACCATTATGCCATGGTTTATGTCAAATTGAATGCTTGCCCATTTCAGGCGCTTCACCGTTCCGCACCTTGAGAGTGGCTGATGTTGGCGATTTCTACTGCAACCAATATGATCTACCGAAAGCATGTGCCGAGATAAGCGAATACTACTCAAAGCTAATCGAGAATGGTTGTCGGCCCTTGACGCTAGGTGGCGAGCACACGATTACGTATCCAATTCTCCAGGCAATGAAGGTGTGGGCATGCGCAATGCAGCTCAGAAATAAAATTAAGACATACGGATAAATATTTTGTCCAAGGCAGCATCGTCTTCCATTCCCATGACGGTATTGTACACATTGTATGTCTACTAATAAACATGATGTTGAATATTTAGGAAAAAACCCATTTTACTGGGTGCTGTTGCAGATAATAACAGCAATTATTAACTGTTAATCCCTAAACAACCCCCCTACTGTTCTGTATAGTTAAGCTAGTTGACTATTTGTTGACCTGGTCCGTATTGGAAATACAGTCTTATTCCTACCCACGTTTAATCAATTACTAACTGTTACTCCATAAATAGATGTTCTGTAGAGTTAAGCTAGTATATTATTATTTGCTAATTGTTGATCTGATCCCTTTTGCAAATTGTCTTATTCCAATCCACTTTTAATCAACTGTTAATTGCTAATTGCTAAACTTATCCCTTACTGACAGTTAAGCTAGTATATTATCTTGGCTGCATTGACGTCCAAAGTGTACATATAATATGTAGTCAAAATGGTAATGTGCAGCAAATAAAAATCCTAAAATCTTAACTCGCTACGATATTAAGTCATTTACGCATCCGTGCGGTTCTCCTATGAAGGAGGTAAAGATAACACAAGAACAAGAACAAGATGGACGTGGCGTTGCTAAAGCTGGATTCGTCCATTGATGACACCTTATAGTCTCGATCCATATTGCCATTCATGGCCAAATTATGTTAAATTTAATTTATTAATATTTGATGGGAACATTACCTTCCATTCAAATCATGAAGATAAAAAAAAATAATGGAAATATACAAAACAAAATGGATCACAGCACACATATTTTTCTAATGAGAATGAGATCTGTAGCTTTGACAGCTGGGAGAAAAAAGATAACATTTATTTTCAGAAGAAATATGGTAAAGTTGGCTTAGTGCACGTGGATGCGCATTGCGATACACACGATGAACTATATGGAGCAAAGATTATGCACGGAACACCATTCCGTCGTGCAGTAGATGATGATCTGCTCGACTGTAAACGTGTAGTACAGATTGGAATTAGAGGATGGGGATTCGAAATGGATGAACTCGCTTGGGCTCATGAAAAGGTAATGTCGTCGTCGTCGTCGGTCGTCGTCGGTCGTCGTCGGTCGTCGTCGGTCGTCATCGTCGTCGTCGTCGGTCGTCGTCGTCGTCGTCGTCGTCGTCGTCGTCGTCGTCGTCGTCGTGGTTGTAGTGGTGGTGTTGGTGATGGTCGTAGTCGTTGTCGTCGCATGGTCGTCGTCCTGGTGATGGTGATGGTGGTGGTGGTGGTGGTGGTGGTGGTGGTGTTGGTGGCGGTGGCGGTGGTGGTGGCGGTGGTGGTGGTGGTGGTGGTGGTGGTGGTGGTGGTGGTGGTGGTGGTGGTGGTGGTGGTGGTGGTGGTGCTGGTTGTGGTCGTCGTCGTCGTCGTCGTCTTTTCTTCATCTCCATCCTCTTCTTTTTCTTCTTCTTCTTGACATCGATTATTATTATTATTATTGTTATTATTATTATTATTATTATTATTATTATTATTATTATTATCAGGGTTTCCGTGTAGTTCTTGCTGCTGATTGTTGGTATAAATCTCTGGCGCCTTTGATGCAGGAGGTGCGAGAACAGATGGGTGATTGTCCAGTCTATCTATCGTTTGATATTGATGGCCTGGATCCATCAGTTGCACCAGGAACCGGTTAGTAAAAGTTCACGTGGGATTGTTTATAAAAGGCATGAAACTGCTTATTTGAATGCAATTTTGAACATAAATCAATAAGGCCAAAGATTAAAGATGAAGTCCAGGAAACTGACTTGAACTTTTGAACAGGAATGATGAGCCAAACGTCTCATATAATAGAAAGAAAATACAGATTCTCCTGGTTTATATTTTACATTGCCAATTTCGGTATATTGTACTTTAAATTCCTTCCATTATAGTTTTCCTTTTCCTCTCATTGGCTTTCCAATAAAGCTATAATAGGAAATTAGCAGAAAGGCTACAACGACTAGAAGTGAAGATAGTATAACATTGCACGTCTAGCACACCATACCTCTACTGAAGTGTTCTTAATTTGGTAGGAATTTTCGGTTTATAATCAGGCCTGGCATGTATATTAAAGAGATAGAATAAAATGTGTACCTGCTCCTTCATCTGACGAAATTAACAGTTGGTTTAATGGGTGACATACCTTTGATTTTTTTAATGACAGTGGACGCGGTCCTTATGTTTCTAGTCAGGGAGCCTACTGACTTGTTTAATGACGGATCCCTCCATTGAAGAAGGCATTAGGCTCCCAGTTCTAATGGAGAAATCCGGTTTGAGCTTTGTCCCGCCCATCTCTAGCTAAGCTCCACCCACACTTCGCCGTGTTTGACTATCAATTTCCAGAAAACTATACAGGTAAACTGTTTAATATTTTGAAACTAATTTGGCTGGGTGCTGTTGCTGCATATGGCAGCAACAGCGTCCACGGTTAAATTAGCTTCAAAATATTCAACAACATGTTTACTAAATAATAAATACAATGCAATTCGTACACTAACGCTTAGTTCGGCTTCAATTAAGCGTCCGTGACGGACTTATCTGCGTTATTCATGCCGACATTGGCCATGACGTCATCTTACACGTGACATAGTTGCTTATGACGTCATACCATAGATGAATGAACTGGAAAGGACCTTCTGCGCCTCCTCTTTCTAGCGATGCCTATCCTACCCTTACGAGTGGCGGAATCGATTTTGAAACTTCGAAACATGAATGGCGATAATGTAAATTTTAAGTTAACTGTGCAGCTACGTACTCCATACCATTCATATGGATGTGTAGATGTCAAGTCGTTACATACCTTCAGATGAACCATGTCTAGCTAATGTAAAGACGGGTTACCAAGTAAGAGTGCACAGTCACCTAAACCTACACAAGATGTTCAGCAACACTGGCACTCAAATGCCATATTATGTAGAAAGGCCCTCGGGTAGCAAATACTTAACGTCGCCGTCAGCTCCGATCCAAGCGAGTCTGTGACCAAAATCCTGAAATGTATGGAATCATGAGCTACCAGCACCATTGGAATTGTCAAAACGAACAACCCAACTACGCATCAGCTGTAAAGAATGCACCGCGGTTGGCGCATCTATCCAAGTGGCCAAAGTGAAGACCGCACGAAACTATGCAATAAGATTCTGACCGACGTCAGTGAATGCTTAAGACATCTTGTTATTCAATACGCAGATGAAATTACAATCACAGACGATTGTCACAAAATGTTGCGGGCAGCCCGAGCCATGAAGGTTACTGACTCGCCACCACTCAACATGCATCGCTCTGAAAGGAATTTTATCGGGACTGACCAGAGAAAAGCGGACACAATTCGAGAATGGCTCAAGGAACAATTCATTGGCCACGATGATGAACGATTAAATCCGCCAGCTCTGATCCATACACGTCTCTAACCAAAATATCCAAACGTATATAATCATCAGCTATCGGAACTATGGGATAGGACCTTGCCATTTTTATCTATGCACCGCCCATCTCTAGCTAAGCTCCATCCACCGATCTCTGGTGTTGGGATCGATCGATCTCTGAACTCCCTGACTATCAATTTCCAGAAAACTATACAGGTAGGCTATTGAATATCTTGAAACTAATTTGACTGGGCGCTGTTGCTGCCTATGGCAGCAGCTTCCAGTCAAATTAGTTCCAAAATATTCAACAGTGTGTGTATTAAATAGTAGAGACATACACTTCGTACAACGTGTCTGACTATTAAGAGTTAAAACTGGCCATATAGAATCATTTATGACGTAATTATTATAACCTCATCCTACACGCCGCTTAGCTGATATGACGTCATATGACGTCATTACTCTGGAAAGGTTCATTGTCAAAACGAACAATCGAGCTAGGTATCCTGTAGTAATACTATCAGCAGAGCAATTATCAACGTGAGGATCATGCCAAACTATGCAATAAGATCTTACACTGCATCAATGCACGCTTAACAGATCTTGCTATTCAACAAGCGACGATGAGCCCTTACATACATTTTCAGGGGGCCTCAGGCCATTACTAACATCCATTAAAACAGCAGAAGTTGAGAAGGCACTCAAACGCCCTACAGATCATTTATGGATGTATATCCGAACCCGAGTGTCTGTCTTTGGCAAACCCAAAACCTAACTAGTGTCTACCAGCACTCCAGCTGACAGAGTTAAAGCCAGAGAATGTGACAGGAAATTGCCATCCTGTCAAGATACCAAACTGCTTCGACGAAATCAGGTCATGGTAACCGGGCTAAGTTTCACTGGCTATCAGAGACCCCATTAATACAAGGCCATCCTGATCATCGTGCCATCTTATCTCCCGTCAATTGTCCAGATAGTCACAATGAAAATGTCCCCATTAGAGTTGTGTTATCATTAACATAAAATTCAAACACCAATTTAATAAATCAGTTCTACTGTTTGTACCATTTTAGGTATGGCAGCGAGGATTCGTAATCATTAGCCCATACCAGTTTATCCATCAACCATATGACGTCATACTCAACTACGTGGCGAATGATGTATATAATTCCTTCACGAACTATGCGTTGCTGTGCGAATTTTATGCCTTTACTATTTAATAAACGGGTTGTTGAACCTTTTGAAACTAATTTGACTGGGCGCTGTTGCTGCCATGCGTATGATTAATGGATACCCTGGAAAGGTTCATTATATAGGTAAGCTGTTGGATACTTTGAAACTGATGATATCGTAACTGGGATCTGTTGCTGCATTCGGTAGTAGCTAGCAACCGCTCTCCGGTGAATTAGCTTCACAATCTTAAGCTGAATGGTTATTAAATTGTCAATTCCCCAGACACAAACTATTCAGACACTTTCGTGACAGACCTACTTCATTTTGATTGTTACATCAGCTAACAATGAGTTAGTCTATGTTCTTCTCAGGCACACCTGAAGTGGGCGGGTTGACCGCAAGCCAAGGTCTAGAGGTAATACGGGGATGCAGAGGGTTGAACATTGTAGGTGCAGATCTCGTCGAGGTAAGCAAACACGACCATAGAGATAACGTTCACTTTAGGCACATAATTAGGCGATTCAGTGATGTTAGCAGGATGTTGGGTATTGGATATTGAATATTCAATAGCCATTATCTAGCTAAATTCATTGAGCTGCATTATGCTAGCAACACATATTTGTCAAATAAGAGTAGTACTACACTACTGACGGATAACAGAATTTGCTGCCAGTCTGCCTGCCTGCCTGCCTGCCTGCCTGCCTGCCTGCCTGCCTACCTGCCTGCCTGCCTGCCTGCCTGCCTGCCTGCCTGCCTGCCTGCCTGCCTGCCTGCCTGCCTGCCTGCCTGCCTACATGCCTGACTGCCTATCCGCCTGACTGCCTGCCTGCATACCTGCATGCATGTATACCTATATACCTGCCTGTCTCCCTGCGGGCCTGGCTGTCTGCATGCATACCTGCCAGCCTGCTTACCTGCCTGTCTACCTACCTGACCAACCAACCATCCAACTGACTGACCAACTGACCGACCAACCAACCGACCAATTAACCGACCAACCGATTGACCGACTGACTTACCGACCGACCTACCGACTGACCGACCGACCGACCGACCAACCGACCGACTGACCGATCGACTGACCAGTTGACCATCCATCTGTCCATCTGACCCTTCCTCCACCCATCCGTCCATCTGTCCGTCCATTCATCCAACCGACTACTGCGCTGCTACTACTACTACTACTACTACTACTACTGCTGCTGCTGCTGCTGCTGCTGCAGCTGCTGCAGCTGCTGCTGCTGCTGCAGCTGCTGCTGCTGCTACTACTGCTACTGCTACTGCTACTGCTACTGCTACTGCTACTGCTACCACTACTACTACTACCACTACTGCTACTCCTACTCCTACTCCTACCACTACCACTACTTCTACTGCTACTACTACTACTACTACTACTACTACTACTACTACTACTACTACTACTACTACTACTACTACTACTACTACCACTACTACTACTGCTGCTGCTGCTGCTGCTGCTACTACTACTGCTGCTGCTACTGTTAGTACTGCTACTCCTATTGCTACTGCTAGTAGGCCTATCACTATGTTACTACTTTTGCTACTACAGAGGGTATTGCGATTGGGTGCGTGCTTGACTGGAGCTGTGTCTAAAAACCTTCTACTCCGATTTTGCATAAATTTAATACAACCAAGGAACTTGTGGTGCCATATGTTCCGGAATCCAGATCCATGACGGATCAGGTTCTGGATCTATGTATATTTCAGAGAATATTATTCTTATTTGGCTCAGGTTTCAAATCACGAAAGGCTGTGACCATACACTGGGATTCTCCAACTTTTGGGCATGATCCATGAAATCAAAAAAAGTTGGTAAACAGAAAAACTGACAACCTTCTATGTAGAAAAGCAGTATCACGAGGGTCTGCCCTCTCTGATTGCTCTTGCTTACCTACAATACATTAGCAAGGTATATATATATATGCTGAGACTTATAGAAACTGTGTACTCTCGGACACTTAACGGAAGTCTCCCACAGCGATATACCCATTTGCTACCAATCTCTCTCAGCCACTACGTTAATACCCTATAAGTGTTTTGATCCAGTGCAAGTATCAGTGTACTATCGCCAAGTGTTAACGGCAGCCTATCAAATTATTTGATTAGGTCAGCATCATGGTTATGCCATTGATACGGACGGCACTGATAGGCCTACTAGGGATTTAATTATGTGGCTCTGCATACTTTCGAGCTCGCGGTTTGAATGTCATGCGACCAATTCTAAGGCACCCTGTGGTGCTATGCCACTCTGTGTTGTTCCAGTACAGCTTTTCTGTAAAATAGGGTCCAGTGAGGGAAGTGTTAGCAATATGGAAAGTAGAAATCTGCATAGATACAGCATCATGGCTGTTTGTTCCCAAATAACCAGGATGCGGAATGGTAAGCTTGAACTAGACGTATATACCCATGTTCTTTCGTTCATTTGTTCATTCATTTGTTCATTTATTTGTTCATTCATTCGTTCATCTGTTCATTCCTGCACCCGCTCGCCCACCGACCCAACCACCACCCCCCACCATTTGTTGCTCCATCCATCCATCCATCCATCCATCCATCCATCCATCCATCCATCCATCCATCCATCCATCCATCCATCCGTCCGTCCATCCATCCATCCATCCATCCATCCATCCATCCATCCATCCATCCACCCATCCATCCATCCATCCACCCACCCACTCACCCACCCACCCATCCACACATCCATCCATCTATCCAACCAGCCACCCACCCACGCACACATCCATCCCTCTATCCAACCAGCCACCCACCCACGCACACATCCATCCATCCATCCATCCATCCATCCGTCCGTCGTCCATCCGTCCATCCATCCATCCATCCATCCATCCATCCATCCGTCCGTCCGTTCATCCGTCCGTCCGTCCGTCCGTCCATCCATCCATCGATCCATCGATCCATCCATCCATCCATCCATCCATCCATCCATCCATCCATCCATCCATCCATTCATTCATTCATTCATTCATTCATTCATTCATTCATTCATTCATTCATTTATTTGCAGGTGGCGCCACAGTATGACACATCATGTAGTACAGCACATTTAGGTGCAAATCTTCTATTTGAGATGTTATGCATTCTACCCGGCGCAACATACCCAAAGAAATAGCTTTTCCAACGTAGATCAGCAACTGTAGCTTTTAAGTTTATAGCATAATTACTTCAATCGCTGGCATGTCTGTAGGCATTCGACTCCATATTTTGTCATGCATTTGGAGTCAGGTACTCGGAGTCTATTGTTCAAATGTAGGATGAGACTACATATGAGAGCACCAGTAAGTGGATACCCAAACGAGAGGACCAAACAAGAAAACTCATTTTCCGGTTACAGCATTCACCAGTCATCATACATTTGAAGACATTGGCTAATAGTCATTGAAGGAAAGTTACGAGAACTTTGAAGCATGCTCTAAAAGGCTTAACATCCAATATATCATATGTAATTGATTCTTCAGATGTATATCTAGCTTTTCCTGTCTGAAGAATTATTTATTAATATTATTAGTCAAACCCCTATGACTGTAAAAATGCATGATCGCATAAACCCTGTGCAACGTGACCTATTTGTAGTAATACATAGTAGTTGTAAAGCTTATGAATGGAGCACACTTCCATTCATGGCAGAGCATGTAAATTTCATAAATCCACACATCAATAGCTCTACATCTAAAAATGGTGACTATATGGGCGACTGTTCTGGCTGGGAGATGCCACTTAACCTTGATTGACAGAACATGTCTGAATATGATATAACTTTATAGAATTCTTCCAACAGCTCAAATGGTGCCAGCAGTATAGATGGCTGCTCTGAGGGGTTGCACAGGGTCACGTGACCTAGGTTTGAACCCATCCTAACCATCTCATGGCTCATTACACCCAGGGACGGGCCCATGAGGTCATTTGCTAGGGGGAGGAGGGACACCAACAGTTTTAAGGGAGCTAACTCTTCAAAATTTCTCACTCTGCCACCAGCAATTAAGTAAACAAAATTGACAGCCCTGCTTGGGCCTGGGGTGTGGAGCACATGCCCCCGAATGCCACCCTTAGAACCACCACTGACACCTGGCGATCATCATTCACGTGTCAATAGATCTACTTCTCAAACAGTGCAGATGGTGTGTGTGGCTGTTCTGATGGGGCATGGGGCAATGCCCCTAACCATTTCACACCTCATTAAGCCTGCCAACTATCATTGCTATATGTTAATAGATCTACATCTCGAGCAGTGGCGATGTTATAAGCAGCTATTTTGAATAGATGAGAGATTGATGAGGTCAGCTCATTAGCATATTTTGCCACGCTTTCACGTCTCACTACACCTGGCACTCATCAAAACACCCATCGATAGATCCACATCTCCACCAGTGGTGACGGTATGGCCGGATATTCTGATGGGTCGTGAGGGGTCACATGCCCCTGTGTTTGGCCACGCCCCCATCAGCCGTTTTCACGTGTCAATAATCAATGTGGCTAAAAAGATTTACATCCCAATAAGTTATGCAAAGAGATGGGTGGCTACTCTGATTGGCGGAGAGAGTGATGTCATCATCAATACTAATTGAATTAGGGCACGCCTCTACTTTGACAACAAACAAGTTCTCGAATCTGATTGGCAGAGAGCCAAATAATATACCTCACTCACGACCCATTAGATTCGAGTATTTTTGGCGTGGAAAAGTGGGCGTAGCCTAATTCAAATATTGATAATATCATCACTCTCAGCCAAGCAGAGCACCTGCCCATCCCATCACCCTTCTACTGGCGCAGTCGAAGTTTATAAGCGGTAAGGTTATTTTAGTATTTATTTTTATTTCAGTGAATGTTTTATTTCAATGAGTGAGTGCTAGTTATGTCAACAGCGCCTCAAAGCGCTCAAAATACTACCTGATATATCAATTTAACAGTTTGATGGTCAATATTTTTCAAGATAATTTAATTTTAGAAGAATATTTTTGTAAATTTATCATTGAATTTCTTTCGTCCGCTTGACCATTAAAGGGGTAATGGTTAAGATAATTAATGTTTTTACTTATCCAGTATCTGTCTGCAGGCCTAGAGAAGAGTATATTTTGAAAATTTACCACTAGAATGACTGGCTCGGTAACCGAGCCAGTCATTCTGTGGTAAATATTCAAAAATACTCTTCTCTAGGCCTTTCAAAGAGTCATGTTTGAAGACTACTGCGAAACTATTTTTGGTCAGTTTTGACCATTAAAGGGTTAAGTTGACACAAGAGGGGTTAATAAATTGATAATCATTTGTTGATAAAATTTCTACTCGTATATAAAATCGGCGAAAATGCGTTTACACCCTCTAACACAGATCAGCCGATAAGAATGGTTTAATGAATGCTATCCAATGGAAAACTTCTCTAATAACCCAGCTTACCGGGCCGGTGCTTGTCCAATACTGGACCGACACTGAAAGTATCGGCCCAATATCGGCCTTGCATCGGCCCAGTAAGCAGCGTTAGCTGGGAAGATTGTGTACATGATAAATTGTGTTTCCTTCTTGGATATACCTTGCTCGGTCGTGAATCTAACTCCATCTATTCTCTGCCTAGGTATATGGCAACACAGCAAGCATCGATATTATGTGCCATACCAAATACAGGACGAGCATGTACCTAAATAACCTAAGGTAGCATAGCTGCAGTACTGTACCTCTATACGCTAACGACGTTACGTCTACCTAGGAGCTGCAGGTACAACCGTAACAAAAAAACTGAAATTAAATCAGATTTTCGTCTCGCTTCTTGAGCGCTTCGAGGCGTTGTTGACAGGGGGGATTAACTAGCACTCATTCATTGAAACAAAACATCAGATTTAATTTCGTGTTTTTATACAGTTGTTGTCGTTTCCAAAAAGAAAAACCAAAACACGTTAGTTAGTACAATTTTTAAAAACGATGTAAGAAATGATCAGTTGAATATTTTTGACTTAATTTGATTGAAAGACATTGCTGGCAGCAATGGCTTCCAATCAAGTTAATTCCTAAATATTCAACAGTACGTTTTATTTTGTTTTGGAAACAAACTAGTTATTTCTGAGCTGTACCGTACCACGGATTCTCTCACTTGGGGCCTAGTGCACCATAAAGACATTTCTTTGTCCGTCGTAACACCTGTTCTATGCGACCACCTCACCGGACGTCTGACCAGGAAACCATATCTAATAGTAACTCACTTGTATCAGCAACAGCTTCCAGTCAATTTAGTTTCAAAATATATATTTTTAAATTAACAAGTGTCTACTGTTATCATATGCAGCAGCAGCTTACTGTCAAATTACATTCAAAACATACACTCGCATAATTTCTTACATTAAGAATTATTTTTCGTATTTGGTATTTTAGATTCTAAATGCATGGCTATGATAGAATGTATGTATTAGGAGGCCGTAGATGGCAAGTTTTACGACCGACCAACTAGCGCCTTTATGGTTCACTTGGCTCCTGATGAGCGGTCCGCTTTTATCTCATAAAACAAACAAAGAAATACATGCTGTGTATGCGATTCAAAGTAGTATTCTTTTGTCTGGCTGAGCTTTCCTTTATCTGACAACGCTTATATCAGTGTGTCCGTCCGTGTGCGCGTGGGTGCGTACGTGAGCGAGTGCGTGTGCGTGTGCGCGCGTACATGATGCGCTAATGAATACGACGAGATAACTTCAAAGGAAAACACAATACTGAATTAAAGCCATGGCAACGAAATATATAAATACACAATTCTCTAAAGTGTGATTTATTTAATGCATATATTTTCGCGAGAGTATCTAGGCAATTAGTGGGTAACAATATTCTAATTTGTAAGAATCAAGTTATTAGATATATCTGTCTCATTGAACCAAAGCAAGAGTGCCAAACTATATTAACGTTTAGAAACCTAAATAACAAATATGAAAAAGGTCTTCTACACTCCTGGATCCATTCTGTTGAATATTTTGCAGACAATTTGACTGGAACCTGTTCCTGCCTCTGGCAGCAACATGTTCCAATCAAACTTCCTTCAAAATATTCAACAGCTTACCTAGATTCTTAAGTTCCAATTGCAATTTTGGGAAGTTACCGTTCAAATCAAGTATATTATAGGCAAATGGCAGAACTTGAAACATCAAGCGTGATAGGAAATGAGGTACGGCAGCTAAATACGCATATTCACACCAAATTGCATGAAAATAAAATTGTTAAAAGTATATACTTTTAGAGGATAAAATTTTGTACCTCAATGCAATGAAACGAAATAAATCTGAACATAATTATGGTGATTTCATTCCCTATAAATAAATTTCGTAGGTTTGGTAGTGAATTTGAATTAGGGACTCGTGCCTCTAATTCAATTTGACGACTTTTATTATATTAATTTATATGTAATGAAATCATCATATGTTAAGTTTTTATTTCGTTTCATTACATCTAGACACCCACTTTAAGCCTATAAAGGTATATAATATTAACTATTTTATTTTGAACTAGTTTGCTGTGAATATGCACCTTTAAGTATATTATAGGCAATTGGCACACCTCGAAACATCAAGTGTGATGGGAAATGAGGTACGGCAGTTAAAGGTGCATATTCACACCAAAAGGTTTGATAATAAAATTGTTCAAATTGTATACTTTTAGAGGCTTAAATTGTGTATCCCAATCAGAGGAAACGAAATAAAGCTTAACATATGATGATTTCATTACGTATAAACAATATAATTTTTATGTTGTGAACTTGGATTAGAGACACAAGCCCGTAATTCAACTTCACAACTAAAATGATGTTAATTTAAATGGAATGAAACCATCCTATGTTAATATCTAGTTCGTTTCCTTGGACATTGAGGTACACAATTTAGGCCTCTAAAAGTATACAGTTTTAACAATATCATTTTGGTGTGAATATGCAAAGCATAAACCATTTGAAGATGTTCTTTTCTAACGTACAGAGGGCGCCATACAGTGTACGTGCAAGATGCAAATTTACAAAACCAAAATAAAGATAAATTAATTACAGGCAGTGAAGAATGGTGTGCCGCTGTAGTTGTGTCCAGATGCGACTGTGATCGTTACACATATTTACATTTACAGCCTCATCGAGATGGGGCGTGCAGTGAATCATCTTTTCATCAATATACTTTCTAAATCTCCGTGTGAGTACATGTCTTGGATGTGAAGAGTTCAACCCAATTTAACTGAAAAACTAAAGAGTTCAGTATCCGTAATCAGGTTCCGCGAAGAAGTACAAAAAGCTCAATGACCTTGATTCAGTTTCCATGGGAATAAATAAAATAATTCATTATGTTTCGCGTAAATCAATCAACTGATCATATCTACAATGAAACCGCACCACGACCGTATGTGGATCCGTTATTCAACTATGCATTATCCCTTCCGTACGCGATATACAAAGTACCTATATGTGTTGTGTTAGTGATTGGTATCCCCGCTAACATCATCCTTATCTTCTACCTGTTTCGCTCAGGTAAATTCCGCTCTCAAACATTCTGTATAATCACTAGCTTGGCATTGGCCGATTTTACCACATGTTTGGTATGGAGCCTATCCTATCTATTTCTCTATCCAGTGATGCTATCTTCTGTACCGGGATTTGTGTGCGCAATATTAGGTTATTTGAGCTGGGTTTCCTTAACCGTCAGCCTCTATCATCTTGTACTCTTCTCAGGAATTCGCTACTATCAGTTAATATATCCATTGAAATCGAAGGTGAATCTAACTCTAAAGCTAGTGTTCTGGTTTTGTTTCACGATATGGGCGACATCCTTAGCCGGTAATATGCCATATATTTGGCTGAGTAATCCGAGAGACATATTTGGCAATGGAAACATGATACGAATATGCGACTTCTATGGCAATTACAAAATGAGAGACATATTTGGTCATTTGGTTGTATATGTGATCCCATGTGTTACAATAGTAACACTACACGTGATCAAGTACATTAGGACGAACGCAAAGGTTTCCTCAGATGAGTTTAGCAGCCAAGGGAGGCAGGGAACTGTTTACCAGGCTATGGTTATTATGATCGTCGCATTCTTTGTCACATGGCTACCGTCCTTTGTCCATGACTTTATTCACGAGGTATTCGGAGTCCCGTACCCAGAGTATCATATGGTTTTATATCTCATTACAAACTTCGTATTATCATTCAACAATGCTGCCAATCCTTTTATTTATATGTTTGTGGCAAAGCCAATTAGAGAGGATATCCTGAATTATGTCTGCCCCTCGTTTTTTAGTAAAGCGAAACATTAAATGTCTTCTGGTTGATAATAATGGAGAAGATGATATTTAGTCCCATTACGTTATCGAAATCCATGTATCTTATCTGTCAATCAAACGGGAATTTATATGGTGAGTTCACATCAACTGTTGTCATATAATCACAGTTCACGATAAAATCATGCAACTTTTCTAGATTCTGAGCAAAACAACAAAATAACGTTGATGTGTTTGTCTAAGAAAGTTGACTCTCAATTTCAACACGAGTCATGGAAGCTTTATTATCGTCCACTTTGAGCGTAAGCATTTCAGAGTGAAGAGCCATGGCCTACAAGAAGAGCTCTAACGATTTTTGCCTGAATTGCAACAGTTTTTGTCAGAAAGAGAAAAACATACGTTTAAAAATGTGGGAATGCAGCCTAGAAACCTAGAAAATTTACCTTTCCAAGTTATCCATCCATCATATGACGTCATCATAAACTACGTGATGGGTAGGATGACGTCATACTCATGACGTCATGAATGATTAAAAATAGTCCGTCTTAAATGCTTAATAGTCCGACACGTTGCACGAACGGAATGTCTTTAGCATTTAATAAATATTCCGTTGAATATTTTGAAGCGAATTTGACTGGGCGCTGTTGCTGTCATAGGCAGCAACATCACCTAGTCAAATGAGTTTCAAAATATTCAACAGCTTACTGTATAGTTTTATGGAAATTGATGGTCAAGGAGTTCAGTGCTCGCTCGATCCCAAAACGACCTCGGTGTGGGTGGAGCTTAGCTAGATAGGAGCGGGGCATAGTTAAAACTGGAAAGGTCCATTGTGCTCGATATGCGCAACTCTAGGCCAGTTATACCTGTATTTTGTGTGCAGTATATATTTGAATAACTTTCGTGTTATTCATACAGTGCAGCTCAGAAATACGTTACAATGGTTCAGAAATAAAATAAAACACAATATTGTATGTTCTGGACTTAATTTGATTGGAAACCATTGCCGGCTAAGGCAGCGATGGCTTTAAGCAGCAATGGCTTCGAACAAAGTTAAGTACAAAATATTCAATAGAACTTATCTTACATCCTGTTCGAAATTGTACTAACTAGTACAATTTTGAACAGGATGTAAGATAAGTTCTATCGAATATTTCTGGGTTTTATTTGGAAACATGTTACGGTATTTCTCAGTTCTATAGTCTGGGAAGAGCTCTAGTATTGCATTCGGGTCTGTCTGTATATCGTTGTGTATCTGGCTGCATACCAGGACCTCTATCCGATTAACTAATCATCCAATTTGGATAAAATGGACCTTTCTAGTTTTTACTATGTCTCGCCCACCTCTAGCTAAGCTGCACACACACTTCGCCGTGCTGGGATTGATCGATCCCCGAATTCCTTGACTATTACTTTCCTGAAAACTATACACGTAAGCCATTGAATATTTTGTAACTAATTTAGTTTCAAAATATGCAACAGAATATTCATTAAATAGTAAAGACATACAATTAGTACAGCAACGCATAGTTTGTCTTCAATTATGCGTTCGTGACGCACTTATCTACGCAATTCTACACGTCACGTAATATAACAAACGATCTTATGCAGAAAGGGGATTTCCTCACTTTGACAGTGGTACGAAACACTGGAGTCCCAGATAAGATACAATTCTGGATTTGCGGATATCTAGGATACTACGCGTCCATTTGGAATAAAACACAAGAATGGTCCATGCATTAAGATTCCATAAATTTGGTCATGAACTGGAAACTCCAATAAATCAGAAGAATCAGATGGTTGCCTTCAGAGACTGCCACTAAGACTCCCAAACATGGCGGTATCAATGCGGTTCATGAATCGCTGCGCGTCCGAAATGTGGGTCGAAAACTCCAAAAGTCCATTAAATGATTAAGTCCATTAAGATTCTATAATAGATTTTAGGATTTAGAACAAATTTTGTTCTAAATCCTAAAATCTATTATTGAAGCTTCCATAGATTTATTTCATCGCAAAAACCCGAATACTTGAATTCATATCCAAAGGCACAATATAGTTCAGGCAATCTAAGCAAATTTTAGGTGCACCCGGGCAAAATTGCATCAGTATTTCTGTCAGTAGATTTATAGCGAAGAGCAATGGCATATTACCAACAAAATCTAGCCAATTCTGACGGTGGGAAATTTATAGCCCGCACTCCTTTGCGCTGCATTTATTACCGATTTAATGAGCACATACATCGGCACTATTCTTGCCACTTCAGAATTTAAATTTTCCGTTTATTCCTCACTGTGCCCCATATTTAAACAGGAACGCTTATTTAGTGCTATGTTAGGTGTACATCTATTCTTTAAGACCGTTCATTTGAACTGTAGTTATTAAAATATTTGCCATAGTACCGGATTTCGAATTAGCGTCGATTATTCGTTTCCGAATATCCCGATGTTTGTAGACGCACCATCTTCAAATTATGAAATTACGTTTTTCACATTATATAATATAGCAATCTATGATGGAATAAGCTTAGCTTGGAGTGGTGTGTGGTAATGTATACACAAGATTGTTATATTAATCATTAGCGCATACCCAGCACTCTTTTGGCCTGACAGCAAAGTAATTTACTTACACCCTCAAAGGCATATATACACTATTTTCAAATAAAAGTCGGCGACTTGCAGTGTAAGCACGCATGCTTTAATTTATATAAATTGCATATCTGTAGCTCATATGTCTTTAGATGGGCTGGGAGCTATGAAAACAAACACCATTAGTGCTACTGTCTCACCCAGTCCTGAACATAAAACAGTGTACTGTATGTTTATTGGTGTTATATAGTTAAGCGGAGATGGATCCCTTCCCACGAATTAATGCAACATATCTACAACCATACAGAACAGCACACTCACACTTTAGATAACATAACCACAACCAAATAAAATTTCATCTAGAAGGTAGTGGATGGTACACTATAACATATCCCCACGGTTTCGCCAACATTTCTCATGTACCAACCCGCACCTCATTCCCCGTGCGGCTCTAAATGCCCGCCACACCCCATTGGCACCATGCGGGCATACCATGTGGGCAGAACCTCAAGTAAACATCGCCTCACAATCAGCAATCATGCATAACTCACATACCATATTTGGTTGAATTCTGCCAAATTTGACGGCCCCACCCACACCCTAAACCAGGTGGCAGATCCTAATGTAAACATAGTTTGCCAATACGCAATCATATGGGTAGGCATTACAAATTAGCTTGAGTTCCTCAAACATTAACTTTCTGTGTCCATCCCACCACCACCCCTCTAGCTGCAAACAGACCACCCACCCACCCTATGAGTGGAGCCTAATGTAAATGCCGTCTTGCAGGCCCCAAACATATTGGTAACTCATATAACACATTTGAGTGAATTCCCCAAAACAACTGAGATAGTGGGATCGACATATGGATGGACAGACAGACGGGTGTGGTTGCAACATCCCTTCCATTTGGGTGGGGGCATTCGGTAGCAGGATATAGGAGTCATGATCTCGATGGGAAGATGGTGCATAAAGGCTGAATAGATTAGGTGCCTGGTAGATTTTGAGATAATGCCAGTTGCATAGTTTAATAGTTCATTTCTCATGCCATCATTTCTGGATGTACATCCATTTTCAGGGCTTTTGAGTGCGTTCTCAACTTCAGCTGTTTCAATTGTGTTGCCTGGGTTTACCTAAACTGGATACAAGGGCTCGGCATCGTGGTCACGGACCTGCTGTGTGAGCATTTCCCGAAGTGTGTCTGCTGTGCACTGGCCAGCCCCGATAAAATGCCCTTCAGAGTTAAGTACAGTGAGTGGTGGTGAGTAGTCATGGAGAAGAGAGCCTGCTTGTTGAATCTTTTAAGTGTTAACTCATTCAGCGTGCTCATTCAGACCTCACTTCGGACCATAGGCCAGTCATTACACACCTTCATATTGACCATCTCTACCTAATGTAAAGTGCCATACCAGGCAAGAAGGTTGAATCACATAGGATGCAATCAACTTCATCAGTGATACTGACACTCAAATGTCCTACAAAAAGGCCCTGGAAGAGCAGATAGCTAACATCGGTGTTAGTTCAGATTCGAATGAGGACCTCTCGGTAAGCAGAACTTAAAAAACTGTCCTCTATACACAAATGGCCTTCATATGGAGGATCATCCAGTTTGGTCCCGTGATCACTGAAGTAATGCAAGTGTCCTGGGCTCGATAGTTGTGCCATGGTCTGAAGCCCGCTGCTGTACAACTGGAACCTTCAGCGCAGGTTTTGAGTAGTACCACAGAGCTATTCCTGCAGGGTAATTCCATTTGGCCACAGTGCAGTGTATGGAGGTGGACGTTAGCTGCATATTCTGTGTTCTTGAGATGATACAGCAGTTTTGAGTGAACTTTAATTGCCAGTTTTCTCATCAATGTCTGATGTCCAGTTGCTTTGTAGAGGATTTGGCGGTAGACATTCACCACAGTGTGCCGGTATCCACTGAAGCACTGTGGCATATTTCTTGGAGACCTCGTGTAAGGTTCCATTTATGGTGTTTACCAGCTTTCGATGGGGTTTGCTTCAAGGGCTTGCAGAGCAGACAGCAAATCGGTGCGGAGGACTGTTCTGACTGGTGGTTCCTTAATGGAATCATATGTGGTTAGCTGCTGCTTGATGCACAATCTGCTCTGCTTTGAGGCTGGAACACTTGATACAGAGATGGTTTCAGCAGGTCTTCATGTGTGTTGGTTGAAGACACCACTAGCTCTATTTCTTATGGCTGCTTCAGCAGAACCAGCAATTTAGGCATGTACCTAGGGCTGCGCAATATACCGATACAATATTTAAAACCAATATCGCGCACTGACGGTTTCAAAACTGTTAAAAAAATATACATCGAAACACCGAATATGAACATATTTTCGGTTTTTGGTATCAGCATTGTTAAAAATGAAAGCACAGGCCTTTGAATTTTCGTGGTTGGAAGCGCAATGACTAAAGATTGATGTCTCAGACATGTTTTTCCGGGAAATATCTATATCCTTTAAGCTTCTTCAGTTGATCATTCCATTAATATTTTCTCATTCGCTAGCATGACAAAAATTATCCAATCACTATATGAAGAATAATGTGTGTTCCTACTGATGAACATTGTTTATCTAATCCCTTCGTGGCTGATGCTTTATGATCTTTTCCCCAATGAATGGTTATACACACCTGAAAAAATATCTAACACACGCTTGATAGACTCTTGAAAACGGGAATATCTGTTTCGCACCGTTGTGGCTAAACAAACTCTTTCTGACTAACCTTTGAATTTAACTGGCTAATAATAACACTCGGGTTACGCGATCGATCTATTTAGAAAGGAATTCTGCTATATATTGGATAACTAATTGGTTGAACTATTCATGGAAAGGTTGAAGACACATATTCATATTCTCGTGAGATTTCATACGCCACCGCGACAGAGCGAGATGGCTGAGGGATCCCAACTTCCAAGGATGAAACTCAGATCGGATCTAAAGTACAGTACTCGGTCACTATTGTGTATATAGTAATTTTCGAGCTCCGAGTGCGAACCGCTGCCAGTGAGTTGCAGACGAGTACTCGCTCTGAATACCAGAAATAAATCTTTCTAATAGTACTTGATTTGTATTCTTTAATGATGACATGAAATGTCAAATTGTATAATAATTTTGATGTAATAACCGATGGGGTTTTACAGTATACCTACTATTTAGGTGATCCCAGATAATACGTTCACCCCCGCAACAATGGGCATAACATATATAAAGCATATATGTAAGGCGGAAATAATTTGTAACAGGAAATACTGTTCTATTTTCGGACGTTCTTTAAGTTTTTTATAGAATGGAGTTCAAGTTTTTTCTTGACATATACCTAAGAGAAGGCACCAATACATCTGATATTCGGTTAAAACCGATATAATAAAGTCATATCGAGACCAATATGGCTGTAAACCAAACCGTGTACCCATACATGTGCCCACTTCTTCGCTGGAAACATCAAGTAGATTTTTTAGTACTAGGGCGTTGTGCCTGGCATCACTCTGATCTTGTTCTCCAGCGAGTGAAGGGGTTTTATCTTTATACCGACACTGAGTGGATCTGGATACCACCACAGGTGTGTCAGAATCTCACAGCGATCTGGATTGGCTGGACAACATATAAGTTCTCCTTTTAGCATGTCTACACCTGGTTGTTATGGCTCTGTTGTTTCAGTAAGCGCTTTGGATAGATTCTGCAACTTCATGTGTAGAGCGCGGTCCATGAGTCGCTTGAACCGTGTTCCCCCTTCTGATTTCCAGTGGTAGGATGCTGGCCATACTTTCTCTTTCATGGATTGGAGTAGTTTTCATTGCAACAAGGATAATTCCGAGTTCTAGGTTTTGCACCTTATCTAGTTTTCATTTGTTCATTTTGGATTCCGGTGCCTAAGGCATAATCCAACTTGTATTGTACCTCTATAGACTGTTCTCAGGATCTTGGAATTTGATGTCTATGTTGTTCATGAGAGCATCATCATGAAACACAGATTTTTGATGGTCCTCGCGCCCATCTCCTAAACATTGGGTTTCCATGTCAGGCGGTGGCTTAGATTGATGCCACACCGGTGGGTGTGCTGGTCTGTGGAGGGTACTCTCTTCGAGCATGAGTGAAAAGATGGTGAATACAACTTGGACTCCATTGAGTTCTATCCCCCAATCTTCTGTCCACTGTAATATCATAGTCACTCCCTCATGCATTTTATATCCAGCTTCGGCGGCATGCTCTCCCACACTGCCGATTGCCAGGCCGTCTGTCGGCAAATGCCCGTTATATGGATGTATCCACTCGGCCATAATGGCTGTATACCACTACCAGTACATTATCTGGGTATGTGAACGCACATTAAACACTGTCATGGATCAAATTTCGTTCGGTGTAGTCGTAGACGTGCTGCCTTAGTTCATGGAATAGGAACAGTTAGCATAATCACATGGCCCCATAGTCAAATGCACAATCGAAAGGCCCTAGTCTATTATTATAACCTTGATGGGATTTCTGTCATCTCGTGATAACAGTTCATTGTTTAGAATACTCCGGGAGATACTGGAGCTTGTAATGGACGAATACAGTTTTAGCTATGCCCCACCCATCACTAGAACGGCTTTGCCCGTGTTTAGATCAATCGATCACTGCACTTTCAGAATCTCAATTTCCAGAAAACCATACACCAAAGGCGCCCAGACAAATTAGCTTCAAATTATTCAACAGAATGTTTATTAAATACTAAAGACATACAATTCGTAGAACTTGACGGATTACTCAAGGTTAAAGATGGGCCATTTCTGTCAATTATAATTGTTGATTGTGACACTAGATTGTGACGTCAATGTAGTTGATTATGACGTCACATGATTGGCCTATGAACTTGATTCCTAAATTAAGACACTGCGTTGGTTGTATGTCTCACACGATATGGCATATTAGGATTACAGGTTAGTTTATGTTCAGAATAACAGAGAGCTGAAACACGCTCATTCAATTTAGGATCGAACATAGAAATCAAATAAGCGTAGAAGGGTTATGTGCATACAGTCACTACGTAACGCCTTGTCACAACCTCCGTTGAAATGACTTTACAAAGACGCAGCTGCGCATGTTCGGACGGGTGGACGCAGCAGATCACCAGCATATGTAGCCTCCCAACGTGAGTAAATTCTCTTTTGGTAATGAACCTTTACATTTTTAGCTATGCCCCGCCCATCACTAGCTAAGCTCCACCCACATCTTGCCGTGTTGGGATTGATCGATTCACGAATTCCCTAACTATCAATTTCCTGAAAACTATACAGGGAAGCTGTTGAATATTTTGTAACTATGGTAGCAACAGCACCCAGTCAAATTAGTTTCAAAATATTGAACAGAATATTTATTAAATAGTAAAGACATACAATGTGTACAACAACGCATAGATTGTCTTAAAATACCCGTTTGTGACGTGCTAATCGACGTCCTTCATGACGTCATTCATTTAGATGTCATTCTACACACTACGTAGTTGATTATAATGTCATATGATGGGCGTACACTCTGGAAAGGTGAATTGGGAGAGCGTGAAAAGACACAAATGTGTATAATCTCATCAGAAATAAACTTGTATTGGTCATTGTAATCTGACACTTTAGTCAACTACGTAATATAATTAGTAACAAAAACATATTAGTCTGAAAACTATGATAAAATACTGAACTGAAATTCCGCCTTTAAGAGGGTCATAGACACTCTGGGCTATTTATCTCTATGGGGACAAAAATAATATTCTGAGTAAGAGCTAGTTTCTGTAAGGTAACCCGCGACAGAGATGTCATCGTGCAGGGCAGGTGGTGCAAGTTAGCTCGTCGACAAGTACAGACAGAAGTAAAAATTGGGGCCCGGGATTCAGATCGGAAACAATAGCAAATTTAGCAACTAGCTTGTTCCGATGAGATAAGCAACACAACAATCAGCGAATAAGTGGGGATGAGCGACCGCTATTACGTCTACCTAATGTTGGGAATCGTGGGATCTCCCGGGCCCACGCAACAATGGACCTTTCCATTTTTAGCTATACCCCGACAATTTCTAGCTAATCTCCACCCACACATTCATGACGTCATTATTATGACGCTCGAATACACGGCGCGTAGTTGATTGTGACGTCATCTGATTGAGTGAGGAAATGCATTCCTGCCTACCTTGCCATACTACTGACTCGCTCGACTGTTCTGCTTAACCATCGCGGAGAGTAGCAGGGCTAGGGGTTTCGGGTCTTGGACTGACATTGCAACCAACAGCGGGCACGTTCTGGTCGTCGATGACTGCGGTAATGGCGACGACAACTATTGTGCCAGGGGTGATATAGGAGAGCTGCACAGCCAGTGACGCGAGGTGGCAGATGGCGCCACAATATGACGTTTACAGCTGGCTACGACAGCAGCCTCGATCACGGAGCCGTGCAAATTGTAACACCCATCGTGCACAGCAAACAATGATTATCGGATGCCGATCGGCGGATGGTGATGTTCAATTTCCTGAAAACTATACAACTAAGGTTTTTTTCAATATTTTGAACCTAATTTGACTGGGCGCTGTTGCTTCCTATGGCAGCAACAGCGTCCAGTCAAATTAGTTTCGAAATATTTAACGGAATGTTTATTAAATGGTAGACATACAATTCGTACAGCGTGTCAGCCTATTAAGCGTTAAAGACGGACTATATGGAGTCATTCATGACGTCGTCATTATTACGTCATCACACACGTCATTAAGTCGATTATGATGTCATATACCGTCATATAATGGATGAATAAGCTTGGAAAGATCCATTGAACAATGTATTTAGTCTACATGCCATATAGTGTTATATTCTAAACTGTAACGAAGCGTGTCTTTCAGAATTACGTACACTGCCTTATTCGCTGATTTTTTTTACTACTAGGTCTTCCAACCGCACGTAGAGCCAAACAAATTATAACGTTTTAACTATGCTCCGTCCATCTTTAGCTGTTAGGATCGATCGATCCCTGAACTCCCTAGTTATTAATTCCTTGAAAATTATACAGGTCAGCTGTTGAATATTCTGAAACTCATTTCACTGGGCGCTATTTCAACAGCGCCCAGTCAAATCAGTTTCAAAATGGTCAACACCATATTTATAAAATAGTAAAACATACAATTCGTACAATAGCGTTTAGTCCGTCACCAATTAAGGGTTCTAGGGATGGGCGGTGCATAGCTAAAACAGAAAAGTCCATTAAGCGTTTCTAACGAACTTAGCTGCTTCATTCATAACGTAATTGAATATGACGTCATCATACACGTCACGTAGTTGATTATGACGTCTTATGAGTTAGGAATTAACTGGAATCCTACATTGAGTAATGTACTTCAAACAAACTAATGCACAATACAACAACTAAAGTGCACATAATCCGAATATGACAAAAATTTGAATACTCTTCAATATCGATATTAGCAAAATTGGTGTTCATATCGGATGGCCTTGTCTCCTATCGGCACGCACGCACGCACGCACGCACGCACGCACGCACGCACGCACGCACGCACGCACGCACGCACGCACGCACGCACGCACGCACGCACGCACGCACGCACGCACGCACGCACGCACGCACGCACGCACGCACGCACGCAGGCAGGCAGGCAGGCAGGCAGGCAGGCAGGCAGGCAGGCAGGCAGGCAGGCAGGCAGGCAGGCAGGCAGGCAGGCAGGCAGGCAGGCAGGCAGGCAGGCAGGCAGGCAGGCAGGCAGGCATTCACGCACGCACGCACCCCAGCACATCCACACATACACACGCACAGACACACACGCACAGACACACACGCACACACACGCACACACATACACACGCAGGCACGCACATACACACCCACACGCACACACGCACGCACGCACGCACGCACGCACGCACGCACGCACGCACGCACGCACGCACGCACGCACGCACGCACGCACGCACTTACGCACGCACTTACGCACGCACGCACTTACGCACACACTTACGCACGCACTTACGCACGCACTTACGCACGCACGCACGCACTTACGCACTTACGCACGCACGCACTTACGCACGCACTTACGCACGCACTTACGCACTTACGCACTTACGCACGCACGCACGCACGCACGCACGCACGCACGCACGCACACACGCACGCACGCACGCACGCACGCACGCACGCACGCACGCACGCACGCACGCACGCACGCACGTACGCACGGACGCACGCACGCACACACGCACTACATACACACTCTTCTACTCACCCGCTCCATCCCATCCATCCAACCCATCCATCCCATCCATCCCATCCCATCCACCCATCCATCCATCCATCTCCATACATACATACATACATACATACATACATACATCAGTCCATCTCCACTTATGATACTATACATAGAAGTATGAACACAATTAGTGTTCTCATGTTCATATGTTGACAGCCTCGTAAGTATTATCTCTTGTTAGGCATGATATTGTCCATAGCGGAATATCGATTTCTATTCACCAGTTAGGGTCCTCTGTCTGTAAATGAGGGCCTAGCTTGTAATATGTCTAATATATTCTTCGATCATCCGTCCATAAGAGCGAACTATACATGTTGTGTTTCCTTTGAAAGAGGTGTACTTAAAGATAACTTATATGTGTCCTACCTGTGGACTTGTTATTATTTATTCCGAAAGACAATGCGTGCTGCGGATCGCGATTCGCCGTATACTAGTAGACATCAATGTTCAGAGTCCCTTATTTTTCGGGTGGCCCGGGGATGTAGGCACGTTAGCGCTGGCCTTATTCCGGCTCTGCCAATGTACTCCACCGCAAGTTATAACGCTGTATAATCTGTATTGCATGTGATTGTCTCTAATGAAATATGGTTACGGGTGTGTTGTGGATGGAGATATGAATTATTTGACAATGCTCTGTTTTGCATATTTCAACATCTGATGAAAGTAACCGTGAGTTTACGATGCTGAGCTGAAAGAATCGGAAAATCTTGAACCGTTGCAGGCTGGTGGTAATGGATGAATCCGCTTTTAGCTATGACACGCAAATCCCGAATTAAGATCCACCCACGCTTAGCTTGTCGGGATCAATCGAACAATGAACTCTCTGAATCGCAATTTCCAAAAAGCTATACAGGTAAGCTGTTGAATATTTTGAAACTAATTTGACTGGGTGATGTTGCTACCAGCTTCCTATCAAATTAGTTTCAAACTATTAAATAGAATGCTTATTAAATATTAAATCCACCAACGGCATACAATTTATAAACTATGCTTTGGGACATCAGCGCATATGTGATGTACTTGATAAAGACGTCTTATACGTGATCAACTGATCGGGTCCTAAAATTATCACGATTAAAGGATAACTAACCGCATCTCTTGATAGCTATACAGGTGGTCTAATACGCCAGTGACTCATGAACTATGCAGGTAGTTTTAAGCCTTTTATCATGCCGCTAAAGAACGATATTCAGGCTCCAGTGGCTAAATGTTCATACATTTCTACACCCTATGATGGCTGTCATGATTCACCTTTCGACAAATCAGAAAAAACCGCAAGTGTGTCTGCCTCGGTATATACACTCAGCCATGGAAGCGCCATCTATGGATTGACAATGTAGTGCAAACGCAACCATACAAGTAAGATTTTGAATATGTTGACATAATGTGACTGGAAGTTGTTGCTGCCTTAGGCGACAACAACTTCCAGTCAAATTAGTTCCAAAATATTCAGCAAGATAAGTGTTGCATAATAAGGAATGTAATGCGGTAGCAGTTACATGACATCACATACTCTCACTTGGGGAGACAAAATGTTGGCGATCAATGTTAAACATTTACGCGGTATTACAAAACAGATAATTGTGATATAGATAAGGAAATGTGAAATGATATGAATATTATTCTATCTATAGACCATAATATACCGGTGTAATACAGCATTTGAGATGCGATTAGCATCCCTTTAATAATGTGCGTATGTGTCCTGACTCACACTCCCTCACCAATAAATAGAGGAATTCATTTCTATCTAAGCCCCTTAAATTTCATGCTAAGCCCCACCCACATCTTACAGATGGTGGAATCGATTTGAATCTTTGGGTCCTTAACAATAGCACATTGCAAGGGAACTTTCGATTTTGAGTTTCATGGAGATATGTATCAACACATTAGTGGTTGCACCATGGGCCTAGTTTCATAAATATTTAAATGGCGGAGTGGGCAGACCCATCCCTTAAAAAGTGCGATAAAAGCCATCTAATCTTTAATAGGTATCTGGATGCCATCTTCTAAATTTGGTCACATACTATAGAGGATTCCACAGACTTACACCTCAATCTAAATAGTCATGAGGCGAATATCAAACTTAAGGCAGATATCAGTGATAGCTCTAATGGTCTACAAAAGTACTAAATTCAATGCATCCAGTTACCTAGGTCATAAGGGTTTTTTCAAAACCACAGATTTACACCGCTTACTCCACGAAAAAAGTTTTACACTTCACACGCATTCGAAGGACTAATAAAATCACAAATCATTCGATTGCATAGGAACACTAGCGATAAAGAAAGTCTAAATTCAGCATGATCAGCCTTATTACATGCGCTAAAACAAGAGGATACTCCACCCGCCAATTTCGGATTTCATGTCGGACACCTTACAGAAGATAACACATAAACAATATAACCCAACAGATCAGACCACCACGGAGATCAGCCACAACCAACCAGTCCCTAGGAGGGGACACTTCAGAAACTGTGGGAAAACTAGTTTTAAATTAGACAAATTGCTGGCGGGCCCAATAATTCACTTTCAAATAAAATACAAGTTCCAAATTCAATCATGCCTGGGTTGCGGCACAGAAAATGTAATTTGCTTGCTATCATGCAGGCTGTACCAAAAACAATATGTAGGGCAAACAAAAGGTCCATTTGGAGTGCGTGCCACATATCCAAGATAAACCTGAATGAGGACACGAGCGTAGCTGAGCATTTCAAAGTGCCAGTCCATTTGATCCAGCGTGATTGTGCATGCTGGGACTCACACATGCACACCAAAAAATGCATGCGTACCTGGTACCAGGTGAATGCGGCCGCACGTTCGGATTTGCTGCAGCAGTACATATAATCCTATATAACAGCTCAAAGTCAATCTCTTATTTCACTCCAGTTTAAACATCCCGAAATGGTTGGACGTGTATTTTATCTGCAGAGTAGTTAGGTAGCATTAGGTAGTCAGAAGATTACTTTGAAGACCCTTGACTCGTAACTTGAACGCTTGCTAGATTTATCCTATAATCAATATGTCAAAACTGACATGTTTTGAACGTGATTCACCTTTTGCTAGGTCAAATGAACTGAAGCAGCATAAGATCCAATTCCATAGTAATGAAGATAGCGAAAATCTAGACAGAGATGAAGAGTGAAGATGATGAACCAATGGGGTTGGAGAGTGAAGGCGATGATGACTCAACGAAGATGAAGATGGAGATGAAAAAGAAGTCATATGCAATCAGGAACTATTCACCATATTCCAAAATCTTCAGCAGTACTTAGACGCTGAACAATCAGGTTTAGAATGCTCGGGGTGGTGTTTGGTGGTGGTGGGTGCTGTAGGTGGAAGGTCGTAGGTGTTTGCGGCCGGAATGTCTAGACAAATTGCTAGCTGGCAGAGCCAGTCATTCCAATGGTAAATTATCAAAAATAGTCTTCTCTTGGTCTACAAATGGATATTTTGAAGAAATTCGAGGGTTAATGGGTTACCGCATGTCTATAGTGAACACGTAATGTTGACCCATGAGGTGGTCGCTTTGGGCAGGTTAATCTGAAGTATATAGTAAAACCTAGCTATAACTTCTCGTGTAGCCCAAAAGGATATATTTATATGGAAATTTGACTTGCAGTAAACGACCATCTGTGTTTATGCTATTATCTGCATAAGGGGGCTCTTAATTGTTGAAATGTAGAGTATGTCTTGAATGATAAGACATTTGATCGCGAAGCAACTTCCCACAATTCATTGCAGCCAGGCGAACAGGAGCTGCCATGTCTACCCATTACTACTTGTTTTAAACGCCGAGGGAACAATAACGCCAAAAACTGCACCATACATTACACCAATTTACCTCTAAAATCTGTTTTGAGTCACACACATACAGCACGGTACTATGCACATTCAAGCGGTCAGACGCCCCCCAACCCCCACCCACACCACACCCTGTCCACACTCGGTTATGGAGTCACGTAACCTCATTTGCATAATTAACCCATTAAGAGAACATTTGCTGTTGGACACCTTTACTGCTAAACGCTTTACATATGGCATAGAGAGGTCAGGTAATAACCCCACACCAAACCACCAACCCCCATCCCTCCCTCAACATGGGCTAAAATACGGATTCACGTAACCTCATTGACATCATTTGCATAATCAACACTGCATGAGTTATCATACAGAGTTAAAAGTATTAATGTCACATTAAAACATATTACACTTGCATGAATGATTTAGAACAATAGAGGCGAGCCCTACCCATTATTACTCACGTCGTTGTACAACCACCCGTCTTCGAGATCCTCCACCCTCTGACAGAGCCGGATTTCCCCTACTTGGGGCCCGGGTCTATTAACTTTCTGGTGGCACATTGGTCACGCACCCCACAGACTATGGGGACGGATAGTGATTCTGATAGTGATAGTGGGAATAGCAACTGGAAGCTTTGTTTCTTCAGGAAGCTTTATTTTGCACCTTAGACACCAGTTTCAAATTGAATTAAAGTATTTGATGGCTCACCCCACGCTAGGCTTATTGTGATATTATGTTCTATACGATACAAATAAACACAAACAAAGCACCCTCACAGTTTACCCATAGATGAGACTAGACTACGCGGATGTAAAGATAACTAATATATAACTTTGTCAGCGTAATGTTTTAATGGCACGTTCCAATGTATGAGACGGGGTTGGAGGTGGGTGGGTGGGTGGCTACTCCTCCTCCTACTACTACTACTACTACTACTACTACTACTACTACTACTACTACTACTACTACTACTACTACTACTACTACTACTACTACTACTACTACTACTACTACTACTACTACTACTACTACTACTACTACTACTACTACTACTACTACTACTACTACTAGTCAGGAACTCCTTTAAAAAAGGCTTGCAAACCCCAATAAAAAACGGATGAGATAGCAGGCTTTATTAATAGAATAACAATACAAACCTGACATATCAAAACAGTGCAAGCTAAAATACTCTATTATTATATACCACAACCGTAGCATAACTACATAGAAAACATAATTAATATAGAGCTGATAACATAACATAATTCAACAAAGCCATTACTATTTGCACACCGTGTAGTAGTAGGCCCAAATGGCGAGCATAGCTAACCAACAAGTGGTAGAGCAAGGCATCAATAATTGGCAGTAAGCTACTGCTACTCATTGACGCCATTGAGCCGATTCATGACCGGCAGGCTAAGTAGATCATATGTAGTTTAACGTAGCACACCATATAGTAGTAGGGCCAAATGGTGAGTGCAGCTCGCCAACAAGTGGCGAGTTGACTCGTCAATAAGTAACAAAAAGTCACTCATTGACGCCAGTTAGCCGACTCTTAAATGCCCCGGCGGACGTAGTAGCCTTTATGTAATATAATGCACAAAGCAAAAGTATACAAACTATGACTACATAGATGGCCCTTTGGGTTCACATTCTAAATTTACTACATTGTAAGTTTTTGCAAATTACCCTGGAACAAATACACCTACTGTAAACATTTACAACAGGAAGCTAATTGTAAGATATCACACTCTGTTAACTTGAAGATCGGATCACATCCAGAATATTGACATAATACTCATTTGATATTTAAATATACTGATTCACAAGGTTAGGATATTCGTCAAGATTAGAGTCTCCTTAAGGCATTACAACTTTTTTTAATAAAGGCAAATAAATTAAATTAAAACAGCATTTATCAATATACAGCAAGCAGCGAGTGTGCTAGCTTATACAAGTTCCGCTTCTGATAATTTTAGATATCCGTATTCAATTGATACTAAGCCAGTTTTGCACCATACGTCTTTAAATCTACTTTCTCTCCCATGTTCTACTAGCCTGTAAAATTCACTATGAATGCAGTTTATCAACACTGATCGAAATATATCTTGTACGGCTCTTTGTTGGTTGTTGCCGGTTTTATCTCTGGCCTCTGAACACCGATGCTTCCAGATGGCCCACACTCCTACAGATAACAGGGTTATTAACAATTCTTTCTCCTTGCTATTAATGATTCGTCCGATAGTTGAGCAATCTTTGAACAAAATTGTTTCAGCCACTAAATTCACATATTTGGTTCCAAATTTAGCAAGGAGCATATTGATATATACCCAAAAGCCTGTAGTTATGCGACACTGAGTAAATAGATGGTCTATCGTTTCCTCCTCAGTATTACATAATAAGCACCAGTCTGTACGTGTTATTTTACACATATAAGTAAGATGCCCGACCCATAGCCTTCGATGGAGTAATCGCCATGCCAGGTCCCGTGCATTTCCTGGTAGACAAGGTAGATGTATTGCTTTCCAGACATTTTCCAGTTCTTTGGCGCGCATCCTAAATTGTTCCAATGCCTAGCCACAATAGGAGTCTGTCTCCGACTTTGCATTAGAGTTCTATACCAGTCTGTAAATGCCATGTTGTATTTTATATGTTCTGACATAAATACTAATGTTGGTTGCAACATATCAATGTTGCCACGTGCTTTCGGCAATTCGAACCATACAGCAGGTATTGCATTCTTTATTCTAACAAATAAGGGCTGAGCATCAATATATCTCATTGATGTTATTCTTGCTACATCTTGCATCGCAATCCATTTACGAGATTTCGGATTTACAAAGTCACGTAAATACTGAATACCATTTTTAGCCATAGAGGGCAAATATAATATATCATCATTATCACGAATCAACTCGTTGGCCCAAAGACGTTGCTCTAAGGCATCTTCCCAACAACTGGGTTGTGGCATTGATCGTGTACATATTTTTACGGCCTGGAGCTGTTCTTTATATACATTCGGTATCTTTTGATGATTAGGTGGCAGTTTATTGCACATAAATAAACATTCTACTGGAAATAGGTCTACGTACCGTTGGAGAAGTGCCCTTGAAACACTTGACCAAGATGAGTTTGAAGTGAGTACCTTATTCAAGAATTTCAATCTTAAAGAAGCACACTTTACTGAAACACTAACCAAATCCAGGCCTCCGGCATACTTTTCATTGGTGAAAAATTGACTGTGATACTAAATGGGCTTTGTCCCCCCATAAGAAGGACACAAGTAATGTGTTAATCTTTAACTCTACTGATTTGGGCATATGAACTACAGAAGCGGTATGCCACAGTCCAGATAAAATTACATTATTAAGGACACATGTCCTGCCAAAGACAGTAAGGCGACGTCGTTTGCAATTTAGCAATGCACACTTTAGCTTGGATAACCTTTCTTCCCAGTTTATTAATACATTTGGCTCTCTACTAAAGTAAATACCCACAATTTTTATGAAATCATTTGACCAGTTAATATCCATCACATTGTCAGTTCTGCCCTTCCAATCGCCCAAAAATAAGCCCTTAGATTTGTCTTTATTGACTTTAAGCCCTGATGGCTTTTGAAAATCTGTTAATACTCCATTTAAAATTCTAAAATCCGTATTTTTACCCGCAAACACAGTCGTATCATCTGCATATTGAGAAACCTTTAGTGGCCTTTCTATGCCATGTAAACATATTCCTTGAAAGTCATTGTGTTGTCTCAATGTGGCCCCCGACGATTCCATAGCTATGACGAATAGAAGTGGGGACAGTGAGCAACCATGTCTGACACCTCGATCCAACACTACAGGTTCGGCTAGCTGATTGTTTACTAAATAGCAACTTGTTATATCAGTATGTAAAATATTGACCCATTTAATAAATTTGGAACCAAAGCCAATATGGTATAAAGACTTAAACAAGAAATCCCCTTCTAGTCTTTCAAACGCCTTCTCGTTATCAAGTGCTATTATTGCTGCTTGGATACGATCCTTTTCAACTAATTGAATAAGTTCTTGTATAAGCAAAGTATTGTTTAATATTGATCATCATCTATGACTTCGCCTAGGACTGCACCAAGTTTTAATGTTGGTGCCCGAGTAATACTCTTATAATCTACACAGAGTATAGAGAATGGTCTATAATTCTGTATTTTATTTCTGTCACCCCTCTTGTATATACGCCGAACATATGCTTGGGCCATCGATGGAGGGAGATGACCTTGCTTAAAAATGCTGGTTGCTATTTCTTCTAAAACTGGGCCAAATATGTGCCAGAATGTTTGATGTAATTCAACTGGAAGTCCGTCGCATCCAGGGGACTTTTCTAACTTCATACCTTTGAGGGATTTTGTCAAATCATCAATTGTTATTGATTGGTCACCGCTTTCGCGACATGAATCTGGAAGTCTTTTCGTTATATTAGCTAAAACATCTCTATTTGCAGTTTCATCGCTTCCCTCAGATTTATACAATGATTTGTTAAATTCGGATACTGTTTCCATCATTTCTGCATTTGAGCACACTGATACTCCATCATTAGTCTTCACAGAGCGCATTAATTTCTCTATACCTCGTGCCTTTTCCAAGTTACACAAGTAACGTGTAGGCTTTTCGCCATCAGTGTGCATTTGTGTTCTTGACGTTATTTTGGCGCCATCAAACTGATATTGCTCTGTTTCATTTAGTCTCCCTGCTAATTTAACTAATGGTTCGTAATAACTATATACCCTCTCATTAATTCTCTTATTAATTTTACACAACGACCTCTGAAGCGCCTTTTTACGCTTTCGTATTTCACATGCTTTCCTGATGGAAAACTGCCTTGAAATATATTTCAGGTCTGATTTAGCATCTTCCCACCAGTCTGTTATACATTCATACTAACCTCTTCTTTCATCCCAATGCCTCCAACAACGTTTCACACATTTGCGATAGCAACTATCTCGTAGCAATGCTACATTAAGTTTCCAAAATCCATCTCGTCGTTTGACCCAGTCAGCATTGTCTAATGTGATGGAAAACATATTGTGATCAGAGAAAGTTACTTGTTTTATGTTAGCTTTACACATGTAAACTTTCAGTGATCGTTCTATATAGATCCTGTCTAACATTGAAGCTAACCTTCCAACGGTTGAAAACCAAGTAAATTCCTGGCCTTCTGGATTTTCAATCCGATAATTGTCTACCAAGCTTTTATTTTCACAAATGTGTTTCAAAATAGTATGTGATGTGTTATTAAAATTAGACCTGGAGTTTCTGTATTTAGCCTCATCTAATATGCGATTAAACTCACCGCCCATAATTAGGTTTTCAGGCGTTCTGTCTTGAATTATTGTGGAAACATCGTTTAGAAATTCACGGCGGAATTGATGAGAGGTAGGTGCATAAAGGCACATCAAAGTTAAACTTGTGTTTAGTACATCACTTGATACACACATCCATCGTCCATTTGTAGCTGATCACGCCGATATAACGTCAATATAGTTGAGACAGCGGGGCAGGATAAGAATGGCCACTCCCGTACTATTATCTTGTGATAAAGAATACAAAATCTGACCATTTGAAATATCTTTGAGAGATTCATACACTTCATTTTTTTTAAATTGTGGTCTCTTGTAGAAAAGCAATATCAACTCTCTCATTTGCTAATTCTCCAAGCAAGTGGCGCAGCTTGAATTCGGTATTTAATCCGCTGTACTTGATGGTGCAGATAATCATAATTTGTAAAATGATGTTTACAACCGCCATCATTAGATTAACTTGATTTGTTTTTTTAGCTCGTTTCTTAGACCATTTAACTAATTTTCCTGCGAATTCAATGTTTCCGAGTTCTACCACAGACAAATATTCATATTTGGAAATATCAGAATCATGGCGCAGTAGACGATATTTCATGCCTCTCGCCGTTACATATGGCACTAACACTTCACCCCCTTCTGATCGGTAGATTACCATTTCATCTTTCATCTGTGAACTCTTTGTTTGAATGGACACATCTGATTCTGCAACTGACATTGTGTCATCATCCATATCATTTACTTCAATCTGAGATTCTGAGCTATTGTCTTCTTTATGACGCTTATTGCTACTTAAGTTACATTTGGCAGGAGTGTCATTTACCATAGCTTCAAGCTGACTTAAATCAAGTGGGCTTAGCGGAAAATCGACTGAACTTTCTGTCTTCTGAGTCCTAAACTTATCCTGTCCTAATTTTAATTCATCTTCTAAGGAATTGTAAACTGGCTCTTCTGTAAGATCCTCATTTTTCTGCATGTCTTTTACAGCCACGTTTGGCTCCACTGTATGATTATTTTCTTGACTTAGGGTTACACCCCCCTCTAATACTTGAATTTCAACTATAGTTACTTCACAGGATTTGATTCTTTGTTTGTGTCATTTTCAGTGGCATGAACCACAGCAACAGCTTCCGTAGCGATTGCTTCAGAAGCATTTGACTCAGTTGCATCCTTTAATGGGCGATTATCTCCTGATACTGAGGGCCTGTTTTGATTTTTTGTTGCAAGTTGCATCGCTCCATACTTGATCCTATATTGGGGGCATAATGTATCGATATAATGTGATATTGTTGAGGTAAATACCACGTATAGAGTGATTCCATTTCTAGTCAAGCGTCGCCCACTTTTTTGGGGTATTGGAGACGATTTATAGACCAATTTCAAGCTATATATACAGGTCACATTTTAAATATATTAAACTTAATCTACTTGGGTGCTCTTGCTGACTACATCAAACTAATTTGAAAATATTCAACGGAATGTTTATTAAATCGTAAATTCATCAAAGACATACATTTCGTACGCTTGACAAACTTTTAAATATTCATGACGGAGCGACCATGTAATGTGACGCTAGCATACCTGTGACCTAATTGAGTATGACGTATACATGTATTGCAGATTTCAGCCACACATTGCCGGCCGAAATCTGGCCATGTTTGTGCCATGTCCCGATTTTTATCCAGTGGATGATCCAGAGGGGATCAAGAAGGGATGATCCCTTTCTTGTCCTAATATATTTCAACTGTTGCACTAGCAGCAGCACAGTCATCACGCATTCTACTCGATCCCCACATCTGTAGTTCGTCTCTAATTAGTCGATAGGTAGCTTTACAGTAGTTTAGAGATTAATTTTAATCTTAAACCTCATATATATTTTGTGACTACTTGGACCAGTACTTGATCTGATATCGGGAACATATGAACATATGATATATCGATATAAAGTGATAGTGTCGAGGCCAACACCACCACCCCTGGAGAGTGACCCATTTCTAGCTACGCCCTGCCTATTTCTAACCAAGCTTTGCTTGTTTCTCATATTTGTAGACTAACTGTACTGGAAGTTGTAGCTGCCTTGTATTAAAAACCATACATGCGGTCGCCGAGGGAAGCAATAAATGGGCAATTATGCAGCCACGGCTCCCAGTGTAAGGCAACAACAACATTAGGCCTGGTTAAGCTAAAGTATAAACAGTACCTATTGGGCATTAATAGTTCTCAGATCTTTAATGGTATGAGTAATTGCGCACAGTATTAGTACCGGCACAACCATGATGTTATACGCCAATGAGAAGGACATCACCTATTCCCACCCAAATTTTGAATTGTAATTAAATGTACTAAAATATAATAACTTAACCGCCACCAAAGGGTCAATATTTACCTCTTGAAATACATCTAAGAGCAACTAAATTTCAAATTTACACGGCGGAGGATCACCGTAACTCCATCCCCTCACGCTTTCTCATACAATCCAGATTGGCTACGCCGTCCCCTTGCATCCATGTCCTAAATAAGTCCTGTATCCGCCATGCTAACCTCGTTAGGTATATACGCCATAGTTATATTTGAACAGTAATCGCTTCACATTAAAAACCAGCTCGGGATTACTAGGACTTACTGAGCTACCTGATGCAGGGACAATGAATGTTATAATGCAACCATGCAAATATTACCATAATGACTCAGTATCCTCTTGTCAATCGCAGCGTCTACCGATGCGTCCGCGAGGATGGTACACACTGCCACATTGCCACATCTGTAGTTGCCTCAGTTTATTCTCCTGGGTAGTTTCCAGCAGACCCATATCGCCGGTGCTTAGGCAGCGTGCTTCAAACCCATATGCTAGTTTTTGGGTAAATAAAGTTGCCGTATTCTGTAACTCACCATTGGATTTATACCTGGCTTACCGTACAGTCTCGCATCCATAAGGGCATATAGCGTTCTGGAAGCGCTGACAATCAATGGTGTAACATGCCCTTTGCCATCCGCTGTTTTTGTTAAACCTAAGTGGACCATGATATCTTGTACTGGGATGGCTTTTATTGGTGTACGGAGCAGCATGCTCATCTTTCTTTGTTATCAACATACTGACATATTTCCTGACATTGTGGAGAAATCGTTCTCTAATTGTGTACTGTTGAGCCACGTTAACCACCACCTGCATCAGACTGCCAATCATGTTCATCTTCATATTCATCCACCAGTAGGCATGGTTTATATATTGTAGATAACAATGTGTTGACACAATTGCTCCTTGTTCTGCTCTTTTTTGGAGGTCAACTGCCTCTGATGACTGGTCTAACTATTTCACTTTGGATTCTGTGCCACCCTTCCGTAACCAGTTCTTCTAGGAAGATCACGAGATCTACGTGCAAGTAGTTTTGGTGCAGCATGTGCAGCAACCCTTCAATCCAAACAACATCGAATGTGATCTCTGCATCCAACGATATCATATCAGCGGCCTGCGCTCAGAATATTACCTAAGTTACCTAAGTTACCTAAGTTACCTAAGTTCGTCAGCTGCTTCACTGTGTGCTTCTGTTACCTAGACCGCTGCATTTATGGTCTAACTACTTTCTCTGAAGCCCCGCTGAAACTTGCATTTGTGTGCGCCAAGGATATTTTAGCCTGTGATAGCGTGATTGGCTCAATGACTTTTCTCTACCACAATTAATATGGTCATACCATGATAGTTGGCTGGGTGGACAGGTGATTTGTCCACCTGTAGCAATGGTGTTATTCAGCCTTGTTTGACCATCTCAGGGAGCACAGTTTGTCTTGAATGTTGTATTTAATAGTTTTTGTGTTGTATGGGATTATTGCTTCTCCTGTTTATTGCCGATACTCTGCTGTCAACCCACAGCATCCATTGCCTTTGCTCTGTTCAGGGTTCTTGCTGCATTCTTACTTCCTTGTCAGAGACTTGTTGAGACATGCATGTATCAGACATTTGCCTGACAATTTAATTGTTATATACAATTCTGTCTATATTGCAAGACAAAGCCAGGACTCTGCTTTCGGCCTGATAGCTTCTGCAAATACATTCTCCAACCTTCGGTTACTTGTTCCGGTCCTATCCCACTAATATCTCCCCGGCAACTTCTTGTTATGCTCCAGCACTTAGAATCGTTCATGGTCATTGCTGTTTGCTACCATGATTTCGTTGCACGACTCACAATTGCTGATTGCCTACTGATTTCGGCATACCTTTTTCTTATGTTACGACCTGGCATTGCATAGTGTATTCTGTGGGTCTATCGAAGCGTGTGCTTCCACCCAACGTTTGCCCGCTTCTTTGGCTTGTTTCATTGCTGCAGCCTTTTATTGTATCCACGCATGGAACCCAGCCTGTGTTTTGCTTTTTTTTTCTAGTACTCCACCCTCCACAGTTCTGGACTGCGACGAGGAAGGTTTCTACCAGGTGATGAATATTGCACACGTGAAATCCGACTCGCATAGGCCATCACAATTGTAGTTGCATGTACGAAATTCTATGCAGTCCTGGCGGTTCTTCCTGCCAACCTTCTCCTATTTCACATTTCCGACACTTGTGTCACTACATGACTCACATGGTCCCGCATGGCTGGATTCTCTGGTACTAGTTTGGCATTGGAGTGACACCCCAAGGAGCATATGGTCAGATACGTCCACTGGGTGAGGATCCTTAATACATACATGGATATTCTTGATCAAATTGTCCAGCATCATGGAAGAAGTAATCAATCTGGGATGTGTGTGTGTTCCATTTGCATTGAGAAAGTTGTTTTTCTTTGGATTTGTAGGAGGAAGGAAGAATGGCATAGTCCTTCAGGAATTCCTGCAATTTCTGGTCTCGTCCCTCTAGTGGTTCTCGATGTAGAGGTGAACTAAATTCGCCTCCATTACTAATGTGGTGCTTCTCGTCGAACATTACTAAAGCCTCGTTGACTTCGTCCAGTATATACATAAACTCTAATTCTGAGGCTTTGAAACCCTAGTAGGCATACATACAGTTATGAGACATACCACTCTTGGGGCTGCATTGATGGTTAGTACAATCATCTGTTCTCCTCAACTGCAGTGTTTCTCTATTCTCTGGTCTATGGTATTCTGCCATATAATTGCGATGCCCCCATTTCCTCCGGGTCTTTGTTTACATGCGATTGGATCAGCAGTTTACTAAAAAGACTGTTTTTAGCACACTTGTTTGTTTGTCCCACTCACAGGGGCCATGTTCTGTACAACTGGGCTGCAGCCACATGCACTGGACTCATCATGGCTGACAGATTGGGTTGTATGACTACTGGCCGATTAGCTGGATGCTACGTATTGGGCTGCTGACAATAGGCAGGCATTTGCTGTTGAATACGCACTGGACTTGCCTGGGATGTGACATTGGCTTCTAGAACTACTGGTTAATTGGCTACATGGGGCATATTGAGCTGCTGATAATGGTCGTGAGCGCAGTGCGAATGGCTATTGGAACTGTTGCTCATATACCAATTTTGGAAAATGCAAAGCTTGCTGTGGCTGCATACAGGTACTTGGGTCATGTCGCTCAGGACATTCAGCATCCCTGCCAGGTTTAGTTGACCCGCTAGCTGGGCGGGAAGTCCTGCCGTCCGAGGCGGTGGAAGTTGGGAACGGGTTCTCTGCTCTTACAATGGCTGGGTGTCTGTCAACAACCCACATGGGTATTATAAGTTCTACCACGGATGACCTATCAGCGTATATGCGACTGTAATAAGAATTTTCCATTTTCAACCATTTGCATATGTCCCTGTTCTGTGTTTCTTAGGCCTACTTCTTTTGACTATACCTGTATTCTGCTTGCCTCGGCTGTAGCTATACATTCAGGTAATTTGGAAGTTTCGTTATTTACTCGAATGGCCGTTAGCTTTTGGGGATAGGAGACAATACACCGTTCATCCTTACTTCTCTCACCTTCTACAAATCTCCTTGGTAAGAGGTCTGTGTCTTCTAAAGTCCCTTGGTTGGCTATTTCTGATGTGTCACCGTGCTCGTGGATGGTTTCTTGTGTGTCAATAGCTGGCAAAACTGTGTACTCCCTATGCGATCATTGCACATGTATGCTGTAATTGGACGACCGCATCCTGTTTCCTATATCTTTGCCACCCAACCTACAAAGCTGTGCTGGTCTATGTCTCTCCAAATACCTGGCCAGTTGCGGTCCTATCTGTCTTTCCTATAGCTGTTATCTTCTTTGTACTGCTCACTTCTATCTAGCCTCTCACTCGCACATGATAGGCGCCTGTTAGATCGCTTAACTCTGTCCCTTCTATCGTAATATAGTCTCCCTCTGCGCTCACCCGTTGAGCGCACCTCCACTAGTCCACCATTCGTGTGATACTGGACAATCCTCTCCATTCTGTCGGCCACATCTTCGTGTTGGTATCCTCTCCATGGGTGGGCATATTTATTGTGGTCTATACTTCTCTCTATACGATTGGTTGGACCCTTCCTTTGCCTACTGGAAAGAACCTGCACTCTATCCTGTTCCATGCTTCATACACTCACAACAACCCGCCGTCTTGGCCGCCTCCAGCATATTTGGGTGAACCGGCCCTTCTTTCGGGATACTTTTTTCGAGATAACCGTCCTGTGCCATCTAGGCTCAGTGATGAGGAATTTGCTCACCTGATGTTGGAGGACCAAGGAGCACACGTTCTAGCTTCCTGGGCATCAGGCCGCTGTCTGATTAGGCTATGGTCCATATTGCACGTGTGTTGATTCACACAACACGTTTTTTCCTGTCTCGTTTTCTCCAGCCGGGATATCCAAACACTCATCTGATGCATCTCTTGCGATCACATTGCTATTTAACTAAGGTCTAATGACATTCTGGGTACCACTTCCTCCCCTTCTGGGGATCACATAACATCCTACCATTTCCCTAGCATCTGGCTTGATCTTGGTTGCGGCAATCAACCGTTTTAATTCCACATTGCTCCTCTCCAGTTCCGCTGCTTTCCTATTCTGCTGGGCGACACAGTCATGCGAGGCTGGCAGTGTTTTTCGCTTATCTATTATCTCTTATTTTGTAAGGTATTTTCTTTCTTTTCTAGCACGTTTTAATTCTTATGAGTAGCTAATTCTGCGTCTTTAAATTCGTCTGCTCTTTTGTCACATGGATAGGACTTTACCCCCTCTCACTGCCAGGTTGCTACTACTGTGCCATTTTCTATCCACTGGTTATCCGCTTTAGTGGCACTTTTCTTTTTGTTGTTACTGGCTGCTCTATTTGCGTTTTTCATTTCAGCACAAGGGAGATCCCTGTCTATTAGTAACATGTTGTATCTCTGTTATTAGGCACGAACGTTCATAAACCTCCCTCTTAGCAGTTGGATTTGTAGGTATGTGTCATTATCACATAGACACGAGCTGCAGGTATACTTGACTGACAGGTCGCCTTCAAATATCGTAATGTCTGTCATCATTAGCCTCTAGCAATCATAGTGAACCCAGTGCATAGACTCAGCACACTCGATACCCTGGTCTGGCACTGATGTATAACAGGCGGAGATCAGAGACATCTTTGTCCTCAGTGGAGACAGGTATGCCTTTGTCAGCGTATGCATCATTGCCACGTGTACTCTTAGTCGGCTGCATGCTCACATGCTCTATGACCATGCCTGTTTGTCTCGCTGTGCATTAGGGGGTCTTAATCGATCCTCCATCCCGCATGGTTGTGTGCTGTAGGAATTTGGGCTACAAGGCTGCCACTTACCCGGAAAGAAGAATATTTGAAACGTACCCCATCAATTCCAGTCAAGTCGTGCGTTTGTGAGATGGGTAGTTGAAAGCTACTCCGGTGTAAGAGGATTTTGTCCTCTGGATCCTGGTGTGGGGGTAAGTTACTCGCCTCCCAAACGTAAGCGGAAGGTGTCACACGAATTCGCTTGTTCGACCAGCCACCACCCCCGCTATACCCCACCCACCCCCACCCCCGTGTCGGAAATTGAAAAAAGGTAACAATTACTTTCCAGATGATGAATGAGCTATATCCTAACGACAGTGCGTCGTCAATGACAGGGTTCATAGAACTAATGCTTGACAATAATAAAAACTACATACATCAGCGCAGACAAAGATATAACATATGTAGAATGTGAGTCACAGATTTATCGTTGGATCTGCCAATGGGCAAGACAACTATTAGCGCACGTACAAGTGTATGTGTGCGTGCGTTCACTCGCGTGATTGTGTGTGTGCGTGCATGTGTGCGGCCCCCTACCCCGTGTGTGTTCACGTGTTTGAATGTGCACAAGCGCAAAGGAGTATATTTGGACGTGCGTGCCTATGGCAATGAATATGACGAAAGAGCGTCTACGACAACACACAGAATCACAGCTTTGCCTATCAGTCGATCATATGACTATATATACGTCCATAGAGTGGGGTTTATTGTGTTTATAGTGAATATATTATAGTGCTGGTGTTATCGAGAAAATTAGTGAATAATGCAATTGTAATTGGATAAATCAGGAATTGATTTTCCACAGTGCAGAGATAATTAGATCATATGCGAAATCGTAAGCCCAGACATGTCTATGATGGAGATATACCACAGCTGTCAGCTGTACCGGAGAAAGAATTGGCGATTACAATCAAGGAAGTGCACCGTATGATACATCTGTAAACGTAACGCGACGCTAAGATTCATAGAAATCACTACACGTAGCACGTGACCAGTCATCGGATTAACGTATATTGTGAGAGGGGAATTGATGTACGAGGTGAAATCACGCCTTAGCTGACTTTTTCGTTTTCTGATGTACATAATGTTCAGCTTAAACGATTCATGGACTAATGTAGTGACACAGAACAACGGTATTATGTCGATCCATTATTTAGCTTTGCGTTAACAATTCACTGTGCGATATACAATGTGCCTTTATGCATTCTTTTAGGGATTGGTATACCAGCTAATATTATCCTTATATTCTATTTATTTCGTTCGGGTAAATTTCGCTCTCAAACATTCTGCATCATAACGAGTTTGGCTATATCCGACGCTATCACCTGTTTAATATGGAGTTTATCATACCTCTTCCTGTATCCAGAGATGCTATCATATGTGCCGGCATTTGTGTGTTCTTTGCTAGGTTATGTAAGCTTCGCATCCATGATGGTGAGTCTTTATCATTTGGTGCTTTTCTCAGGAATTCGCTACTACCAGTTAATATATCCATTAAAATCGAAAGTAAATTTAACCCTGAAGATAGTTTTCTGGCTCTGCGTACTAATATGGATCATATCACTCTTTGTAAATATGCCCTATATTTGGTTAAGTAAACCAAGAGCTATATTTTACAAAAATGGTTTTGTTAAGATTTTTGACTTTTATGGCAACTATAGATTGAGGGACATATGTGGCCATGTACTAGTGTATATCATTCCGTGTGTAACAGTAGTGACGTTACATGTATTGAAGTACATTAGGACCAATGCGAAGTCTTCAGATGAAGATATCACACACCAGGCTAGACAAGGTACCGTGTATCGAGCCATGGTCGTCATGATCACAGCATTCTTTGTGGCCTGGCTCCCATCACTTGTGCATGATTTTATACACGAGCTCGTTGGTATACCATACCCTGAGTATCATATGGTTCTCTATCTGGTTACAAACTTTATCGTATTCTTCAACAACGCTGCCAATCCTTTTATTTATATGTTTGTGGCAAAGCCAATTGGGAGGATATCCTGAATTATATTTGTCCTTCATGCTGTAGGAGAAGCAAACATTAGGTACATATTCTGTTTTGAAATGACAATGGCAACGACAACAATTTCCATTTCCATTTTTAGCTATGCCCGTCAAGCTCTAGCTAAGCTCAACCCACACCTCGCTCGTGTTGGGATCGATCGATCTCGGAACTCTCTGACTACCAATTACCAGAGAACTAGACACATTGGCTTTTGAATATTTTGGAAATAATCTGTCAAAATAGTTTCAAAATATTCAACAGCATATTTATTAAATAGTAGAGACATACAATTCGTTCAACGTGTGGGACTATTAAGACGGGCCGCATAGAATCATTTATGACGTAATGATTATGACGAAGGCATAGACGTCACTTAGTTGGTTTTGACCTCATATGATGTCATATGATCGATGGATAAACTTAGAATGGTTCATTAGGTTATTGTAATTCATTCAGCGGGTCTGCCAATCAAGCGGGTATTTCCATGCGGCCGCTATTGTCTTGATTTTGAGCAATGCAACGAAATAACGTGTATGTGTACACTGTGTATGAAAAACTAAATTTCAATTTTAATATGAGCCATAGAGTGGCTGTATCATTCATTTAGAACATTGGGATTTCACCCAGAAAGGTTATGGTTTACAATTAGGTCCGTAATGTTATTTACAGGAATTGGAACAAGTTTTCTTCGGACACATTTCTTTTTCTGGCTAGAAACAGAGAAAGTTGGGCTAGAAATACACCACTGTGGGCCTTGTAAGCTAAAATAAATTAGCATCTATGTATGATTGACTACATGATACAGTGAAGGAATCCTGTTTCAGCTATTCACCGCCATCTCTAGCTAAGCTCCACCAACATCTTGCCAGTGTTGTCATCAATTGATTCATGTACTCTCCGAATTTCAATTTCCAGAGAACTATACAGGGCAGTTTTAAAATGTTTTGAAACTAATTTGCGTAGGTGCTATTGCTACCTATGACAGCATCAGCGCCAAGTCAAATTAGTTTCAAAATATTCAACAACATGTTTGTTAAATAGTAAAGACATACAATTCGTACAACTTTTCAGACTATTCATCGGTTGTAAGAGACTATATCGCGTCATTTCTGAGGTAATTTATTTTGACGGTAGCCTACATGATTATGGGGACATATGATTGGGTGAGAAACTGGGCTAATTCAAAATATGGATGCAGTCATATCTCTGGCCTCAGATTCATTCTAAATGTGATAACTTTCCAGAACAATATAGCTATGATAATGACCAAAGTTGAAATATCTGCAGAGACTCAAGACCCAGCCACAAAACCTCTCCTGGACCCGCAAAGTATGCTGATGGCAAAAGTCCATATTAAACATGTTTATAAAAGTTAATAACTTATGGACAGCAAGCAAACTAAAAATTGAGACCCTCTTTATGAATGAATCTAAAACAGAGTTCACCCACATATACATATCTACAAGGCATGAAACTAAAGAAAATGACGATCCACTCCGTGGCGGCGAACCATTGAGGAACAGTAAAATCCTGGGCTCACTGCTTTGCAGTACTGCTGACATTGCTGCACGCTGCATCATGGGGAACATAGCTTTCCAGTCCTTATATATATATATATATATATATATATATATATATATATATATATATATATATATATATATATATATATATATATATATATATATATATATATATATATATATATATATATATATATATATATATATATATATATATATATATATATATATATATATATATATATATATATATATATATATATATATATATATATATATATATATATATATATATACATCTGTATATTAAAATAACTAACTACCTCCTATATAATTGATACTAATATGTCAATATCTGAAACGAATAATCCAATTTGTTGTCAAACATCATTTCCTGTCCGATCCAGAACTTGTCCAGTCTGTTTTTAAAACAGTTTATGTTTGGTACATTGACAACGTCATGTGGGAGTGCATTCCAGATGTCTGTAATTCGGTTAACAAATGAGTGTTTTCTGATATCAAATCTCGAGTAATTTTTGTACAGTTTGTAGTTATGCGTCCTAGTATCTGTGGTGTTGAATTTGAAACAATTGTCAGTGACCTTCTTGCCATATATGGCACGTATTATTTTAAAAATGTCAATAATATCGCCTCTCATCCTTCTGAATTTCAGTGTTGATAATTTCAGTTTCTTAAGTCTCTCCGAATAGGCCAGGTTCTTTAATGAGGGAACACACCTTGTGGCTCGTCTTTGTACATTTTCCAAAGTATCGATATGCCATTTCTTGTAAGGCATCCATACACTCCATGCATATTCAATTTGAGTACGTACAAGTGCTTTGTAGAGCAGCGTGAAAGTCTCTGCATCAAGAACGTTCTGCGTATGGCGGCCATTATGCCCATCGCTTTATTTATTCTAGCTTGCATATGACATCGGAAGTTGAAATGGTTGTCTATTGTGACGCCAATGTATTTTTCTCTGTCCACGCCTTCTAATTCTACAATTTGCACCTTTTTATCATCCAAGTTATACTTCTTGTCATTGCTGCTATCACACCTACCTATTGTTAACACTTTACATTTGTCTGTGTGAAATCGAAGTAACCACTTCTCTGGCCACTTATGAAGCGCATCCAAGTCATCCTGTAGTTCTTTAACATTTGTATCACTTTTTATTTGTTTATATAATTTTGTATCATCTGAGTATAGATACACGTCCGATTTCACACATTCTGGCAGGCCATTGATAAATATGATGAACAGAACTGGTCCCAGAACACTTCCCTGCGGGCCACCACTAGTGACTTTATGCCATTTTGAATATGTTCCATATACACACACTCTTTGTTTTCTGTCACTTAGGAAGTTATTTACCCATTGGCACATCTGATCACCTATTCCATAACCTCTCATCTTCGTTAACAACCGCTTGTGTGTCACTGTGTCGAAGGCCTTCATGAAATCCATGTAGATTACATCAATAGTTCCTCCATTGTCTGGAATATCTGTCTACTGATCTTTTTCAGTTGTTGGCTTCTTGATCTCCCACTAACAAACCCGAATTGCGGGTTACTGAGCAGACCATTTACATTTAAGAGGTCAATAACTCTTTGTCTAACAAGTTTTTCAAAAATCTTTCCAAGCACACTGCTTATACTAACAGGTCGGTAGCTGCCCGGATTTTGCTTATCCCATTTCCTGAAAATGGGCATAATATTAGCTACCTTCCATTCGTCTGGAACAATGCCGGTTTTAAAAGAGGTGTTAACCATTGTAGTTAAGGGTAAGTAAATTACCTCTCACAATTCAAATAGTAATTTTCGGGCACCTCATCTGGTCCTGGAGACTTATTACAATCAATATTCTTCAGGAGTTAGTATACTTCCATTGGTTCAAATACACTGTCATCTGATTCACTCACCTATTGCCTAACCCTAAACATTCGGCGGGTGGTTCTGCTGTTGGTGCTGAGGTAAAAACACTTGTAAAGAAATGTGCCAAAACATTAGCCTTTTCCATGTCAGTACTTACTACTGCTGGTGGGCCATGTCTCTCACTAATCAGCTCAATATCCATGTACACCTCATCATCTCATAATTTCCCGTTTCATAATTGAATCTTGTGCCACCCCCTGTTGCCTCTTCATAGTCACACATAAAGTTAATAGTGATCAGCATATGGTCGCTATTTCCAGTAGGTGTGTCATAGTCAATATGACTTATGCATCCCTCATCATTAGTTAGAATTAGGTAAAGCAGACTGGTTTATCTGATCCTCTCTCACTGGTTGGTGAATTAACCATTTGACATAGGAAACCGTCTCGCAGGCTCTCTAGGAAATTTCTCTCCAATCCCATCTCCGGTCCAAGTGTCTGAGTTTATCTTGGGAAAATTAAAATCTCCCGGTATCATTATGTGTGAATAGTCATGTACTTGTTCGCAGTAGTTTGTTTAATTCCTTATTATTTACATCAGGACTATCCGGGCTTCTGTATATTAGTCCAATTAATAACTTGTCATTATTTGTTAGATTTATTTTAACTCAGATCTGTTCACGAAAATTATTTACAAATTTGAGTTCCACTGGTTTTAAATAGTCTTTTGTGTACATAATAATTCCTCTATCATCCTTTTTTGGGAAGTCACCTGGTACAATCTCATATCCCTGTATCGCCAGTTCTTCCTTTGTCGGTAGAAATCTGCAATGTTTTGGGAAGACTTCTGTTATGAGGATAAAGTCTGTTTTCCTCTGCATCATTTTAATCTGGTTCCAAATTCCTCAAGTTTATTTGGCAGGCTATCCGCATTTGTATATACACAATATAACATGTTAGTTGCACCATCCCTAGCTCTAGGGTTATCATATATTTTCATAGTGACATCTTTAAGTTTTTTACAATTTGCACTGATATGTCTATGTAGCACAAACCTGTTATTTGGAATCATATAATAAGTTATGCACAAGGTGATGTTCTAGGGCAGTAATAACTGTGTTCTTTTCACTATTTGTCTTTCCCTTTGTACTGAATCGTGTTCACGCTATTCATAGCTAAACGGCTATCGCTATTCGCCTCACTAGTATATTATTTCAAATATCCCATCGATTCAGGACAGAAGAATGGAATACATTTAATATGCCTCTGCTATTTACTGAGAAATGAGGTTATTAAGCTCGTCTGGCAGAAGAGAGTATTGCATTCATGGTTCTTTGTGTGTGTGTGTGTGTATGTGTGTGCGTACGTACGTACGTGCGTGCGTGCGTGCGTGCGTGCGTGCGTACGTGAGTGCGTGCGTGCGTGTATGTGTGTGTCTATCTATATGTGTGCGTGCATGCGTGTGTGCGTGCGTGTGTGTGTGTTGTGCGTGTGATCAATTTGGGTTAGAACTTTGTGACATCATCTCATTTGCCTAATAAGTCACGCTGACATGCCCATATATGGTCTTAGGGCAGTGGCGTTTATGGGCATGTGGGACTGACATAATATGCAAATGAGATGATGTCACAACCATATCGACCTATCTGAAAAGCCGCGTATCCCCACGCCAATCTACTATGTACAACACCCATCTCCAATCCTCTTACACTAATGCCAGCCGATTGATTGGGGCGGGATACTGCATGACTAACTACCCAACAATATAACAGATAGAAATATAGACCGGAAACTTTCAACTTAATCAACAGCTTGCTGGTATGGCGCATTCAGGAATGCATTGCTGATTTTGCAAAGAGCATGTAACAAGGTGATTGCTCTTCAAGCGCAACATAGTATTGTTTTAAAACTTAACTAAGCTTGTCTTTCAGAATTACACGGCCTAAACGCTGTTTTTGCAGCAAAGTAGATTTTCCAAGCGCAAGCAGTCTTTTGAAAACAAAATAACTACACAGTGAGTGTGCCGCTGGACATATCTCTGTATTTCCAATTGAATAATTTTCATCATCATAATTATTATCGCTTGTTCGAAAGACATCCTATAAAGCCTTTTGCTAAATATCTATTTGTATTTTCCATATACGGACCTACATATGTAAATGTAGGCTGCCATTGTAATATGGCCAAGATAATCTTTGTTAACCCACCCATAAGAATACACTATGCGTATAATTGACTATGATTAAAATTGATTACGGGTGTATGTCGGTCGAGTTATCAATCATTTGTTAACGATTTTCTTTATCAATTTAGTGTAATCTGATAAACATAATTATGATTTTTCCGATTGTGAGTTGAAAGGATCTGAAAATGTTGAACAATTCAACAGTTGGGAGCTGGTTGCAATGGAGGAGTTTTGGCTATGCACTGCCAATCTGTAGATAAACTTCACCCAGGCTTTGACCATGATGGGATCGATTGATCCTATCTGTTGGGACACTTAGACCATTGAATTTGAATCTCAATTTTCAGAAAACTATACTGTTGAATATTTTGCAACTACTTGCTGAGGTTTCCTATGGTAATAACAGTGCCCAGTCAAATTAGTTTCAAAATATTCAACAGTATGTTTCTTAAATAGTAAAGACATACATTGTGTGCAACAACGTTTAGTCCGTCATGAATTAAGCGTTCTTGATGAGAAAATTGATTATGACGGCTTCCAACACATCATGTAGTTGATTATGACGGCTTCCATCACACCATGTAGTTGATTATGACGGCTTCCAACACATCATGTAGTTGATTATGACGGCTTCCAACACATCATGTAGTTGATTATGACGGCTTCCAACACATCATGTAGTTGATTATGACGGCTTCCAACACATCGCCTAGTTCATTATGAAGGCATATGTTTGATAGATCATTTATTTGTGTTGGAATCGATTTGAAACTTTGAAACCTGAATTCCCAGCATCTAAACTGCAAGGTAACTATAGTTTTTGCCGTTACGAAAATGGGATGTAAATCATCAAGACCCCAGATATTTGAGTGACAGATCGGATCCCTTGTTACTTCATGCGATATTGAAACATGTGATATATAGATATATCGCGATATTTAATGCGGTGTAACGCGAGAGTCTCGGTTAATATTCCCCACCCATATAGAAGGATCAATTTCTAGCTAAACCCCTGCCTCATCTAGTTACGCTCCGTCCTTCCTTTCTAGTGAGGAATGGCAATGATACATGCAATGGTGTGATGGTAAATTAGTGTTTATTCATAACGGAATGGATGTATCCGATCGCTTACTCAAGTATATGATATCGTAATCAATATGTCACAAGTATCGCTTTCCGTCATAAACATTTAAATGTCAGTCAAGTGTTAGATTGCACGTCTTTGATGGATTTACTATTTAATAAACATTAGGCTAAATAGGCAGCTCCATCACCCTGTCAAATTAGTTTCAAAATATCAAATAGTTTACCTGTATAGTTAATTTTAAATTAGGAATGTGGGAAAGTCGAGATACACTGCATTTAATTTGATCCCAGCACGCGAAACATGTGGGGGAGCTTACGTAGAAATGGCGGGTTATCTTACATTTGTTGCATTCCATGAGAAAATTAGTCTGAGCTTAGATTATATAAATTAAAAAAGTTTTCTTTATACACGGTAATAACAGTATATATGGGCAGCATCTTTAAGAACTATATTAAACATGAATCTCTACTGTTCCTTTATTAATTTCTCTAGGAGGATACTTTATGCTTCTAAATTGAAATTAGATCTTCATTCCTCTTCCTCATTCTCCTAGTCTTGATTGGATAATGTTCCTTGCACGTCATCTAATAGAGAATTCTTGAAAAAAGAACTCATTTGGCGGCATTATGAAATGAACTAACACCCGCAGATGTAAAGACTGTTCAACAATATGACGTCATGCTGAAATACTTTACTTATTAGCTGATATAACAATCAAGAGCACGTAGTTCTGTGACAGAAGTAATAATTTGCCGTCACGAAAGTTGTTTAATTATATGTATATATAGTTGTTAAAATCACAATGTAATACACATTGCATTTCCTGCTATACTATGGTGTAGTAAGTCTCGCATACTACCTGGGAAGGCAACGGATCTTTCCAGTTTTAGCTATAGCTTTTAGTTTTAAACGGAAAATGTCAATTATAGTGATTGGAACGAATTCTTTGGCATATGATGGGCACTGAAAGATTTCGATCTCGGAAAATGTGATATCCAGGGAGAGACAAACAAGGCAGCAGAACGACTCACCTGCAAGATTTGCAAGTTTTCTCACAATGTCGTCTGTGAGAAAGCACATGCGGTTTTGTTTGGTACATTTAGAGAGCTAGAAACGGTGTAAATGTCTATGCCAATAGCTCCGATATCGCCGACCCTTGTGACGAAATCATCATGATGTGTTTGCACTAGAGGACGAAGCTCTGAGAATGTCAACATCTGCATGGACACATGCTGTTATTCCTCGGATATGGCCGTGATTATATTTGCATTGCGATTGACTCTGAATAACGTTCAATATGGTTAATAACAAAACTATTGTTTGACTCTCTGAATGAGTTTGATCATGGAAACTTAAACCAGTTAAGACTCATATCAGCCAAAAATGGCTTCTGCAATGGTCTTGAGAAATGTCCATTTGCAGACCAAAAAGACCATTTTTGAAAATTTACTACTGGAATGAGTGGCCCGATAAAAGAGCCAGTTATTCGAGTGGTAAATCTTCAAGAATAATCTTCGCTTGGTCCGCAAATGAATATTTTCTCTGACATTTTCTTGGATAAATTCGTGGGTTAACGTTTCAAACCAATCTACACAATATGAAGGTTACTGACGCGCCACCACTCAATATGCACCGCTCTGAAAGAAATTTTATCGGGGATGGCCAGAGCAAAGCAGACACAAGAATGGCTTAAGGAATAGTTCAAAATACCCAAAAGTATATAATCATCAGCTATTGGAACCATGGGAATGGACCATTCCATGTTATCTATGCCCCGCCAATCTCTAGCTAAGCGCCCTCCACATATTTCTCATATTGGGATCGATCGATCTCTGAACTCCCTGATTATCAATTTCCAGAAACCTATACAGGTAAGCTATTGAATATCTTGAAACTAATTTGACTTGGCGCTGTTGCTGCCTATGGCACCAACAGCTTCCAGTCAAATTAATTTCAAAATATTCAACAGTATGTGTATTAAATAGTAGAGACATACAATTCGTACAACGTGTCTGACTATTAAGAGGTAAAGACTGGCCATATAGAATCATTTATGGCGTAATTACTATAACCTCACCCTACACGCCGCTTGGCTGATTATAACGTCATGTGACGCATTTATCAACGTGAGTATCGTACCAAACTATGCAATACGATCTTGGACTGCATCAGTGCACGCTTAAAAGATCTTGCTATTCAACAAGCGAGGATGAGCCCTTATATACATTTTCAGGTGGCATAACCATTACTAACATCCATTAAAACAGAAGATGTTGGGAAGGTACTTATACGCCCTACAGATCATTTATGGATGTACATCCGCACCAGCGTGCCTATCTTAGGCAAACCCAAAACCTAACTAGTGTCTATCTACACACCAACCAACAGCGTTAAGATCAGAGAATGTGACAGGATATTGTCATCTGGTCACCATAACAAACTGTTATCGACAACAAACACGAATTGCTTCCACAAGATCAGGTCATGGGAACCGGGCTAAGTTGCACTGGCTATGAGAGACACCGTTAATACAACGCCATCCTGATCATCGTGGCATCTTATCTCCGGTCAATTGTCGAAGATAGTCACAATCAAAATGTCCCCATTAGAGTTGTGTTGTCATCAACATAAAATTCAAACACCAATTTAATAACTCAGTTCTACTGTTTGTATCATTTAAGATATGGCAGCGAGGATTCGTAATCATTAGACTGGTCCAGTTTATCCATCAACCATATGACGTCATAATCAACTACATGACGTGTAGCATAACGTCATAATTATTGACGTCACGAATGATGCAGATAATTTCTTCAGGAACGCACAATTGATGACGGACTACGCGTTGCTGTGCGAATTGTATGCCATTACTATTTAATAAACTGGTTGTTGAACATTTTGAAACTAATTTGGCTGGGCGCTGTTCTGCCATGATTATGATTGATGGAGACCCTGGAAAGTTCCATTATATAGGTAAGCCGTTGGATACTTTGAAACTGATGATATCGTAACTGGGATCTGTTGCTGCATTCAGTAGTAGTTAGCAACAGCTCCCCGTTGAATTAGCTTCAAAATCTTAAGCAGAATGGTTATTAAATTGTCAATTCCCAAAACACAAACAATTCAGACACTTTCGTAACAGACCTACTGCATTTTTTGTTGTTATATCAGCTAACAATGAGTTGATCTATGTTATTCTCAGGTACACCAGAAGTGGGCGGGTTGACTGCAAGCCAAGGTATGGACGTAATACGGGGATGTACAGGGTTGACCATTGTAGGTGCAGATCTCGTCGAGGTAAGCAAACACGAACACAGACATAACGTTCACTTTAGGCACATGATTAGGAGATTCAGTTAAGTTAGCAGGATGTTGTGTATTGGATATTGAATATTCAATAGCCATTATCTAACTAAATTCATTGAGCCGCATTATGCTAGCAACACATGTTTGTCAAATACGAATAGTACTACTCTACAGACCCATAACAGATTTGCTGTCAGTCTGTCTGCCTGCCTGCCTACCTGCCTGACTGCCTATCTGCCTGACTGTCTGCCTGCCTGCCTGCCTGCATGTATACCCATATACTTGCCTATCTACCAGCACGCCTGGTTGACTGCCTGCATGCATGTCTGCCGGCCTGCTTACCTGCCTGTCTACCAACCTGATGGACCGAACGACTGACTGACTGACAGACCGACCGACCGACCGACCGACCGATCGATCGACCGACTGACCGACCGACCGACCGACCGACCGACCGACCGACCGACCGACCGACCGACCGACCGACCGAACGACCGAACGACCGACCGACCGACCGACCGACCGACCGACCGACCGACTGACCGACCGACCGACCGATCGACCAACTGACCGATCGACTGACCGAGCGACCATCCATCTGTCCATCTATCCCTTCCCCCACCCATCCATCCAGCCGTCCGTCCGTTCATCCAACCTGCCACTGCTGCTACTGCTACTACTTCTAGTACTACTGCTGCTGCTACTGCTACTGCTACTGCTACTGCTACTGCTACTGCTACTACTACTACTACTACTACTACTACTACTACTACTACTACTACTGCTGCTGCTGCTGCTGCTGCTGGTGCTGCTACTGTTAGTACTATTATTGCTGCTGCTACTTCTAGTAGGCTACCTCTCTACTACTACTGCTGTTGCTGCTGCTGCTGCTCGTACTGCTGCTGCTGTTGCTACAAACCCATAACAGATTTGCTGTCAGTCTGTCTGCCTGCCTGCCTACCTGCCTGACTTCCTATCTGCCTGACTGTCTGCCTGCCTGCCTGCCTGCATGTATACCCATATACTTGCCTATCTACCAGCACGCCTGGTTGACTGCCTGCATGCATGTCTGCCGGCCTGCTTACCTGCCTGTCTACCAACCTGATGGACCGAACGACTGACTGACTGACAGACCGACCGACCGACCGACTGACCGATCGATCGACCGACCGACCGACCGACCGACCGACCGACCGACCGACCGACCGACCGACCGACCGACCGACCGACCGACCGACCGACCGAACGACCGACCGACCGACCGACCGACCGACCGACCGACTGACCGACCGACCGACCGATCGACCAACTGACCGATCGACTGACCGAGCGACCATCCATCTGTCCATCTATCCCTTCCCCCACCCATCCATCCAGCCGTCCGTCCGTTCATCCAACCTGCCACTGCTGCTACTGCTACTACTTCTAGTACTACTGCTACTGCTACTGCTACTGCTACTGCTACTGCTACTGCTACTACTACTACTACTACTACTACTACTACTACTACTACTACTGCTGCTGCTGCTGCTGCTGCTGGTGCTGCTACTGTTAGTACTATTATTGCTGCTGCTACTTCTAGTAGGCTACCTCTCTACTACTACTGCTGTTGCTGCTGCTGCTGCTCGTACTGCTGCTGCTGTTGCTACTGCTAGTAGGCTACCTCTCCTATGGCTATTGCTGTTGCTGCTGCTGCTGTTAGTACTGCTGATGCTGTTGCTACTGCTAGTAGGCCTGTCACTACTGATGATGTTGCTACTTTTGCTACTACAGAGGGTATTGTGATCGGGTGCGTGCGTGCGTGCGTGCGCGCGCGCGTGCGTGCGTGCGTGCGTGCGTGCGTGCGTGCGTGCATGACTGGAGCTGTATCTAAAAACCTTCTATCCAATTTGGCTTAAATTTATAACAACCAAGGAACTTGTGGTGCCAGATGTTCCAGAATCCAGATCCATAACGGATCACGTTCTGGATCTATGGATATTTCAGAGAATATTGTTCCTATTTGGCTCAGGTTTTAAAACAGGAAAGGCTGTGCCCATACACTAGGATTCTCCAACTTTTGGGCGTGATCCATGAAATCAAAAAATATTCGTAAACACAAAATCTGACAAACTTCTGTGTAAAAAAGTAGTAGGGCGAGGTTCTGTCCTCTCTGATTACTCTAGCTTACCTATGATGCATTAGCAAGGTATATATATGCTGAGATTTATAGAAGCTGTGCACTAGCAGGCACTTAACGGAGGTCTCCCCCGGCGATAGACATATTTGCTATCTATCTCTCTCAGCCACTACGTTAATACCCTATGCCTGTTTTGATTCAGTGTAAGTATCAGTGTACTATCGCCAAGTGTTATCGGCAGCCTATCAAATTATTTGATTAGGTCAAGTTCATGGTTATGCCATTGATATGCAACTGATAGACCTACTATGGATTTGATTCAGTGGCCCTGCAGACATTTGAGCTCGCAGATTGAATGGCATGCTTCCAATTCTAAGGCACTCTGTGGCACTGTGCCCCTCTGTATTGTTCTACTACAGCTTTTCTGTAAAATAGGGTCCTGTGAGGGAAGTGTTAGCAATATAGAATGTAAAAGTCTGCATATATACAGCATCATGGCGGTTTGCTCCCAAATTACAAGGAAGCAGAATAGTAAGCTTGAACTATACGTATATACCTACGTTCTTTCGTTCATTTGCTCATTCATTTGTTCTTTCATTTATTCGTTCATTTGTTCATTCATTCGTTCATCTGTTCATTCCTTCACCCGCTCGCCCATCGACCCAACCAACACCCACCCCACCATCTATCCCTCCATTCATCCATCCATCCATCCATCCATTCATCCATCCATCCATCCATCCATCAATCCATCCATCCATACATCCATCCATCCATCCATCCATCCATCCATCCAGCCACCCAGCCACCCACCCACCCGCCCACCCACCCATCCAACCAACCACCCACGCACACATCCATCCATCGATCCATCCATCCATCCGTTCATCCGTCCGGCCGTCCATCCATCCATCATTCCACCCACCCGCCCACCCACCCACCCACCCATCCATCCATCCATCCATCCATCCATCCATCCATCCATCCATCCATCCATCCATCCATCCATCCATCCATCCATCCATCCATCCGTCCATCCATCCATCCATCCATCCATCCATCCATCCATCCATCCATTCATTCATTCATTTATTTGCATGTGGCGCCACAGTATGACACACCGTGTAATACAGCAAATTTAGGTGCAAATCTTCTATTTGAGATGTTATGCATTCTACCCGGCGTAACATACCCACAGAAATAGCGAATTATTTACAGGAGTTTGATGGAGTTCACTAACTTTTCCAACGTAGATCAGCATCTGTAGCTTTTAAGTTTATAGCATAATTACTTCAATCTCTGGCATGTATGTATGTATTCGACTCCATATTTTGTCATGCATTTGGAGTCAGGTACTCGGGTCTATTGTTCAAATGTAGGCTTAGACTACATGTGAGAGCACCAGTAAGTGGATACACACACGAGAGGATCAAACATGAAAACTCATCTTCTGGTTACAGCATTC
>CM067361.1:34938269-35038269 GCA_034401795.1 Chaetoderma sp. LZ-2023a | reverse complement strand
TGAATGAATGAATGACAAATGGACTGACTGACCGACCGACAGACGAACTGACTACCTGGCCGACCGACAAACAAACAACCGAATAAACGAACGAACTAACGGAGGGACGTACGGACGGCAAGACGGATGGCTAGACGTACGGACGGCCGGACCTGTCAATGGATGGATGGATGGATGGATGGATGGATGGATGGATGGATGGATGGATGAACGAACGAAAGAAAGAACAACCGAATGAAAAAAGAATGATCGAATGAATAACCAAATGATCGAACAAACAAATGAACAAAGGAATGAACAAGCGACTTAACGGATGGATGGATGAACCAATGAACAAATAAATGATCAAACGAACAAACAAATGAGTGAACGGACGAACGAATGAATGAACAAGTGAACACATGAATGAGCGAACGACCGAATAACAGAACGATCAAATGAACGACTGAATAAACGAGTGAACGAATGATCGAAAGAACGATTGAAAAACGAATGATAGAACGAACGAACGAACGAACGAACGAACGAACGAACGGATGTATGAATGCGCGAAAGACTGAACGAATGAACGAAAACAGGAACGATCGTGATCAATCAACATTCTCGTTAGAAGTGTTGAACCGTGCCACGATAAGATCATTCTACCCAAGTTTCGTTGAAATCGTGCCATTGATTAAGAAGGAGTATGCTTTTAAGAGATTTTACGGACACATTTGGCAAAATTCAAGATGGCCGCTGGAAAAATCAACAAACCAACACATTCTGAGTGTTTAGAATAGTGTAGCCAATTAATCAATCAGTCGGTGACAAGCTAGTCAGAAACTCCGCGAGCCGGCCAGCTAGCCAGACAGCTAGCCAGCCAACCAGCCAGAAAAAAAGCTAAAAATGGTTCCAATACAAAAACAAAAACATGGTAGGGTGCGCAATTTTGAACACCATATACGAAATGCTATGTTGAATATTGTTAACACAATTGGATTGGAAGACATTGCTGGCTTATTTAAAAATCCATGGTCGGCAGTTTCTGACCTATACTTCTAAGGTCATGTTCATGCTAGAGGCTTAATCCTGAGGAACGCCATACCTCAGTATGGCGTTACTCCGAATTAATTCTCAAGTGTGACCATGGCCTTAGCCTATGTACATTTATAATTAACTCCATGAGGTCCGCACCAACAATATTTAAACCTCTCCACCCCCATAGTATCTCCAGACCTTGACTGCTAGTCAGTCCGCCCACTTCTAGTGTGTCTGTAGAGAAAACAGGCCAACTCAGAGATGTGTGACAGAGATGCAAACTTGAGGAAATGGTGAAACATAGTGAGGAACCACATGTTAAAGGAAATCTCTCCTTATTTTATACAAACCATTCAGGTGATAGAATTTACCCCGCATAATCCACCCCTGACATTATATATTTTTATTATGCCAACAACGAAAGATATTCACGCTTTAGTAGCTAAATGTTGATATGTTTCAACAGCCTATGATGGCTGTCATGATTTTCCTTTCAACCATTCAGAAAAAACCTAGAATGTCTGCCTCGGTATATATGCTCAGTCGCAGATGTGCCATCTATAGTTAGGCTATGGGGTGTAAACGTAACCATAAGTAGCAACAACTTCCAGTCAAATTTATTTCAAAATTATCAACGAGATGCCTATTATATAATAAAGAATGTAATGCATTGGCACGTACATGAGATCACACACTGTCACTTAAGAAGACAAAATGGTGGCTGTCACCGTTCCTTATTAACGCGATATTACAAAGCAGGTAATTGTGATACAGATACGGAAATGTAGCAGGATATGAAAAATATGCAAATTATAAACCATACACTATCGGGGTAATACACCATTTGAGATGAGATTAGAATACATTTTAAAGAGAAAATGGGGCCATTTGAGATGAGATTAGAATACATTTTAAAGAGAAAATGGGGCTATAAAAGCCATTATCTAAACGCATCATATACTAATAAAGCGTTTGTGGAGTGAATCCTGGACAAAAACATGTCAACACTATCATATTGGGCTTTTATCCATCGCAAAATACACATTTTGGAGATTTTCGTGCTTCAAATGACCTGTTCTCTGGGCGTGTGAATGACACCATTTGGTCTGTTCATGTTCAAATACGTGCTCAAATGCTGATAGCTGATGTTGTGAATGACGATACATTATACCGCGAGACAATTGAAATAGCGCGTGGCTATGTTCGGTAGAGGGGTGTGTGAGGGGTGTGTGGAGGATGTGTGTGGAGTGGAGTGTGAGTGTGTCACGGTGGGGGTTAGATTGATGGAAGGGAAAGGGTGATAACCATACATGTCAGTCTCGGTTTACTCATATGGAAATGTTCATGAATGTTGTCATGCCTCTAAATTAGTTTAATTATTCTTGCCTGGCAGAAGACATAGGAGCATCATAACCAGCTCTGGTGTGTAAACATTTGAGGTGCAGGAACTGACGTGGAGGAGCGTGAGATGAGGGTGGGCGGGTGGGTGGGTGGGTGGAAGAAACACTTATGTACTTCTGTGGTAGATTGGGCCAGCTAAACAGAGCACCGCTGATTATAATGGAAAGTCGCTGTTACCATGCATAAAAAGTAAATAGGTCTTACTAACTCTGAATAGATGTTGATCATGCTTAATCCTTACCACTGTGATGTCAATATTTAATATTTTACCGTGTCAGCATCAAAGAACCTGGTTTACATTTTTCAACACTTTTGGTGGACGATGATGTATTGGATTTTCATATAATATATATAAATGTTATATGTATAAACCTAATATGTATAAATCCTGGTATAAATGTTATATGGCAAGGGCTCACCATATAATAGGCTTTGCCTTTGGTTGATGCCTGTTTTGAATTGCTGAACTATGTATCTATATGGAAATAAATAATCATGAATCTGAATCTGTCTATGACAAGCAACAACTTGCACCAAATTTCCTCTGGCCTCTGTGGGGGTCTTGGGGAATCATTTTTCATGAGTGTACTATACATGTGATGGATTATAGTTCATGCCCAGTAGCAATGTATCATAAATTACTATTGCATAAATGTGTGTATATAGCTAAAGTAACCGAGAACTACCCATGTAGAGCCTCACTTCCGCCACTGATCAATTACTAGGTTCTAGCCGATTCAATAGGCTAGTATTTAAACCCTTTAATAACTAAAATAAATTTTTTACTTTAAATATTTACTTATTAAATGTCCATTTTCAGGCCAAGTGAAGACTATTTTTGAAAATTTACAACTGGATTGACTGGCTCGGCACTTTCCCCAAGAGTTTTCATCTTTCAAATCACAATATATCAATAATTATTGCACGGCAACACTCATATATTCAAGTACAGGACAGCTACTGTATCTTCTGAAAATAATCTTTGAAAATGAGACTCTTTACCAGGTTTGATTGACATAAATCATGATTTACATCAATAGTACAGACTTGGAGCCTGGACATGTACAATTACAACTTAATAAATATTCTGTTGAATATTTTAAAACTAATATTACTGGAAAGTAGGGCAGCAACAGCTCCCAGCAAAATTACTTTAAAAATATTCAGCAAGTTCTAAAGTTTCAAATTGATTCCAACATTTGTACAAAGTAGGTAGAGTGTAGCTAGAAATGGATTCATCTATTGTTAAAAAATACATTTTAATACACGCTTTCAAAAAGACAAAAGTGTCGAAACAAATAATTTATTAAAATTCTACTACTTTTCTCTACTCTTGCATTGAAATGTGAAATACTTAGATTCCAGATATGAAGAGGGTTAAATTGAAGCCCTGCACTATTGTAGCACAGCACCCATTCACCGCCCCCCAGCCCACTGTCACCGAGAATCCAAACAAGGACACCGGAACCAAACACTACCCACCAACACACCCACATTTTAAGGCCAAGTTACTAGTAGAAATACTGTCTGAAATGTCTTCTCAGAATCTGATTTTCCAATTTTCTAAAAATCGCCTGCTGCCACTCCCAGGCTGGTGGGAAGAGATTGTTGGAGGGATGCCTCATGTCACCGCGATGGTGGGGGAGGGGGAGGCGGGGGGGGGGGGAGTGCTGATCACACTTTAATGCCAATACAGCGCAAACTAGCCTGTACAGTGGTCTTATGAAATGTACATTTACAGACCAAGAGTAGACTGCTTTTGAAATTTTGCCTATTGGAAAGACTTGCTCGATAACAGAGTCAGTAATTTCAGTGGTACATTTTCAAAAAAAAGTTCCAGTATAGTTTTATGATAACGCTCCGGGATCACTATCTGGTTATTAATGTAGAGAATGTCGTCCTGGAGATGGCACTCTCAAAACCAATGATAGTAGTATTTTGCCGTGGTATATAGTGGTGTAACTGATTCGTTAGTAGGATGTACCCCCCTCCTGGAACCACGCGTATATATTCTGTGTTTGTGCGTCTGTTTCTTGTTCGAGTGACTGTATCCATGTCCCACTCTGTGCACTGTAATTCGGGGAACACTGGAGATGGCTGTGTAGGATGTGTCACGCTGGTGGCCACTTCTTGTTCATCCTCAAGCCAGATTCCGCTCATGGCATCGGCATTTCTATGCAGTTTGCCGGATCTATGAAGAACAATGAAGTTGAATGCCTGCAGGGATTCCTGCCACCTCGCTACCTGGCCCATCGGATTTTTTTAGATTTCGAGCCAGCGTAGGGAGGTGTGATCTGTATGTAGGGTAAATTGGTGCACGTACATAAAGTGTTTATAGTACTTGACGAAATGGAACGTCGCTAACAATTCTCTGTTAGTGGTCGTGTAACCTTTCTCCATTTTATTCAGAGTATGCGAACCATAACCCAGTCCCTGAGATAGAACTCCAGCAGTGACATCAGTGTCTAAGATGAAATCGAGGTTGGGGTTAGGATGAGCAAGAATTGGGGTGGTCGTCACGAGTTCCTTCAGCGCCCTGAATGAACCTTCACACTCACTCGTCCACTCGAATTGTCGATCTTTTTCGGTGATCCTAAATAGTGGTGCTGCAATCTCACTAAAGTGACGAATGTATCGACGATAGCACTGGTAAAGACCAAGGAAACTCCATGACCGAAGTGGAGGTCTGCCACTCTGCTAACGCTTGTATTTTTGAGGGCTGTGTAGCCACCCCATCATCGGATATGATGCCTCCCAGGAACTCTATGCTCAGTCTAAAAAGATGACACTTTTTCGGTTTGAGCTTTAGATTTGCTGTATGAAAACGATTTAGAGCTTTGTCCAGGTTGGACAAAGTCTGCTCAACAAGGAGCCAAAGACGATTACGTCGTCGATGTAACAGAGACAGATCTCCCATTGCAGGGTGGTTAATACCTGCTCAATGAGATGCTCTAACGTTCCAGGACCTTTGCACAATCCATAGTGCTTCTTGCGGAACTGGAAAAGACCGTCTCTACACACACACGCAGTCTTCTCCATGTCAGCCTCATCCATGGCTACCTGCCAGTACCCACCAGCTAAATCAAGGGTAAAAAAACCAATTGGCTCCAGACAAGGAATCTAAGGCCTGGTCTATTCTAGGTAATGTATATGCGTCTTTGATGCTTAGATCATTAAGGCGGTGGTAGTCTATACACACCACAAAGAGCCATCCTTTTTGCCTGCTAGTACAATGGGACTGGCCCAGGGGTGGGGGTGCTGATGGCTCTATTATGCCTGTCCACAACATGTCGTTAACCTGTTGATGTGCCTCCGATTCCTTGTTAATGGGAAGTCATCGAATGGGTTGTCGAATGGGTCGGATGCTTCCAGTGTTGATGGGGTGTCGCACGAGATGAGTTTCTTTGAGGTCCATGTCTCTGGCCAAGAAACTATCATGATATTTGTATAAGAGTTTCTGGATAGCAGGTTTATGAGATGGCACCAATCCAACTGTGGCATGCAAATATATATCATGTAAGTACCCTGAATGGTATATGATCATTATTGGTGGTGTCCACGATCATATGGGGACTGGCGCATTGTCAGGCGAGTATGTACTCAGGGTCGCGTTCCAACATGGCTATGTGGTTGTTGTTTCCTAACTGTGGTGTGGTGGCCCATAAAATTTTCTCCTGTCCCAGCTCAACTGTGGCTGTAGATGCTAAACTCACTGTACGCGTGTCATACAGTGATGATTCTGGTCCAAGGGGTATACGTCAGCCGTGTATGTCTAGTTCGTGTTGTCGGCTATGTATGACGGCTTCGCCGGCACTGACGAAATCAGAACCAATCAGATCATCGTTTTGAATAGAGGAAATGACAACTCACTGGATGAATTGCATCTCCTCTATCTGTATCACGAGGTTTACTGTACAAGCCATGGGAACATCGGCTCCCGTAGCCGTTTGCCAAAATATGTTTGTAGGTTTAAGGGGTGGCTTCTTATGAGGTTGGATGCTCTCATACAAGCACTTGTTAAACACGGTGATAGAAGCTCAAGTGCCAACAGTGCACTGGTGAAAACACCACTAAACAGGCAAGCAGACTTATATATCACTTTACGGTGTGCCTGTGGAAGAGTTTCCAATGATACCATCTGGCAGAGTGTTGGTGGTGCGGTATCATCCTGTATGTAGTCAGCTTGTTTCCTGGTGGCTTCTCTGAGTGCAGTTGGAGGCTGAGTGAGGAAAGAGCCAACCCGTCGTCACCGCTGCTGCGATTGCTTAGGCGATGATGAAGCTGGGGGTAGCAATGGTGGTGTTGTTGATGCCGTTTCTGTGTATTTCGAATCGGTATATACAGCAGTGCAGATAGGACTGGTGCGATTGCGGAGGAGGGCTACATGTGCGCCACATTCGACAATGCATCATGGGATGTTTGGTGAATGCGCAGAGGAAACAATAGTGCCATGGAATTTGTCTGTCCTTTGAACGATGCTTCTTCTTGCGGATCCATGATGCCGAATGTTGACTTCCATCTGTATCACTGCTGATGTCGCTGGACGTACTAGGTGATGCTGTGAGGACTAATGAATTGCAAACCACCAAGGGGCACCAGTGTCGAATGCCTTGGTGGTGAGTTGTGGTGCATGTATAAATGTTGTTTCAGCGGAGGTGCTACAACCTACCACTGCCGTTTTACCTAGGAAAGAAGGTTTGTTTGATACGGAAATTGCGGGGTCACAATTTCCCCATGGCGAGATGCCAGTGCCGCGGATGCAGTATGCATCGTTGGTACCAGCATATAAGAAGCCGTGCGTGTGTTGTGTTGGCCATCTGACGTTGTTGTCCAGAAGCTGCAGTTGAGCTGGGTTGTGAGAGTGGGCACCAAAGTGACACTGTAATCGTGCCCTTGCCAGTTTAATGGGGGCGGGGCTCAGGCTGGGGTGTACGTTGGTCAGCGGTTGGAGTTGTTGAAGGATGGGAATTGGGACATCGCTCCTTCCAGTGGCCCGACTGATCATATCAAAAACATGTGTTCAGTGGCTGGGTGGAAATCATATGGGTTGCTGGACTTGTTGTCGACTGTTCTGCGACCGTGGTGCTGAGGGTGGTGACTACGTCAGTGAGTGCTGAGATTTGCTTGCTGATCTCCTCTAACCTATCATGCATGTTTTGCCTATTGTTGTTGTTGTGCTGTTGTTGTACTTCAATGATGGGATGTAGTTCTCGGTGATTATTTTTCTCCAGCTCTAAAAAGTTCTCAATATGAACCGCAGTTGCCGTATGTTGTTGGAGACCACTGTGCTCCGTAAGGAATACTTTTGTTTTTAGGGCAGGCTCTTTGCTCAACGCGTCAATGAAGGTGTCCAGATGTAAATGTGTGACACCCTCGTGATTTGAGCTGGGATATGAACTACCCGCCGAATACGACTAGCCAACTCCGGAAGTGTTTCTCCTGATCGTCGATACAAATTCTTTAGTTGCAACCGACTTGTTTCCCCGAGGGCGGTGTCACCGAATCTTTCCGTCAACGCGCTCTCCAACTCTGTGTATGTTGGTGGTTAGTCTGTGCCCACATCTGCCAGGACTGGTAAAGCTTTCCTGGACAGCTTTGCGGCCAGATACTCTCCAATTTGGCGATCTGTCCACCGATTTGTGCGACTTATTATCTCGAACTGAATTTTATAGTTAGCCCAAACATTCTCCCCACTAAATTCAGGAGGGTGAATGATCCGGCCACGTCCACGATGAGAAGTGATTGGTGTGAATCCAGGTGGTGGTGATGGGGAGACTGACGAAAACGTGGACGATGGTCTGCGTGTTGTTCGTGGTGGTGTTGGTGGTGTTGGTGGTGTTGGTGGTGTTGGTGGTGTTGGTGGTGTTGGTGGTGTTTCCTGTCGATGTCCCAGTTGATGATGATGATGCCATGTTCGTGAGGGAGATTCCCGTCGATATGTTGGTTCCGCGGAATACCGCCATGATGCGGCTCCATAGACACGTGGTGGTCTATAGACTGGATGAGGCATGCTATGTACACGACGCGGACGCTCTCCTGGATGTTGTGACGGATGTTCCTCAAACGGTGGCGGTACAGGTGACTGACAGGGGTAGCGTGTGCTGTGTGATGGTATTCTGGTGTATTGCTGGAAGGGAGGTACCACATCTTCCGGTTCATATAGTGGCCCCGATGGATAATATGGTGCCCACCTATGTAATGGTGGGGATGCGGTATATGGTACATGAGTGTCCGGCCACTGGTCACCTTGTGATGACGTTGGCGAGCATAATGGTTGTGAAGGATATGTATGCCCGCATAGAGGTCTATGTCATGGTCGTCCGTGATCCGGCATAGATGGTGGGTGCCTATCGTGGATATCCGCATTTTTATACATTTGGTTTCATAATGTATATATTATCTTTATTTCTCTGTGCTTTCAACTAACAAGCACCGTAAGGTCTTATGACCTGATATACTGTCAGCACTGTATTAGTTGGTTATGTATCTGGCAAGTAGCCATCTTAGGTATTCTTTTTTGTTTATATATAAAAACTCTAGGACGAAGTACGCTAGGTAATACTATACAGCAACATTCTATCCACATCACTATATTCCCCCAGCATCAATTTTACACTGAGGTCACTGATCATGCTCACCATGCTCGAGCCTGACATGTGACCGACTAAACGTGGCTATTCTAGCTCGATAGGATAGGTTTAAAGTAGTTAGGGGCAATCTCTCCGTAAGAGACACATAGTGTACGCCTCTTTTCCGGCTGTAATGGATATGTCACACCACACACCGGTTAGATTGTATAAAATTGGACAATTGACTTAGGGCCTCCTATTAATATCAAGCGATTGTCTCTTTCTACGCTCCTCCAGTCACAAGGTTAGTAATTGTCTGGACTCCCAATCAACACATTGGCAGGATCCACCTCTGGGAATCTATCGGGGTTTCCGAGCGGTGTTAACTAAAGTGTCAATTTACATACACTTCCCCAGTATCTTCGGATACCAATTAGTTTAGATACCCCCGCCAATGTAGGAAGCACTGCGAAAAGAACTTATAGAATGTAACACCAGCCTGCAGTGCATCTCTGGACATTCTGGATCTTAACCCTAATGACGGGTGAAATGTTAATTCCGTAGCACACGGGTGACGGACAAAACGCAGATCTCCATCCGTATAGTGACTGGGTGAGGTCTTAGAACCTACCACACCCTCACGGGAAGGTCACTGGTGATGGATATCTGTCTCTTACTCACCACCATAAATGCTATTGCGCTTTCTAAAAATCGCTTATGTGAATTGTAAAGTGTTCTAGTGATATTATATGTGGTTGTGGTGCGATGGTGACCGGATCGTCATATGATTCGAGAGCTGTCACTCTGTACCATGTACGCACACTGTCTTTCTGAGCAAGATGCTATGCGGGCGACCTTCAGGAAGCTGGCCATCTTCGCCAGTTAGACATAGGTGTCAATAGATAGGTAGAAATCCCTGCCACTTGCGGCCAAAGCTCGGAAGCGTATATAACAACTAAACGGTAGGTTAGACTTTAGCAGAAGGCCAGCATAAATAAAGTGGCAACTACCATTGTGGTATCTTTGGACCTACATAAAACGGTGACCTGTGAATTCTTCGGAAATCATTTGACCTGTCTTCACGTAAACCAGCATCCATCACATTAATTATGGCTTCACTAGGATTGACCACTGCACTTAGATTTTTGGTTGAACAAAAGAGTGTTCATTTTTGCCAGCTGTTTTCCTCTGCTTCAGCGTTGAAGGCATTTTCATGTGATGGAGGCCCGCGTGGGGCACTTTCTTCTCGCAACAATACTATTTTGTTTGTGGTAGGGGTATAATGTGTTTATATTAAACTATTCAAGAAGCCTCGTTGCGATGCTCCCTTGCGGGGTTAGCTCTGCAGATTTACGAATCTGTGTGGTACCTTCGGCGAGCCCACGTAGAAAGAACACCAGGTTGGCTCTATGTACTGTATTATTTTTGCTCATTTACTATCAAACGAGTAGCATTGTTTGTATAGGCTATTACTTTTAATTATATATTCAGGTCCAGACTTTTAAACTAGTTAATGGACCGACATACCGGTGACACGAACAGTTGGGACGAGACAGTGAGGTTCAATCTCAGCGGCAATGGTTGCACAGCCCCACTTTACGGCTCTGAAGCTACCACCAGACAACATGTCGCAAGCTGTCGGTCTGAGGAGAGATGCTCCATGGGGTTATCAGCAATGGTACCGAGCGTCCATACCAGGAGACCTATTCGTTAAAGACAATTGGTGCTACGCCATTTGCGGCCTAACAATATGCATTTGGTCTTAAAACTCAAATGGCACTTTAGGACCCCAAAAGGTCTGCAAAGATTGGAATGGTACCAACTAAAATAGATCTCCCATAAGATGACGGCGCTGAATTCCATAAGAATCAACCACCCCATCTTTACGTGAACACCGTACACACCAACACTAAAATAACTACATTGCGATAAAATCACATAATAATCTTTTTCAACTTTGTAAAATAGGAGGGCGGCCATGTTTACCGCTCTCCTCCTCGGCTTTGGTGTTGAAGGTACATTTCTTTTGATGGAGGCCCGCGTGAGGAACTTTCCTCTCTCAAAATGACATATCCCTATCCATGTGGGTGTTAGGGGAAACACATTTTCACCTCATTGCTATAGTGGAACGTCTCTCAGGCCGTCTGCTCACAAACGGCGAGGGTACCTCCATTCTCCCCTTGCATTTTTATAGTCGCCTTCTATCCGGCTGACTTTTTTACAAAGCACGGCGCTTGTACCATCGTAAATTTCCTCCCACGCTAGAGGTAATGGTTTCCATTCCTCCCCTGCATCTTAATGGTTGGGATCTCCATTTTTGCCCTGCATGTTCACAGTTGGGCGCTTCTCTCTCTCCTATTTTCCTCGCTTCCTCTGCTATGGCGTCGTATGCATTCTCCTGTGATGGAGGCCCACGCGAGGCACTTTGTCTCTGGCAAACCAATACTATTTGGCCAGCCTGAGGCAGATATAGTTTATATTAAACCAACTGACGTGCCCTGCCCGGACATTTCCCCCACAGCGGTATCGTTCACAATACCCTCTCTATATGACTAGATCTGTTAGGTACCTCTGGCGAGATATAAAACCAACATACCACGTTTTGTTTTTACGTACACCATTCATAAGCAGCAAGCAAACAAAACTGTTTGTTACTTCTGTTAGGTAAGGTAAATTGTGCTAGCACCGTTCTCTCTACCTTGAAGATGATGGCTAGACACACCGGAGACACGAACAGCCAGGACAATATGGTAGTGTTCAATTTTCGCAGCAATAGTTGCACGAGCCCACTGGAACGTGATCGTTCCACTGGCCCTGGAGGTCGATTGTTCTGGACACCGGAGATGCACGGCAACTGCTCCCCAACCCCGAGGCTGTGACGGCTGCAACGCCAGGCAGTAGTAGCGGCGGAGCCAACAGCACCCCTCGCGGCCACACTGCACCACTTCTCTATGCAATGGACCTTTCCAGTTTATCCATCCATCATATGACGCCAGCGAGCGGCGGTCTTGGAAAAATCGTATGTCACATAAAACATGTTTTTTTACCATCTCTTTAGATTACTTCTTAAAATAGTATTGGGGATGTCTACATTTTCTAAAAATATAGAAAAGAATTTAAAATAATTTTTTGGTAATTTTCTCTTAATTTTTATACATTCTATTTTTGTTTTTCCACGAATTTAGAATTTTCATAAATTTGACGTTTGAAACACAGCTATGTGCATTTTTGCTGTCACAAGACTTACATATTGGTAATACTTCAGAATCTTTAAATTGTCATCGTTTTTATTTTAAGGGCATCAAAACTAGACACAACCACTTACGAAGACAAGCTAGGACCATAGCTAAGCCCTAAGAATCATATTTTCCAGCTAGTCAAAGCGCAACCAAACTAAAAACTAATCTAAGCCTAATGTCACATCATATTGTTAAAACAAACTATATTTGAACTAAACCTAATGTCACTGTATACTGCTAAACCTTAGCTAAGCTTAGGATTAATTAGATTAAGCTTGTTTGTTTAGGAAATTGTAAGATTGTTAAATTAGGAAGTGGATTACAATGCCTTTGGACGAAACAAAATTATCACGCCAGCACGGGGTGCAATGACGGGTGAGTAAAATATCCCACCCTTTACTAACTGCTTGAATTTTTCTAGGTCTTCTGTTTTCCATAATGTCGTCCTTATCTTTTATTACATTCAATAGAGCACGTTGTTTGACTTCATGAATTAAGCCTCAGCAGTTCACTTTACCAATTAACATTACAATTAAAACTAAAAATATAAGTATACCCGACATAACCTAATTAGATCTATTTCTTTTCCTTACATTTGTAATGGCCCCCTTGCCCAACTCATTAAAATCGTGTGCTGTTAGTTCAACAATCGGCACGTTTTGATACTTTGATATATCCGAATAACTACGCATATGGCGGTAACGGATACCCTTTTTAGTGACATAATGTATCAACACCTGTCCATCTTCATATCCGACTGACTATCAAGCGTCTGAGTATTAATTAATTGAAATGTTAGAATCAGCGACGGGCAGACTATCATCATAGTCTAAGAATGCCATGTTATGCGTATCGAATCCTACCTCACTGTCGGAGCTGGAATCGTCCTTCTGTCTTTTCAAACGATATGGAGTATCTGTAGTGGACTGCTGGTATTTCTCCAGTTTAAGCAGAGATGACTGTTTTTTTAATCATACCGCCATAAGTGTCAGGCATGAGGTCTAATGCTGATTCCTCCATGCTTTCTGAGGACTGACACCGGAAACAAGTTTGTCTGGCAGGAAGCCTTTCAGCATCAGAAATTAGTTTCTCAACAATATCCACATCAGTACTAGTTTCTGGGTCAGACATTTGCACCAGGTCCTTGTCCAGTACCTCAATCTCATCAGGCAAAACAGCTAAGACAGGATTGGGCAAAAGAGCAATTTCCACTACAGTAACTGATTAAGACACTTCTGGTCGCTCTGGCTCTGCTTCCTCTGATGGGCATCAACAGCATCCTGTGGTTGGGCTGCTTACTTACAATGACATTTAAAATGGTCGCTGCCTCCACATATTAGGCGTGTGTTCTTATGTGGGCAGGAAGTTGCCAAGTGATCTGAGCACATATGCGGCATGTTTTCTCTTGCACCCACCACCCTCCTGGTACCATTGTGGAAGGGAAAAAGTAGTATCAATAGTTTTCTCACCATTTTACATCCAAATACGGTGTATGCCATTCTCCAATGAACGATCAAATTGTTAGGCTTCTCTATCAATAGACACGATCACACCATATTTAGCCATTTCAGCGCGAATGCGTTCATTTGGTATTTCAAGTGGGGCCTTCACTTTTACCAATAACCTGTCGGAGTCTATTTCTTGAATTTTACACACTTGACCAATGATAACAAGCCCATCCTCCAATAATCTTTCTTTCACATGCTGACCACTTACTGTCACATTCCAAATATTACGTTTGATGTGTATTAATCCCTTTAATATCTGTGGTCCAGCGCCCACCACGTCCTTTACGCCATGGGCAACATCAGTCGCACCTACATCCCACCCCACAGTAATCAGACAAAGACTTAACGCCTGCTTATACAAGCTGGACATGCTTAAAGCATGAGGTCGCTCAGCCTTGACACACAATACAGTGTAATGATCAGAACAGCGAGCGAATAAGTCAATATGCACTTCGGAGATAGTTAGAAATGACATGTTAGCCTCTGAGGCATCACTAAAGGCACCTTCACTGATTGGTGAATATGGGTATCGGTTATATGCAGCTGGTATAGCAGTATGTATTTTGTCAGTGGCACGTGTCACACCATATGCTATGATGCACGCCGATCTATTATCTGTGTATTCCCTATAAGGGGTATCAACATACTAAATAAACTAGAACTGAGGCTGGAATACTATTGTTATACTATATAGTGGGGTTTGGTTCAGGATTCCGGGCCCACATCGGGTGTCACTTGTAGCTCCGGCGGCGTGCTGTCCCGTTTTCTACCTCCTCCTGGTTGGCGAGCCTCAGATATGCGGAGGGGAGACTTTGGGCCACCAGTGGGGGTGGGTCGGTCTGGGGATGGTGGTGGTGGGTGGAGGATGGTGGATATGCGGTGGGTGTGGTGGTACAGAGACTGACATTTAGAAGCCGCTGGCAGACTATGGAGACGTTCCTTGACGCCGTGGAAATCCCACTAGACCCTTCCAGTCACCATAGAGTTAGTCTACAATCAGCGTCTTTGGCCGCTGTCTAAGTGCCCAGAACGAGCTGTATGAGACTCGTTCCCGAGCAGCTAACCTCTAACTGCCTTAACGTTATGTAAATGCCTACGGGTTCACTGCTAGGCCGTTACTACCATAATTATTATTTCTCAGTGAAATCCTTTTTTTTTTACTTAAAGACTATCCTAAGAGGTACCGGTGACGTTACTGAGGAGGTTGCAAGAGACGTCCTCGTTTAGATTCTAGCCGTCGAGGAACCTCTGCTATTCCAAGGGTCAGCTCTAACCTAACCGAGTGTGGAGTTACCAGGTCAATGTTAGGCCAGGTTGGACGGACATTTTGGCGCAGAAAGAAGCAGTTGCTTAAGGAATCTAAATGTTCTTTTTAGGCTTGTGGTCTGTATAGACCCTTTTAAATGGGGTTCCACTAGTTACAATGAGTGGCACCGAAAAGCGTGATTTACAATAACATAGCCGCTAGAGAGCAACTACCTCTGTCTGCTACACTTGCCTATATATTAGGTTAGAGTTTTGGTGCCGTATCTCGTGTCGAGAGACGGTCCTTAGTGAAAAAGTGTTGCCGTTTAGAAAGTTAAGAGGTGCAGTTATTGAAAGTCTGTACTATTAGTTAAGCGAGTGCGTATTTTGGTGTTAAAAGTCAACTTAACTTAACAATTAAAGAACATTTTAAAAACGGCGCTCGTCGTAGCATAATTATACAGTTTAACAGTAAGTTCTAACTGACCTTTTAGCACCTACAAGTAATCAGTGCAAAAGAAATATAAGTATTATACAATTCTGAAGGCGCCTATTAGTCATCAGCGCAAAAAGTCAAAGAAAGCACAGTTGTTGGTGCCTGTTAGTCACCGGCGCTTGTAACAGTTCAGGAAGATTGGTTCTGTCGATGCTGGCTACTATTGCTGAAGAATGTGCAGTAATCGGTGGAAACGGCTGGACATTCCGGTGAATATCTGGATCGTAATACAGTTGGCGGGCAGATTATAATGGTTACAAGGCGATTGTCGCCTCTAGCTCAGATAAGGCGACAATGCAATGTTCACAGTGGTATACTGCAGTTCAAAAAAGTTAGAAGATGGCATTGGAAATGTGCATTTAGATCTACCACATTTTCAGCGTGGCTCGGACAAGGTTTGGCGAGATATCACTACGGCCAGAAATGGCCCATGTTTAACGTTATTGTGCCACCAGTAGCCTTTGGCGCGACTTATAAGAGCCGGTGAGTCGGCTTAGAAACTTTCTATTATTTTTGTTTATTAGTCCTCAGAGGGACAGACAAATTTAGCCGGCACCATATAGCAGGGCCAGGTCTCCGATCATGGCTTCATTGTCTGTCAGTAATTGCGTTAGTGTAGAGTGCAGAAGCTGCTCAACGGAGTGCTTGAGAGAGCCTTATTATAACGACAACCGTATCACCATATATGATTACCTCCCCGTCCCGGCTGAGGAATTGGAGGCGATACAGTGTCATTTTATACGGTATGGTGACCAATCAGAGGTCACCACCGTCAATTTCTCAACGAATCAAAGCATGGCCATATTAGAGGAACGTCAGGCTGAAAGCACGAGGACATGACGTCACAGTGGCCTTCACCCTACCAGCCTCATGGAGCATGCATAATGCGAGCATTCACTATTTTGTGAATTAATCTGACAAGATTTTTACATAATGATATCTCTGTCATCTCGTGTCCAATTTTAATTCTGTAAATGGATTCGTGTTACTGAACAGATTCTGGTTATGATTCATTCCAAGCTGAATGAAATATGTCTCATATTAAAGATTTGGGAATACGGGGATATTTTATTCACAAATAACGACATACAATACACCGTCTTGCAGCATAGGCATGCTATCTCGAATGGCATGCATGTGTAATGTATGCTCTTATGGACTTTCTAGCATTAGGTATACGTACGCCAGTCCAAATGGCCATGGGGTGCGTTTGGAGCATCTCAGCCTGGGCCGTTTTGTACCGGTGCCCAGCAATCCGCGTTAATCTAGAAAGTGGAAGTTCGCCTAGGAAGTTAGTATGTGCACTCTTAGCTCCAATAAATAAATTCTGACAATCAACCTTGCATGCTACATGCTATGATGGCAGATACTCAGTGTACTATTTCCTACAGTTGAGGAATGAACTACTGGAGAGGCTACATCATCTACTACAGTGAGTATGTGTTCTATGTATATAGATAAGTTGTATATTGATGTTACGATTGGAAGACTATATTGAGGAATCCATCTCTGGCTATACCCCACCATCTCTGGGTATGCTCCACCCATCTCTGGGTATGCTCCACCCATCTCTGGGTATGCTCCACCCATCTCTGGGTATGCTCCACCCATCTCTGGCTATACCCCACCATCTCTGGGTATGCTCCACCCAAGCTTTGTCCATGTGGGGATTGATCGATACTTACACTCTCTGAGTATCAGAGTCTCAATATCAAAAAGACAATACAGGTAAGCTGTTTAGTATTTTGAAACTAATTTGACTTGGTGCTGTTCTTGTCATAATTCAGTCAAATTAGTTTCAAAACATGCAGATTAACATACATGTAGCGTTGCTTATTATGACGTCAAATGATTGATCAATAAACTAGGTTCATCAATTGAATTGGGCGGTGATTTGAGCGACAGATCGGATACCTCCGTTGTAATAACCATTATCTAGCATGCGCGTATGTCTTCAAAGAAACTCTTTGGCAACACACCCGTGCAAGTTAGATACGGATTAATGCGGCAAATGAAGAGGAGAAATAAAACCTGCAAAGATTACAAACACAAAGCCTATCTCTATTGATGGTGATTACTTGTCTGACTGTTGCAAGCCACAAGAGAATACCTTCAATTGCCAATAACTCTGGGCCTGGTGTATACATTGACAATAATCTGACTGAGAGTGGTTGGTAGCTTAGCCACCAACAACTTTCAGACAAACTGTTTTCAAAATTGTCAAAATATCCAGAGTTAAACCTCATTGAGAATGTAGTCTGCCGTAATTGAGCAGGCAGACGGTTAATTGTTGACACATAAAAACGCAAAATACCTGTTTTGATAGATGATGGAGATTTCATTGAATAGATAACGAAGATTGTATATATTAGTCTGTAGATAATGCTTGTAAATAAAAACTACGCACGTTGTAGTATCGTGTGCAGTAACTGTATCGTATGTGTTACATACTGTGTTGTAGTCGTCGTCGTCGTCGTCGCTATCGTCGTCCTCGTCGTTATAGAAGGGCGATAGACATAAAAGCTTGGCTACCTCAGAGCAATTAAAATTGATCATTGTGGGAGCCATTTCAAACTTTCTTATTTGATAAATTTCGACAGCGAAACTTAACAGTCTCACAAAGCACTACTATTTTATAGAGAGTGTTGGCGGCCATATTGAATTGTTTTGAGTTGTTAAAGTTACACCGTTCTACAATTACGTGGGTCATTGAGCTGAAAGTCAGAACGTGTTGTCTAGTTATATAGAATTACATGCATTCTCAATGAAAACATGCTAGACACTGAGAATTCACCTTTCCAGGGTATCCATCCATCATCCGACCTTATATGACGTCATAATGAGCTCAGCCCGTGTATGGTGACGTCATAATCATTACGTCACAAGGCTTCCATATAGACCGTCACCAAATCTCAAATGGTCAGACACGTTGTATGAATTATATGTCTATGTAATTCTTTGCTATTTAATGAACATACTGCCGAATATTTTGAAACTAATTTGATTGGGCGCTGTTGCCCAGTCAAATTAGTTTCTAAATATTCAACAGCTTGCCTGCCATTCAGGATGGATCATGAGCAGGTTGCTAGATAAATAAAACCTGGCCACCCTTGACTAATCAATATTGAACATATTGCCTGTCATTTTGAAAATGTGTGTGTATTTGATCTCGATAGTGGGACTCCGCACGTTGTTTGATCTAATGTTTGACCAATATTGAATCTGAGCTGTCACTAGGGTATGCGCTCATCTAGGAATGGCTGTGATATATTAAAAATGTGTACTTCTCCAAATCTGATGGAATGATCGCGTCGAGATTCAGGAACACATGCCTACCTCTATTGCTGAACCTGGACACGCTAGGAAAACTTATGATATACTGAATGTAGGGGGCCAGTTTGATAACATATATGTGTTCAGTCCATCAGGTCGCGTATCGAGCCATAGTGACCTCCGTGGCAAGCCTCTTCCAGTTTTCCATTTGTTTGATGGACAATGTCAGATAGCTTTCGTCATGCCCACTGGATGATGCCGTCAATCCTCTTGCGTCTCAGGCGTCCTTCCGATGCTTTCCATGTGTCTAGACTAGCATTAACGATTTCATGCGGAAATCGGCCAAAACTGGCTTCTGTAGTGGTCTTGAGCAATGCCCATTTGTAGGCCAAAAGAAGGTGTACATTTATCACTGGAATTATTCCAGTGGCAATTTCTAAATAATAGCCTTAGCCTTTAAATGGACATTAAATTAGCAAATATTTATCATTTTCTTGCCCAAATTTATCTACTAAATGGTTAAACATTTCTCTATGAGATCTTTCCCCCACCACCACCCCCCCCCACCCCCGCCCACCCGACCCCCCTTGTGAACAAAAATTTTAATATTGCAATTTCCGTCGTTTTATTTTGTTGAGAAGATTCTGTGTTTCATTTAGCTGAGTAAGGAGGTGCTTTTTCTCATCCCATGTCATTTTCGCCAATACCACAAAATAAATACTTCAATTTATCTACGATCGATCAGCGGCAGATAGATTCCAAAATTCGCATCCATAGTGTGTGACGGAAAATAAAAAAGGGTTCACCTGCTGAGACTTGACCTTACACAACACGCCATGATCTTTCGAGACCGTTGGAAGATTTGTCATAGCAGTGTGTGCTATGGCTATGTGTCATCTGATTCCACGCCTGTTCGCTGTATATGTATGAGCGAAGGAATTAGAATTCCTCAACAATCTCGATCTAGGTATTGTTGACAGGTATGACTGGACGTTCATCTGAACCAATGCTCATGAGTTAGAGTCTTCTTTGCGTTCAGCCATAGACAGCATTTCTCGCTTTCCTGTCGCACGTGGTCTAGCAATTCTGTACATGTTTGCTGATTACGTGTCCACATACCTCCGATTATTTCGCATACTTCCATTGATCAGAAGTCAGCATTCAGCCATATCACATGAATCAAATAGTGCCTAAGAGATAATACAATACTCTCTCATCCCTTTCCCAAATGGGCACGGGAATGAGGACTAATCTGCCTCACCAGATTCTGTGCTAACAGTAGCTTACTACTGACCATGGATTCATGAAAGCATAAATACATCACATACTGATCTCTGTGTACTTTCTCCATGAACCAAGACAGATTAAGCCGCTGATCTCTGGCTTCTCAAATGCCGATTTGCTCACTTGGACCTTTTCATCTACTTTGACTTCCATACGTCTTGCAATAACTTTGAAAAGCGTGTCTGCGTGTTGTATTAAGGCAATGGCTCTACTGTTGCAACACTCTCTGGCGCCACCCTTCTTTGTTATCACACTATACACTGATTGAGACCACTCATTTGGCGAATTAATAATTTTCCATATCTGGTTACAGAGGCGTTGGAAAGGTTTTTGGCCCTGATGATCCAGAAACTTTGTTCATCTCACATAGTATCTCATCAACGCCAGGCGATTTTTTTTTCAGTATCCATTACTTTGATTGACAATTCAGCTAGTTCCAGTAATATTTCAGATTTATATGCGTATGGAGGATCCAGCAAGATCTCAGTAGTGGTTGAATCTTTGCTGTGGAGTATCTCGTAGTATTCGAGCGAGCGATCTGGCTTTGATGTCACATCCGTCGATGAGGAATTTACAATTGCCATCTTTCAGCACGGTTAGTCGTCTTGTGAAGGATTTCATTATTTTTTTCAAGTTTTTATATATGGCTTTAGTGTGCTTTGACTGAAGTCTTCTTAGTCCGTGCAACGATCATTTATGATCCTCTGCTTGTCAGCTCTGGCATACCGGTAGACATTTGCGTTAGGTTGGCGAAGCTTAGTGCACGCTGTAGCCGAATTGCACCCTTTGGCTTTCAGATGTGGTCTTTCTTCAACAGCGTGCAGATTTTCATTGGGAAGGTGTTGCTGCGATTTCTAGGTCTAGATAATGTGCGCTTAGCAGTTTCTATGACAGCCGTTTTCATGGAATCCCATAGCTGGTGCGGTGGTAGCTCTTCCTCCTTCATCAGTAATGCTCGGAATTCTTTCTGAAGCTCAACAGACATCCATCAAGTGCAGATCGTAGCGTGTTGGACATGTTGAAGCTTTTAGTCGTTTGGGTTTATGTCTGATAGATGTGATGAATAGCTCATGACCAGTTCCACCACCCACTCCATACCATCACACATCACAAACACGATATCAAGCTAGAATTTGGGAAACATCATTAGCAACGAATATTCATTAAGGCTGCATCAAGGGCACATTAATGGCTGTAACAAATTTCAGCAAGTGACTTATCAAATGAACGCAATTGTCAGATAATCTTAAATCATTTTATTTGAAGGAGCTCGACGGGGAGAATTCACAAGATACGATCAACACATTAGCGATAATGCCTGACAAAGATTGAACACGATTGGCTAATTGTGTCAGCAATCGTCTTGTATTTGTACAATCTTTTGATAGTGTCTATCCCAGTGTAGCCATGCTGATGAATCTGGAACTCAGAAATATGTGCTAGGTTTGTATATGAGATGACTTGCTTGACGGTTACCTTGATGACATCGCTTATCACTCAAGGAGCTATATCTGTGGAACTTCTAAGCAGTCAAACTGTAATTTGATAAATATAATTAGAGTCGAAAGGAAAGTCCAGTTGTGCACAACATCAAGCTTATGACTGTAAACCATGCCTCTCGTGAACTTGCCCATTTGAAGTAGTTCGACAGAAAGGAATTCACATGCTGATCGGGCCCCACAAAGAGCCAATGTTTGAGACGGATTTGCAATGATGGTCCAATTTTGTCCGCATACATCTTTGAGTATCAGCAATCTTCAGAGCTGTCTTTAAACAGTGCCTTCTCTAAATCTTTCATAGTGATTAAGATTACTCAAAGAGGAATCAGCTGCTACGAGCACACGATCTTGCAAACGGGGTAACAGCTATCTTGATCGATAAGTATGTTTAATATTATAATAATGTATTACAAAATAATAATAACTAGAATTTGCAAAACGAGAAACCAGTAATGATATCCCGAATGACCATATCACCGACAGCCGATGATTTACTATGGATCATTTGATTTAATACAAACATGTGATTGCCATTTTGTACAGCGAATCTTCCCAGTCTGTTAGTCATATCTAAAACATACTGCTTGGGCTTATATTTTGACTTAGATTCTCCGATCCATTACATGGCATTGGGCAACCTGACTTCTCCATTGTTTCTTTGCTTTATTCAAATTGATACTCAAGGGTTTAAGATCTTCTTTGAGCACTTTTCGCCAGGTGTTCTTGTGTCGCTCACGTTTTGTTTTTACACTAGTTAGTATTCATTCCAATTATACAATATTTCGGGCCTGTATTGTTAATAATAATGTCAACTACTAGGATGAACAGGAATGGCTAACATATACAGTGCTGGCGAGCACTTGTGGCTATTCAAAGAGTCGGTCGTGCATGCATTTGTTCTTATGCCGCAAGTTGAGTTTTGCTACACATTCCTGATGATGTTGATGTATTTCTTTGGAGTGCCATAATGCCTTAAGGTGTAACATAGAGACTGTCGGTGTATTCTATCAAAAGCCTTCCTGATGTCAATGAATTCAATGAAAGTGGTTTCTGGCATTCGTGACTCTGTCCAATGATGTTTCTCAATGCGCAAATCTATTCTGTGCACAAGCTCTTATTTCCGAACCCTCCCTGTTCTCTCTGAAAAGTAAGTCTACCACGTTTTTAACCTGTGCAGGATTACTGCGCTGAAGACTTTGCCATGTATTGATAGCAAAGTGACTCCTCTTCGGTTTCCACAAACATTGAAGTTTCCCTTATTCAACCGTTTGACAATTACTAAATGCATATGTTACTGTAGCCTACAAGCATGTACGCTGGCCAGCCGGATCCCTCCGTTCCACGGTACTGCCAGTTTGTGGTGCATCGGGATGGGGCTGCTGGGTAGCTGCGGCTCTCGGGGTTGCGGATCCGGTCTTGCACGCTGCTGCATTATACAGAGACATACTTCTTGAGCCAGTGGAATGTTCATGTTCCAGTGGCGCCATGCGACCATCGCCGCGGAAGTTGAATCTCAGGGTCTCATCCTCGCTGCTGGTGTCACTGGTGTGACGGCCCCACATCTCCATTTAGGGCCAGGACATAATTAAATACATACACTAAGTAATATATGCAGCAGTCAAACACGCATACTCGTTTGCTGCTACCTGAGAGAAGCCGACGAAGTCGACGACTCGTCATCGTGGTCCTCGCCAGAGGTACCTCTCAGAGTAAGACCCATGAGGCATACCCGCAACGGCGGGTCCTAATGCGGCTACTTCGCAAGTTTAATATAAACCAAATTAACCATTGCAAACATCGGAAAAGAGACTAACACAAAATGTCTCCTACCGAGTAATCGTCGCTACTACTAAAACTACTATACACCTATCCTATTGAGCTAAAACAGTCCAGGTTTAGTCAACCGCATGTCATGTTCACGTAATGAGAACATGAACAGCGACCTCAGTGGAAAACTGATGCTGTGTGGGGAAGAAGGTGGTGCGGATGATGTTGCTGAATAGAGTAAGCTAGCGATCTGTGGTCCAAAAGTTATTATATAAAATACACAAAATATATATCATAGATGTCAACTGCCATATTAGTAACTTTGCATAATATAGTAATATAAGGTCACACGATATTGACCGTGCTTTTGCGCACAAAAATAATAATAATAATATGTACATAGTAATAAATAATAAAAATGCGGTCTCAAGTGACCGTGGGTACATATTTGTCATCAGTACCTGTTACACAAAAGCAATACAATAATACTATAATAATAACAGAGTACGTATTAGTCATCGGTACGGAAAGAGTTCTAAAGTCACAATAGTTGTAGCATAACACAATCGTAACACAATCGGAATGCGAGATGGTACGATGCGGGAGTTGGCTGCTAGGAAAAACTGCAGGTGAACTGCGGATGCAGCTCATTCTCAGGAAAAGGGAAGAAGAACGTTTTACGGAAACGGATAGCGAATAGATAGTCATGTCTAGATAAATAGTTACTAATTTAAACTGTATATCAAAAGTTCCATACTGGTGTGGACATTGAAGCTGCCATGTGGTTCTTGATGGGTGACAGATGAAGTTAATAATGCGGATGCATTCTAGCGTATCACAAGACGAGATGCATCGAATAGCTCACACGATGCATCAGGCAATATCCCCTAACTGCGGTCAAAAATGCCTAAAAGACTAACACATGCTGTGTGGATTGATTACACCACCAGTTGTGGGGTACGGCAGATCTGGTGAGTTATCACAAAGCATGTCACTCGCCTCACATACTGGATGGCGAGCTACATCGGGGCTAAACGCCCAGTCCATATGAAAGTTCCCTTTGCGGAAGTAGTGACCTGGGCTACCTGACTTTAATTTCTTTATCGCCCCTGGGTGATATCCTCCGAGGAGCTTACAATAACTAGTGGTTGCAGATGTGGTGGCTAGTACTCTAGAGACGACGAATGCTAAAAACCGAATGGCACCGCAGCATCTGTCTAGTATCTGCTGTAGTTTGCAGTACTATTGACTCGTCCTCTCAGACCAGGCACCTCACCACTAACTGACTGCTCTGAATCTGATTTTTCAACCCCTTTTATACTGCCTGTGGCGTCACAGCTGGAGCGCCACAGCCAATCAGCGAACGTGCTTCAGAGGCAGGGAAGCAGGTCACGTGACGCGCCATCATACCCATGTGCTGAAAGCATGCATCCGCTAAGCCTATTGGGTTCAATATTTTGAAAGGAATGTGACGGCTCAATTCGCTAACACTCTGTCAATTATAGACCGATTTTAAAATAGTAAAGAGTTTTGGAATCCTCCCTTCATTCCAGTCATGATGTCTATAAGGAACCGCGAGAAGGATGTAATTTAAAGTAATTACGTGTACCAACGCGGTACAAAATAAGATGCTATACCTCTCCAATGCTAACGCGCGTTAGCTAGCAATCTCTGAGGCCCGTGCATGCGTGCTAGGTGATGAGGCGGACGTCGTCGTTTTATGTACCTCTCATATATGGCTTTACACACGCATATCGTCCTACCCAGGGGGTCGCATTTGGAATGTACCCGGCCCAGCGGTTCCGTACCCTGACTGGCTGGCCAGTCGATCTGCACTACATGACTCCATCTGCATTCCAGATTATACTGAATAGTTTTGTGAGTCCTGAGATTGCTATAGCTTTGCCATGCTTTAAACGCTGTGTAAATATATCATCAATACCAGGTGCTCTGTTGCATTGCTCTTTTCTACCTTGGCATTCAGTGGCTGTGATATTTCTTCTGCTGTAACCTCTAAAAGAAAATCTAGGTTGGGTTGGTCAAGGATTTCTGTAAATTAGTCTATTGATCTGGCATTTTGTTCATCTTCTGCTAACAGTGTCTTGCCATCTTTATTCTTGATTGGTACAGTGACATTCTGATTTTTTTTTTCCAGATCCTGACAATCTTATATAATGATCTGGAATAGATTTCGACTTGATGGATTGTGTAACCCATTTTGCTACAATCCGTGATCTTTTATCGTTGTACCAACTCTTTTTGACGGGCTTGTCATGGCATATGTCGTTTTCATCTACTTTTTGACAGAGAGCCTATTATTATTATTATTATTATTATTATTATTATTATTATTATTATTATTATTATTGTTATGATGATGGTAGGTTTTAACTTAAACATCTCTATTCTCTAGTCAGAAACATCCATAAACCAGAATAAATAACATTCAAATTTTACCCAACCGAGCCATTAGATCTAATTGGGATCATGACCAAGCTCTTGAATAGTCATATGTGCAATGTGACCAAGGCATGTGGCCCGACAGGCAACGGTACATATGCTCAATCAACTGCATATGGTCCAGATGAAACACGCTACCAGATGTATTTGGTGTACCTACAAGTCGCATCAGCACTGCCCATTGACCTCATTATTATAGTCACATCAACAATCTATATAATCGGTATATTCGCTAACGTCTGCCTCTTGACGTATCTTATAAAGTTCAAAAGATACCGCTCACCAATATTTGCATTGATAATGTCACTGTCATTCTGCGACACAGGGACCTGTCTATGCTCAATGCTGTGGACCAATATTGCAATGTATACACTCCTTGGACCACCATGGCTGTGCGTTATCTTGAGCTGTGCGGCCGTGCTATGCTATCTCACTAGTATACTGCATATGGTGTTCTTCTCTATCATCAGGTAAGTTCAGAAAATATTAGATAAAACAATAAATAGTATATTTCCGACAAGAGTGACGTTGCCAGCGACCGTCAGTTAGTGCTGAAGAAGTGACCGAGATGGTCACGAAATCTACACTCAAACAATGTCTACATCCCGGAGAAGTAACTAAATTCTCCTTATTATAATAAATAGTATGTTTGTTTCTACGTATTCGACAAGTTCGTTTTCATCCAAAATGAATCAGAGATGCTAAATAGATCTAAAGATATGCTATGTCCAATATTGCTACTACTCATATACACCTTAAACTACTTTAAGCGGTACAGTGAATATGGCAGTCCCAGATCATCGGCAGTTTCGGATCACTATTTTTAATCACCAATCAATTTCTTTGGAACCAGTCTTTGATCTAATATTTTGTTATATTTTTCAATAACATCAGTTTATTGATGACCAAGAAACATAAAAATCTGTATCTCAATTGTGTCAGATTTCCAGCATTTAATTAATAATAAACACTTTGTCACGATACCCATCCATTACGGTCGACGTGCACATATATTCTTGTTTATAACCATGTCAAAACATGACAATACGAGAAAACTGGTTTCGAAAATATTATTCATAGTCGTCAAAATGACAGTTTAAATGACGTGATCCAGAATTACCTAAAGTGATCTAAATTGCCGTATTCGGTTGACTCACGCTATTGTGAACTTCTTCGAAGGGAAAAGGGCAAACTAAATATTTTTTTATTTGCATAAAGTACAAATGTGTATCAACAAAACCTAACATGTTTGATTTAAACTATTCTATAACTAAATTCACAGAAAATATTGTTAAAGTAGTGATCTGAAACTGTCTGACCTGCTGTATATACTACTACTACTACTACTACTACTACTACTACTACTACTACTACTACTACTACTACTACTACTACTACTACTACCACTACTTCTACTACCACGATGAATGAGCTATATCCTAATGGCAGTGCGTCGTCAATGACAGGGTTCATAGAACTAATGCTTGAGAATAGTAAAAACTACATACTTGCGGGTGCCTTGTGATATAGCAGAATTGATCTAAAAAATGTAAAAGAAGGAATATCTGGAATGTACACATTACAATTCCAGTCAATTCGTGTGGTTGTGTGACGGGTGGTTGAAAGCCAGTCTGGTGAAAGATGTGTTTTCCTCTGGATGCTGGTCTAGTGGTAGAACACTTCCCTCCTAAACGCTTGGCGACCGGTGCCACAGAATTGCTAGGTCGTAAAATTATAATCCAGATGATGAATGAGTTACATCCTAGTGACAGTGGGTCGTCAAACACAGGGTTCATAGAACTAATGATTGACAATAATCCCAGACTACATACTTGAGAGTGGCTAGTGATCTAGAATGAGGGATCTCTGAAAAATGTAAAAGTAAGAATATCTGAAATGCGCCCCATCAATTCCAGTCAATTCGTTTGGTTGTGAGACGGGTAGTTGTAAGCTAGTCCGGTGAAAGAGGAGTTTTGTCCTCTTTGATGCCGGTCTAGTGGTAAGCTACTCGCTTCACAAACGCTAGGTGGACGGCGCCATAGAGTTCACTGGTTCGAACACCAGCTCGGCTAGAAAATTGAAAAAGTTAAAAATTATATTCCAGATGATGAATGAGCTATATCCTAGTGCCAGTCCGTCATCAATGACAGGGTTCAGAGAACTAATCCTTAACCATAATAAAAAACTATTATTACTACTACTATTACTATTATTACTACTACTACTACTACTACTACTACTACTACTACTACTACTACTACTACTACTACTACTACTACTACTACGACTACTACTACTACTACTACTACTACTACTACTACTACTATTAGTACTACTACTACTACTACTACTTCTACTACTACTACTACTACTACTACTACTACTACTACTACTACTACTACTACTACTACTACTACATTTGCAACCTTACGGGAAAGTAGGAATAATAGGCGCTCAAGTGCGTTCACATGCTTCCAAATTTTCCTTGCTTTTTTAATAGAAAATTGCTTGGATACGTGAACAAAGCCTAATTTTACTTCTTCCCACCATGAAATAAAATCTTCTGTATCACCCTTGTTGCGCATTTTAAAGTCCCAAAAACTGTGTACGTGACGATGGTATTCTGTATCATTTAATAAAGAACAATTACATTTCCAAAACCCAGGACCGCGTTTTATCCAGTCAGCGTGGTCAATGCTTATAGAAACTACACTGTGATCTGAGAAAGTTATTGGACATATGTTTGTCTGTGAAATATTGCCTTTAAGTGATCTTTGCACATATATTCTATCCAAGCGAGATGCTGTTTGGCCATTAGCTTTAACCCTAGCAAAATCACAACAATCGGGTTCTAAAAGCCGATAGCTATCCAGTAAATGTTCAGCATCACAAACCTGTTTTGAGCGATAAAGAGTAGTGTCATTATAATTACATAATGAACGTCTATCTTTATCCTTGTCTAAGATACAATTAAAATCACCTCCCAAAATAAGATTTTCTGAACAATCATGGATCACGGATGCAATGATGGAGAAGAATGCAGCCTATTGCCCAGGAGATGCTGGGGCATAAATCGACATAATATTTACTCTGATATCAGAGACGTCACATGTGACTTTAACCCACCGACCAACAGTGTCAGTATCTGCTGAAATGATGTTTATGGACCCGAGGCATTTGGGTAAAAATAAAATAGCAACTCCTGCATTTGGCTCTGTGGCATCGGATGTAAACACTTCACCTTGGGCAAGTTGTTTAACACTGTCGATGGCTTCAGGGCTTCGGAGCCTTGTTTCCTGAAGCAGAGCAATATCAACCCTAAGCTGCAGCAATTTTTCCAACAATACTCGTTGTTTTAAAATGTCGTTGAGGCCGCTACATTTTAATGTACAAATAATCATAAAAATAAAGAATCTGTATATATTGGCCATTATACCTAATTAGATTTTGGTTTCTTACTTTTCTCCTGTTTGGCCCATTTGCCCATTTTAGCAGTGAAATCTGAGGTTGAGAAGTCAACAATTGTTAAATGTTGATATTTGGCAATATCAGAATCATTCCGCATATGCCTATATCGTACATCTTTCTGAGTAATATATGGTACTAAAATTCCTCCAGTTCCAGACCGGTAAACCACCATCTCATCAGAGCGCCGAGACTGTTGTGTTTGAACGGAAATATCGGATTCTGCTATTGAAATCGAATCATCTATATCTTCCTGTTCATTTTCATCATCACCAGAACTCAGGTCTTCTATCTGTCCTGAATCTTACATGCTTCTCCATTAACCGCCAGCCCATCTTCCAATAGCTTGTTCTTAATCTCCTCAGCACAGACGGTAACATTCCAAAGGTTCCTCTTTATATTAATGAGGCCTTTCAGTACTGCGGGACCAGAGCCGACGATATCTTTCAAACCCTGATAGACGTCAATAGCCCCCACACAACCCCGCCCCCACCCCCACCCCCCCCCCCCCTGTCGTAACCCGCAGGCTTAGCCGTTGTTTGTAAACACTAGACATTATGCATGGGTGCACAGCGCGCCAGCACGAGCTCAATACAATAGCTATAACAATAAATGTATAGCCTGGGGAGCGGGTGAAAGAAAACGAGCAACCGAAAATGATCCGGCTGCTAACCAACAACACACACCACCAAAACAACGTCTAAACGTGGACAATAACTAGGACATAAACGAAGAAGACGCCGCAGTGAGCAATGGCTCTCGCATTCACTGCGAAAAGACAATGCCAAAACACCGCTGTAAATAGCGACTTCAAACAACAAAACTTCCAAAAAAGAATTTTATAAAACAAAACTATATACACTTATACAGAACCAGGACAAAACTGAAGCATAAATGAGCAGTAGAAATCGTCAGCCATGTGTATAAATAAATAATGAATATATGACGGTCAAACGACTAATATAAAAATTCAAAACAGCTTGATGTTTCGCTTGTAAACATTCCAGGATACTAGCTCAATAGCATACCAATACAATTACAAACGCTCAGGCGAGCATAAGCTGAGAAATAAACACATCGATCTAGGCGTATTTAAGACACACGGTCAACTGGGAATAAATTAATTAATAGTCAATGTCCCGCAGGATAACTTATAAAAAGTAAACGCCTGGATATTACGCTGCGATCAGTGAAGGGGCAATGTAACTTATATGATTGAAGTGAGTTAAAACTTAACAAACAATTTATAACATTTCACTTTACTATGGGTGCCGAATTCTATAACTATCCCGGTATAAACACGATTACGTGTATACACGCTATATATTCCCAGTCTATAATAAGAAGCAGCTTAAGGTGAAGTTATAGTTCTGCGTTTTCTGCCACGCAGCATGCTGCCCCACATTTTGCTAAACGCTACATTGACATGACGTGTAGGTGGTTATACTTAATGCACACGTGCTGATACATTTTTCTCGATACTCCGCGAATACCATGCGGCATACCTGGTTACACTTTTCGAATGAGAACGATCATTTCAGTTCCTACGCATGATGGATGAATTCGTCGATTTGTATGTGGGATATCGTTTATACCAGAAATATAAGAGAAGGCGGAATCGCAGATGGTATATCCGTCCTATCAATGAGAGAAGAGAGGTGAGTTCCATACTTTGGTGCCTGATATGCGGTTACAGGATGACGAAGCGCACTGCCAGTACTTTCAGATGCGGCTAAAGGATGATGAAGCTCACTGCCAGTATTTTTGGATGCGGTTACAGGATGACAAATCTCCCTGCCAGAACTTTCGCATGCGGTTAGAGGATGACAAAGCTCACTGCCAGTATTTTCGGATGTGGTTACAGGATGACGAAGCTCACTGCCAGTACTTTCAGATGTGGTTACAGGATGCCGAAGCTCACTGCCAGTACTTTCAGATGCGGTTACAGGATGACGAAGTTCAATGCCAGTACTTTCGGATGCGGTTACAGGATGACGAAGCTCACTGCCAGCACTTTTTGATGCGATTACAGGATAACGAAGCTTACTGCCAGCACTTTCGGATGTGGTTACAGGATGACGAAGCTCACTGCCACCACTTTTGGATGCGGTTACAGGATGATGAAGCTCACTGCCAGCACTTCGGATGCAGTGACAGGATGACGAAGCTCACTGCCAGCACTTTCAGATGAAAAGAACCAGGTTTGAACACCTGTTAAGTCTTGTTGGGCCACTGGTCACACATCCACCAACTCACAGACAACCTGTAAAAGCATCTAAAAGACTCTCGTTGACGTTGAGAATTCTTGCTATGGGCGAATCTCACCATTCCATTGCCCACACCTATCGAATTATGAAGTGTACTGTGCGGCAAATCTTCCACAAAACATGTCAAGCTGTCTGGGCAGTATTGCGCCCTGCTTTCGTGAAATTCCCAACATCTGCTGAGTGGACTACGATGGCTAATGATATCTGGCTTTTATGGAACTTTCCAAACTGCGTGGGTGCCAGTACTGACAAGGATGTTGTGATCAAAGCACCAAGGAATGTTGGTAGTGATTTTTATAACTATGAATATTGCCACTTCGTGATTCGGATGGCTGTTGTTGCTGCAAGACGCAGATTCATCATGGTCGATATTTGGGCATATGGACGAGAAAGCGACGGCGGTGTCTTTTCCGCATCAGAGTTCGGCAAGAAAATGATTAACGGTCGTCTAGATTTACCACCTCCAATGCGACTCCCATCCTCCGATATAACATGTTAACATGTTTTCCTGGACGATGCTGCCTTTCCACTAATGACGAACCTGATGAGACCTTATCCAGTTAATACTGTGTCTATTTGGTCGTGCTTGTATGACTGCATGCTGACGCAAGATAAGTAAAGGGTGGGTGAGGTTGGTTTCGGCCATCATATTCACATCGTATATGTGCAATATGAATTATAACTCTGTGTCCACAAAAAAGATGACTATTTCTTTAAATGGTCAAGTTCAAGTTCACTGTGTTTACACTCAGGCCCTCAGGGCATATAGGTGTAAATAATAGGAAGAGATTATGGCGGGAGAATATTATGAATAAAGTAAGTATATGTATATAATTATTTTAAAAATCTGTAGTAGTAGTAGTAGTAGTAGTAGTAGTAGTAGTAGTAGTAGTAGTAGTAGTAGTAGTAGTAGTAGTGGTAGGCTGGTGGTGGTGGTGGTGCTGGTGATGGTGGTGGTGATGGTGGTGATGGTGGTGGTGGTGGTGGTGCTGGTGCTGGTAGTAGTATTGTGTCAACAGTTGTAAATTGTGTTTCCTAAAGATGTTTGTTACTTTGGATAACGCCATGCCATCTATGCTAGATCACATTACACTATAGAATAGTGAAAAGATTTAATACACCCTCCCGACCCAACCCCGAGTGTTGAGTTAAAATTCGTGATTGTCGTTCGTATTTTTCTTGGCGTTCGGGGGCATGTGCGTGCGTGCGTGCGTGCGTGCGTGCGTGCGTGCGTGCGTGCGTGCGTGCGTGCGTGCGTGCGTGCGTGCGTGCGTGCGTGCGTGCGTGCGTGCGTGCGTGCGTGCGTGCGTGCGTGCGTGCCTGCCTGCCTGCCTGCCTGCCTGCCTGCCTGCCTGCCTGCCTGCCTGCCTGCCTGCCTGCCTGCCTGCCTGCCTGCCTGCGTGCGTGCGTGCGTGCGTGCGTGCGTGCGTGCGTGCGTGGGTGGGTGGGTGGGTGGGTGGGTGGGTGGGTGGGCGTGCGTGCGTGCGTGTGCACGCACGTTATATATGGAATCTTCCATACCTGATATTGGTTCCAGTCGCATGATGTTTAATATGGCCGGATAGGAAGGTCATGGTGTCATAACACTTCCATTTGCTTTTTTCCCCACCAGGTGCGCCACTGCAACCTTTGCCGGACTTTTGGGCCCTGACGTAAGTGCCACTCAACCTTTTCCATGCAGACCTGCATTCCTGCCCCTCGCATCCCAGGATGGTTGCTATTTCCTTCCATGCGGTTATTACCATTTCGTTATCGCTGCTTTGCGCTAATATCGAATTGTAGAGAAATTAATATTTCTCTACTTCTACGATCAGTTGCTGCTCATCCATCTCTGATGTTGGATACGCACCGCATTAGCGACAGTGTGACAAATGTTGTTTCGAAACAACATGGTCACTACACATAAAATTGATGAGTGCTTTATAACGAAAACTCACGCACGAGCATTTCACATTTGGCATATTTGCGTGCGACATTTCTCGCTCTCCGTCTGTCCTCGACGTGCATAGACAACTGCCGCGCAGCATGCTGCATAGCAGAAAATGCAGACCTATAACATCACCATTAGATTGAATGTTTACATTCATTTTAAAAGAATCGACTTTACTTTTGGCTCCCAATTCTAAATATATCCCGGAACAAGCGTTATTATAAATATAATGTGATATTTATTTAACTGGAAAAACAATACGGCTTAAACTATTCAAGTGACCACCTGTCTTTGGCAACATGTTTTAACTCTTTCGGAGCCAAACGTTCCAGATTTTTCATCTCAATCTAATTAGCAGTGAGTTTTGGAGCATACGTGCATGCCGAAGCTGTTGCTGCATGAAGCAGATGATGATGCTTCTCACCAAAACAGCCCAAACAGACACTCACACACGCGCTCACGCACGCACGTACTCATGCGCGCACGCACACACGCATGCACACGCACGCACGCACGCACGCACGCACGCACGCACACACGCGCACACACATGCACACGCACGCACCCACACATACTCCAAAGTTCACCGATACTGCAGGTTCATTATAACATAAGAATTAAAAATATATAGAATTAACGTTTAAATATATGAAACATCGAAACAAGGTATTTTCAAAGAAAATCACATCTCTATGTATACACATTCATATGTATTAGTTAATAAATCATTCGATTGGTCATTTAGGGTGGATAGGAAATTATCAGATATGACGGAAAAAATGGAAATCAACTCACCAGTGCACCATTTAACTACAAAAGCGTGAAGTCTATTTTTAGTTAATGCGTCATGAAATTCACATTTAAGACAATACGAGAACAAGGCACGAAAAACGTGCTTCAACTGTTCAAAATTGCTAGAGATAAGCCCTGTATATGATTTACTGACTATAGTACAACGATGCTTCCAAATGGCCCAGATCCCCACACTCAAACAAAATAACAGGATATTCTTTGCATTGGTAGACAGATTATACGTGTCTAATGCATGAACTAGAATTGCATCTTGGATTATTTTGATATCAACAGTAACAATTTCCGTAATTATATGTTCAATATGCATCCAACATCTGGAGACTGGCAAACATTCTGTAAACAAATGGATAATGGTTTCTCCTGTGTTGGTACAGAATAGACAGTGGCCATTATTTGCTATGCCTACTTTCTTGAGGAGGGGACCCACCAAGAGTTTCCTATGAAGCAACCGCCACACAACGTCCATTGCTCTATTAGGTATGTGTGGTGAATGGATATTTCTCCACACCACTTCCCAACTCATGAGAGAATATTCGGACCATTCCCACGCGGCTACATCCTTTGGAATAGTAATATTAAGCTGCATTAAAATTGTGTACCACCCCTTATTCCTTAACGTATATGAAAAACGTGCATCAGTACTTTGCAAAATTAAATTTACGGTCCCATTCGGTGGAAGAACCCATTCCCTTGGAATTGCTTCTTGTAGCCACTTCAGAAATCATTGCACATCAATGGGGCGTAAACATGTTGTACGTGATATGTCATATAGTGATATGCATTTTCGTGTTTTACATCTACAATATCAGACACATTTTGAATACCATGTTTAGCAAGAGAAGTGTAATATAAAACTCTCCCTTCATATAGAATGTGATTATTGCCCCACAGGTACTGACTGGAGGCATGCTCCCAGCAGAGGGGCGAATCTTCTTTCCCAACAAACTTATCTAAAGCAGTTTTAATGTCCACAAATATCGATGGAATCCGTCTGTACATCGGTGTAGGTTTAGAAGACCAGAAAAAAGGATTTACCTGAAAATGGCTCGATATACCTTTCTATAAGGCAACTAGACACATTTGCCCACTGGCTATCCAAATGAAGTAAATCATCTAATAATTTTGGCCTTAATGAGACGCATTTAATTCTTAATTCTTAGGTCTGGTATGGCAAGCCCACAACCAATTTTATTATTAGCACAGGTAGGCTGTGAAACAAGGTGCGTTTTACCTTTCCACAAATAATCAAATATCATTTTGGTAATTTCTTTTCCAACATGCTGAGGCATATTACCAACAAAATCAGCATACCAAGGTTCCGGCAATATTAAATTAATCATCTTTTCCACAGCTCTAGACATTACCAGGCTACAAGAATATGTTGTAGGTTTTTCACCTTCAGAATAAAATTCGGCCCTTGATCTTACCTTTGCGCCTTCTGCTCTATACATTTCTATTTGTGATAATTTTAACCTGGTCTCCGCCAAAGCATCAGTCAAGTGAATATCGTCATTTGAAATTCTGCGAAAGATTAGGGTTTGTTGATGAATCAACCTTTTTTCCTCATTGCGCATTTTTCTTGCCTTTTCAATGGAATACTGTCTAGATATACGATCAAACCCTAATTTAACATCGATCCACCAAGAAATCAAGCTGCCAAATTCTGATATGGTACAGATCTTAAAACGCCAGAAACTTTCAGTACAGCGATGATATTAAAAACTATTCAGCAAGGAAATGTTAAGTTTCCAAAACCTTTCAGCACTCTTCGTACGTAAATACGGTCTAAGCGAGAGGCTGTCTGACCATTTGCTGTTACCCTTGTATATGCGTGACTGGCAGGGTTTAACATTCTATAGCTATCCAATAGGTGCTCACTATCATATATTTCCTACAAACGCCGGTGAGATGTATCAGATTATATTGATATGGACCACCTATCGTTCTATTAATTTAAGCGGCATATAAAATCTCCACCAATAATACAATTTTCTGACCTCTCCTGAATTACTGGGCCAATAGTTGAGTAAAATGCACCTCGTTGAGAATGGGATGCAGGGGCATACATAGACATCAAGTGTAGTGTCAAACCAGATATTTCAACAGTCACCAGACCCGTCTGCTATTACTATCAGCTTCTGATGAAATGATATTTACTAAGCTCCAGCACGTGGGTAAAAATTGGATCGCCACTCCCGTATTCAAATCAGTGGCATTGGAATAAAACATTTCACCTTTAGAAAGTTGCTCAAAACCGTCTACTACTTCGACATTATGGAACTTAGTTTCCTGTAGCATGATGATATCATCTTTTAGATCAGATAATTTATCTAGCACCATGCGTTGTTTCAACCCATCATTCAAACCACAGCAATTAAGTGTGCGAATTATTATTATGATTACAAATTTATAAAAAATACCCATAATGTCTAGCTTGATTTTGTATTTTTACTATTTTTATCCGATTTAGCCCATTTACCAATCTTCATAATAAACTCTGAATTTATGAGATCAGTAATGGTCAGATGCTGATAGCGTGAAATATCCGAATCACTACGCAATTGCTTGTAGGGATCGCGCAAGCGTGTTATGTATGGCACTAGAATCTTGCCTTTCTCTCAGCGATACAACGCCATTTCATCAGGCTGCTGAGATTCCTGTGTTTGGATCGAGGTGTCAAACTCTGCAATAGATATAGAATCGGCTATGTCTTCATTCTCCCCTTCCTCCGCCTCAGAGCTAATGGCTTCTAGTACTCTTTTAACCCCAACAACACCATCATTACGCACAGTCGTCTTCCCGGATTTTCTTAATTTTAAATCAGAATCAGTTAGCGGTGACAAGTCAAAAGGTGTATCAACGTCCATGGAGTGGCTTGCAAATTTAGTTTGTCCCAATGTTAAACTGTGTGTATCATCATCGTCGCTGGCATCATTCTCTGGAGTTTCGTCAGTAGCGTCTGCTGAAGGGGTACGAATTATACCTCTCTCCACAACCTCAATCTCAGTAACATGAGTTGCCAAAGCTGGATCACCAGCTTTACTAACAATGGGAACACCATCATTACTAACCATGCCGCTGTCAGACGTACTAACTAATGTGTCTTCAGCCTTACCAGCAGCTGGGTCCCCATCCTTACTAACAACGTGCGCATATGTGTGCATTAAATTACTATTATTAGGTTCTATACTAGAGGTATGTGAGGCAGGAATCATGATCATATCACCAAAGCTCACACTGCCCATACTGCGCGCACCATTAAAATAAGATCGCTTGTCACATCGAGACTTAAAATGATCGGAGGACCCACACAAAAAAACACTTATTTTGGTAAGGATATGTACTAGTTAGGTGTTCAGTACTAGCACAAATGCAACACTCTTTGGCCTGTTCTCTATACCAAAGAGGGAGGAAGAAGATCTCATCAATGGACAATCTTCTGGAAATTGGTTTGACGATCTTTACAATCCACACCCGTCTTACTCCATTCTCAAATGTCCTATCAAAGACATATGTCTCCCTTTCAATTTTGAGCACTTGTCCATAATTCCCCATCTCAGCTGTAATTCGCTCATTCGGAATTTCTAGAGCTGCCTTAGCTTTCACAATACGTTTATCTGAATCAATCCCTTCAATTGTGCAATCTTGCCAATTAACAATTAGACAATTTTCTAAAAACTTCTCTTTCACGTCCTCTGAGCCTTCAGTCAAATGCAACATAAATTAACCACTTTAAGACATTTGGTCCAGCGCCTATGATGTCTTTTAATCCATGATAGACATCGATAGCATTAACTGGCCATCCAGTAGTAGTAATCCTAATACTGTAGAAGTTGATTTAGCGAGTTGTCATACTACGCGCAAGAAGTCACATTGACCCAGATTACGCCAAGCAATACACGTGTCTACTACTGCGAATATAAATGCAGGTATGACCCTGCTAGCTAGCCAGGTAAGCGAGATATGTTTGCATCGAAAGCCACTCCCGCCAAGTACAAATGAGCCTATCACGAACACAAACAGTGGGATAAGACAAAATACCAATGGCATGCAGCTCACTGCTTGCGACTCCGGTTTTCGAAGTTGAGTCACGAACTTCAACAAACCACCGGACAGTGCACCAACACAGAAAACACCAAACTCAACCAAATGCGCTTATGCAGCCAACAAAACAAAAATTGCTGATATTGGTATTGCTACTGCTACTGTTACTACACTGGCTATTGCTACTGCTGCTGCTGTTGCTGCTGCAGCTGTTGTTGCTGTTGTTGTTGTTGTTGGTGTTGTTGCTTTTGCTGCTGCTTCTGCTGCTGCTGCTGCTGCTGCTGCTGCTGCTGCTGCTGCTGCTGCTGCTGCTGCTGCTACTGCTGCTGCTGCTGCTGCTGCTGCTGCTACTAATACTACTACTAATACTACTACTACTACACCTACTACTACTACTACTACTACTACTACTACTACTACTACTACTACTACTACTACTACTACTACTACTACTACTACTACTAATAATAATAATAATAGATGTCATGCCAGCTTATTTTTTACAGGTTTTATCAGCTGCTTTTTCCATTGAAAGCTTTTGCTAACGTGACAGTCAGCCTAATAATAAAGACCTGTGTATCTCTTTGGGTTGTCACTGTATTCGTCGTAAGTGGCGTCCCTTCGTATTACGGTGCATATTATGTTCAATTAGATGGTATACTTGTCTATTTTTGTGTTTTTGAGCCAAACGACTTCCAGATATTCGTGGAAACTGCATATTTACTCATTCCAAACTTGCTGATGATATTCTTCCATATAACGAAACATTACTTTGTTAGGAAGCAAAGCAAGGCGAAGATTGCCGAGCAACCTGGTGGTTCAGAGAGGAGACAGTCTACTGATGCTAGAGCCGTTGCAGTGGTCATAGTCGTGTTCTGTGTGACGTCATGGCCACAGCTCTTCCAGTTTTATGTCCATTATGTATTTGGATACCCGCTTCAGTCGTACAATAATGCACTTAATGCTATATCGTGTACTCTTGAATACATCAATTCCGCCATCAACCCATGGATATATCTGCTCTGTGCTCAGTCAGTGAGAAAAGATGTGGTTACAATGTTCTGTTCACGTTGCCAACGCAAATAACTCACCGCAAATGATTTTGAATTCGATGGCAATATTTACCAACAAATCTGTGGCTGCGCGATGGGCAAGTGCTTTGGCCCATGTTTTCCCAATATTTACGTAGCAGAGTTGGAGGAGGAAGCGTTAGGAAAGTGTCCAAAGCATCTGCTAATTTGTCGCAGGTACCTTGATGATATTTTCATGATTTGGCAGCACAGAAAGGTAAAGTTTGGCAATTTTTTTGAAATTCTGAACAATCAAGATCCGAATATCAAATTAAAAGCTAACATTTACGAGATGTCCGTATAACTTCTGAATGCAGCTGTACATAAATATCTAAAGTATGAGAAAACTGGCTACTTAGGCAACACGGTGTATTTCAAATCAACAGATTCGCATCAGCTACTGCACACAATTTTTTCCATCCACCGCATACCTTTTGAAGCAGCGTGCTCTCCCTTATTTAAAGCCCTCACACCACGAGGTTACTCCTAATGATGCTTGCGCAAAATCACATCTGAAACATTAGACAGCTTAGAAACCATTCCAGATAATGCCTCAAATCACCGGCCTACGAAAATTTCTCACAATCGTCCAATTATAGGTGTAGGCGAATCACGTAAATGTGGAAAGAAAACGTGTACATTAGATACATTTCTCTGAACCATAATACTTTCACGAGCTTCCAGAACAAAAACAAATTCCAACTTCATTCTAATCTAGGTTGCGACTCTGAAAATGTTATTTATCTAATATCATGCACATTGTGTCAAAAACAGTATGTCGGTGAAACCAAATGGCCAGTAAGAAGGCGGGCAACTCGACACTTTTCAGATATTAGGCTAGAGGAAGACACACATGTTGCCAACCATTTTAATCTTCATGACCGTTTAGTCACTCGTGACTTTGAAATTATGCCGATTGAACAGCCATCCCTTTCAGATACGGCAGAAGCAACCAATAAACAAAGAACATTTCGAGAATTGGTTTGGATTAAAGCACTCAAAACACAATGGCCACGGGGCATGAACTCGGACCCAGGCTTATCTGATCAACGTGACAAAGTCCATTCATTCCTGCTACTACTACTACTACTACTACTACTACTACTACTACTACTACTACTACTACTACTACTACTACTATTTTTTTTTCTTCATTTTTTGGCAACACGATCAAACGATCATGTGGAAAGAATTTCTACCCACAAATATTTACTGACAAAGATCACTAGAATGCAGGGAAATTAATTAACACACAGGAACGCCAGTATCATGTAGAACTAATTCTAGAAATTAAAAAACATATTTCTAAACATTATATCAATCATATCATTACATAGACATAAAAGCAAGAAACCGGCGCTCATACGATGAAATTAAGTTAGACCACTTAATTCAACACACTTTGTGTTTTAAAAAAATACCATGAAAGCATGACTCTGTACACTCAAGTCAAGAATGGACGAGCGGAAGCTAAGAATTACTGATGAGGACAAGACACAGTGGGCAAAAATGGAGAAGGGCTGATTGCAGCTGTAGGATGTTTCTACTACTACAGCCACAGCATGACAAAATACAGTAATCATACACACCCTGATGCAATTGCCGTCCACACATGAATCTCCACAACCGTTTCTAAAATTACCATAATATGAATATCTTGGCTCCTGTGAATACATGTTTAGACTAAATTACAAACATAAAATGAAAAGGTCAAGTCAGTTTTCTTTGAATGGACGTTTTGTAAATTACCCCCAGAACAAATGTTACTAAAAATAAACATTTCCATAGAAGGTGTGGTTGACTATAAACATTATTTGAATTACTAATCATGATATTTTCAGGTTAATTTAGAGGTTGTTGAAAGTTTAAAGCCAATTTGACGAGAAGCTGTTACTATCATGCAGCAACAGCGTCCACACACTCAAATACTAAAATAAACAACGCACAATCTAGTGAAAACCATTCATATATGTGCAATATACAGTACAGCTCAGAAACATGTTTCTTAGCAAGAAATCTGTTGAATATTTTGAACATAACTGGACCAGAAGACATTGCTTCCTTGTTTTCCAATCCAGTCCAAACACGCCCGAAACATTCACCATTTTGTCATGAAAAGATTGGAAGGAACTACTATGCTGATTGTATCTGTAAATTTGTCTTTTTACATCTTTTCATTACATATTTCAACCTTACGTGATCTACAAAATAACTAATAGCCAGACTCAATGGAGAGCATGGTATTCACATTGTAGACAATTCGCAAGTGAGAAAATCAAAAATATGTCGTAATTTCGTAAAGTGGATGGTGCTATGATCGGCATGTACAATGGCATTTCTAAATGCACCAGTTGCCTAAACTTAGGCAAACTAATGCACTTCTTTTAACATCATAATTCACATTCTATCCAGAAAGGTCACGAAACAGTATTTCGGAGAGCAAAATATGGAACTGGGATGCATCAAATCTAAGTAAAACACATTTGATGTATGCCCAAAACTGGGCCATAACGGTGCAATTCACAAATAAATGGACGAGTGTTTCCTCTGCAGCTAAGCACAATAACCACTTGTCAGTCTTAGTAATTCCTACTTTCTTGAGGAGAGCCTACGCATAGCCTTCTGTGGATTAATTGCCAAGCAACATCTCAGGCGCTATTATGGCTATGGGATGAATGAATATTGCACCACACTTCATTCCAATTTACCGGGAAATAACGGGAATTTTCCCAAGGAGCAATTGCCTTTGTAATAGCTGGATTTTGTAGGTTTTACATGTGCTACCAATACGTGTATCTTACAGAACATGTGAGCATCCTATCCCCATATTTTAACATAAGTTTTGGTGTTTCATCAGTCATAGATGCTCTGGGTAGGCGAAACCACTCCCTAGGAATTGCTACCTGACGCCGCTTTAAAAGGCGTTGTGCATCGAATGGTCGAAGATTGGTTGCCTGGGCAATCTCATGTAGGGATTTCCATTCACGCGTGGTTACATTAACAATATCAGAGACATATTTTAATCCATGTCTACCTAATGAGAAATAGCATAGAACCCCGCCGTTATGTAGTATTCTATCATTTCCCCATTGTTGTTGATGAAGTGCAGGTTCCCAGTGTAAAGGCGAGTCCTCCATTTTCACAAAACCATCTAATGCTGTTTTAACCTCCAGATATGGACTAGGTATGCGTGTGTAATTTGGTTTTGGTTTAGAAGACCAAAAAACTGACTTTGCTGAAAATGGTTACACATATCTTTCAATAAGGCATCGATATATCAGCGCCCGTTGATTGCCACTATGGATCAAATCATTAACAACATTTAATCGCAATGAAATACTTTTAATCCTGGTGTTTGGAATAGATAGACGTCCTTGTAGTTTATCGTTTCTACATCTTCTTTGTGAGACAAGATGTATATTTCTTTCCCACAAAAAGTCAAACACAATTTTATTAATCTCTTGTTCAATATGTTTTGGCATATACACAATAGAGGACACATACCATATCTGTGACAAGATTAACTTATTTAAAACTAAAGCTCGTCCAAAAATTGCCAGGTGTCTATGACGTCATATTGTAATTATCTTCATCAGTTTGGCAATGACCTCTGTCCAATTTCGAGAACCAAAGTATCTTTCACTGAAGCGGATTCCTAGCAGTTTGATTGAATTTATTGTCTAAGTGGTATCCATTGGCTGGTCAGTTCTTGTTTTCCAAGGATCCAAAAATAAGCCAACAGATATGTCTTTATTTATTTTGAGACCAGATGCGCTTTGGTAGTTTGGTAAGATGACATTCAATCTATCAAAATCCGGAGCATATCCTACAAAGTCAGTAGTATCGCCACAATATTGAGACATCTTACCAGGCTTCTCTACCCCTTGTATGCTCAGACCTTGGACGTTGATATCTTGTCTCAATGTTGCACCTAGTGATTCCACGACTACCACAAATAAGAATGGTGATAGAACAACCCTGATGAACACCACGCTTTAATGCTTCAGGTTGGCCAACGTAATTATTTCCAATATATCTGCTGGTAATATTTCGATAAAATATTCGGACCTATTTTCTAAAATGTGGTACAAATACTAAGTGGTTCAATGACATATATAAAACAAATCCCATTCCACTCGATCAAATGCCTATTCATTGTATAATCTGACAATTGGTCCATGAATATTAACAATTTTCACTAGTTGAATTATGTCGTGAATCATCATTGCATTAGTTTAAAAAGATCTTCCTGAACTGGAACAACTCTGGTCAGGAAGTATTACATCTGCCAGCACACCATCAAGCCTTAATGACGGAGCTCTGGATATAATTTTATAATCGACTCCAAGTAGTGAAATGGGTCTATATTTCATCAGATCACTGCAATCACCATTTTTTTTGTGTATATCAACAGTACACACGCCTGTGACATTGTCTCGGAAAGAGGGTCTCGGTGAAAAATTCATCTGACATCTTCGTGGAATGTTTTACTAATAAGATATTCGAATGTTTGATAACATTCTACACAAAGCCCATCCCTTCCTGCTGATTTGTCAGCTGCCATTGTATTAAGGGATTTTGTTATTTCATCAAAACATAAGTCCAGTTCACATATATCAACTGATGACTGAGATAACTTATCTTGAATATTATTAAGCAGCTCTTGCGCTAGTTTCTCATCAATATGTTCTGGTCTGTACAGAGATTGATAGCCATTCTGTACAGCATCCAATATATCTGTGTTGGAGCTAAGCACCTGGATATCTACTTGCACGCTTCTAATCAATTTTTCTACATCTCTAAATCGCTCGAATTTGTAGAAATAATATGTGTTTTCTTTCTCCTACATACATTTGGGCTCTAAATTGTATTTGGTGCTTTCAGACTTTTCCTCAATTGCGTGTAGTTTACATTTTATTTCATTTAGATAATCGACATTTACAACCTTATGAGAAAGTAGGAATAATAGGCACGCAAGTGCTTTCACATATTTTCGCATTTTACTTACGTTTTTAATAGAGAATTGCTTGGGTACGTGAACAAAACCTAATTTTACTTCTTCCCACCATGAAATCAAATCTTCTGTATCAAATTTGTTGCACATTTTTAAATCCAAAAAAACCTGTGTACGTGACGATAGTATTCTGTATCATTTACTAAAGAACAATTAAATTTCCAGAACCCAGGAGCAAGTTTTATCCAGTCGGCATTATCAATGCTTGTAGAAACTACACTGTGATCTGAGAAAGTTACTCGACATATGTTTGTCTGCGAAACATTGCCTTTAATTGATCTTTGCACATATGTTCTATCTAAGCGAGATGCTGTTTGGCCGTTAGCTGCCACCCTAGTAAAATCACAACCATGACGTTCTAAAAGCGGATAGCTATCCAGTAAATGTGCAGCATAGCTAATCTGTTTTACGGGATAATGAGTAGTGTCATTATAATTATATAATGAACGTCTATCTTTATCCTTCTCTAAGTTAGAGTTAAAATCACCTCCCAAAATACGATTTTCTGAACTATCATGGACCACGGACGCTATGTTGGGGAAGAATGCAGCCTGTGGCCCATGAGATGCTGGGCATAGATTGAAATAATATTTACTCTGATATCAAAGATGTCACACATGACTTTAACCCACTAACCAGCAGTGTCAGTATCTGATGAAATGATGTTTACGGACCCGAGGCATTTAGTTAAATATAAAATAGCCACTGCTGCATTTGGCCCTGTGGCATCAGATGTAAACAATTCGCCTTGGGCAAGTTGTTTAAAACTTTCGATGGCTTCCAGGTTTCGAAGCTTTGTATCCTGAAATAGACCGATATCAACCCAAAGCTGCAGCAATTTTTCCAACAATAATCGTTGTTTTAATTTGTCGCTGTATGGAACGTTCAACATACCACTTAAATTATTAACTATTTATGTAAACATGACTAGCTACTAGCCATCCGCTTCTGCAAATGTTTCTTCTTCACTATTCCTGTGAATGAGCCATAGCGGACAGTTGGCCTGCAGTTTTTCCTAGCAGCTAACTTCTGCATCATGCCATCTCGTGTCCAAAATGTGTTACGCTTCAACTATTGTGACTCTAGGACTTGTTTCGTAATAGGTCCTCTGTTATTGTCATATTATTATTGTATTACCTTTGTGTAACATGTACTGATGACAAATAGGTACGTCCTGTTCACTTGAGACTGTTTTTTATAGTTTATTATTACGTATATATTATTCTTATGTTTGTGCCCATAAGCACCGTCAACATCGTGTAACCGTCTAGGATAGGGTTATAGTAGTAGGGACCATTACTCTGTAGGAGTCATTTTGTGTTAGTCTATTCCGGCAGTAGCAGATATGTAAACCCGCACACTGGCTAGATCGTATAAATTGGCAACATACATTAAGGCCTCCATTATATGAGTAATTGTATCTGTCTATGCTCCTCCAGCCTCCAGGCGTATTAATTTTTTGGGCTCCCCTCCGTCACGTTATTCAAAGGTGACTTTGGAACTACTGGGGTTTCAGAGTGGTTAAAAATAAAATGAAGGTGACCGCATACACCTCACCCTGTATCTTCAGAAACTATTTAGTTAGAACAATCCAGCCAAAGTAGGAAGCACTGCGAAAATCTTATAGTTAGTGACCTGCAGTGCATAATGTTAGGTAAATGTTAGTTCCCCGGGTGCAGATCTCATATGATCCATCCCCGACACACTGGTGATGGACAGGATTCAGCTCTGGATCTAATGATATAAGTGACTTGGTGCGGCCTTAGAACGCACCACGCCCTCACAAGAAGGCCACTATAGTTGGATAGGTGCATCCTTGTCCCATCCTTAAACGTATGTGCTTATTTGCGCTTATGTACTATGACTTGCCCTTGTGCTGTTATATGTGATCATGATGCGATGGTGACGGGATCATTATATGATTGCCGAGCTTTCACCTCATGGTATTTCCGCACATTGTCTACTGAGGAAAATGTTCCATGGGGTGACCATACGATCACCAAACAATCTCGCCCTTAAACCTTATATGTTGAAAACAGTTAGCTTGCATTGCCATTTGCGGCTTAACCTATGTCTGGACACAATAACTAAATGATAGGATATGATCTAGCAGAAGGACCACAGAAATAAAGTGGCAACGAATACTATAGTATCTTTGAACTTACATAAGATGACGGTGTTGAATTCTGCGGAAATCATCCAACCCCCATCTTCATGTAATACAGCGTGCATCACATTAAACTTATAATTTCACTAGGTTAACTCTTTTACATAATTTGGTTTGAACAGGAGAGTCGCCCTTTTTACAATCTCTCTTCTCCCACTTTGGTGTTGTAGGCATTTTCCTGTGATAGATGCCCGCACGCATGTTTTTAGGGGTTAATATAGTTTATATTAAACTTGCTAAGTAGCCGTGTTAGGATCCTCCTTTGCGGGGATGCCTCAGGGATCTTGCTCAGTTCGGTACCTCTGGTGAGGACCATGATGACGAGTCATCTGCTCGATCCTATGTAATGGACCACTCCCGAGTAGCAGCACATGAGTACCATTGTTTAGAGGCTGCACATATTAACTGTATGTATTTAATTATGTCCCCGCCCTAAATGGAGATGTATGACCGTCACACCGGTGATACCAACAGTGAGGATGAGACCATAAGTTTCAACTTCCGCGGCAATGGTCACATGGCCCCACTGGAACGTGAATGTTCCACCGGCTCTAGAAGTTTGACTTTGTGTAATCCAGCAGCGTCCAACACTCGATCCGCAACCCCGAGTTCCACAGCTAACCAGCAGCCTCATCCCAATGTACTGTGCACTGGATGTACCACTGCTCAGGAGGATCTGGCGGACTAGCGCCCACGCCCAGAGGCTACACGTAGCGCCTGAACATGAAGCGAACCCACACCCGCGCTTATCACCAGTATGTTCAAGTCTCCATTCTATTACAATCAGCACTCCCCTGACACAGACGTGGAATATTACGATGGAAGGGCGGCCCGAGCACTCACTTGTGAAAAATTAAATTACACCGAATTGGAGGAAACACCAATATTACGACAACAAGAGAACTCACCGATCAGTGAGGAGGCTTTCTGCGATGCATCCCACGTGGTTACATCTGACATCATCTGGTCCGCCATCCGTGCTAGGCATTCTACACCTGTGCGGCATCACGGACATCAACGGCGAAATCCCCCTCGGGGGCATCCTGCACAACCTACATGACGAATGCATTCACCATGTCAACCTAATGGTGACCAATGGCTCGCCCTTTATGCGTCGTGGCCCGCATCTCCGCCTACTAGTACTTCGTCTCCTGGCTACCCATCTGTACCGTGGTATGAACAGTGGAATGCGGATACCCCACAGCATACAAATCCAGAAACGGCACCATCACTCACCACACACAGCGGCCTAATAATTTTCCTGGACCACTACCACCAGTGTTGCCCACACCATCTGATTTTTGGGGGTCCCAAGGACCCCACACTCCCAGATTTGGGGGTCCCTCTGTAAAATCTGGGGGTCCCATGGGGTCCTCATCTGAAATATGGGGGTCCCATGTTTTTTTCTTAAAATAAACACAACACATTGATCTAATTATAAAGCACTTTATTAAACATGTTGAAAGCACTAGTTATGACATTGTAAATACTGTTAATGTATACACCTGTACAAAAGTTAAGCACCAGCAAAAACAATAGAACGTAGAAACATGATGGTACAACTAGGCTGCCATACTTTTTGTCCCCGCGTTAGCTGACATAATTCCAAGTACGAAATGCACATGCATGCATGACTTCACGCCGCTTGATGTCCATGCGTGGCGGGAAACAGCACACATGTTCAGTTATGTAAAAGTCCAGTTTGAGGTGTAGAACATTACATACAGATTTAGGCGACAAGATTAGGAATTTTGTGTTCATGACCGTGGTTTATTTGTACAGAGAGAATTAGCTCTTGATTGTGAACGGCTATGGCAAGACGAAGGTTAAGTGATCGTGTGAAATGGCAAATCATAGGCATGCATACCACTGGTATGTCATGCAGAGAGATTGGCAGACAGCTGAACATTAACCATACTGTAATCAGTCGTTTGATTGCAAAACATGGGCAAACTAACGAGGTGAAGGACACGCCTAGATCTGGAAGACCGAAGAAGACTACTGCCCGTGATGATCGAGCCCTAGTACGCCTTGTTAGGAGATCTCCATTCACCAACAGCAGAGTGCTCAGCCAGCAATGGGAAACGCGCAATAGAGTGTCAATGTCTACCGTCAAAAGGAGACTGTATGCTGCTGGCATGAAAGCTAGGAGACCTGTCAGACGTTCTCTCCTCACTGCACACCACAAAGAGGAGCGTCTGAGGTGGTGCAACGAAAGAAGACACTGGAACATGAGATCCTGGAGACGGTTACACTGGTCCGATGAAAGTCGGTTCCTGCTTCATGCCACAGATGGTCGAACTCGTGTATGGAGGTCCAGACGCACGGCGTACGACCAACGTAACATCATGGAAGAAGTTCCATTTGGTGGAGGTTCCGTTATGATATGGGGGTGCATCTCATTTGATTGTAAGCTGGATCTGTTGACTGTACCTGGAACACTCAATGGACAAATATATCAAGATTCCATACTGGATAGAGTTGTGGTCCCTCATTTTGTAAATCATGCACCTGGAACCCACCCTATATTCATGGATGACAACGCCCGACCACATCGTGCTAGAGCTGTGCATGAATACCTCCGCCAGAATTCCATCGAAACCCTACCATGGCCAGCAAGGAGCCCTGACATGAACCCTATTGAGCATATCTGGGACATTCTGGGAAACATGGTGAGAAGGAGGGATCCTCCTGTGCAGAACCTACAGGAATTAACAGACGCACTCCATCTTGAATGGCAACGAATACCACAATGGCGTATCAGTCGGTTGGTGACCAGCATGAGACGTCGTGTCCAGGCCGTCATCCAGGCACAAGGTGGATATACCCGGTATTAATAATGACAGTCTCAAACTCGTGCACAGATGTTAAACTTCGTTTTCAGACACCATTAATGACAATCTAGCCACGTGTGTCAACTGTAGGGCAATAGTTGTCAGTTGTGTCAACGTAACCATATTCAGGCCTCGTTTTCAAGTTCAAACAAAAACATACAGTGTTTCCCCACCATCATAATCAGCATTCCTCTAGTTGCATTATTACCTCTTGCACTAAGATGGATGGGTACATAAATGTTTATGCTATTGCTTTCTTCATAGCACATGAATATACCCTCGCATGTGCGTAAAAATAGGGTGGTGCTTAACTTTTGCACAGGTGTGTATATATAGAGAATATTAACTATGCATAGTTTATTAACCTTTAGCACTTTACACTTTTGGCCACCATTGTAGATCACCCAAATACCCATTTTTGAAAGTTTAACACTTGAATGACTGGCTCTAAACAGTGCCCGTCATTCCAGTGGTCAATTTTCAGAAATATGTATTCTGTGATCTACAATGATGGCTAAAATTGATCTATTGAAATGGCCCTTGTATATTTAACTAATAACATTTGAACTGCATGTCAATAAACAATAACTTAAAGCACTGTACTTGTTTGTTGTTATTGTGAACCTCACTTTTCCCTATTCTTTATCTTATTGAACTCTAAGACAGCCAAATTCACATTAAAGGACCCTATCTCGGGACCATTCAGCTTGACATAACATAGCTTGTCTAACCTGTCAGATGTAATTTTGTTCCTGAGTTTGTTTTTGACCTGGGTCTGAATTGAAAATCCCCGCTCACAAGGTACACTTGTGACAGGAATTACCATGGCAATTGATAACAGTATGCAGAGGTCAGGAAATACATCCGGATGGTCACTCAAAATCACACCAACCATGCTGAGGAATGGCAAGTGGGATTGAGAGTTGAGCACATTCTTTATCAATGGATATGTGTTCTTGCAGTTGTCCACATTAACCCTCCCTTTGTAATGTTCCAGAAGAACAGATAACTCTTCATTACCATGCTTAGCTAGTTGAGTTTTATCTGATGGATATGCCTTACAGTTAAAAACAACATCTAAACAACGCAAGATGCCATTGGTTTCAGTGGGGAAGCGATCCCTTAGATTGTTAACTAGACATTGCAGGTAAGTTTGTTTTACTTTACCAAGTTTGCAGTCTTTAGCTGTTTCAGCTCGAAAGCTCATTGTGTTTTCAACCTTGACACCTGCTTCATTCACACAATGATATTTGTAGACCTGTTCACCATCCACAATAGTGATACTCTGTAAGAAAGCAGAGAGGTTTGGACAGTTGCTATCATCAACCATGGCATCTAATGTCTCAATAGCAGAGGAGACTGTCTTGCTGACCATGAAGAATTGATGTCATCTTTCTGGAAGAGCCTGCTTACCGCACATATCACATTCATGACATCCACCATCAGCCATGTTGTTGCCATGAATGTGTATGACTCTAAGCAATGCAATAGACCCTTAGATTTGGCAGCCTGGTTGTTCTCACATTCATGACTTAGGGAGTAAACCAATGAAGGCCAACACTCCTTGATCATTTCGACAGCTGATTGGATTGACAGCCATCTGACCATAGTGGGTTCATGGACCTGCTGAATATGGCCATGTAGTAATAGTTGTAACTGACGAAGTTTATGATACCTTATGGCTGATTGACTATAGAACGCATATATCGAACTGATTGTACTCTGATTTTCTGCAAATATGGTACAGCCTTGGCAGCCTGCGAAGAAGCCAAGATTAATTTGTGTGCCTCACAATGTATTTGTATAAGATCACTGCACTTGTCTTTCAGTTTAGCACCCACACCATTTGTGTGTCCCATCATAAAACTAGCCCCATCAGTACCAATCCCAACAACACGTTTAACATCAACATTACAGTCTGAAAGCTTAAGGCATATCGCATCACATGTTGTTGCAGCCGTTCCGTCGGCCAAAGTAAAATTTCCTAGATAAATAGTCTCTGCCTTCCCACCATTAATAATCCGTGCATACATTATAAGTTTCTTACATGTGGTGATGTCAATAGTCTCGTCAGCCACGATTCCTATGAATGGGCTGCTGTCGATCTTCTTCTGAACCGTAGCTGTTACCACGGTCGAAATAGCATCCTCCATGTCAATCACTGCAGACTTTCCTCTGTATGGGTTGTTTAGGTGTGGACAGCCATTCGCAATCTGAAAATTAATAAGCAAAGTAAAGTTGATAATCTTATCTGATAAACCAACCAACCTACATTGACAACCTTGTATGATTAGCATTTCCAAAGACCACTACATTAGTAATTAGCAAATACCACTGCATTAGTTTTTCTATAAAACCCTAACTTGACTTTGGACGAATTGAAAAATCACGAGTATCTGGGACGAGTTTGCTCAAGGACGACTTGACCTACTTCGGTATAATGCCGGCGTATTTTTTATAATGTAACTGGAATGACTAAATATAGTGGAATACAGAGGCTAAGATCAGACAAACCAATAATTTATCAAAAATAATCTGTATAAATCAGATTTCTGCGTAATTAGTGAAAATATATCAGCCGGATATGTCTAATTCATAGGGAGTAACTATGTAACGCGATTGCTGATTGGCTGAAGCCTAGATAACGCATTAGCGTGTATCCAATAAGGACTCTTGTATCGGGGAGCTTTGAGCTATACGCTGTTTGGAAAAAATCAATATTTTAACGTACGCCTACCTGTAGATCGACGATATCGTTGAACATCGCTGCTGGGATGAGCTTTTTACTCATCATATATACCGTCCTGATCTGGGCCTCGTGGCTCTTCTTGTCCTGGCATAACTGACGATCGAACTCTTCATTTGATGAGGCCACTGATTTTTCAAATCGAATCCGTAGTACGGAAGCAGTCTCTGCCTCCGTGTGGTCTTGCGATGCAATATGTCGGTCTAACGCGGATTTCTGATAATTTGTACTAGCGCTTACGACATTATTGGTCTTCTTCGCACTGCTACAAAACGTACACTTCATTTTACCATCCAGAACCTCAAGCCATTTACTATACGCCGGTGTTTTTAACCAAACGTCACTGAATTTCCTAGACTTCACTTGCTTTACTTTAACCACATTTTCACACATTTTCGCACTGGTGTCGCAAGACGCACTACACATTTTGCTACGCTTTGCCATACTTTCATCGTTATCATCACAATCAGCACATGTAGAATCTAGAGGTCGCTTAACGCCAAACTGAAACAAGCTTCGTTGCATTTTGACTAATTTAATGAAGTCAATATTTCTCTCGTATATATACACAGATAAATCAAGTCTAATACTCGACATGATTTGCTCAATTATTGTCTTAAATTCAAAGAGAATGACGAAGCGGACAGATTCTATTCAGATCAATTTAGTTGAGAAATTTGGAAAACGTAACGATTGAGTATTGTTAAACATTATAAACACTAATCCATCAGTCAATCAATCAGCCGCTATTGCTAAATAAAAGACGGCGTATAGCGCGAGTTGATACCGTTATTCAAACAGCAATACAAAGACACCGCCGCTAATCCGTCAAATGACCATTCAAATGTAAAAGATATCACAATATTTTCCATATATTCCTTCATCCATTTAGCTATTTTGATAATTAAATAGAAAAAAATATTTTGCCTGTAAGTTAGGCAAGTAGGAATGCGCAAATTAATTTCAAAATATTCAGCAGATTAGTGATAACAACTTTGTGATCTGTCCAATGTTCTGAGCTGTGAAAGGGTTAAGACGCCCAAACACGTTTGTATACGCTTGATGAGTTGTATTGGATTTCTCAAGCATGAGTTCCTCTAGAGGGAGATTCCGCTGTTATCCAATCAAATACTGACACGTCACACTGACGTTTAGCACAACAGACAGAAACATGGCGGGTATTTTTGCAATTTGTAGGCCAAACAAGGCGACTAACATCGGGCTTGTAAACTCATTATTTATAAACATTAGAGCAAATGGAATACTAATGATGATTTGGGGATTGTGTTTACAATTAAATATGGTAGTTGAATCTGATGTATGGGCATTAACAACTTTGGGTTATGCAAGAAAACATACAACAAATAATAGTCTTAAACAACGCAGTAAGTTCGTTTTTATTGAACACACAATACATTAGGTATATTTTTTAAAGTAAACCCATGCATAAATAAATATACACACACGATCATATAAGCGCTAATTAAGCACACGCAAAGTTACCAGTTACTCTTTTTCACTGCGTCCCTTGTGCGTCCTCAGGGACGCAGAGGGTTAATTTTTATGCGTCCCTCTGTCATTTTTAGGCGTATATACGCGCAAAAGGACGCACATGGGCAACTCTGACTACCATATAGAGGAAGACCAACCCATTGATCTGCAGATCTGCCACGGTGGATGCATGACACACCACCACCAATTCACCATCCTACACCAGTTAGGAAGCCTGCAGGATCATCTTTACTAACTTACCGCACATAACCGCACAGACGGGAGTCCACCCTCGAATATACAGAAACCAGGACCCAAGAAGTCGCATCTACAGGGACAGACCAACATCCGCATTCACTCCACTATCTTCCGCGCCACCACCTGGATATGTGCCCATCGTCCCTTAACATGGCACCGGCCGAGTTATCCTCCCGCCTGAAGTCAGTGGGGAAGGTGACTGGGCCAACTACAGGTGCCAATTTGAAAGAAATCATAAGCTGCACAAACAGATGGACGGATCAGCAAATGGTAGATACTCTGGCCGCCAAACTGTCAGGGAAAGCCCTGCAGGTACTGGCAGATATGGGTTCACACCTCACACCTACATACATAGAGTTGGAAAGCGTCTTGTCTGAGAGATTCGGAGACACAGCATTGGGAGAGGCCAGCCATCTTCATTTGAAGAACCTGAGGAGACGTACGGAAGAGACCCTCCCGGAATTAGCTAGCCACATCCGACTTCTCGTCACAAGAGTGCACACCAACACAAATCATGAGGGAGTGACACATTTTCATCTAAATACTTTAATTGATGCTTTAAGCCGAGAACAGGCCCTTAAGGAAAAACTATTCCTTATGGTCCATGGAAATTTGCAAACTTTCACTGCAACAGCAGTGTAGATAGAAAACTTCCTTGAGAGAGAGAACACTGCTCACCGTCAACTACACCCATTCACTGAGATGAATGATGCCAAACTCCTGATTGCTACAGAAAACACGCACAGCAACCACCGCAGACACGACCACCGCACTGCACCGCACAAAGAACACCCCCAAGAGGAGATCACATGCCCAGCGGAAGAGGGCGTGGCCAGTCCCAGCACTGAGGCCACACCAATTCTCCAGGACGCGGAAACCAGCATAACAACAGCAATAGACAAGCTACGCATGACAGATTTGAAGAGATCACAAAGCAGATCTCCGCACTCACCAATTTAGTCACCACACTTAGCACCGAAGTGGCAACACAGCAGACAACACGCCCACCGCCAAAAGCAGCAACACACGACACAGCCAACCAACATGTGTTTTGGACGTGGTCAGATAAGCAAATCTAATGAGGGGTGTTCAAACCGTCCCCTTCCCACCACACCAGCAGCTGATCAGTGAACACCTTAGCCTGAGCATCCATTAAACAAGACGAGCTACTGATTAGAGAGTCACTCCAGTGCCCCATCCTGAAACCCGGCTCAACTATGGTCTATCAACAACAACGCCAGGTTGATACATCAACACTAACTATAATGAAACCTCAACAATATCAAGCACTAAGTGAACACTGAGTTCACACAATCCAGAGCCTATGATGCGCACTGCATCCACAGCTCGGACAACAGTAGTCATACAGAAGTAACCAGTGCTCCGCATCATGGATCCGCAAAATAATTTCCAACAGATGGTCAACAAAAGTGCATTGTTCTTTTTCGCCTCACACAAACTCCACATGATGCGCTGCCCCCAAATGGCTGGCTCAGGTAGCAAAATGTCAGCACCATTCCAGTCCAATCCAAACTGATGCATATACACATTCACAGTACACACCACAAAGAAACAGACTATCTACATACAGGGCCCCACCACAGCAAAGGAGACTCTCCCGCAAGTACACTGCAAATTCATCTATACGCATGCCTGCTTGTTCGGTGGAATATCTACTAGTGCAACAGTGGACACTGGAGCTTCCATTGGCGTCTTTACCAAACATCTCTATGAGAGCATCCCACCTCATCAGAGACCACCCTTTAGGTCTTCGAGCATATTTTTGCAAACAGCTACTGGAGCCAACGTTCCAGTGCCTGGTGTTGTAAACATCGTAATACAGATAGAGGAGATGCAATTCATTCAGTGAGTTGTCATTGCCTCTATCCAAAATGATGCCCTATTAGGTTCTGATGTTCTCAGAGCCAGTGAAGCAGTCATTCACTGCAGACAACAGGAATTAGACATACACGACCATCGCACACCCCTTGGACTGGAATCCTTACTGTGTGACACATGTGCAGTGAGTTTTGCTTCTACATCCACAGTTGAGCTGGGACAGGGGGGAATTCTATGGGCCACTTCACCACAATTAGGATATATCACACACATAGCCATGCTGGAACCCGACCCTGAATACATGATCGCCTCCCAATGAGCGAGGTCCATGGATGATAGTGGAGACGACCAACATAAATCACATACCATTTCGGATATTCAATGGAACAGCCAATCCTATAACGCGTGTACCAGGCATTTGCTGCAGCCATTTGGTGGACGTGTTTCACAGCTCCCATTACAACTACAACAACAGCAGCTTCTGATGATAAAATGCCAGAACATTTGCCTGACCTATATTTGCGTGCCACAGTTGAACTGGAACAATCTCATAAATGTGATGTACGACGAATCCTGTTTAAATACCAGGATCGTTTTTCTGTAGGAGATATGGACATGGGAGAACATCACCTCATGCGTCACTACATTGCCACTAAGAACAACCGACCTGTACATCAGCCGGTACATCGATTTCTCATACAAAAAAATACAGAAGCACATCAACAAGTGAACGACTTGTTGAGGACAGACAAAATAGAGCCTTCAGCATCCCACTGGGCCAGTCCCATAGTACTTGCAGGCAAGAAATACGGATCTTTGCGGTTTTGCATTGACTACCACCGCATTAATGATCTAAGCATCAAAGACGTGTATCTATTACCTCGATCAGATAGATCAGGAATTACATGCGGTGTCCTGAGTAAAACTTTTCTGTACACTTGACCTGGCAAGCGGATATTGGCAGGTAGTCATGGATGAGGCTGGCAGGGAGAAGACGACGTTCGTCTGCAGAGACGGTCTGTTCCAATTCCACAAGATGCCTTATGGCTTATGCAATGCTCCATGAACATGCGAGTGTCTCATCGAGCAGGTGTTAACTACCCTTCAATGGGAGATATGTCTCTGTTATATCGACGACATTATCTTTTTGAGCTCTTCATTTGAGCAGAATTTGTCCAATCTGGACAAAGTACTAATGCGGTTTCAAACCGCCAACCCCAAGCTCAAACCCAATAAGTGCCATTTCTTCAGACAATGTGTCGAGTTCCTCGGACATGTAATATCCATAGATGGAGTGGCCACGAACCTACAAAAACACAAGCAGTAGCAGACTGACAGACGCCAACTTCCGTAACAAATACTCGAAATTTTCTCGGGCTCTGCCAGTACTATCGCCGATACACCCATCATTTCAGCGAGATTGTGTCTCCCATGTTCCAGATCACTGAAAAGGATTGACCCTTCGAGTGGACGAGTGAGTGTTGAGGTTTCCTTCAGGGCGTTGAAGCACCTGTTAACAACCGCACCTATTCTTTCTCATCCTAACCATAACCTCGTATTCATCACAGACACTGATGCGTCTGCTTATGCAATAAGCACTGGTCTATCTCATATCAAAGAAGATGGAATGGAGCAGGTACTGAGTTATGGTTCGCATACTCTGAATAAGCGGGAGAACCATTATGCAACCACTAAGCAAGTGTTATTAGTTGTGGTGTACTTAGTTAAGCACTACAAACACGTTCTGTATGGATGCCCATTTACACTACATACAGACCATGCCTCACTACGCTGGCTCAGAAACCTAAAAAATCTGGAGGGCCAGTAGAGCAATGGCAGGAATCCATGCATGGCTTTAACTTCAATGTTGTTCATAGGCCTGTCGAGCGGCATGGAAATGCCGATGCCTTGAGCAGAATTGGGCTTGAGGATGAACAAGAAGTGGCCACCACAGTGACACATACAACACAGCCAGGTCCCATATTCCCAGAACCGCAGTGCACAGAATGGAATGCAGCAAAGCTCTCTCATGAACAAACAACAGATGCGCAGAGACGAAGAATATAGGCGTGGCTCCAGGAGGGGGTACATGATCCGAAGGAATCTGCCAGTCCTTTAACTGCGATTAGCAGACTTTTGGGGAGTGCCTTATGTACAATGACATTCTCTACATAAATAACCAGATAATAATTCTTGAGAATTTCAAGGTCATGGCAATGGAACAATTACATGACAACGCTGGTCACTTAGCTGGGGAAAGAGCAACAAAGCAGATCAAACAGAGATTCCACTGGATCGGGGTATGCGATAGTCGCAGGGCTTGGGTCGCCAAATGCGTCCCCTGTCAAAGGTGCGCTGTTGGCCAGTACCACACTGCACCATTACAAATTAAAATTGTGGGTGCACTATGGGAGCGAGTGGCTATTGATGTGCTCGGACCTTTGAATACGATGGATGAAGGAAACGAATGCATCCTCGTATTATCAGATTATTTTTTGAAGTGGGTAGAAGCATTTGCTTTACCGAACCAAGAGGCATCCACTATAGTGGAGGTTCTGTCCAGCAATGCGTTCTGCCGTTTTTGGAATACACTATGAATTACATTTCGGCCAAGAGAGAGAGCCGGTTGATATCCGAGCTCTGCAAAATGTTCCACATAGTCAAAACCAGAACAACACCATATGATCCGCGTGGAGATGGGATGGTAGGGAGGATCAAGTCTCACGGTGATGTTGACTATGGAAACACACCTTGATTGTCGTGATTGGGATCTTCAACCCCCATATGTACTCATGGCGGACCACACTTCAATACATTCCAGGGCGGTTTATACACCTGCTAGGTTAAACTTAGGCTGTGAATTAGCCTTAGCCTTGAATCTGGCCATACACCAAATTCCAGGGAGAACAATTCACCCTAGCTCTATGTAGAGCTCATCCAGCAATGGATAGAACAGTCACATGAGTTAGTAAGAGAAACACGCTCCACTGTACACTGGCGTCAGAAAACCTGGCATGGCCAGCATGTACATGGAGATCCATATGAGGTCGGAAACATGGTTTGGGTTCACGATACACGACGTTCTGCAAATGTGCTGAGTAAACTGAGTTACCAGTGGAAAGGCCCGTATGTGGTAGTAGGTAAGAAGTCGGACATGACCTACCAAATCCGCGCCTCGTATGGCATGACCTCACTCATCCACGTCACTCGTCTTAAACCTTGTGTTAGCAATGACCCGGTGCCAGAGCTCAGACCTGGCAATATGCATAACACTGGTACCCAGGCCGATGTGTCTATGGAAACAGGTATTGCTGAGGTTAGTGCAGAGCACCGTGGTGTCAGTTCAGCCCCTCTCCTACCAAGCCAGGAGTTGGGTGAACAAACGATTAATGCGGAGGACGATGACAAGCCACATAGTCACCCTCTCCCTCCTCAGGGCGGATCTGCCAGGTCTGGGATGTCGTATCAGAAGACGTTCTCGTTTGTACTGTCCAAGGGGAAGGACAGAAAAGTTGTTCCGCCAACCTCTTCCCGTGTCCACCCACTTCACGCTATTATCCCAATTATAGAGTTGCGATAAGCGGAGGTTGAGGCTGCTCCAAACATGACTCCGGCAGCGCGGACCATTTAATGAATAACATGGAAATGAAGAGGCTAGACGAGGCCTTGACCTGTTACGGACAAGAGGAAAACTGTACAGATCGGAGCACCCACATGCCAGGCCACAAAACCGCCGGAACACACCCACACCCCATCCAAGTCGCATCTGCGACACCACCCCCACTCCACTGGCGTCCCTAATTTCCGCCCCGTGCTTGATATCACCCTTCCCATCCCACTCCACTCGTCGTCTATTGACCGTCCATCTTCAGATATGAGAGTGATTGCTGTTTCAGGAGAGGTGGCCTCCCGCACCTCGGTCACCCCTTGGCTGATGGTTGGCATGGAGGCAGCCTGTTCAGCAGACTCTCGGCTCGATATTTACCGGTAATTAACAACTATGACAAAGTACCAACCATCGTGTAATGGGAGATGTCCATCCCCCGTCTAAGAGGCACTCCACTACACAAACGCCTCACCACCCCAGCAACCCCAGTGAGCAGCCAGGACACAACAACAGAAACACAGACAGCCAGGATCAACAGAAACACAATGCCCTTAGGGCTGGATACGTCAAGTATAATTGCCCGAATAGAATACATACGCATCTGGTTATAGGAGGTATAACGGAGACATCTACACAGAATCGCATCCGCAGCATAGTCATCATCAACAGATTAAACCAGCATGCACATATCCTTTGCAACAGAAAAGTATTGTGACACGGAATCCGGAACTGTCCCCATCACATGAATATGGTGAGCGATTTGATCTCCGTGCACTGACATCTGCAATCAACAGACTCGACATATTCCACGTGGGAAGCTGAATTTTTCCAACCACACAACATGACCAACATCTAATATGACACCAGACTCCCCTACATCAGACATCACTACATAAAGGGACCAGAGCAAAATGTTCCGCCATGTGTGCACCGCTTTCTGTAATCATGCGGAGACTACATATACGGAAGGAAAACAAGGTCAAGAACATCACCACCCAAACTGCAAGGCACACCCCAGCTCATGAAGTGACATCAGCAATAACAGTAAACAGAGTGACACCAACTACACGTAATAACCGATTTCTTTATTGAGAGAGGCAGATGACCACAGTCTGTCGTCGGTAGCTAGTGCGAAATAAGCACAGAACATGAAATTCGACAATGGTCTGATTCAAGTTACGACAGCCCCCCCCCCCCCACCCCCGTCTTGGTCATCCTCACTCTAAGTACCCCTTCCCCGCATGTTTAATGCTCAGCCATTACACAGAGAATACATTCCATGTCCGATAAAGTTGTCAACGCAAACACTGCAGTGCCACTCCCCCAACCGCAATACAATTTTGACACCACATGACAGCGCAAGATTCTTCTGCAGAGAACCAGCCATGCGTACCTACAACCTACATCAACACGTCAGAAACATAGACAATCAGGATGACTGTTTCACAATCTCCGTACGACGGTATTGTAACTGTATAACTGAGGTGCGCATTTTCTGAGTTGTACTGTAATAATTAAGTTTGTGTCTAGGTGCGGTGAGACTAGTCCTACCCACAGACGAGGATGCTTGGCAATCTGCCCACCCAGTTTATACAGTTCTGCTTGGCGGGGTTAGTAGACTTGACACCCGCAAGACAAGTATATGTTTAAACCAAACAATAAATTACAGTCCACTAAACTGTTATACTTTTGATTACGTGCTAAAATGTTCTACTGCGTTTATAAATCGTTAGCGCGCTGGCTGGCAAGGCAGCATCAACACTTAAACAGTTTAATACATAGAAGCGAGTTAAAAAAGTTATCTTACCTAGACATCCCGCTTAACAATCAACAGGAGCCAGGATATTATACAAAACGGAGAGAGAGAGAGAGAGAGAGAGAGAGAGAGAGAGAGAGCACTTGGTAAAAACCATGCACAGATAGGCACACTGTTCTAAGGAACAGGTATGTAGGAAGCCATACTTCAACTTTCCGCATCCAATATACATTAGTCAGCAACAACAAATAGCAGCAGACACTCCTAGTTTCCGATCAACCACGTGCTTTCGAAATAAGGAACCATGTGATCAACACCACTTTTTCTACAGAAAAAGCCAAAGAGAATCCACCAATATTAGATTCTTTCTATGCAGGATTAGCACCCCATTACAATCCCAGCCAAAATAATGGCAACCATTCGTGTGTGGAGATTTCATCTCAAAGCTGGTTAAACTCGCCAATGCGGACAAAAGTCAAAGACTTGGCTTATGTATGGGATCATATGGAGAGGGCACACGCAGCAGCAAAGGGGATGCACTGGTGGCATTCCTTAGCTCCAATTGCATATTTACCACTCATACGGCTTTATTTAGGCTATAAATATGCGGCTCATTGTGCTCTTCAACAGCATACAGAAACTCCTACCAAAGGTTACTCTTCACTACATCATGGTAACGTGGCTTTAAACATGGATGCAGCTGCGCAGACATTGTATGAGCTCAATGTATGCGTGTCTCAGTAGGTATGTCCAAACACTGATATTTCCACAAAATTGTCTTTGACATGTCACGAGCCTTTGACACAATTAGATCCTAGATGTACCACGCCAGGCCAGTTGCAATGACGATGAGCTACGACTAGTGAGTCTACTACGTGCAGACAACACGCTGAGAGTATGAATCATGTCAGTGCAGTCTGGTGAGTTTTATACCTCAATCGGCTCCCCACACGGACGTTGGTATATCGTCTGTGGGTGTCACCTTTTACCTTGCTGCTGCATTTAAATCCGTGTGGGGAAAATTGCACAAGACCACCCCCACCAAGTGCCCACATTGGGTATGCCACTAGAAATGGAATATGCCGACGACGTGGACTACATAGATGAGGAAAAGAAATCCCTTGACGAACTTCTCCAAATCGCTGCAAGCAAACTAAAAGGTGAGTATCTCTTTAGGAATGAATCCAAAACAGCATTCAGCCACATATACCTATCTACAAAGCGTTAAACTAAAGAAAATGATGATCCACTTCGAGGCGGCGAACAATGGAGGAAAAGTACAATCCTGAGCTCGTTGCTGTGCAATACTGCTGGCATTCCTGGCCGCTGTGTCATGGAGTACATAGCTTCCCAGCCCTCCTGGAAGCTATGGATTCGTAGATCAACGATGCCCTTGGTAAACATACTATGTATATAGAATGCAACTTGCATCTCTTTGATGCTGTATAACAGTAACAGCTAGGCAGCTCCAAAGGCAGCTCTAGACACACTTGATGTCTGCCACCGCACACCCCTATGCAACATCACTGGACACCGATGGCCAGACAGAATAATTTCCAATGATGTGCTATACAAGATGTGTAATACATCGCCGCTCTCTGCAAATGTCGACCAGCACAGATCGCCCATGTGTGGCCATGTGCTAAGGATGCCAGAAGACACTCCAACAGGGAGAGCCTTTGAATTCGAGCTACTGGGAGCCGGCAAATACAAACCAGGCATGGACGCAATTGCATAAATCTGAGGTGACCTCAAGAAAGCTGGACTCTGTAAACTCAAATCAAGGATGGGCCTGAGGAAGCTAAGGGTTTCGACTGAGGACAAGACACAGTGGCCAAAAGCGAAGACTGACTTATTGCAGCAACATCGCCTAGTCCAATTAGTTTCAAATTAAGCAACAACATCTTTATTAAATAGTACAGTCATACAATTCCTACAACAACGTTTAGTCTGTTATCAATTATTCGTTCGTGACAAACTTATCCTCCGCCATTCATGACATAAATGCTGATGGTATCATCATACACGTTACGCAATTGATTATGGCGTCATATGAGTGATGGATAAACTGGAATCATCCATTAACTTGGGCAGGGAAGATTCGTGAAAATGTGGCATAGTTCTTGTGTTGGGAATTACATTTCTTCAACGTATTCTTCCATTTCATTGAGTCTGTATCCTAGTGTATCCTATTAAAGTTATCGTGTACAATAAATGGCGGTGAATTGCACGAGTAAATGAGTGCATTTATGTAGTCTAACAATAGTCAACAGTACATTCGATGGATGAATCCATTCTTTCGGTTACGTGTATGACGTCATAATCACTTACGTCATATGTAATTAGCATAACTTATCCGTCATGAACCTCGAATAGTTTTAACACTGGTACCCATGTATACACCTAGGTGGAGAGAGACAAGAGGCGAAGGAGTCTGCCTTTCTGTCCACTGATTGCTCGTCAAATAGGCACCTGCCTATTGTGCAGGATTTGAACGCCGCCTGGCTGAGTTGGATGTTTATCAGCCGATCACGCTAACACCCATCATACTAACATACGCCCGCTCACATAGTTACGCCGTTCGAAGCCGTACTTGCATATCTGTGATAGCTCTATGTTGACTGCCGGCTTTCACGCCACCAATCAGATTTCTGCCTACTTCAATCTAACTAGAAATCTAAAAATAGAGGCGTGGCTTCATGCCATTGTCGATGGGGAGCCCGCACGACGCGAATTTCAATCTAAGTGATTGACAGTATATTAGTAGAACGACAACAACCGGGCAATTTGATTGTGCGGACGTTGACTGACTTCATATAGGACGTTTTGTTAACTTAGCTCGATAATCATTGACCGCAAGCACGGTACTCGATACAATGAAGTGGGAGGGCGAGGATCGTGCAATAAGACGATGGCTAACACTGCAACCAATCGTCTCCTCTAGTTTATTTGCAGCCGGAGAAATGACGCCTTTTAAATAATTTACTACTGGAATGTTCGAAAAAAACTCCGCACAGGTGAAATCCAATGTCCTCCACCCGATTTACCATAACTAACATAGCAGTGTTATTATACGTTATCGAGTGTATTAGGCCTATTATTTTATGTAACTTTTGGTAGATTGACTCATTTACTTGAATTTGTGATATAGCTGTACAGTAATTATGCGGATAGGCCTACAATATATATATATATGCATGCATGGCATTTATTGAGTTCAGCAATTGTCATCTGTAAAACAAAATGTAGTGCATACACAGTTTATTTTATTTTCTCTTCATAATGTGCAGAATGTGCTTAAGATTGTATTGAGCAATGTCCATTTGCAAAACAAACTAGAATGCACAGTCGATGGCATGGTGTTGAGTAGAAGTCCTTGCCACACGGTCCCTGGCCAATGTATGGGGGAGCTTGTTTTGAAATGTATCTATGTCACACACCCACCCCACCCCACCAGTTCACTGATAACATAAATATGAGTCGGAGTATACCTTGCAATGGTGTGGGGAACAGCCACCTGTCTTTTTCAAAATGGCATACCGTAACCATTTACCGATTATATCAGCCGAAATTGGCTTCTATGGTGGTCTTAAGAAATATCCATTTGCAGACTAAGATAAGAACATTTTTGAAAATTTACCAATGAAACGCATGTCTCGATAACCGAGCCAGTCATTCCACCCGTAGATTTTCAAAAATAGTCTTTTCTTGGTCTGCAAATGGACATTTTATATGAGAAAACTGATATAAACTTGGTACGTATCAAACAAACAATGACATGCTTCATATCAAATTCAAGCGTATTAAAATTGAATTTTATCTCGCTGATAATGGGATATGATGCTTAAGTTATATCCACATATACAAATCGTTAAAATACAAGTACACATATTGATGCTATGCAGCAAAACGAAGAGCCTGGTTCCACTTTTATAAGTTCAGAAGTACAATATATAAAACATTAAAGGTGCATATTCACATCAGAATGATTGAAAATAAAATTGTTAAAATTGCATACTTTTATAAGTTTTAAATTATGTGCGTATGTGTAATGAAACGAAACAAATCTTAACATATGATGATTTCATTCCATATAAATTAATATAATTTTTTAAGTTGAGAAATTGAAATAGAGGCTCGTGGAATGGAATCATCATATGTTAATATTTATTTCGTTTCATTACATATAGGCTCCCAGTTTAAGCCTGTACAAGTGTATAATTTAAACAATTTTATTTTCAGAAAGCTTACTGTGAATATGCACCTTTGAAACATGTGTAGCATATTATATGTATTCAACATGGGTGGTTATATTACATATAGTCAATGGAAATAAGAAGCTTATTCTATGCATGTACTATTCTCTATTTATGCTTGTAAAACTGTGTGAGTTTAAGGTGGAGTTGGTATACAATAATATTTGTCTATATATCATTTCTCTCAGATAAATCGTGTGGCCTATAGTTTCAATGTTCGTGAATGCAACTTGGGGTGAAAGGGGCGCATGCATCAACAGTAGGTCAATATGTTCATGGCATAGTTAATGTTAAGAAAAAATTTATAGAAGTATCTTTATGTTTGGTGACTGAAATTAACTGTAATAGAGAGAACAACAATACCGATAATCGATAGATTCCGTTGTGCTGTCTGTTTGTTTGTTTGTCTGTTTATTAATTTTCACAAATCTATCGATGAGTTCCGTTGCATCGTCTGATTGTTTGTTTGACGATATTCAATCCTGGCTGAGCTAATATATCGGCATTGCTTCACCCTATTGGGACTTAACTTGGGCACATGCTTCCTTATGCCAATATGATGGATTGCAATGACAGTGAGCCCATGTGGTCAAACTTCAAGGTCATTGTGACCGTGGTATAAAACCATATCTTTTACACTTACATTTTTGTTTAGATCAACATATTGTCTTATATCTCAATATGTGTTAACCATAGTTGGGTCTATATCAATGGTATGTAGCACAATGATGGGGAGCTCATGCGGTCAAAGTACAATATCACTCCAAACTTTTCAAGATTTTTGTTGAACTCAACATATTGGTTTAAATCTTAGGATTGGGTAACTTATTGGGAATAAGCTTGGACACCCGATTCCTTATATCATACTAATGGGGCACACTGATGTTGAGGTTATGGGGTCAAAGGTTACAGTCATTTTGACGTTACTATACAACTCTATCTTGTGCGGTTAAGATTTTTACTTAGCTCAATGTAATGTCTTATATCTCAGGATTGGTTCACGCTATTGGAACTACAGCTGGACACATGCCTCCTGATAAAAACGGGATGGAGTAACATGATATTGAGAACATGAGACTAAACTTCACGTACACAGTGACCTTGGTAGCAAAATCTTTTACCTTTACGTTTTTTGTTTAGCTCAATATATTGTCTTATATCTCAGAATTGGTTCCGTTTCCTGGGTCTGAACTTACACACATGCTTCCTGATATCATGCGGGTGTAGCTCAATGACGGGGAGTTCGTGAGGTCAAAGTTCAAGGTCTCTTTGAGCTTGATACATAACTACTTTTAATAGCTATGTTTTTGGTTTAGCTCAACAAATTGTCTTAATCTCTTCACACGATTGGGACTAAACCTAAACACCTTCTTCCTTAGATTAAAGGGATGAAAGGGATTGATATTGAGCTCACGAAGTTCAAAGTCAGTTTGAACTTGGTATAAAAATATACTTTTTACGATTATGTTTTTCGTTTAGATAAAAAAAATATCGTCTTATATAACGCCATAGTTTGAAAGGTTTAGGACTGAACTTGGATGCATGCTTCCTAGAATCAAGGGAATGACTCCCAGTGATATTGAGCTCAAAGGTCAAGCTCATTGTACTATTTGACTTATATAAAATGCAGACCAACAATACAGGTTGATTCTTCTGCTTAGGTTATTTTGTCTTTATTTCAGAAATAGACACATTATTTGAACTAAGCATGGTCATTCACTTACCTCAACCAGCCACGGCAGCACAAAGACATCCATGCTCTGTTCAGTCTATTGGAACTAATCTTGGCCACATGCTTCCTTATATCAAGAGGATGTAGTGCGTTGATGGTAAGGTCATGATGTCAAAGTACACGGTCACTTAGAGGTTGGTATATCACTTTTTTACAGCTTTTGATTTAGCTCAACATATTGTCTTATATCTCAGGATTTTTTACCTTATTGTATGAAACTGGTGTTCATGCTCTTTAATATCAAGCGGATGTAGCGCTATGCTGATGAGATCATGAGGCTAACATTCAAGGTCACGCTGACCTTGCTATGTAACTCTATTTTGTATGGTTAAGTTTTATATCAACATATTGTCTTATATCTACACATGGCTTCACCATATTGGGACTAAACGTGGACGCCTACTTCCTTATACCAAAGGGATGTAGCACAATGTTATTGAGCCAGAGCAGCACACAGACATTCAGAATTCTGAGGTCAAGGTAATTATGACCATGATACAAATCTAGATTTGTATTTGGAAATGAATAATGCCAATATTTTCGCCAATATCCCCTTAGTGTAACACTGATGGTTTGTCTATTTCTCTGTTTGTCAGTGTCCAATCTCGGCTGGGCTAATATCTCGGCCTTTTTCACTATATTGGGACTAAACTTGGACACATGGTTTCAAGTATCAAGGTATTGAAGCACTAACTGTACTGCTAGATTCTTCTTCTTAGCTCATTTTACCTTTATTTCGGAATACGCCTGGTCAATCTCAATTTCAGCTATCTCAACCAGTCGTAGCATCACAAAGAGTTCCATACTCCCGAGGTCAAGGTCATTGTGATCTTGATACAAATCTAAATTTGCATTTGGAAATACATAATAACAAGTTTTTCGCCAATATCTCATCAGCGTGTTTTATTTATATAATGATCAGTTAGTTTACATCTTGTGGTGTAGGATTATTTAACATCTCAACTATTTTAGTGAAATTAAATCCAATATACGCTGATAAGAAGAAAGTTCGGATCTTAACATGCGATCAGCAGTTTTCTAGTGAATTGTATGTTAAAACCATCCATGTGTATTGGACTACCCGGGTGTGTTGAGTTGAGTTCACCAGAAACTATTCGCCCATACACAAAGGATGGAGCGAGAACAACGACAAGATGTAGAGCAAAGCCGGCTGCTGTAATATAATAACAGACACCCCAGAAAAAGAAAAACTGGAAGACGAGCAACAAGGAAGATAGGAAATGAAGAATAAGTCGACAAAATCATATGCACAGATGAAACAATAAAAGCCGGCGGGTAAGGATAAGGAAAAGAAAGTTAGGAAGAAAAAACTAACATATGGAAGCAGGTCCGAGGAAGATGACTCTTTCTGTCTATTCTGATGACAGAGTTATACATATTGTGGACCCGTGCAAAGTGGGTTCAATGCTTAGAATGGAAACTGGGACGATGAGCAATGCACCTCAAATGATACAGGTTGTTACATGTGTGACATTTGTTGCTCGATTAGTTGACATTCATTTGTTCTTTACATGTTTTAAAGGTGCATATTCACACCAGAATGATTTAAAATAAAATGGTTAAAATGGCATGCTTTTATAAGCTTAATTATGTGCATATGTGTAATGAAACGAAACAAATCTTAACATATAATGATTCCATCCCAAATAAATTAATATAATTTTTTAAGGTGCGAAATTGAAATAGGGGCACGGGCCTCTATTTCAATTTCGCAACTTAAAAAATTATATTAATTTATATGGAATGGAATCATCTTATGCTAAGATTTATTTCTTTTCATTACATATAGGCTCACAGTATAAGGGTCTAAAAGTATATAATTTAAACAATTTTCTTGTCAGTTATTTTGTCTGTGAATATGCACCTTTAATCGTTTAACGGATTGTCATAGAAGCAATTATACAAGCTTGTTATTGAATAATTGCATCTTGTTAGACATTTATTTATCCTTTTTCAGATCATGCATTTGCTTAATATGCGTCAGATAGTGCCCGTCACCCACCCACAGCCGGCCCTCCTCTACATCCCGCTGCGGTACAACGTGACACATCACAATGAACCTTTCCAATGTATTCATCCATCTTATACGCCATACTAAAATACGTGACGTGTAGGATGACTTCATAATCAATTACATCATGGATGCCTCGCTTTAGTCCGTCTTAAATGCTTAATGGTCCGAGTCGCTGGATGAATTATATGTCTTTACTATTTAATAAAGACGCTGTCGGCTATTTTGAAATTACTTTAACTGGGAGCTGTCACCAACCTGTTTAGTTTTCTAGAAATTGATATTCATTGAAGTCAGGTGTCGGTCGATCCCAGCATAATCGAGGCGCGGGTGGAGCTTAACAAGAGATGGGCGGGGCACACCTAAAGCTCGAGTGGTCCATTACACACAACATTATCTCTATCTTAGATTAAATTGATGGTACTTCATTAGTTGTATAATATTATGAAGTGTGTATGTACACTCTACTGAATCAGCAACCCAATCGATAATGAGCATTAAAATAAATATTATTATCGACTAAAAATATTCCCCGTGCACGGTGTCCCCAGTCTCCCGTACAGATACCTTAAAATTGCATGGACATGGAATCGAACCCACAACCGGCGAGAGCGTCTTGCATGATAGCCCACAAACGCTCCCACCACACCAACGCCGCAATTCGATGTCAATACCAAAATACTATAATGCTATGACTACTTGTATAACTTAATATTGCGATTCGAGTAATTTGGGGTTCAACGTATGTCTATCGATTTCAACACACACACACACCTCGGCAGTCTGACCTTAATTAGAGCTGGGCTGGGCATAGCTATGAATGGCGCATTCAATAAGCAACCTCCGAAAGAGACAGGTTAGAAAATGTATAAAAGTATTTATGTCCTTTTAAACAGAAGAAGCTTTGGTGTCAGTCGCATACGGATGAAAGACTAGAGAAAACTGAATTGAGCTGATATTAAGCAAGTCAAGCCGGTTATCACTCTATAGCAAAATAAAAGACGATACAAATTTGGACGATACAAACTTGGACTGATACTTCACAATTCTACCCCACCATGATGCTATAACGCTATGTCATTTTATAATGCTATGTTGTCACCCCTTAAAGAGAGTCCTCTCCAGGTCTGAATTCGTCTGCAAATAGACACTGACTAAACAAATATTTGCGAATTATTTACCATTACTGCTGCAGTTGGGACAATTAAAATCCATATGCAGAACAACAGAGTGGAAATTACAGTGATAAACTTACAAAATTCGTTGCATATTCGCCGGTAACTAAACATCAACTAAGCAAAATTTTAATTAAAAAAAGATTACTACCAGGCTTAATTGATAACAATACCGTTTTGCGCTGTTTTTGAGGCCGGTGAGGCAATAGTGCGTAATCGTTGAATAACTCTTTGGACCGAAAGTCCAACGCACCAAGCTCCGCGAGGGTTATATAAATATTATGTTGGGTATTTTGAACCTAATTTGACCCGGAGCAGGTTCCTGTCGAATTTGTTTCAAAATTCTCAACAGCTTACCTGTATGACTGTTTTAAAATTGAAATTCTGGGATGTCAGTGTTAAAAGGGTTAACACTCATCATCCAAACTGACCTGTAGTGGTCTTAAATTTCTCATCTAGTCTTAAAAGCTGCATATGCTAGCTAAGCTAAATGTATGCCTATTTGTTAATTTATGGGGACTTTAACTAACTAGAACTGTAGCCGCCATTTTAGATAGATATTTGCTGGCGCCATTATTTCAGACTCTATTATCTTCATATTCTTCGTATAAAACCATTCTCGTAACGCTAATGCTAGTCATTATTTTGCTGGCTTTCAAGGTGGGCTCATAGTAAGCATAGCGTAGTACAATACTAATACTATATTTCCTATGGTGCAAGTGACAACAAATATATTTATAACAAGTTTACTGTAAACTGCTGCTGCCTATAGCAGCGACAACTTTACATCAAATTCTTGTCAATATAAGCAGCTGACAATACAAGTGTCACTAGATAAAGAGTTGATAACAATTTGGCTGAAAATCGTCGATGCAACAACTTTCAATCACATTTTTCTCAAAATAATCAGCAGTGTTGTCAACGTTGCACGATTTGCTGAATATATTTGGCGCATATTTATTGACAATCATTTCTTACTCAGGCAGCAAAAGCGTTGACAAAACTTTCTCGGAATAAGCAGCGGACTTCCTGTTTTGTTTTCGAGCAAGTGCATACACAATTACTTAGGTCTATAGAGGTCATGTGCTAAGGATGCCAGACACCAGCGCGGAGAGCCTTGGAATTCGCCCTACTCTGAGCCAGCAAATACAAAGCCAGGATAGGACGTAATTGCATAAATCTGCTAAGCGTGCTACGAGGTGATCTCAAGAAAGCAGGACCCGGTACGCGCGACTCAAGAATGGACCTGAGGAAGCTAAGGATTTCGGCTGAGGACAAGACACAGTGGACAACAGCGAAGAAGGACTGATTGCAGCTGTAGGATGTGTCCACTACTACAGCCGCAGAATACAGTAATCATACATATATGCCTTTTTCAGAGTGAAATATGCTCACAAAGACCAAGCAATCCACCAGCACGTGCACGATCACCTCTGACATGCCTACCGTGAATAGAATACAACTCTTACCTCATGATTGACAATGAACAGAACTTTCGAGTATATCTGAGACTGGGTCTTGATTCCGTATATCATATAGGGATAACTTATTGTGTAGGCATTTGTTAGCTAACAAAAAAGAAAGCCAGCTGATTATTCTGAGAAGAATTTGACAACGCTGTTGCTGCCTGAGTAAGGAATGAATGTCAATAAAGTTGCTCGAAATATCTTCAGCAGGTCTTGCAACATTGACTGCCCTGCCGATAATTTTGAGAACAATTTGATTGAAAGTTGTTTCATCAACGATTTTCAGCCAAATTGTTATCAAAACTGTGCCTATTAACAATTGTATTATCAGCTGATTATTTTGATAACAAGTTGACGGAAAGCTGTTGCTGTTATATGCTGCAACAGCATTCGGTAACCTTTTATAGAAATATGTGTTGTTACTTGCACCATAGGAAATATAGAACTAGTATTGTACTACCCTATGCTTACTATGAGCTCGCCATGAAAGCCAGCAAAAGAATGACTAGCATTAGCGTTACGAGAATGGTTTTATACGAACATTTTCTCAACGGCGAAGACAATAGAGTCTGAAATAATGGCGCCCGCAAATGTCTGTCTAAAATGGCGGCTACAGTCCAAGTTCGTTAAAGGGTCCATAAAGTAACAAATGGTCCTAAATTTAGCTAGGATATGCATCTTTTAAGAATAGATGAGAACTTTAAGGAATGTCCATTTGTAGCCGTAGAGAAGACTCCTTTAATATAATTTACCACTGGAATGAGACGTCAGTAAATGCTCACAAATATCTCTGCGCAGGTGAAATCCAATGTTCTCCACCTGATTTAAAGCAAATACCATGACAGTGTTATTATACGTTATCAAGTGAATACGGCCTATTATTGCATCTACCTTTGGTAGTTTGACTCATTTACTTGAATTAGTGAGATAGCTGTATAATAATTATGCACTGGACCTTAATATACATGCATGGCTTGTATTCAACAATTTGTTAAACAAAATATAGTGTATACAGAGTTTATTTTATTTTCTCTTCATAATTTGTAGAATGTGCTTAAGACTGTATTGAATTTATTCTTTTTTTACTATATAGTGTACGAATTGTATGTATGTATAGCAATCCATAGGCCTAATAATAGTCCGACCTGAAACAGATGGTGCCATAGGCAACAGCGGTTTCTGGTCAAATTATTTTCTATCATGATAAGATTGATAACACTAATGAAGATAGTTGTAATAATAATAATAATACTAATAATAATAATAATAATAATAATAATAATAATAATAATAATAATAATAATAATAATATACTGTATCTCTATAAATGTGTGGAGTTTAGAGGAAATAAACCATTAAAAAAACTGAACAATGTCCATTTGCAAAACAACCTAGAATGCACAGGCAATGGCATGGTAGTGAGTAGAAGTCCTTGCCACACGATCCATGGTCAGTGTATGGCGGAACTTGTTTTGAAATGCTGTTCATGCCCCCCCCCACACCCCACACCATGTCACATAGTTCCCCCAACACCCCGCTGCAGAACAACGTGACACATAACAATGGACCTTTCCAGTGGATCCACCCATCTTATGCACCATAATCAACTACGTGACGTGTAGGGTGACGTCATAATCAATTACATCATGAATGCCTTGAATTAGTCCGTCTTAGATACGTAATGGTCCGCATTGTACGAATTGTATGTCCTTAACAATTAATAAAGACGCTGTTGGCTATTTTGAAACTAATTTTACTGGGAGCTGTGGCCTACAGCTTGCCTGTGTAGTTTTCTGGAAATTGATATTCAGGAGTTCAGGGTTCGGCCGATCCCAACACAAGGCAGGTGTGTGTGTGTGGAGCCTAGCTAGGGATAGACGGGGCATATCTAAACCTGGAATGGTTCATTAAGTACAACAATATCTCTGCTATTTTAGATTAAGGCGATGGCACGCGATTAGTTGTATAATAGTATATAGTGTCTATATACACTATGCAGTGTATATGCACATGTTAATGCAAACTAACCTAATCCCTCATGCGGTGCGTCAGTCTCCCCTACAGCAACCTTAAAATTGCGCTGACAGGGAATCGAACCCACAACTGGCGAGAGCGCCTAGCATAATAGCCCACCAACATTCAACCACACCAACGCCGCAATTCTTGCCGCGTTGGTGAGGTGGAAGCGTGTGTAGGCTATGATGCTAGTGTAGCACGGATCGACCGGATGGGTACCGGCCATCCCTGCAAAGCTGGGTACGGACCGGCCATGCCGGCTTCATTCTAAAGCGCACCAACCTGGGTAGAGCAATAAGCGTATGTAAGCCCTATATTAGAGGTTTCTTGTTAAAAATCGGCTAAGTCCGATAGAACGCTTGGTGCGCATGAGTGTACGTCAGAGCTTCCCTGCCAACACGTCTCGGAATTGGAAGCGAGTAGGTACTAGTAAATGCTTATAATCTACCCGTTCTGATTTTTCTTGGTAGCAATCAGGACCAGAATTAAACGAGATTTCCAAAACTTTAAACTATTTTTAGATCAGCCCAGAAATGGCTGAGTTATCGTCGAAGCTCCCCGCTAAATTATACTCTGAATATTGCTATAACGTCGTAGCTGCGTGTATATATTAAACTAAATATAAACATCTGTGTACACGTGGTCGATACGTCACCAGCATAGCGGCAGGCTTTTGGCTGGCGCTCGGCCGCTGATTGGTTGAGACGCTCAGCCCTGACGTCACAGCAAGTATAACAGGGGTGAAAACCCAGGATCAGGAGCATCACCGGCGTGGAAGCCGTCCCTCGCATGACGATAGGACCACCTAGATATCGGATGTGAACTGCTGACCCACCAGTGATCTTCGACCGATGTCTTACAGATCCCAGCACATCTGCGATGTTGGACGTCCTCGGTTTCCACAGAATTTTGGATACTCCCGGACGGCCATCTGGTAGTAATAAACTAAATTTAAAGTTATACTTTCTGCATCTGGACATTCCTAATGCATCTTCTACGGAAGGGGCCGTGCGGGCCCGAAATGTAATCCTATGGGATGTAGAGCTGTGGTGATTCTTGGTGGACGACTCGCTGGATCTGCCAACCACGCTGAAAAGTGGACACTAAATTCCGCACTGCATGTCGTGTGTGTTTTAATTAACCTTTCGACTACAGTCTGATGGACTTTGCTAGATGCGCCGCAAGAGCTATGTGACGCACTCCGCACCGTGTGCCTAGTCCTGTATCTGCTTAACATTATTATGCAGCCCTCTCTGTTAATGGGTAACCTTTAACTTTATTATTCCCGTCGCCTGACGGAGAACTTTCTCACATCAGTATAAATTATGATTTAGTTATAGAGACTATCTAATAGATGCTGCTTCACTGATCTGTTTCACTGTCATGAGTATGCACGTATCTACCCTGCTTGGAGGAGTCAGCTTGCGGGTCCAACCTGCGTAGACAAGCTGTGGAAATCACCTGCGAGAACCCCTCCCGCGCCAGAGAACATGTCAACTCATGCTATGCATATGTTAGTGCCTCAATTTCAGTAACATAGTAGCCTGTTCCGTACCGACGACTATTAGGTACTCAAGTAACTATACTATTGTATATCTAATTATTATTTCCGTATATGGCACTAATGACTAATAGGTGCCTTCCCGGTCTTAGGATCGCAATTTATAATTCCTTTATCACTGTTCATAGTATCCTGATTTACAGTAGGTGCTTTAACTAACCGCACCGTTTAGATCTTTCAACCTGATATACTACCACAATAATTTAGATAAATTGTCATCGTCCACTGCATTGGTTAGTTGTATATGGCAGAGAGCCATCTCGTTGATATGTTTTGCTTAATCATAGAAAACCTAGACCGCAATACGCTAGCAAATACGAAACAGCAACATTTATAACCGCATCACTTATTCCTACCATCATTAATTTTACACTGAAGTCGCTGACCATGTTCGAACAGTTTGCGCCTGGCAGGTTACTGACTAAACCTTACTATTCAGCTCAAATAGGATAGGTTTGAAGTGGTTAGGGACAATCTCTTCGTTAGGAGACATATAGTGCATGCCTCTTTTCCGGCTGTTGCGGTAATGCAGCCCCGCACTCCGGCAAGGTTGTGTAAAATTGGCGAAATACCTATGGTGTCTCGTAGATATTAAAGTTATTGTCGCTTCCCATGATCCACTAAGCCGCATATCTTCTTAATTGTTTGGATGTCCCATCAGCACGTTGATCTGATCTGACCCTGGGAAACTATCAGAGATTTCCGAGCGGTGATTGTTAAAGTTCTGGTTTACATACATCTCCCTCGTATCCTCGGATACTTGTTAGCTAGATAACCCTGCCAACGAAGGAAAGCACTGCGAAAACATATAGTCTTCTTCTTCTTTTCGTTCGCTGATCATACCGCCAGTCCTGTAAGTGGCTATCGACATGATCATAAGCGTTAAGTGCGTGGATCCATGGTTTATTAGAGTGCCCCGTGCGGCCTGGAACCTCCGTCTTCAGCACTCGAGGTTTCTGTCAGGGTTACCTCACCCTTAAAACATATAGTTATAACTGTGAGTTTGATAGGTTTATTTTACCGGCCCACAGTGCATATCTGGGCACATTGGAATATAATCCTAATGACAGTTCAAAAGTTAGATCCATGGGAAACGGTGACGGACAGGATGCGCATCTCCATCCAACTCATCAGAGTGTCTGGGAAGGATTTTGGAATCCGCCATGCCCTCATGGGAAAGATGCTCGCGGGGGACATTCGCCTCTCTACCCGTACTTTAATGATATGTCAGTGATCACACTTGTGTATGTGAAATGTAGCCATTGTCCAGGTGATGTTTTATGTGGTTGCGGAGCAAGGTATCCGGATTCTCATTAAATTCGGATGCGTTGCGATATAATATGTATGCATACCGTCCATGGAGGTAGATGCTCTTCAAAGTGAACTATGGGAAGCTAGGCGTCTGCGCCCATTGGACAGCTGTATTTAACGATAGGTAGGAATCCCTGCCACTTGCGGCCAAAGCTATTTTTCGTTTCTAACACTTAAATGGTAGGTTAGACTGTAGCAGAAGGCCGGCATAAATAAAGCGGCATCTACCAATGCAGCAACTTGGAACTACATAAGATGGTGACATGGGAATTCTTCGGAAATCGCTCGTTCTGCCTTCACGTAAACCTGTACGCATCACGTTAATTATGGCTTCACTAGGATTTTTCAGCACTTAGGATTTTCTGATGAACAAAAGAGTGGCCCTTTTTGCCAGCTCTTTTCCTCTGCTTCGGCGTTGAAGGACTTTTCCTGTGACAGAGGCCTGCGTGAGGCGCTTGCCTCTCACAACGGCGAGAATTATTGTGATGGAGGCCTGCATGCATGAGGCACCTTCCTCTCACAACAGCGAGAATTCCTGTGATGGAAGCCCGCGCGAGGCACCTTCCACTTGCATCATCATAGAAATATTCGGTGATGGAGGCCCGCGTGAGGCACTTTCTTCTCACAGCAATACTGTTCTCTCTCTGTATGTTAGGGGTGTATTAACATATATTAAGTTACTCATTGATCTCCTATGCGGATGCTTCTCTTGCGGGGATAGCTCTGCGGATTCAAGGATCTGTGTGGTACCTCCGGCGACACCACGTAGAAAGGAGACCAGCTAGCTCTATATTGTGTATTAGTGTGCTCATATTACTGTCAAACGATTGCCCCTGTTTGTATAGTATTTATTTTTATTCTAAGCATATTATTCTAGTTACTCCATCTCTAAATTAGTATGGAAAGACACACTGGTGACACAAACAGTTGGGACGACACCATGTGGTTCAATCTCAGCGGCAATGGTCGCACGGCCCCACTGGAACATTATTGTTCCACCGGCTCTAGAGGTTTGTCAATGTACTTTGTGGAGAGATGGCACATGGGAACCGCAACACTGAGATCTGTAGCTAACCAGCCATCCTGGTCATCATGCACTTGCGGTGCGGTGGGCGGATACTTAACGGCAGACCAGCATGTACTCCCGCGAGCTACAAATGGTACCCAATGTGGGGCTCGAACAAGAAGTGAACCCATGCCTACACTCACCAACCGCGACTTTCAGTCTCCCTCATCCGACAGTCAATTTTCCCTCGATTTCGAGGTAGCATCATATGATGAATGTACTGTTCGCGTGCTCACCGACGATGTAACAAACTGTGTGGAACGACCAGCACCACCATGACACGAATTCTCACCGATCAGCCAGGTGACATTTCGTGATGCCTTGCTGGTAGGAAGTCAATACATCACCTTATCGGATCTCCATGATAGGCTACCACCATATACGCCGGATCACGGACAACCACAACAAAGACCCCTACAGGGGCAACTACCGCCTTCACGACGATTATGTTCACCTACGCCATCAATGTGTGATCAGTGGCTGGATACTCATGTACCATATCTGGTATCACCTCCTTTTCGCGTGTCATCTCCGTACTATACACCGCATCAGCGATACGAACTGGAGGATACGGCTACATCATTCCAGCAATGCATCAGACAGTGCACACATCACGCACCTCATTCACGTCAGTCACATGCACCGCCTTCGTACGAGGAATACATTTCACAGCAAAGGGAACATCCACGCCGTCTACACAACACGCCTCCACCAGTCTATAGACGTACACCTGTCTATGGACCTGCATCAGGGCAGTATTCGGCCGCACCAACATACCGTGCAGCCCGTCATCACAGAGAATCGCCTTCCCGAACGCATCAGCACCGTCAGGGACATCGACGAGCAACATCACCACCGCCTACATGCTGACCCACATCCGCATTCTCATCAGTTTCGCCAGCACCACCACCATGTTTTGCTCCAATTATTTCTCCAAGTGTTCATGGCCGGATCATTCTCCGCCCCGCCCCCCCCCCCGCCCCCCCGCCCGAATTTAGCGGGGAGACTGATTGGGCTAATTTTAAAGTACAATTTGAAATAATCAGTAGGAAAAACCAATGGAGTAGTCAACATATCGGAGAGTATTTTGCCGCAAAGTTTCCCGGAAAAGCTTTGCAAGTTCTGGCAGACTTAGGCACAGACTACACACCATTTTACACCGAACTGGAGAACACGTTGTTGGAAATGTTCGGCGACACCGCCCTCGGAGAAACAAGTCAGCTTCAACTGAAGAATCTACGTCGATGCTCGGAGGAAACATTGCCGGAATTAGCGAGTCGCATCCGTCGTCTTGTTACCTGTGCATACCCCAGCACAAATGTTGAGGGTGTAACACATCTACATTTCGATAGTTTCATAGACGCGTTGAGCGGAGCGCTAGACCTCAAAGAAAAACTGTTTCTCATGGAGCATGATGGCCTTCAACAACTGACAGCTACCGCAGTTCAGATCGTGAACTTCTTGGAGCAGGAGGAAAATAATCGCCGACAACTGCATCCAATAAATTACATGAATGATGTTAATGACGCAACCACCACCGAATCAACTACTTCACCTGCAATCGCCACCAACAACGAACAACACACACACACTCAGAAAACCCCAGTCAATATCACGCATCTAGAGGGAGCGGGGGCCACAACAATGCCCAAGGACGCGGGAACAAGCACAACAATAACAATAGACAAAACATGCATGAACGATTAGAAGAGATAACCAAACCGATATCCGCACTCACTAATCTCGTGACGACACTCAGCACCACAGTAGCAACACAATCCACTACTAGACCGCAATCAACCACAGCATCAGCACCGCCACCAGACACGTGCTTTGGATGTGGTCAGCCAGGCCGTTGGAGGGAACGATGCCCAAACTGCCCTCCATCTACAACCCCACTCCCTGACTGACAAACCCTGTATCCAGAGAATCCGTCAAACTAGCACGGGCACCGATTACAGAGCCACCGTCCCTACAACCTGGCTCCACTGCGGCCTCTGTACAACTACGTCAGGCGGCCACACATACTCGTCAATATATTTCTACAACATCACACACTCACCCGCACCCGGCTTCTTCCATGATTGTGCCTATGATGCACACTGCATCCGCAATACTGCCATCCTACCCCTGCTGAAAAAGTGACCCAACATTTTCCGCTTCTACACAACCTTCTTTCCTATGTAAAACGGCAGTGGTAGGTTGTCTCACCTCTGCTGAAACCATGTCGCACCGCCAAGGCACTTAACACCTGGTGTCTTTTGGTGGTTTGTAACTCACAGCCTATTACCGCTATGTCACCAACATCAGCAGTGATTCCGAGGAAAGCGCCCACTCAACCATTTGGATCCGCAAAATGAAACAACGGACAAAGAAAATGAATGTTCCCCAATACCACTGCTTCTTCTGCGCTTCAACTAAACATCCAATGGCATGGTGTAAAAAGTGGCGTGCTCTGTTAGTCCTTATCCGTGAACTTGAGAATCCTATCCGCACTGTAGTATACACCAACATAGCTCACACAGAATTAGCAACAACACCACCACCACTGCTGCCCCGATCCCGTCGTCGCACAAGCAATCACAGCAGCAGCGATGATGAGTCAGCCCTTTCCACACTCAGCCACCAACTGCACTCAAGGAAGCTATCTAGAAACAAGCCGAATACATACAGAATGATACCGCACCACCAGCCCTTACACAACTGCTCTCATTGGAGACACTTCCGCAGGCTCACCATAAGGTGCCATATAAATGTGCCTGTCTGTTTAGCGGAATTTCCATCAGTGCCACTGTGGACACTGGAGCGTCTATCACTGTCTTTAATAAGCGCTTATATGAGAGCATGCCGCTTCATAAAAAGCCACCCCTTGGGCCTACGAACATCTTTTTACAAACAGCTAAGGGAGCAGATGTGCCCGTGGCTGGAGTAGTAAACCTCATAATACAGATAGAGGAAATGCAATTCATACAGCGAGTTGTCATCGCCTCCATCCAAAACGATGCTGTGCTTGGTTCTGATTTCCTCAGTGCCAGCGAAGCTGTCAATACATTGTAAGCAACAGGAATTAGACATACACGACCGACGGATACCCCTTGGACCAGAATCATCATTATACGATATGTGTGTGGTGATATTAGCTACCACCACCACAGTTGAGATGGGATTTGAAAGGATCTTGGGGGCCACTGCACCACAATTAGGAAACAACACTCACACCGCCATGCTGGAACCCGACCCCGAATATATGCTCGCCTCACAATGCGCCAGTCCCCGCATCATCGTGGACCATATTCCATTCCGTGTATTCAATGTCACTGCGGACTCAATAACACTTGAAGCAGGAGTCCATTGTGGCCATTTGGTGGATGTGATATCACTGGACTCAGCTCCCACCACAAGCACCACAACAACAACGTCTGGTGAGTTGCCCAAACATTTACATGACCTATATTGGCATGCCACAGTTGGACTGATGCAATCCCAAAAATTACAGATAAGAAAATTACTTTACAAGTATCGTGATAGTTTCTCATCAGGAGACATGGACCTCAGAGAAACACATCTAGTACGGCACTCTAACGACACCGGAAACAACAGACCTGTGCGTCAACTCGTTAGACATCTCCCGATTCATAAGGAAGTGGAGGCACACCAACAAGTAGAGGACATGTTGTGGACCGGAATAATTGAGCCCTCAGCATCCCTCTGGGCCAGTCCCATAGTACTAGCAGGCAAGAAGGACACATATTTGGGGGTTTGTATAGTCTACTGCCGGCTTAATGATCTAATCGTCAAGGCCACTTATCCCTTACCACGGATAGATCAGACCTTAGATTCCTTGTCCCGGGCCAAGTGGTTTTGTACCCTTGATTTAGATTACGATACTCGCAGGTAGCCATGGATGAGGCTGATATGGAGAAGACCGCATTCGTTTGTCGCGACGGGATTTTTCAATTCCTCAAGATTCCCTGTGGTTTGCGCAACACTCCGGGAACTTTCGAATGTCTCATTGAGCAGGTATTAACTACCCTCAATGGGAAATCTGCCTGTGTTACATTGATGACGTAATCGTTTTTGGACCCATATTTGAGCAAACTCTTTCCAACTTAGACACTGCTTTCAAGATTCCGCATGGCTAACTTGAAGCTCAAACCCAAGAAATGGCATATCTTTAGACAGAGCGTCGTGTTCCTGGGACATGTCATATCCGGTGATGGAGTAGCCACCCAACCATCAAAAACGAAAGCCCTGGTGGAGTGGCAAACACCTGAGTCTGTCACGGAAACTAGGAGCTTCCTTGGGCTCTGTCAATACTATCGTCGATACATCCGTCATTTCAGTGAGATTGCATCACCTCTCTTCAAGATCACCGAAAAAGATCGACCTTCGAGGGGACGAGTGAGTGTGAAGGGTCCTTCACGGCGTTGAAGGCACTCTTGATGACCATCCCTATTTTCGCTCATACTAACCCTAACCTCGATTTCATCCTGGACACTGATGCATCAGCTTACGCTATTGGCGCAGTTCTATCTCAGGTCACAGAGGATGGAATGGAGCAGGTACTGGGTTATGGCTACACACTCTATATAAAACAGAGAAATATTACGTGACCACCAAGCAGGAACTACTGGCTGCAGACTACTTTGTCAAGTATTATAAGCACTTTCTGTATGGCCGTACATTTACTCTCCATACGGATCACGCTTCCCTACGCTGGCTCCATAAGCTTGAAAATCTAGAGGGCCAGGGTGCGAGGTGGCAGGAATCCCTGCAGACTTTTAACCTCAATTTGGTCTATAGACCCGCCAAACTGCATGGAAATGCCGACGCCTTAAGCAGAATCGGGCTTGAGAATGAACCTGAAGTAGCCACCACCATGACACATACAACACAGCCATCTCTGGTGTTTCCCGAATTGTGGTGCACAGAGTGGAACACAGAGAAAGTCGCTCACGAACAAGCAACAGACGCGCAGACATGAACTATATACACGTGGATCCAGAAGGGGGTACGCCCTCCCCCGGGAATCTGTTACACCATTATCAGCAACAGCCAAGTACTATTACCACCGGCTCGAAAAATGCCATATTCGTGATGGCGTTCTCTACATTAATAACCACCTGGTAATTCCGGAATGTTATTGTGAAAGGATATTACAGCAGCTGCACGATAACGTCAGTCATCTGGCGGTTGAACGGACATTGACGTGGATAAAACAGCGATTCAACTGGGTCGGAATTCGCGATAGTGTAAAGGCATGGGTCACCAAATGTGTCGCTGTCGCTGCTGTTGGCCAGCACCATTACGAACCAGTATAAGTAAAACTTGTGTACCATGGGAGCGAGTGGCTATTGATGTGCCCGGACCCTTGAATACGATGGATGATGGAAACAAATACATCCTCGTGTTGCAAGATTATGTTACGAAGTGGGTGGAAGCATTCACTTTGCCGGACCAAGAGGCATCCGCAATAGCGGAGGTATTGGCAAGCAATGTGTTCTGCCAGTTTGGAGTGCCTTATGAGCTGCACTCCGATCAAGGAAGTAATTTTGAGAGCCGGCTGACCTCCGAGCTCTGCAAATTGTTTCATATAGTTAAGACAAGGACAACTCCATATCATCCCCGAAGTGATGGGATGGTGGAACGATTCAACCGCACCCTGGCGAACTGAGAGGGATAGGCTACACGAAGCGTTCACTAGAGCAGACGGCAGTGGGCCCACGAGGGTCTGGGGGCACATGAACTCGGTGCTATAGTGCAGAGGAGATACTAATGACCTCCGTGTCTAACGAAGGATGAATTAACATCCTACTGTGGTACCGTCTAGTCGGTGTATTGTTCGGGCTACTGAGGTTTTGGTTCATCCGATCTCAGCAAGTGCGCATGTGTTGTAGGGGGCGACAAACCTCACCCAGGGCAAACTAGACTCTGCAGATGTATTGTTTGCTCTGCTAGAGGGGCCTGCAGGCAAGGCCGGGGAAAACAGTCAAAGTTCGTATGCTGTTGGCAGATAGATACAGATCAGACCGTCGGTTGCCCTGAGTATGATCTCAGATGGTGATCACTATCGACTGGGTCGCCGGCCAGTCATCTTGATCATGTCAGTTCATTGACCATTTTCTGGTTGTGTGTGATCAAGATGTCTTAATGTACAGTTAGGCCATAGCAAGCGTTCGTATTGCGAGCTATGCCTCCCTTGATCAGAGGCCATGAAAGGTTATTCTTTTGGAAGCCGGAGGGTATATGCATGGGAGGAGCATCACATGAGGAGATCGAGGACTATGTTCTTCAATCATGTTTTTATAAGCATGTTTCTCGATTGCATGTTAGACTAGTGTTCCCTGAATGATGTTCCTCAATCATGTTTCTTTAGAGCCGGCTGATCTCCGAGCTCTACTGGGCATGGTCCCCAATCTCAAACGTATATATGGGAAAGGAACCTAGCCTAGGCTGCATTCCTGTGTAAAGCGCTGAGCAACGTCCTGTGATGGAGACAGACCACACACCACGAAGGCCAAAAGGTGTATAGTGGAAATGCTTACTAAGGAAACATGCCTTGATTGCCGAGACTAGGATCTACGACTCCCATATGTGCTCATGGTGTACAGCACTTCAGTACATTCCAGCAACTCTATCCATGGCACACCTGTGTCAGAAAACATGGCAGGACCGGAGGGTGCATGGAGATCCATATGAAGTGGGAAGAATGGTTTGGGTACACGATTCGCGACGATCTGCAAACGTGCTGAGTAAACTGAGTTACCAGTGGAAAGGCCCCTATGTGGTAGTAGGTACGACATCGGACCTGACCTACCACATCCGTGCTTCGGATGGCCTGACCTCAGTCATCCACTTCGATCGACTTAAACCCCTTACCTGAGCTCGGACTGGGCGTTTCATGTGGCACCGGTACCCATACAGATGTCTCCCTGGAGACAAGTATTACCAACGTTAGTCTAGAGCACTGCGGTGCCAGTTCAACCCTTCTCCTACCAAATCAGGAGTCCGGTGAACAAGCAACAACCACTGGGGAGGATGACAAGATATGTACTCTCCCTCTCCCTCCTCAGTGCAGGTCTACGTGATCTGGGGAGTCGTATCTGAAGACTTTCTCGTTTGTGTTGTCCAAGGGGAAGGACGGAACAGTTGTTCCACCGACCTCTTCCCATTCCCAGCCACTTCATGCTATACCCCCATTATAGAGTTACCACAAGCGGAAGCTGAGGCTGCCCCGGGCTGCGTTTCTTTTGGGGTGGAACATGTAGTGAATAGCCTGGAAGTGCAGAGGCCAGGTGAGGCCTTAGCTCATTTTGAAGAACAGCAAAACCGCACAACTCGGTGTACCCGACCATGCCCCAAAATCGCGCAACCACGCCCCAACCAAGGTGCTCCCCGCCCATATGCATCACCACCGCCCCATCGGCAACACGTGTCTCTTCTCTATGTTCGGACACCATATGTCCCATCCACTTCACACACCACTCGTCAATATTATTAAGAGAGCAAGATTCCCACAGTCTGGCATCCGCTATGAGTAGCAATTTGCTACTGAAAAGTTGAATTCGATAATGGATTGATCCAAGTTACGACAACACCCTTCTTCGTCATCCGCGCTCTAATGTAACTCTCTCCCGCCCACGGGCTCAGCCATTACCGAGCGAAATACATCTTGTCCGATAAAGTTGACACCGCACTTCATTTACTCACTCCCCCCTCCCTTGAGTAATAAAAACGTCACCCTTCACAACAGCGCAAGATCATCCGCAGATAACCAGCCATGAGTATCAATGAAAATCACCAACACGACAGAAACATAGACACTGAGAATGACTGCATTCAGAATCTCCATACGATGGTATTGTTATTGCAAACTGTGGCACGCATTTTCCGAGCTGTATTATAATGAATTAAGTCTGGTCTAGGTAGGGATGGGACTTGTCCTACCCACAGAGGAGGATGATTGACAGTCCACCAACCCGGAAAACACAGTCCAGCTTGGCGGTGTTAGTATACTTAATTTCCGCAAGTAATGGATCTGTTTCTACCAGACAATAATTATAGACAGCTATACTGTCCTAATTTTGATTATGAACACCATCGTTCTACCGTGTATACAGATCATTAGTGCACTGGCTGATGAAGCGGCATCAACACCTCGACAGTATCATATCAAGGAGAATTTCAAATATTCTTTTACGTACATATTCCCGCACAAGATCGACACGGGATGGAATACATTCTTATAGACAAAACAAAGACGCATGTTTAAGATCACGCACATATAGGGACGCTGTTCCAGTGAACAGAATTGAAAACATATATTTCCGTCTTTCGCATCAACGACGAATATTCATCAGCATCAACACTCCACCATTACATAAATATTGCCTACGTTTCTGATCAACCACGTGCTTTCATAACAAAGAACCACGTGGCTGTCACTTCTATTTCCAGTACATTGGATCAAACGCTTTAAACACAAGAGCCGCCCAAAACGCGCTGCTTCCACAACATGATGGAGGAGGTGAGAGAGGGGTGAGTCGGGGCAATTGCCGCTGACGTCACTGCGCTCTCCCACACCCCACCGGGCGCTCCAGCCTGAAATTAAACCAGGCAAGTTTATAAGCATCCAATCTGTGAAACCTCCTCACACCAATTAAAAAGGGAGCCTCCACAGGAATAAGTAGTTCCGAGTTTTTACGTTAATCAGAGACTTGTTTTTCCATCAAGTAGGGACGAAAGTGATATACATTTCTTCCTATGACTATAATTACTCCGTTTACACGTGAGGAAAAGTGTATGTGTTTAATAAATCAAAACTGTTCTTTGCCCTGTAGGTGGGGCTTAGAATACACCTTCCGTATCCTCTGCATGTCGTAAGAGGCGACTAAAGGAGGTGAGGGTGAGGTAACCTTGACAGAAACCTCGAGTGCTGAAGACGGAGGTTCCAGGCCGCACGGCGCACTCTAATAAACCATGGATCCACGCACTTAACGCTTATGAGCATGTCGATAGTCACTTACAGGACTGATGGTATGATCAGCGAACGAAAAGAAGAAGAAAAACTGTTCTTATGGGGCGTGGCCGAATCACACTAGAACTTGTGGGTGTGGTCATCTGCCCTCTGTCACCAAAAAGCATAAAAGGAGGAGATCGCGCACTGAAAGTTCGTCTTCTCGTCAAACACGACACAAGGGAAGAACAAGCATTAGGCTACTTTCGTGTCACAAACCAAATTCTGCTGTTTGTTTTATTATTAATTTATCACTTCTATTATATATTACTTAGCCTGGAAAGTTATGAAGAGCTAGGAAAAAATTAAATTAAATTAGAGTAACGTGCTTCCTACGAAGAAGATGGCCAAGACTAAACGTACGAAATGGCGACAGTCAGATTTCCCACACTATCGACCAGCGAAAGTAGCCACTGCATCCACAACACAGCACGTCTTGCCCCACTACGCCACCATCGCCACCATCTTGATGGAAACATCAACATCATCAGCACTGGCAGCAACTGCAGCGATAGTTCCAGCACCAGCTGCAGTTTCCACACCGGCAGCACTCGCAGCAACGCCACCGTCCACATCACGCACGGCAGCAACATCAGCATCTGCATCCGTAATCGGCCAGCCCATTTCGTTAGTTATAACGACGTCCACGCCAGAGCCAGTGTTACAGGATATTTCAGATAGATCTACATGTCCTGGTAGCCTTATCGTTGACGAATAAATTAGCCTATTAATAGCAATCCCGACCACCACATCCTGAACCAGCATCACCGCACACACATGCAGCAGCAGCACGCCAACGGATCCAGCAATACGGAAGACAACAATGCCAGAACGTCCTTATACCAGGTAGAAACGTATAGCATATTCCCAGGCAATCCGGGCCATGCCAAGGACGACCGCAAGCAAAGTTCTGAGGTTCATGAAGATCCGGAAGCTATCTGTCAGCATCGCATTCGCAACAGCATCAGCCACAGCATCCACAAAAAGCATCACTGTTCCGACGACCACTCATATGTTTAACAGCACTCAGCCCGCTAACAGTACGAACCACACCGACCACATCAACCATGACAGTGATGTCTGCAGTCACCACGCCACTGCAACTTCACACGTCACCAGTCATCATTTCTGGCACCACCAGCGCATCTATGGACAAATCAGCACCGTCTTCTAGCCATAGCCTTCCAGAGGTGAGCCTGCATAGTAGTGATATTTCGGCAGTGGAGGATCACCCGCCACGTCCGTCTTATACATGTCACGGTACCCAGACTCGCTGGGGCAACTTGCCGCAGAAGTTTGTGGACACTATTGCTGAGGTTACAGCAGGAGTTATCAGTAGTTGTGCGGAACACGGAATTCATTATTATGTTTATTTTTAATATACTTTTCTTATTATTATATATGTTTTTTTAAATTGAAACCACGTCCCTAGGCTGACTACGGTCATCCTACACTGCTGCACAATATTCTTGCATAGCTGTGTCTCACTATAAACTAATCGCTGCGGATTCCTGTGTTGTAAACATGGCATGTGCAACGTAGGTACACAGCACCCATAGCGAATATGTCGTAATCCCGTCATGCAGTCTCAGCTACACTGTACTGCCTGATAAACTAGTCGTTTTACTTTATTGTTATATCTTATTTTTCTTATTATTTGTAAACTCCGCGTCAGTACGACGGGGCGGATTTGGGCCAGCGAGAGCTGCTTGTGCGGAATCCGCACTGTATGCATCCATTCATATAATCTGGATGCATACCTCTAATATATATATATATATATATATATATATATATATATATATATATATATATATATATATATATATATATATATATATATATATATATATATATATATATATATACACCTGTGCAAAAGTTAAGCACCACCCTATTTTTACGCACATGCGAGGGTATATTCATGTGCTATGAAGAAAGCAATTGCATAAACATTTATGTACCCATCCATCTTAGTGCAAGAGGTAATAATGCAACTAGAGGAATGCTGATTATGATGGTGGGGAAACACTGTATGTTTTTGTTTGAACTTGAAAACGAGGCCTGAATATGGTTACGCTGACAACTATTGCCCTACAGTTGACACACGTGGCTAGATTGCCATTAATGGTGTCTGAAAACGAAGTTTAACATCTGTGCACGAGTTTGAGACTGTCATTATTAATACCGGGTATATTCACCTTGTGCCTGGATGACGGCCTGGACACGACGTCTCATGCTGGTCACCAACCGACTGATACGCCATTGTGGTATTCGTTGCCATTCAAGATGGAGTGCGTCTGTTAATTCCTGTAGGTTCTGCACAGGAGGATCCCTCCTTCTCACCATGTTTCCAAGAATGTCCCAGATATGCTCAATAGGGTTCATGTCAGGGCTCCTTGCTGGCCATGGTAGGGTTTCGATGGCATTCTGGCGGAGGTATTCATGCACAGCTCTAGCACGATGTGGTCGGGCGTTGTCATCCATGAATATAGGGTGGGTTCCAGGTGCATGATTTACAAAATGAGGGACCACAACTCTATCCAGTATGGAATCTTGATATCTTTGTCCATTTAGTGTTCCAGGTACAGTCAACAGATCCAGCTTACAATCAAATGAGATGCACCCCCATATCATAACGGAACCTCCACCAAATGGAACTTCTTCCATGATGTTACGTTGGTCGTACGCCGTGCGTCTGGACCTCCATACACGAGTTCGACCATCTGTGGCATGAAGCAGGAACCGACTTTCATCGGACCAGTGTACCCGTCTCCAGGATCTCATGTTCCAGTGTCTTCTTTCGTTGCACCACCTCAGATGCTCCTCTTTCTGGTGTGCAGTGAGGAGAGGACGTCTGACAGGTCTCCTAGCTTTCATGCCAGCAGCATACAGTCTCCTTTTGACGGTAGACATTGACACTCTATTGCGCGTTTCCCATTGCTGGCTGAGCACTCTGCTGTTGGTGAATGGAGATCTCCTAACAAGGCGTACTAGGGCTCGATCATCACGGGCAGTAGTCTTCTTCGGTCTTCCAGATCTAGGCCTGTCCTTCACCTCGTTAGTTTGCCCATGTTTTGCAATCAAACGACTGATTACAGTATGGTTAATGTTCAGCTGTCTGCCAATCTCTCTGCATGACATACCAGTGGTATGCATGCCTGTGATTTGCCATTTCACACGATCACTTAACCTTCGTCTTGCCATAGCGGTTCACAATCAAGAGCTAATTCTCTCTGTACAAATAAACCACGGTCATGAACACAAAATGTCTAATCTTGTCGCCTAAATCTGTATGTAATGTTCTACACCTCAAACTTGACTTTTACATAACTGAACACGTGTGCTGTTTCCCGCCACGCACGGACATCAAACGGAGTGAAGTCATGCATGCATGTTCATTTCGTACTTGTAAATTATGTCAGCTAACGCGGGGACAAAAAGTATGGCAGCCTAGTTGTACCATCATGTTTCTACGTTCTATTGTTTTTGCTGGTGCTTAACTTTTGCACAGGTGTATATATATATATATATATATATATATATATATATATATATATATAAATATATATATATATATATATATATATATATATATATATATATATATATATATATATATATATATATATATATATATATATATATATATATATATATATATATATATATATATATATATATATATATATATATATATATATATATATATATATATATATATATATATATATATATATATATATATGCATATCTATGTGCATCCCTTTATTTAACCGGGATGCACTTTGTAATTAAAAACTAATCTGTGACACTCTGTCGGGTATACATACAAAATAATGTGTATACGTTTTAACTGTATTGTAATTGTGGTACATTGGAGCCTGGGTGTTCTCTGTGGGAAAATATTTATCCGCACCCAAAGAGAATACGCATGCGAGCTATTTTAGAGATCATTGTCTGCCTAATTTAATAAAGCGTGCACCGTAACATTAAAACACACACACACAAGAAAAGACCTGGAAAGATAAGTCCATGTCAAAAATCAAAATCGATGTTATGCCTCCCTCCCAAACTCTTTCGCACACTATGCGCTTTGTCCTATGAACTCGCATCTCACACGTGACTACACCTCTCAGGCTATGCGCCTACCAGGTAAGTCTATAATTCCCACCTAGCGTGCTTCCGTGTGCTCGATCCATGATACGTGATCGTTTGCCATGGATGTCAAACTAGGAGGGGGTTATGTAGCATGGATTGATTGGACAGCTACTGGCCATCCCACCAAGGCTGGGTACGGACCCGCCATGTCAGCATCATTCTAAAGCAGACCCCCTGGGTAGAGCAATAAGTGTATGTAAGCCCTATACAAGTGGTTTCTTGTTAAAAGTCCGATAGAATGTGTGGTGCGCATGCACGCGCGTAAGAGCTTCCCTGACAACAGGTCTCGAAATTGAAGTGAGTGCTTACCTATAGTGTACCGAGTAGGTAAGAGTAAATGCTTATACTCTATCCGTTTTCTTGGTACCACTCAGGACCATAATTAAACGAGATTGTAAACTATTTTTAGATCGGCCCAGAAATGGCTGAGTTATCATCGAAGCTCCCCGCTAAATTATAGTCGGAATATTGCTATAACGCCGTAGCCGCGTGTATATATTAATACTAAATATAAAGATCCCGCGTGCACGTGGTCGACACGTCACCAGCACAGCAGCACGCTGATTGGCTGGCGTTCGGCCGCTGATTGGTTGAGTTTGGATACTCCCGGACAGCCATCCAGGAGTAATAAACTAAATTTAAAGTTAGACTTTCTCCATCCGGACATTCATAATGCAACTTCTGCGGAAGGGGTCGTTCGGGCACGGAATGTAATCCTACGTAATGTAGAGCTGCAGTGAATTTTAGTGGACGACTCGCCGGATCTGCCAACCACGCTGAAAAGTGGACACTAAATTCCGCACTGCATGTCGTGTGTATTAACTTTTCGACTACAATCTGGTCGACTTTCCTAGATGTGCTGCAAGAGCTATGCGACGTATCCCGAACCGTGTGCCTAGTTATGTATCCACGTAACATTAGTATATAGCCCTCTCTGTTAATGGGTCACCTTTACCTTTATTATTTCCGCTTCTTAATATGTGGACGTCCCACCAGCACATTGATCTGATCCGACCCTGGGAAACTATCAGAAGTTTCCGAGCGGTGATGGTTAAAGTGCTGATTTACATACATCTCCCTCGTATCCTCGGATATTTGGTAGCTAGATAACCCTGCCTGCAGGTAAGCACTGCGAACACACATCGTTATGAATGTGAGGTTGAAATTGGTACATACTCCTAATGACAGGTCAAAAGTTAGATCCATAGGAAACGGTGACAGACGAGACGTGCATCTCCATCCAACTCATAGGAGTGTCTGGGAAGGATCTTGGAATCCGCCACGCCCTCGCGGGAAGGCCGCTCGTGGTGGATATTCGCCTCTCTACCAATACCTTAGTGATATGTCAGTGATCAAACTTGCTTGTGTGAAATGTAGGCATTGTCCAGGTGATGTTTTATGTCGTTGCGGAGCAAGGTATCCGGATTCTCATCAAATTCGGATGCGTTGCGATGTAACATGTACGCATACCGTCCATGGAGGTAGATGCTCTTCAAAGCGACCTACGGGAAGCTAGGTGTCTCATATTACGATTCACCCTGTTTGTATAGTAGGCATTTATATTTTAAGCATATTATTCTAATTACTCCATTCTCTAAATTAGTATGGAAATGCACACCGGTGACACAAACAGTTGGGACGACACCATGTGGTTCAATCTCAGTGGAAATGGTCGCACGGCCCCACCGGAACATCATTGTTCCACCGGCTCTAGAAGTCGGTCTATGTACTCCACGGATAGACGCACATGGGAATCGCAACCACGAGATCCACCGCTAACCATCCATCAGGGTCATCGAGCACTTGCGGTGCAGTGGGCGGATACTTAACGATGGACAAGCGCGTAGCCCGCTAGCTACACTAGGTGGTCTCGCCGTTTGTGGTTTCGATTCCCTGTCAGTGCCAGCATATCGTAATGTCAGGACCACTTGTATAACTTAAAATTGGGATTCTTGGGATTCGTATATTAATCGACTTCAACACACGTACCACAGTAGTCTAAGCTTAGGTATAGGTGGGCGGGGCATAGCTATGAATGGGACATTCAATAAGCATCCCTCGACAGACACAAGTTAGAAATTTTGTATAAGTCTTTATGTCCTTTAAACAGATGACGATTTAGTGCCAGTCTCATACAGATGAAAGACTGTAGAGAAAATGGAATTGAATATGATCAATTTAAAAAGAAGTGCAGCGCTGATATCAGCAGTCAACTGGTTATTATTCTATAACAAAATAAAAACCGATACAAATTTGGACCGATACTTCATAATTCTACCCCACCGTGATGCTATAACGCTATACCATTTTATAACGCTATGCTGTCAACCCTTAAATATAGTCGTCTCCACGTTTGCAAATGGACACTGACTAAGCAAAAATTTGGGATTTATTGACCGTTACCACTGCAGTTGACACAAGGAAATCCCATATGCAAATTAGTTATTGGCACTGGGAGGTGGATGGGAACCGAATGAAGCCAGCGTCTTTGTGATATATGTAATTGTGTAGACAAAAATATATCCCTGAGTACGATACTACAAAATACACAATAGTAAAAATCAAAAGGGCTAATAAACATGTGTATATTATTAATGTGAAGAAAAAGATATAACTCATGATGTCGAACAACATAAAGGTATGCCTGTTTTAATTTAATATTTCCTTTTTACTTAATCTTTAAAACATGTTAATGTGATAACAACCTGTAGATAGAATTAATGACAAATATTGATGCTCAGTTAGATTTAATAATATTATAATACTAACACTGAAATAGGCATAGGTAGCAAGAAATTTCAGTCAAATTAGTTTCAAAATTGTCAACGATATGATTATTACATAATAGAGAATGTAATGCGTTGGCACTTACATGACATGACATACTATCGCTCGAGGAGACACAATGGTGGCGCTCATTGTACAGTAAATCAGATAAATTGTCAAACGTATAAGGGAACGTGACAGGATATACATGGCATGGAATCTATACACCATACTCTATTTGTACAAAAAACATGTCTGAAGAGCTTACCATCCCTTTAAATTGTAAGGCTTTTTTTTATTATCCCAGATATCACAAAAAGCACAAACAGCACAGAGGGCCTGTATCGCTCACCTGGAACATCTCTACATGAGGAATGGCTTCATTTATAAGTAGAATCCAAGGTTTTGGACAGATTTGCAACAGGAACAAGGATGCGTCCTACTTTTCCACTTCATTAAATTGCTAATTACGTTTCATTTCCGTTTTGTATAACACATCATCTAAACTGCCGGGACGTTGATTAAAGTCAATACCACTGTAAAACTGGGGATCTGGGATTAAAGTTAATTTTTTGTTTAAACAGTGATAGTGTTGATGAATTTTGCGTACTGGTATCCAATTGGTTCCATAAATTAATCGTTCTTGGGAAGAATGAACGTCTAAATACTTTTAGGTGTGCTTGTTCCTCCTGGAAATTGTGTCTATTACGTAAATTATAATGAGTGACATCACCAACATGGCGGGGTACTAATTCTTTAAGGTAGTTCGGGCACTCTTCATTTATTATCTTTTTGTTTTTCCGTCGTATTTTTAATTCCTCTAAGCCTGCCTCATCATACGGTGCAGAAAGTGGGGTAAATTGAGACAGTCCAGTTATAACACGGAATGCTTCCTATTGGAAGCTCTTCAGCTGGTTAGAATCTCGTTCTGTACACCCGTCCAGGATTTCAGAACCATATTCAAGAGTGGACGTAGATAACACGGTATTCCAATTGAATCTAGGCCATTTTGACGAAATTTAGACGCTTGGGGGCGGTCATATTGTCCATTGTTCTTTGTGACTGTGGCAACAGTTAACTTGGTAAACACTATTTTTGGATTCAGCAGATTCTAATTATGCAAGAAAGCGAATTTAACCACTTTTCAACCAAAATGCCCCCCACATTTAACATTCATGAACATAGACCTACTCTATAATATTGCTCTTTGATGGCATGAAAAAAGCTAAAAATAGCAATATATAGTTTATGTATGTCATAGTGTATTATCTGAAACGGATAAACATATGATGTGATGTTTCCTTTGAACATTTAACTGTATCTATCAATAAAACTATGATCAAATGGATGGATCCGATCTGCAAATAAAGTATATGACGTCGTACTCGAAAGTATATAAATCGATCCCCAAGGCAGGTAAAAGTGGACGATGCCTGGATAGAAATGGGCGTGGCATGGCTAGAATTGGCTATGCCCCGGTCATTTTTAGCTTTGCTGCTCCGATTCCTAGCTATGCGCCGCCCATTTCTAGCTATGCGCCGCCCATTTCTAGCTTTGCCTCTCCCATTTCTAGCCATGCGCCGCCCATTTCTTGATACGGCCACCCATTTCTAGCTATGCGCCGCCCATTTCTTGATACGGCCACCCATTTCTAGCTATGCGCCGCCCATTTCTTGATACGGCCACCCATTTCCAGCTATGCGCCGCCCATTTCTTGATACGGCCATCCATTTCTAGCCATGCGCCGCCCATTTCTTGATACGGCCATCCATTTCTAGCCATGCGCCGCCCATTTCTTGATACGGCCACCCATTTCTAGCTATGCGCCGCCCATTTCTTGATACGGCCACCCATTTCTAGCTATGCGCCGCCCATTTCTTGATACGGCCACCCATTTCTAGCTATGCGCCGCCCATTTCTTGATACGGCCACCCATTTCTAGCTATGCGCCGCCCATTTCTTGATACGGCCACCCATTTCTAGCCATGCGCCGCCCATTTCTTGATACGGCCACCCATTTCTAGCTATGCGCCGCCCATTTCTTGATACGGCCACCCATTTCTAGCTATGCGCCGCCCATTTCTTGATACGGCCACCCATTTCTAGCTATGCGCCGCCCATTTCTTGATACGGCCACCCATTTCTAGCCATGCGCCGCCCATTTCTTGATACGGCCACCCATTTCTAGCTATGCGCCGCCCATTTCTTGATACGGCCACCCATTTCTAGCCATGCGCCGCCCATTTCTTGATACGGCCACCCATTTCTAGCTATGCCCCACGGATTTCTATCCAAGCTTTGCAAACATTGTGCACGTTTAGCAATCGATTTATATACTTTGAATCCTGAATTCTCAGAATTATCTATACAAGTAAGCTGTTGAATATTTTGAAACTGATTTGCCTGAGAGTTTCAAGTTATTCAACATAATATTTATTAAATGGTAAATGACTCAACGCGTACAGTTGACGGACATTCCTCGCTCCATGACGGAGTTATAATGATGCATTAACATGGTGACATCAGTCTGCTTGTGACGCGTTTGATTATGACATCATCGAGTTGAGTGGCAGATCGGACCACTCTATTAACTCGATGTGATTTATTTTTGACAAGTCATTGAATCTAACGAACATACTGTAACCACGTAAAGCAATGGAGGATTCCAGTTTCAGTTGTGCCCACCCACCTCTAGCTAAGGTCCACCCACGCTTTTCCCGTGCCCATGGACTCTCTCAATATCAAGTATTAGAAAACTATACAGGCAAGCTGTTGAATATATGGCAGCAACACCGCCCAGCCAAATTAGTTTCAAACTAATCAACAGGTTGTTATAAAAATAGCAAAAACATACAATCGATGCAATTTCGAGAGATTCATGACGTAATTGATACCGACGTCATCCCACACGTTTCATTGTTGACTATGGCGTCACATGAGTGATGTATAAACTGGAATCCTCCATTTGGTGTTTTAGGAATTCATCTGATGATGCTGGCCAGAAATATTTACGAATGACTCAATAACTGTTAAAATCGGTTCAACAGTGTGCTGAGCTTGGCTATAAAAAAAACCTATGGGACATTATACTAACCGGTTCCCTGTGAAACTGAGGTATCTAGACCATCGATATCAAATGATAGAGAGACCTGACAATCACCCATCTGTTCTCGCAACTCCTGCATCAAAGGCGCCAGAGATGTATACCAGCAATCAGCAGCAAGAATTACACGTAAACCCTGATAACAATTAATAATATTCTCCTCATCACAATCGTCGTCTTCATTGTCATCATCGACATAGTCGTCGTCATCGCTGCCGATGCGGCCATCAGCAAGTGTCATCGTTGTTGCTCTTGCCATCCTCGTTGTCGGCTTCGTCGTCGTCGTCGTCATCATCATCATCAGTATCATCATCATGCCGGCTGGTGCGGGGATGGCAATGGCAATATTGACAGCAGCAACGACGATAATGATGAAACAGTATAACGATAACGTCGACGATGGAGACGATGACAATGACGAGAACGAGACATTACCTTTTCTTCTACCCAAGCGACTTGATCTGTTTCGATTGGCCATCCTCTAATTCTAATCTGTACCACGCGTGTACAGTCGAGCAGATCTTCCTCTACTGCGCGTCGGAATGACGTACTATGCATAATCTTCGCTCCATACAATTCGCCTCGAGCGTCACAATGAGCGCCCACATGCACCAAGCCCACCTTGTCATATTTATTCTGAAAATACGTTATTCTCTTTCTTAATACAGTATACTACTCTTGTGTCAACAGCGCCGCAAATTGCTCAAAGTACTATTAATAGAAATTAACACTTTAATGGTCGAAACATTCCATGAACACGAAGACTATTTTCTTATACATTTACCAGTGAAATTTACAAACAATCGCTTCCCCAGGACCTCTGCAGAGGCCGGATTTTGGAAGGCTTGGCCATTAAGAAAAGGTCAATGGTCAAGTATATTGAAATTTCTGCTTAGTTAGTGTGCAATTGCGGGGCAAGAGGGAACTGTTTCTTGAAAATTGACCACTGGAATGACCGGCTTGATATTCGAGCTAATTATTCTAGTGGTACAATTTCGAGAAATGTCTTCTCTTGTCCTACAAATGGACATTCGTCAAGACCACTGCAGAGGCGCTTTGGCCAGGCTGATCATTCAAGTGTTAAGATTCAACATTCAAAATTATTTATGTCATGGTTAGTATACTGAACCGCAAAAGAAACGCCGTATCAATTGAGAATATCAAGAGCTATTATAGCTTTATTTTGAAATGTGCACAACTTTGACTAGTGACATCGGAGGAAGCCAATTCTTTGCAGGCATACTCACCACATTCTGTAGAATGATTTTTTTGCGAGTGTTATCTCTTGTGGCGATCATACTATGGACAGAGTAAAGTGCACAAATGCCCGGGTGATTGCGTCTTGAAATGTATTAAAAAGCGCTGTCTCGTGCGTGTCATGGGATGCGCTTGCAAACAATTCACGGAAAAATTGAAATGCACGTGAAACTAATGGTAGCTCTGGGTAATTTTACTTTTATATAAAAGACACTCATAATTCAAAGGCTGCCAGTTGTAATTTGGATACAGTAGCCATGCCAGGACTAGGCGCTAAACAATGTGAACACGCCATTGGACGTGTGAAAGCAGGGCAACGTCCTCAAGTCATTTCTCTAGGGTCACAACACCACGACAGAATCGCTACATACTGCGTCAACACCCGTTTTTACTAAAGCAATGGAAAGAGCTCGTCAGACCATTGACACCCACCAGCTACGCATTGATGAAGACACGGCCCGATGCTGTTTGGCTGCCAAAACATGTCATGTCGTTGTCCAGCCAGGGGTCCTCAACTCGCAGCTCGTCACCGTTAGGAACGTCTGCAATGGGGCATGCATTGTCAGCATTGGCGTCGTCAGCAATGTAGGACTAGTCTTCTCAGATGGAAGCCGTTACTGCATTTCTACCGCAGATGCCAGAGTCATGGTATGGCAAAGGAGAGGCGAGCGGTATGCAGATGCATGCGTCATGGAAAGAGATCCGTGGGGAGAACCAAGCATAACGGTTTAGGGTGGAATTGGCCTGAACCAGAAAGGTGTGCCTGGGGTCTTCAAGAACATCGGTCCAGGCAGAGGTCATGGGGTCACGGCTGTTCGGTACATTGACCAAGTTCTGAGCACCCATGTTATGTGACACCCGAATCACACCTTCCAGCAGGGCAACGCCCGTGCCCACACTGCCAGAGCCACCAAAGACTTCCTCTAGCAACACAACATCAGAGGCATGCCATGGCCTGCCCTCAGTCCGGATGTGAGCCCATTGAACACTTGTGGGATGAGATCAAAAGCAGACTTCATACAGTGCGCCCAACGCCGACAACTGTAGCTGAACTGAGTGCAGCCTTCCTGAGGGTATGGACCTGGATCCCAACGGTGTTTATCGACCGCCTTTTTCATTCCATATACAGGAGATGTATGTCCGTGCTCAATGCCCATGGTTGGCACACAAAGTATTGACATGCGCACCCTAACTATGGCCATTGTGTGATAGCCCCAAGAGAAAACATGCGCAAAACATTCTACAGACTGTGGCGATTATGCCAGCAAAGAAATGCCTTCCTCCGATGTCCATAATCAAAGTGGTGCACATTTCAAAATACAGCTTTTGATATCCTCTATTAATGTAACGTTTCTTTTGCGGTTCAGTATATATAATATACATACATCACAATTGGGAAGTCCATCTAGGGCAGCGCATATGAATCGATGGACCCCCTACACACAAAACAAGGCATTGCAATATATAGGCGTAAGGACAGAACACAGGACGGTACAACATAGAGTAAACTCCCATAGAACCGCTACATCGTTCGATATAGACACGTTGGATTGTCTAGTAATGATGCTGCTCTTCAGCGCAGAAAGCAGAGCAAATAACCCCCTATCAGAGAGAGCGAGAGAGAGAGAGCGAGAGAGCGAGAGAGAGAGAGAGAGCGAGAGAGAGAGAGAGAGAGATGGAAGATTACTACACCAATTACATTATCCAATCAAATGCATCAGTTAGCTAGTGAATCTGTTTTTGCAGATGGTCAGTTTTATAGTTAGACTAAATTCGTATATGTTATGAAGGTACTCCGATCAATTTAACTCTCGCTTGAAGCAGGAGTAATCGAGTAGAATTTGTACCACGTGATACCATTGCCCGATTATACTCTCGCGCGTTCGGATATCCAATCGGGGTAAGCGGGGTGCCTTGATAACATATCCGAACATAGCCTTAGTAACTGCATACTTTAGGATTTGGAGTGGGTGTGGATTGCCTTGTATTACTAAGAGATGGCTGTGGCCAACGCATTTAATTA
>CM067361.1:34585769-34925769 GCA_034401795.1 Chaetoderma sp. LZ-2023a | reverse complement strand
GCCTGCATGTTCTGCTGTACGTTTCTGCCTCATGGACGAGATGTGCATGATGGTATCTATCTGCTGGAGTCGCCAGCCGTGGATGGTGCCGCCCTTGACAGCAGTCAGGGAGGGGTATAGTTCTGGTTGCTTCCGCCACTCTGATTTTTCCATAGTGTATCTGGAGGATTAAACGGCATCACCTGCAGAAACTGCTCATGAGTCATAGAATGGTTCATTTTGGAGAGCCTGGCGAACAGTGCCAGCTTTTTAGTGTCGAGACAGGCGTCTCTTCGAAAGTGGTCATCCAGCACTATGACGGGTGCCAGTAGCTTTCTGAGACGTGACATCTGGAACTTCACCATATCACCAAGATAGTAGGCCCGCCGCTGGATGGCTTTCTTGGTCTTACACTTCTGCGCCATCTCCTCTTCCCAATGTATGACATCTGGCTCATCCTCATCTGAGAAGACACCTGGCTCATCATCGTATGTGAAGACATCTGGCACATCGTCGTCTGTCAAGACTCCAGCGTCCTACTTACTCTCCTCCAGGTGGGCCTTCCAGTATCGGAAACCTTCACTGTTCCTGTGCCTCATTGCAATGCTCGCGTTCTGTTGATACCAGCTCTCCCGCTGTAGTCGCTCTCCTTCTTGTTGCAGTGAGAGCATCTGTTCGTGTAAGGCCTTTATCTGTGCAGGGGTCATGGAGGGGCAACCCTGTAGCTGGCTCTTCATCATCGCGGCAAATGTCAGATATTCCTGGTATGATATCATGTTGTCATCAGGTCGAGTAGTAATAAGAGTGTAAACTCTAAATGGGCGTCCGATATCCCATCCGTGCTGGCATATATGTTAATGGGGAGGCTGTCAAACAGGTGATTTACAGGTGTGAACAGGCTAGGACTGATAGCTTTCCATAGGTTGCTGTTGGCACCTAGGAGATACTCTATCACGTCCCGGTCGACTTCTACCAGTGAGCTGCTGTGTGCACTGCCCGGAGGTTGATGTAGTACATCGGCGTGTATGTATGCTGTGCCCCGCTGGGGCATCTCGAAGAGGGCCCATTCAACACGGTACTGTACCACCCGTTGCCCCTCTAGAGAGGGTGAGATTACGTTCTCACCACCGGAGAGCAGCAGTCGGACAATCAGCATGGTTATATCTCCTGTTTAAACCCATTCTATAGCATGCTATGGAACCCATATATGTTCACTTGACTGTTCTTGCTGACCTGGCAGATATGTATGTAGTTGATGTTGCCAAGGTAGAAGAGAGCGATGGCAAGTCATACGCCCTATAGTACTACCTCCCTCAAACTCAAAGGTATTCTCCCTCCGCCCCATTGGTGGTGATGGGGTGGAGCTGCTCACAGACCTCAAGGATGTGTTGAAGAAGCACCTGGGCCGCAACATAGTTGGCCACAAGAGCATGTTTCAGTACGATTTCCCGAAGAGGAAGTACATCTTCGAGCCGTTGATTGAGGTCTCGGATACAGAGGTGGCAGGTATCAACACACTAAATGACGACCTCGGCTTTCATCTGGTCAAACCCAATTCGAGCAATGTCCCGCCGATGACACATGAGGGTCTGCTATTGACCCTGGGAAAAAACCCTGCAGTTCATGTTTGAGAAGAATGAAGTGTGGTACCGCGCTGGACCTGGTTGTGACTGACACCATGGTTGCCACTAAATAAGCCTCCCACAGTCATTGACATAGAGGTTACTCTCCTCTCCATTGTTGTGAAAAGGGATGGGACAGTTCGAAAGCTCTACAATCTGGGATCATCCTTCCTCACCTACATAGGTGAAGGTGTCTCCCTGACGAGGGTGGGTCACCGGATTGGGGTTACAGGTGGAAAGCTCCTGCTGCGTCGTCCATTCGATGGACCAGAAAAAGCTGTTAACCTCCAGGAGGGCATCCTATGGGTACATGGTGTGTCAAATGTCTCCAAGGCCAAGGGTGCTGTTAAACTGCTTCAGCGAGTCGGACTCACTAGCCCACAAACGACTCATATAGTCCTAGATCTACGTTTCTTAGCCGACGGCAGAGTGAAGCAGCTAGCCCCTGCCCCTGAGGGGATGAAGATCACTATCGATCTGGATGGAACAGGGCTCGATCTGGCAAATATATTTGTCGAGGGGTTCACTCTGTTCAGTTTAACTCTTCATATATAGCCATGATTCTCATCATACTGTTCGTTCTGGCGTTTTCAACAGTGGCACAGGGCACTGAGACTGCCATAATATCGGATGCCAAGTGGTCCCAATTCCCCCCACCCCTCCACCCCCCCCCCCTCCTCCCCCAGTACAATCCTTGGGTCGACCCCATGCGGAGAAACATTTATGACCACTTTCACCCACGTGAAGAGATCGACTCTGTCTGCCACCTCTATGGTGTAGAGAGGGTAGGACGTGGTTGTCTGGGGGAGACACTTGCTCAGCACCAGATTCTCTGCACAACATGTGAACATGTCAGAGTCTGCCGTGGTGAAAATGCTTAGCACTTTAGCATCCTGCCAGTTGAGCGTTGTCAAGATAGATGGAAGACACTATGGGTGGTCCCATCATGCCGATGCGACTCTGGCCGAGACTACGTGTTTGTATGAGCCTACACAGAGGCCGGCCACTATCCCGAGGAGGTTCTCCCAGACACGGGGTCCGCACAGAAGTTTTATATTTGCTACGGCCTTCCATGTCCGCAGCTCCCATCTCCGACCACGAAAATCACATGTCTCAATAAGCCTATGACGCAGCTAGAGCGTGTTGAAGAAGTCCTCGATCTAGCCCTCGGTCACAGAGCTGGGCGGCGAGATCTTGCCAACTCGTTTCTCCATGGCGCGCGTCTGGAAAATGTCCTCATAGGCGGCGCGTGGGTTGGGTGACTCGCGGATCTGCGCGGCGAGTGTGGTGAGCTCGTCGATGCGGGGCTGTTTTTGGCATTCCAGGAGAACGCAGTTGATCTCACAGACTTTCCTTCAGGTTGGTGAACATGATTTGCCACTCCTCCTCGGTGTCGTCTTGCCGCACCAGCTTGAGTAGACAGTAGCAGTCGGGGCTGTTGGCGGGTCCCCGGTAGCCCCGCCACCCGCCGACGACGTGGATGTCGGTGCCCACCGCGCACGGCCTGCAGTCGATCTCGAGCAGGTGCCTGCTCATGGCCTCAAAGAGAGTCCCCCACCGGCACGCCACGGCGCCCACGACCCAGGACTTGACCCCGTACTTCTGGCCCAGAACCTCAACGAAGCTCGAGTAGGGGTTCTGCCCACTGATGGCGGCCAGTTCAGAGCCGCCTACCGTTGTTGCCCTGTTCCGCAGCCATCCCAGGCTGCGCTGTCGTGGGACGTCCGTGACCAGCTGGATAAACTGATCAAGGTTCTGTTGCACAGTCTGGACGGCGTCTTTCTGTTCCATGGTCTGGATGGCGTCTTACAATTCTGGCTGTTCAGAGGGTGTATATCACTGTGTATGCTTTCTCTAAATGAGCGTTCAGCTCCGATTATTGGTGTGGTTGATCACAAGGCGATCAGTGGTGAATATCACTGTGGAGGCTTGTCTCTAAATGGGCGTTCTGTGTGGTAGTAGTAGGGTCAGAGTCAAAATGATACTACCTCCCACCAACTTGCAGCCGTTTGGCGATCCGTGGCCCACACCACCCTCTCAATCCCTGGGGCATAGGGTTGTTGAGACATGTCGTGGTCGGTGTATATCACTGTGGATGCTTATCTCTAAATGGGCGTTCAGACCCTATTATGTGTGCTAGTAGTAGGGTCGGAGTCAAAATGATACTACCTCCCTCAACTGGCAGCCGTTCGGCCATCGGTGGTGGCCCCCACCGCCCTCTTAATCCAGGGGGCATCATCTAGGGTCATACCCCAACCACATGTCTCAACAACCCTAAGTCCCCAAGGATTAAGAGGGCGGTGGGGGCCACGGATCGCTGAACGGCTGCCAGTTGATGGAGGTGGTATCATTTTGACCCCGACCCTACTATTCAGTTTCTCAGCCGATTTGGTTATTTTATTGAATGGGGTGTTTCCCGTGTATCTTTAATTTTTGTCTTGAATATTGCAGCAATCACGATGAATAATTATGTTTGTCTTTGTATAATGGCTGATTAAGAAATTATGGAAGTTACACATTTTTATCGTCAAGCGTAACGAAATCCAAGATGACCGCCGAACAAAGCCCTTAGGACATTAGGTGACGGTGTTAAAGCCATATAATCTCTACTAAGCATATATAAGGCTGTGTTCTCACTAGAGACTTAATCCTGAGTAACGTCATACTGAATGGATCTTTCCGGATTTGGCTATGCCCCGCCCATCTCTATCAAAGCTCCACCCACACCTCGCTCGTGTTTGGATCGATGGATCTCTGAACACCCTGACTATCAATTTCCAAAAAAAATACACAGGTAAGCTGTTGAATATTTTGAAACTAATTTGACTGGGTGCTGTTGCTGCGAGATATGCATCGGCTAGAATTTATATCATTCTCCCTAAACCAGCCAGTCAACCATTGACTTAAACCGACATAAATCAGCCTTCGGCAGCATATCAGATTGCGCCGAACTGCGTCACTTCAGCTACAACTTAAATCAGTGACCTCATGTCTTTGCGGTACACAGTGCTTACGAATAGCATGGCTGAGACGGTGGTTGTTAACTATGATGCGGTGCACAGGAATGCCTGCGCGACGTTACTCGAACATGATCGTTCAGCCGATCCTAGAGACTGCCTTTTACACTCATCAGAGCATCCGACTCCAACCTCCAATGAATGAGATACCCCCAAGACGTGTATGGAACTGAATTTCTATATGAGGAACAACTCGGACGTGCCGACACAACAATTTACAGTTTAGAGATTACATGTTAATTATGTGACTGTAGCCACATGGAGGTTTTCACGTGCCCTTACATGAGTATTACGCGAGCATCTTCGGCGCCACATAATAGTTTAAGTATATATAACATAATACAGTAATAATAATAATATGTTATTAATATCAAGTCTTCTATTGGCCGAATGTAGCCGGTATGATAGGCTATTCACGGATGGTAATGTGAGTTGATTGGTCTGAAAACTGCTTTGGTATGAACAAGGAATAGCTTAGCCGAGGGTCACTAATGTTAAGTGTTGATAAAGCCTATGCCAAATCAATGGAAGAAGTTGTCGAATGTGTGGAAGTTATTAATTGTCTGCTAATGTCTATAACTGATGGAGTCGTGAGGCCGAGATGCGAAGAGATGCTGCCGATGCCGTAACAGTTGGCCGATGCCGACGTTCGCTTAGGCCCCCCCCCCCCAATATAGTGCCTGGACATGGCACGTCTAGCCAGGTCATGCGCTTTTGCTCTCACTAGGGCCACGGCGGTGAAGGGAGTTCGGCGCTCTGTAGCTCTCATCTCCTGTGGGTCACTACAGACATGGAACAGAGCCGTTTCCTTTCTGATGTATGGACGGCGAATTTCTTCAATAAATGTTCATTTAGATTTCTTCGCGACCGAAATTAGCATCTTACACGACGTTAACGCTGAGCCAGCGGAAGTCAATCCTTCAGGTTTGAGGGTGGGCGGTACTACTGATTCACCTGGTATCGGCGTATCCGGTGCCGAAGATGCTGAGATGGTTGGATCGCTAGCTACTATCTGCAATTTCCCGGTGTCGTTGGAGGATAATGGCGGGCATCGCAATAACGGTACCAGGCGTACTAAGACATGCGACTCGGGAAGTGTTAATTGCGCCCAACCCGATGGAAGAGCTGTCGCTGGTCCTTTTGCTGAAGGTCCTTTACGCTATCTGGATTTTTTGGGTTTTTTGGCCGAGAACTGAAATTTGAGCGGACGAGCTAGTATTGCTCCGGGTTCGTCCTTTTTCATTGTAAGTTCATTTGCCAGTAAGTTCACTAGGTGCGCATGCTGATTTGTGGGTGATGAATGAGTTGGCCGGCCTGTAAAGATGTTGCTACAATGCGTGCAATATGCTCGGAGGATCTTATGGTCCCGGTCAATATGACAAGTTAGATCGCCCATTCGATTATATGTACGACCACAAGGTGGCCCACCTTCTATTGACTCCCAAATACATTTGTGAGATGGATTGGCCGTTTCTTCGCCGGAAGTATCTGACATCTCAAGATCAGCAATCAACTACACGTGCTGTTCAGGTGTTAGTGGCATAATGGTAAATAGATCTCTCGGCGTTGGTGAGAGTAAAATGCACGGTTTGGCTAACTCGTTTTTGTTAAAAGACTGACTTTAGTTTGAAGTGCTAAAATGGCCTATTGCCTAACGATCTTCCTGTGCGCTCAAGATATGAAAGATAGTTTTTCGACGACATCTCCTTTTATACTTCTTAGACTGCATCGCAACACGGAGGACGACGAATTAGGCCTTCCTCTTGGTCGGTTGTGTTATGCGACCATGTCTATGTAGGTATGTTTCCTGATATTGTTTACAATTCTCCAGGCCGTTGTTTGGCCGTGCGAGGAGTAATAACCAGTTAAGGATAGGAGACCTTGTGCGGAAATTACATAGGCAGTAGCAGCACCCATTCAAATTAGTTTCAAAATGTTCAACAGCTTACCTGTGCTGCAAGTTACGCCTGCTCCACGTTACACACTCCCCACAGAATCCACTTAAAATAATAGAAGAACCACATAAGATTCGAATAGCATCATTTATCACGCAGAAGTCAGAATGCAGGAATATCTAATCCCCAAAATTATTCCAGAATTCTTTTTAAAAATAATTTTATTTGACTACTTTTAGCGGAATATGCCGTGTTCTCACTAGAGAGTTAATCCGGAATAATGCCATACATCAGTATGACGTTATTCCTGATTACGTCTCTAATAAGAACACGGCCTTAGTTTGTGTGCCACAATAAAATGGAATTATTAAAACTAAATCTTAAGGGTGCATATTCACACCAAAATGCTTGAAAATAAAATTGTTGAAAGTATATACTTTTGTAGTGTTAAATTGTGTACCTCAGTGTAATGAAACGAACTAAATATTAACATATGATAATTTCACTCCATATAAATAAATGTCGTAGGTTTAGTTGTGAATTTGAATTAGGGACTCGTGTTTTAACAATTATATGTTGGACCATTTTGCTATGAATATGCACCTTTCATAGATGAAGATTTCGTTCCAATATACATTATTATTAATTCTTTAGTTCCAAAGTTGAAGATGTTGAAATAGAGACTCGTGTCCTTAGTTCAAATTGAAACCTAAATAGTATATTAATCTATATGGAAAGAAATCATAACATGTTAAAATTTATTTCGTTTCCTTACATTTGGGGCAAATAATTTAACCGTCAACAACTTTATAATTTTAACAATTTTAATTCAACTTATTCTGATTTGTATCAGAATAATATGGCTATGTGCGCCTATAATTCCACGATGAATCGCTCAATATAGGAGACAGAACTGTCACTCAAGTATATGACGTCATACTCAATGGGGGAATCCAGTTTTAGCCATACCCAGCGCATCTTTAGATAATCGCCACCCACGCTTTGCTTATGGTGGGATCAATCGATCCCTGCAGTCAGAGAATCTCAGTTTCAGGAAAACAATACAGGTACGCTGTTGAATATTTAGAAACTAAATTGATTGCATGTTGCTGCTGCTGTATATGGCAGTAACAGCGCTCAGTCAAATTAGTTTCAAAATATGCAACATAATTTTTATTAAATATAGTAAAGACATACAATTCGTCACACTTAGCCCATCATCAATTAAGAGTTGGTTACGAACTTAGCTACCTCATTCATGACGTATTTGATTATGCCGTCATCATACGTGTCCCGTAGTTGATTATGACGTCATAAGATAGATGGATAAACTGGAATCATCCATTACGTTACGTGTAGGTAGAGAAAGCCGTTAGTGAGTACAATCTTTAACACGATTTAAGAAATGTTCTGTTGGATATTTTGAACATCATTGGGTTGGAAAACATTGCTTCCAAAGGCAGTAATGTCTCCCAATCCAATTATATTTAACCCCTCGTGTGCCAACAGCGCCTCAAAGCTCTCAAATTGCTACTTTTATCAATTAACCCTTTCATTTGTCAAGCTTTTTAAAGAAAATTCATATATTTGCTCAGTAAATGACAATTTGCTGACCAAGAGAACTGATTTTTGTAAATCTAGCACTGGAATTAAAAATCTTTTTTATGAATTGTCTTTTGACCGGCTTGGCGATTATAGAGTTACTCGTTTAGGAAATCTAGAGTTTTACTTAGTCAGTGTCCATTGGGCAGGCCAAGAGAATACTATTTTTGAAAATTTATCACTGGAATGACTGGTTCGGTAACCGAGCCGGTCATTCAAGTGGTAAATTTTCAAAAATAGTCTTCTCTTTGCCTGAAAATAGACAGTCCGCTCGACAACTGCAGGGAAAGTATTGGACGGTTTCACCATTATAAACCATAAGTTGACATAAGAGGGGTTTGAACATTCAACAGTACGTTTTATTTTATTTTGAATTTTAAGTTATTTCTCAGCTGTACTGTATCCTTGTGTTAAACATCTTCTTAAAAGTTTCTGAGAGACAAACAGAAAATACACTGACCTTGACATCCCACGATACGGATACATTTCACGCTCTGCTACGTCCATTTCTAACTACACTCCGTCTACTCTTACGGGCGAGTTGGAATTGATTTACAACTTTGAAACGAAAATTCCCAAACTCTAAATTTCAAGAAAAATATACAGGTACGCTGTTGAATATATTGAAACTAATCTGACTGGGAGTTGTTGCAGCCTATAGCAAAATGCTTAGTAAGGTATAACTTCATTCGTTCACCTAATATCAGACTTCTCGATTTTCGTTAGGGAGATATACGTCATTTTGATTTTTACGTCGGCTGAATAGTGACGTAATTGATTATGACGTCATATACTTGAGCGACAGGTCAGGTCACTGCCTGGGTGGTGGTGGAGGTGGTGGTGGGTGGAGGGTCAAGTGATAGTTTATGCTTTTAATTAATACTCATGTATCCACGATATTAACGGGTAGTATTATAATTGTGGCTTGGCAACTATAATATTTTCAAATTCATTTGGCTTTCTATTTTAGGAAGAGAACTCTGCCAATATACCTTTCCAGCCTTAGCTATGCCCCGCCCATCCATAACTAAACTCCAGCCACACCTCGCTCGTGTTGGGATCGATCGATCCCTGGACACCTGACTATAAATTTGTAGATAACTATATGCTCAAGCTGTTAAATATTTTGAAACTAATTTGACCGGGTGCTGTTGCTGCCTATGCAGGCAAAAGTAGCTAAATACGTCACGAGCGCATGATTGGTAACGGACTATATGCGTTGTTGTACGAATTGTATGTCTTTACTATTTAGTAAAGATGCAGTTGAATATATTTAAACTAATTTGACTGGGCAACAGTAGCCAGTTAAATTGGTTTAAAATATATTCAATAGCTGTACCTGCATAGTTTTCCTGAAATCGATTGTCAAGCCGTTCAGGAATAGATCAATTCCAACACGAGCGACATGTGTGTGGCGCTTAGCTAGAGATGGGCGGGCCATAGGCAAAACTGGAAAGGTCCATTGTTACGAGCAGGGTAAGTATTCGTTGTGGGCGTGAACGCATATGTCTGCATAGCCAAACCACGTTATAAACTCTCGCTTGAAAATAATGTGAATGCAAATCTCTATTGCCTGCGGTAGCAACGATTATTATTATCAAACTGCTATCAAGTGTTTATAGAAAATTATATTAATTTTACATATATGCTACCTATTAAATAATGTCCACATGTATGCTACCTGTTATAGAGGTCAAATACTATTTCCACCATTATCTCTAAACATAGCACAATTAAACCATTAATTAATTAATAAATAATAATAATAATAATAATAATAATAATATTAATAATAATAATAATAATTAACAATTAACACAAGTACTAAGCTGATGCTACAGTATAATTAATTAATTAATAATACATTATCTTGAGAGGCATAATGATGTACTCTCGCGTCGTTTTGATTTAAATAAATTATTAACATGACTCACGCACACACGTGCTTGCGTACACAAACACACATCGGATTATATTTTGAGAGCAAGTTAATGGAATGGTCATAGGAAATAACAACTTCCAATCTGGCTGTTCTCAATACAGGAATAATATTCAACAGATATTGATTTAAATTGAGAGAATTCAGAAAATTACAATTCCATATTCTAGCAACAGTAGTAGTAGTAGTAGTAGTAGTAGTAGTAGTAGTAGTAGTAGTAGTAGTAGTTGCAGTAGCAGTAGCAGTAGCAGTAGCAGTAGCAGTAGCAGTAGCAGCAGCAGCAGCAGCAGCAGCAGGAGTAGCAAATGCAGTAGCGGGAGTAGCAACAGCAATATCTGCCATACCAGTAGCATTTGCAAAAGTTGTTGTTGTTGTTTGTATTTGTTGTTGTTGTTGTTGTTGTTGTTGTCGTCGTCGTTTTTATCGTTGTTGTTGCTGGTATTGTTGTCGATGGTGATGTTGTTGCTGTTAGACTAAGGTAAGGAGAGGTACGTGTTTAGACAAATTATACAAGGTATATTTCACAGTAAGCAATTTTGCACCAATTGAACCGATATATAATGTTATGTCACACGAAACAGTATTCCCATTGCACCTTTGTGCAACAATCATATGCAAATGTATATTACGCGCGGGACAGTATACGGGATTCCACTTGAAATCTATGTTGCTAAATATGCTTGCTGTATAGGTTGGCTAATTGAAAACGCCGGACGCTAAATGAGTGGGTGGGGTGGTCATGGAGTGGTGGCGAAGGGGAGCGTGATAGGTAGGAGGCAGAAGATTAAGAGGGCAGAGGAAAAGTAGGAGGATAAAAAGGAGGGGGATTAGAGGACGCACGAGGCAGGGGATGAGAGGAGGAGGAGGAGGCTGGGGTGGAGCGGGTGGTACTGGGGGAGGATGAGAAGTAGAGGGAGTGGGAGAAGAAATATGAGAAGGAGGGACGAAGAGGAGGAAGAATAAGATGAGGAACAGGGTTGGGGTGTGGGGTTCGGGTGGCAGGGGCGGAAGGAGAAGAACGTTATTCGATAGCAATATGTTTCAGCAACACAAGTATCAAATTGACGCTCATTTTCTTTCCATTAAATTGGATAAAATGACGTTAATATTTATGGAAATTTAACTACTCGTTAAATCTCTCCTTTGTTAAGCATATAGAGGTGAAAGTAAAGAGAGGGAATCTATTTAACCCCTTTAACACTAAAACTGGCCAAACCGGCTTCCGCTGTGGTCTTAGTAAATGACAATTTGCTGACCACTAGAATATTATTTTTCCTAAGAATAACCTATTTTGGGTCTGCAAATGGACATTTTCTATGAAAAAAATTAAAATTTTAAAGACAGTTTTGAAGGTTAAAGGCTTAATACATATTATGAGCAAATGTCAAAAGATGCTGATTTTTTAAACTATTTAACCCTCGAAAAAATTTTAATTTTCTCATACAAAATTTTCATTTTCAGACCAAGAGAAGACTATTTCAGAAAATTTATGACTGGAATGACTGACTCGGTTATCGAGCCAGACATTCCAGTCGTAAATCTTCTAAAATAGTCTTCTCTTTGTCTGTAAATGAACATTTCACAAGACTACTGCACAAGCCGGTTTTGACTGATATGCGTGTTAAAGCGTCACGTTGTTGTTGTTGTTGTTGTTGTTGTTGTTGTTGTTGTTGTTGTCTTAAGAATCGCCATCATTTAGTCTTCAAATGTCATGTGGTCACGCAGAACATTTGACTTGATCACGTGTTCAGAACCTCGGCAGATATTTCGCTGTCAAAATGTGGGCCGTTAATATCCTTGATTATAGTCTCCTTCTTTGAACTTTTACCGACATTACTGACGTCTTATTGAAAGTTCTTTGTTCGTAACCTCTGTCATCTTGTCAACCAAAGATTGGTCCGGATCTGTCCTTGATGCATTACCGCCATACTTCTCACTATCATCTGATTTGGCGTTACAGATATTGTCGTCTGACGTGTCGTCTGCTAGTAAGTCGTCTGCTACTTGAAATGAATCATCAACGATGGTCGTCACGATCTTGTTATTGTTGTAATATTGTATCGATGTATTTTGGAGTGATGTTTCGGGAAGAGAAGATAATGAAAAGTTGCGATTAGATAGCTTTATGTTTTTGCTGTTGTCTGCTTTAACCGATTTTACGATGGAATTTGACGCAAATGTTTTGTGGCTAATGTGGTTTGCCGGAACATGTGTATCATCCGTGTTGTTTACCGAAGGACCAATTACGTCAAGTTGTTCATTCTTTTGTCGAGAAATTTCAAAATCAGAAATTTCCACAATATTAACGGACAGAGCTAAATTCAATTCGTCTGCGTTTTCAACAGCAGATAGAAAATCTGAAGGAGTTACACCTGTTCTTTGTGATATTCGTTGTGATACAGGCTGGCAATTCAAAGGGAACTTTCGTTGGTCAAACGTGTTGGTACTAGAACTTGATTTAACCGATACATCAGTAAGACTGTTGTTGCCTATTAATGGTCGGAGCTTACGCGGAACCAATGGCTGATACTTCATTCTGATTGGATACCTCCTCCAGGAAGAAGACGAAGGAGACATATTATTCCTTATGGTTTGCTGTTGCGATTGACTACGTTGTTGATTTTGGTCAAACAAATTCTGCTCTTGTCGTATTTTTGTCAGTGATTGTTGTTGCGCTTTGGCGACAATCTCAGATGGTGTCGGCGAGTCGCTGACTGCAACTGATGACGTCACTTGTCATACTCTAACTCTGTGTTTATGCAAGACTTTCTGTGCGCGGCCAAACGGAAATCCAATACTACCACCTTCGCCTTGATGCGGTATTATGTCGGTTACAGGGGTTATTGGCGATTTACCTGGAATGCGCTCATTAAATGGAAGGTAAAGTTTTCTCTGATCACCTGGTGGCAAAACACGTTGTGTGCTGATGTTGCTGTGCGGTGTATCATCCTCTGGATACGTGAATTGACGAGTTGTAGTCTCGCAGCTACTGGCGAGGTCTGTCACAGCTCCATCACTGTGAACACGCTGCCTATGGGAGGAGTTGAACTTTTGCCGAATTCTGTTGTTGGCGGTATTAACTTGGTATTGATCGCAAGATATTCACATGGAGGGTGAGACGAGAAAACACCGTCATCATCAGCATCATCATCAGTAGCATTAGAAAATTCACGACCATCATCTGCGTGTTTTTAATTTCGATGTTTTATTTTGATAATTACAGCGATTGTAGTTAAGGCTATTTATACGCCCGGTAGAGTTGTTAGGCCCTGGGTGATTATTCTTGATTCTATGCCTATCTTTAAAAAGAACTTCATTACTAACCGGATATCGTCTAATGTCTTTCATAACCTCCTGTTCCACAACAGAACCGGAGGCAGCACTGCTCTCACGTTCACTGTCGCTAGTATTATATCCGCGCTCCTTCTATTTTTGGTTAACATTCCTTAATATTAACTTTTTCAGAATTTCACGTTTGCTTAATCTATCCTCAGCAACACCAACATATCTCTCACTTCCGTTTCCAGGTTTAGTATGAGACAACGTTGTTTTAATTTCAGGCATAACAGAATTTTGCACATTATATTCTATTTTATGATCTGTTGAAATTTGATTTTTAATTTGTTTATTTTCCATTTCTAATTCTTCTCCAGAGCCGCTAACCTGCACAGAGGAGTGTGTATGGTATCCTTGCCCAGCCTCGCCTTTTTGATCATTTAATCCATTCACATTAACTGACACACTTCCGTGTTTATCCACGTCCATACTTCCACGTGTAGCCTTATCTAAGTTGGCATCCTCTTGTAGTGTGTCAGTCTTACTGTCATAAACAAATGTATCAGATCTCTGAAGCCGATGATAAGGAGGACTCGACAACTCACCTTCACTGGAGCTCAATCCGATTCCAGAATCAGATCTACGATGGGTATGGGTATGAGGCTCACTTGCCTGTACAATCGACCCAGGATTATGTGCACTACTAGAAAGAATATCCGATATTGATTTTGAGTTAGTGGAAGTATTCGAATGGACCTGAGAACCGGTTTGATTATTTCCAGCCCTGGACACTGGAAGTGTTTCTGTGCGTGTGCCGGTTGCATCCACCTTATCCTCGTGACCACCTTCCAGCGTCTCCCCCTCGTGTACTTCATAAACCTGCTGTATAGACTGTCCCCGTTCATGACCTGTTGTTCCATCATGCACTGGCGGTGTCAAGACACGGCCGTTTTGTAATGTGCTAGTCTTTCTCTCAGATGTTTGAACACCTGCTGTATCTAACTGAGACGCAGACCTGTAAGAATCCTTATTTACTTTCTGATCACGAGCTTTCGTGAGTGGCTTCTTGGAATCAATCCACGTCCATTTATAATTACACGTTTTATCGCCTGATACCGTCTGCCTCGGTGAGTTATTTAAACTGGAGCGACTCTCCGTTTCTTTATTGACAGATCTGTCAACACAAGGCCTATTAGAAGACTTCTTCGATTCTTTCGAGACAATTAGCGGATTACATGAATGTTTAATACTGTTATACAAAACTTTGACATCTTTACGTACAACGTTAATTCCTTTGCCAGAAATTTCCACTATTTACAAGCAATGCTGGCGATTGCGCAGACACACGTTTACTTGGTTCTGCTAAGTTTATAAACGTTCCACCTCGATGATACGACGCTGTCATTGAATCTAATTGTCTCAAAGACCTATAATCCATACGCGACTGTTGATTGTTAGAAATATATGTTGACATTTGAGTTGAAGAATACTGATAATGATCTGAACTCTCATATTGATAACTGGGAGGTCTATTGCTGCTAGCACCCGGCGGTATGTTGGCAGAATTATGAACTCTATAATTAGACAAAGCTGTGTTCTGAGAATGGTAAGAATTACTCGGAGTGCTAGATATATATAGTGTTGCTGTTACCGCCATCCAACATATATCTACTTAGTATGTGTCTCTCTTCATATCTATCCTCTCTTCCATTGTAAGATGTCCTCAGATATGTGGCTGGCGTGACACGTGCTGGCGCTAGCCGATAACTATTTAACACCTGTCCAGAATCCGGATAGAGTGCTGTCTCGTTTTCCTGCACTCGATGATAATCAGTTCTAAAAGGCACATTAACAAAATTGCTATTAATCCTTTGTGGTGTTTGATGTTCCTCTTGGTGTTGTTCTTGTCGTTGTTTTTATGATGTTTTTGCAATTGATTTTCCTGATGTTGCTGTTGACGATTTCCATTTGAAGTTCCATATTTGACAAATGAGTGCGTACTGGCCCCACTATCAGTAATCGACCTATCAACATTGGTAAATGTTCGATTACTAGCATTTTCTTGATAATGCCTGAGTATATTATTACTGATATTAAGATCTTGTTGTGATAAAACGTTATTATGATAACCTATCGCTGGTGAATTTAAATAGTACGTTAGTGCGTCAGGTTCATTACGAAAACCATTCCTAGATTCCCTGGAATTTTGGAACTCCAGTTTGACGTTTCCTCCTAGAACCATTGGCGCCCTCTCCTCTATATGTCGCTTGTATTTATAGCCGTGTCCTCCGGCGTAATCAGCGTCACAATGCGAATTATCAGCAACACCCCGATAATTAGTGTTACTGTTTGCGTCAAAGGTATGTTGATAATTGCTATTTCCCTCACGGTTCCTTACAACGTAGCCATCCCCCGATCTTTCATGGCCGACATCGCGCACACTGTTGACATGTGAAGCAACCTCTGCTATCGTTGTCAACGGTTGGTACATATTTCTCTAGTCATAGCTGGCAGGCCTAGCTCTGTGATTGGTTCTCGTATTGGCGATGGTAAATTTATTATCAGAATTAGTATTAATATCATGATTAGCGTATTCGTAATTGTAAAATCTATAACTTTCGCCAATACCACGAGCGTTGATTATGCGTGCTCTTGCTGAGCGCTGGTGATGGCCGCTTTCACCTAGCAATAACCTTGCCACTGATACGGTTTCACGCAATCTCGTCTCTCCCTGATCGTTGCGAAGAATGCCGCGTTGTTGTTGTGGTTGGTGTTGTTGTTGTTGTTGTTGCTGCTGCTGCTGCTGCTGCTGCTGCTGCTGCTGCCGCTGCGGATGACGGTGAGAATGTTCCTGGAATGATTCCACCTGAGTCTTTGAGCGATGGGACCTCTCCATTGCGGCGCACTAAAACAGTCACAGACTTGGAGCACCTCACTGTATTCCAATCTAAACATTGACAGTCACGTTTTAATGACTAAATCCGATCAGGAATATCTAAATATGTGCTTAGCGAAGTCAATTCGTAGGCCAAGTGAAGCTATCTTTGAAAATGTACCACTGGACTCGTTTATAAATCGAGCCAGTCATTCCAGTGGTACATTTCCACAAATACTCTTCTCTTGATCGACAAATGATGATTTTTAAATGGGAGAATTGAAATTTTCTTAATCAAATTTAAGGGTTGAAACTTTAAATATTTACATATACATATACATAGGCAGCAACAGCACCCAATCAAATTTGTTTCAAAATATTCAACATCTCACATATATTGTTTTTCGGGAAATTGAGATTCAGGGATTGTAGAGATCGATCGATCCAAACACTGTTAAAGCGTGGGAGGAGCTTAGCTAGAGATGGGCGGGGCATAGATAAAACTGGATTCCTCCGTTGAATATCAATATCTCATAATAGTGTATTACACATACAGTACAGTACAGCGCGGGAAAAACTGAACCATGTTTCCAAAACAAACCAGGAGCAATGAGATACTACCTATACTCGCACTCCCATTTTTGTCACGTTGTAAATTGTTCGGATTGTTCGGATTTTGCAGAATTTCCTTGGATTTTCAGGATATCTTTCTCGGGCAAGTGCACACATGTGGGGAATCCTGCTCTATGGTCGCATCCTTTACCGTGTTAAAGTTTGAGCTAGACGTTTCTGAGATATGCACCAGATACAGAATTTATTCCGATCTGGTTTTAGCCAGATGACGGTAAAAATCACACTTCTTGCACGGCAAGTTCCTTGATCGCGTTAAAATTCGAGCCAAATAGGCTCAGAAGTTGTAATATACTCCTCCTAACAAACAGGCGGGCGGGCGGGCGGGCGGGCGGACGGACGGACGGACGGACGGACGGACGGACGGACGGACGGACAGACAGACAGACAGACAGACAGTCTTTCAATGTAAAGACAGACGATCGCAAGACCCGCTTCCCCTTACAATACGAGCGTAATAAAACGCACGGTTGAATATTTTGAACATAATCGAATTAGATATGTGACACTCCTGCCAAAGGAAATAATGTTTTCGAAATCCAATGTTCTGTTCAAAATTTTCAAAAGAATATTTCTTGCAAAATTGAACTAACACACACTGAGGGATAAATTGAGTGTTTCTGGTTTTGAAAACGTGTTAGTTTATGTGGAGCTCTATTGTAGACGCTGTTCAGACACACCTGAAATAGCGATAAATATTCACCTGGCAGGCCTGATCGAGAAATATACAATTTAACATCTATAAAATAATACAACGCGGTTTATCCCTCCCTCGGTCTAGCATAAAATGTCCATTTTGCCTTGGCTAACTAGCTGATACGTAGTCCTACGTCAAAGCCATACTTGTGTGTATATATATTCTAAGCTCGTCGCCAGCCACTTTATGCTCATTAACGATTTTCCATTTTTCTTTTCAATTCGAGCATTTCACTGGAAGCATGTTGTTCATTGAACGCCATACCTTGCTGTGATTCAAAGCTAATTATTACAACTTCCTATATTTTATGTATGTCAGTTTCTATGGAAACTCAATTCTATAGGCGCATATACTTTTATTAGATTAATAATGAATGTCTACGGAATTTATGGTTTAAACAACTTTTTCTTAATGTTTGAACTGTGTTTGTATGAAAAGGTTGAATGTTTGAATAACAACTTGACTGGAAGCTGTTGCTACCGTAGGTAGCAACAGCTTCCAACCAAATTGTTATCAAAATAATCAACAACACGGCATTGTCTGCGTCATGTAATATCTATTCGCAATATTGAATGAAAAGTGTCCTAATGAATTTTTTCTTTCTCTTTCTTCGATAATTCCATCTCCAGGTGATCAAATAGTCAATTTAAGCATAGCGGATCCCGCATTCCCTGTATGCACCGACACATGTAGCTACGCCTCTGGTTCTTTCATTTGACTTGTGATTTCACGTGATATAACAACCTTAGATTTCATATTTATTACAACAATTATAAACTAGAACATGTTTTGTAATATTCAACAACATTTGACTCAACGTCGTCGCTGTCCGTCGCACGTAAACTTACTCGATACATATTTATCATCACTTGACAACAATTTTCCAGGAAGTTAGCAAGAAATTTGCTCAACAATAATCATTTTCCGTTGTCATGGTAATGTTGCATCGTGGATAGAACGGTACGAGCATGTTGCATTCTTCGGTGTGTATTTAACACGATTTCAACAACGACTGAATGACCGTGTGTTTGCTCCTAGTTATGCGGAGGATAATTGGTCCGTTGTTGAACATATTTCCAATAGACCTTTCCAGTTTATCCATGCATCAGATGACGTCATAAACAACTACGTGACGCGTAGATGACGTCATAATGAATCACAGCACGAATAACTCGATTTAGTCCGTCTTAAATGGGTAACAGTGTGACACGTTGAACGAATTGTATGTCTTTACTATTTAATACACTTTCGGTCGAATATTTTGAAAATAATTTGGCTGGGCGTTGTTGCTGCCATAGGCAACAACAGCACCCAGTCAAAGTAGTTTCAAAATATTCAACAGCTTACCTGTATAGTCTTCTGGACATTGATCGTCAGGGAGTTCATGGATCGATCGATCTTAGCACAGGCGAAGTGTGGGTGGAGCTTACCTAGAGATGGGCGGGGGATAGATAAAGCTGGAAAGGTCCATTAGCCTTTGTCATTTGTTCTAAAATGAGAGAAAACACGCAGTTACGTACAACAACAAACTGTTTGATTTTGAATAACGTCACTAAAATCATGAGCAATCAGAGATTACAGACCTTCGCCCTCCCGTATTTGTCACATTGTAAAGAGTTGTCTGTTTTTCTGGACTCTTTTCGGATTATCCGGATTTTTTCGGATTTTTCGAAAGATGGGTTTGCTGTAGGGTGAAATGTTTCAAAAACATTTTACTGCATACCCATGTTTAATAATCATAAGCTAGCCTTCATCTCCGACGAAGCATTTCTTCTGAATTAAACCTTTTAATCCACAAATTTGTTCATGAAAATTTTAACTTCAAAAATGTCGATTTGTGAACCGAGAGAAGAGTATTTTCTGAAATGACTGGCTCAGTAATTTAGCCAGTCATTTCAATGGAAAATCTTTAAAAATCGTGTTTTCTTGGTCCGCGAATGGACATTTCTCAAGATTAGCGCAGGAGGAATGTGTAGCCGGGGTAATACTTTCTCACTCGCGGTACCATGCCATGCCACAATGGGAAATTCACGCAAAAAGATTTACGAAACACGAAACATGAGCAAAACATTGTTTGTTCCTCTTATCACTCCGATAAAACTCCGATAAATATCGTGTAATTAAGTAGATCATAGTTACGGATTGAATATGTACTATTTGGTTAAGAAATATCTTAACAAAACAAAATAAAACGTACTTTTGAATATTTTGAACTTACTTTGGTTGGAAGCCATAGCTGCCGAGGCAGCAATGACCTCCAATCAAATTAAGTCCAAAATATTCATCAGAACATTTCCTACATCGTGTTCATTTTTGATTTTGGAAACATGTTCGATTATTTATAAGCTGCACTGTACGCCTGAACATCCTGTTGCATACTCTCAGGATGCCACGCAATGGCATGTCATCAAAACGTGCTTTAATTTTCACTAATATTCTGTTCAAAATATTCACCAGAACATTCCCCATATTGTGTTCAAAATTCTACTAACTAACTCGTTTCTGTCCTTGTTTTACAAACATGTTAACGTATTCACGAACTGCTTTGTACGACTTGAATTCACACAGGAATACCTGGATTCCGTCACAGGCACTTGCTCACGTGACAATTATCAGTATTTCAGGATTGCACGTGTAACTGAATTATACCTTCTTTATTTGACTACCGTGACTATTTTACGTGACGCAGACATTTTCCCCCTCCCCTCAAGTAAGTTTCGTGCGTGCTGTCACACAACTGGGGATGCTGACGTTTCAACAAATTAAATTTCAGTTTCTGAATTGTTCCAGGCTGACGTGTTGTGTCGTCGTCGTCGTCGTCGTCGTCGTCGTCGTCGTCGTCGTCGTCGTCGTCGTCGTCGTCGTCGTCGTTATTGTTGTTGTTGCTGCTGCTGCTGCTGTTGTTGTTGTTGTTGTTGGTGTTGTTGTTGTTGTGCTTAGATCTTACACTGCCAATCAATGGAAAATTAATTGACGGGATATCCCGTTAAGTTAACTCGACGTGGTTCGCACGTTTCTCGCTAGGAGGCGCTTGGTTTATAATTTGGTCGCTAGGGGCAGGCCTTCCTGCCAACGACATGGTCGGTGGGTGTATGATTCTCAGTTGGCAGCACACCCTGCTGAGTACGCTTCTGCTAGACCACTGCAGTCTTGTCGGGGGTAATCGGTTGGCGTTTACCCAAAACAACTTTCTCGATTTGTCATAGATTATTCGCTAGAAATCTGCGACAATCTACAATGTGTTTTCCCAATGGGGATTCTGTCGCCGATTGTCTGCGAGTACCTGTACTGAAATGTAAACACTGAATGCATTTAGAAAATGCTCCAGACTTTATGGGAACATCGGCTACGTGTCGCGGAGTATCTGTAACAAACCGTAGAACGCTTATTCTCCTCGTAGAGGGGAGGCGAGCTGGGGACGGAGTTTCACACCTTTCAAGTAGTTTCTGTGTCGGAGCAACTAACTTTACTTGTATCATTATCACCTCTATTCCTTTGATCTCACCACCTTTTGAAAAGGTTTGAAAATCCGTCCCCAGCACTCCGCCATTCTTTTTGGATGTTAGATGTGGAGGATGTCCATAAGCCCATCCCCCTCATTAAATCACGTGACACCTGTCATCCAACGAGGTGAGCTTAAGGGTAATTAGCGTAATCATTGAAACGGGTTAATGAGGGTAATTAAGGATGATTGACAGGCTACATGTCCGGACTCGTCTTTTCCTGACTCTGGGAACTCATTCAATCATGACGCCCCGACCCCATCGTTAAATCACACGCCTCCTGCCATCGAATGAGGCGAGCTTAAGGGTAATTAGCATAATGATGAACGTTAATCAATGGGCACTAGCGTATACACATATGTTCAACGTTTATTATAATTATGAATACAGGATATGTTATGGGTTGTGACGTGCCTGTTGCGCTCAGTAGCAATGTGCACATATGCATCATGAAACGTAATGATGAATTCATAGTAGATATACGTGAGTTTAGTGTTTGGAGTGTTTACCCCACCAAGCGCGGCATGTTTATGTATGGTAATACATTTCAAAAGTTCACAGCTATAATTTCTGCATTCGAAGAAACTGTACTTAGGGTTAGGTGTTCTGATAGAGTAGAGCAGATTAATTACATATAGGAATTAGAAGCTCAATTAAAGGTCACTCTCAGCACTTAATATCCGTACATCAGGCTAACTTGGTACTTTACTTCGTCAGGTCAAACCGAAATGAAACCATCGTTCAGGAGTGTAACATCCCCTAGCTACTCGTGGAGAACTCTGAAGGAGAACTTGCATGAAATTCTCGGAGCTATAATGAACTCTACGCTCGTGTAAGCATTTTATCCCCGAAAAAACCCGTAGATTGTTGCTACATTTTAATGCTCCATAGTGTTGCCGTGCAATATTGCTAAAGAATCTACACCTGATCGTCAATATCTTGATAAAACTCACGATAGTTGATGCGATGCTCTCCAAATATTCCAGAGATCAGTTATTAAGCATTAGATTAATGGCTGATTGGTGTTGCTCGGTTAATGGGCAGAGGCAAATCGGACTATGCAGTAATGCGCCTTTACTCTCTGCCTCTAGAGTCAGTTTAAAGTTAATGGTTGACAAAGACGTTTACTTTGAAATAGTCAGAACCTTAAGTAGCGGTGTAAATGTTAACTCAAAGTTAATATCGGGCGGATTATACACTACTGTTACGGTTGAAGAACTTAAACTAACTACAGATTTAGAGGGTGACACTGTACAGATTAAGGATTACATATTCTCAGGAGCCTGCATGACTCAATTATTGGGATTAACATCTAAGCAAATGGTCAATGTTGACGATGTAGCGGATTCTGAGTCTGAAAGAGACTGGGCTTTTCAGAATCCTATCGATCACGCATCCCCAGAGGATCTCGGAGAGTTAGATTACACTATACAACATGTATCTACGGATGTAGAGGAAGCAATGCCGTCGGGATTCAAACCTTTGCTGTATACGCCGAGTTCCAATGATTTACCTGATTATGAAGATGTGTGTTTTACATCGCCCAGCGCTGTTGAAACTTACGATCACCCTGGAACTATGCGGTATACCCCTGATACGTTCCATCAAGATATAAATGCACGTGAATATCTAAGTTTTGACTCCCAAAACGTTTCACAATCTACCAGAGACAAGGTTACAGTCATTTTCACAAACTGATTGAATTTAGAGATCTGTAGACTCGCAATTCGGGACTGCTACGGTTTCCAACATGACAGACCATCTCGATGCGAACACTAGTGTATGGGTATTGATTATTTCTTAAGACCTATCGACAATGTAGAATTTCATTGCTTAAACGCATTAGAATGTGTGCCTAAAATTGATTTCTTTCATGCATTGTCTACAAATCCGGATTTATCTTGGAATGTATACGAGTTATACAAAGCCTGTAAGACGGAATGGCTAAACGAAGTACTATGCGTTGTTTATAAGCTGCGCGAATAATACATATAATTATAACCTACTACTACTACTACTACTACTACTACTACTACTACTACTACTACTACTACTACTACTACTACTACTACTACTACTACTACTACTACTACTACTACTACTACTACTACTACTACTACTACTACTACTACCACCACCACCACCACCACCACCACCACCACCACCACCACTACTACTACTACTACTACTACTACTACTACTACTACTACTGCTGCTACTACTACTACTATTGACATAGTTATAATCTATAATTCTCGAATTTGTTTGTGTGTTTCTCAATCAAATCTCACTTGCACGCATTACAACAATTAAAATGATATATATATATATATATATATATATATATATATATATGCGCGTGTGTGTATGCTTGTGTGCGTGCGTGCGTGCGTGCGAGCGTGCGTGCATGCGTGGGTGCGTACGTGTGTAGTTTGTATTATTGTCAAGTATTAGTTCTATGAATCCTGTCATTGCCGACGGACTGGTATTAGGATATAGCTCATTCTTGATCTGGAATGTAATTTTTACCTTTTTCAATTTTCTACCTGAGCGGAGTTCGAACCAGTGAATTCCATGACATCTTCCGCTTAGTGTTTAGGGGGCGAGTAACTTACCACTACACGAGCATGCAGAGGACAGACTCGTCTTTCACTGGAGTAGCTTTCAACCACGTGTCTCTCAACTTCAGATATTCTTACTTTTATGTTTTTCTGAGATCCATTCAGCTATGTCACTAGGCACTCGCAAATATGTAGTTTTTATTATTGTCAAGCATTAGTGCTATGAACCCTGTCATTGACGACGCACTGCCACTAGGATATAACTCGTTCATCATCTGGAATGTAATTTTACCTTCTTCAGTTTTCTACCCAAGTGGGGTCGAAACAAAGAATAGTATAACACCTTCCGCCTAGCATTGGGGAGGCAAGTAGCTTACCACTACAAGAACACATAATTCTCTTTCAACGGAGTAGCTTTCAACTACGCATCTCACAACCACACTAGTTGACTAGAATAGATGGCGTACATTTAAGTTATCTCGTTCCAGTGAATATTGTCATGACAAACACTGAACGTCTGTGAGAGGTAGGCGTGGAATGACAATAACGCCAATCTCAGAGGATTTGATCTTACTAGATCCAACAACACAATTGATTGCCTCCAGTTCACGTTTTTGATGCAGGGTCGAAGTGGTCGAGAAGTTTAACTTAGTGAAAGTAGATGCTCGCCTTAGGGAACTTCTTCCTCACCATGCTGAACAATAACCCGAGCCAGTTCTCTGAGGCTGGAATCGCATTCTCTCAATCATTTATGCCTATGTCTAGGATGATTTTTTCTGGTTTCACTTTCTCTGAGTATCTATTAATGATCGTTTGGAGATCATTCATAGATGCCCAGGGTAGAAAACTACCTGCATATCTGGGTGAGATGAGACATTGATCTAGCTCAGGTTAGATGCTCCAAGCAAACAGATATTTGTGTTGATGGTTGGGAGCTGCCAATTTGATTTGTTACATGACTCATTCCGGAATTTCCAGAACGTATTTTGTTCTTCATTAATGTCCAATGAGATTTAGCTACCATCTGTGGAAGTGGGGGGGAAATCCTCAAGTGAGAATGATGGCGCAGAAGGTTGTTGTGACTCAGATTACGGGATTAATGATGGGTCATTTTGTGACTGCATCTCAACATTACCGGATGTAGATTGGAGACAGACTGGTGAAGGCCTGCGTATGATCGGTGGCAAGGTCTCGGTTGGTGGTTGTAATCATTGAGTACATGTGGCCATCACATGAGTAGTATAGGGTGAGGCTGGTCGTTATTGTTCTTCCCAGCAGGGGGTCTTCGAGAACAATGTTTTTTTCACGAGAACAAAAGAAAAGTTTGCGGAATGGAATGTTGAGAACAATGGCGTACAGCAGTACACGCATTCTAGAGAACAATGACGACTATAACGCCATGTTTTCTTGATAACAATAACGTACAGCCGCACACGTTTTTTTGGATTTGCAACACTCTGGAATGTTCTATTATTTTGAATTAGTTAACCCTTAAAAGTTTAAAAGTTTTGTAAATTACGTTTAAATGTAGTGGCGGCGCGCCCCCCTCCTTGGTTATCTACCGTTGTAAAAATAATAAGGGAGTAATGTAAAAGTTTAAGAGTTGGTCTGATAATGGAGGTCGTATGAGGTTGAGGATGCATGACGAATTACGGTATTGCTGTATATTTTGAAAATAATTTGACTGTTTCGTCACTAACGTTATTAGTAAATTTAGAGACTGTCTGTAAGCTGTTACTGTCTTAGCAACAGCTACCAGACAGATTAGCAACTAAATATTAAAAATAATCTTGTATTAATGGTATGTTCGGTTGGAATGGTAACCAAGACTTGGTGGTGATGGATTGTAGCCTGGGTTAAAAAGAAGTTAACCCTAATACCGATGAATAAATAGCTCATTTTCATCGATACCATACAGGTAAATGGTTGAATATTTTGAAATTAATTTGATGTCGCTAACGTTATTAGTAAAACTATTTTTTTGTTGAATATTTTGATTGACTTTTAACCGTCAATACGCACAAATTGTTTTTAAAATACTTTGCAATAACGTCAATCGTTTTAGATACAATGGCTAAAATGTGGTCATTATATCTCTGAGGGTTCCGTTTATAGAATTGTATGTAGAGCGTACTTATGCTAAAAAGATTATTTGTTGCGTATGATTTAACCATATGTCTTGAATAGCCGTGAGATCGGTCCTTAATCGAGTTACAAACATTGCACGTGTTAATAATGAAAGAATGTTAAAACACCACCCGTCTCGTTCTAAGCATGGGATATTACAATGTCCTCGACGAGATAAAAATCGATAATAATGCCTGCACCCACTCACCGGCTATTGCTGTTTACCGACGCTTAAAGATACGACAATTAAGAGCGACATTTTGAGCGTAGTAGCATAATCATAGATGGCCGTTTACTACAAATATAAATATATCTTTGTGGCTACAGAGCAGTGATACATTATAACCATGTTTTTTACTATATAATTCAGTCCTGCCCTAAGCGACCACCTCGTGCTACGTCATTTCATGATGCTATTAACCCTTTTAACCATAGAATTTCTTCAAGAAAATGTCCATTTTCTTCATATTCATATTTGTGGTACAAGAGAAGACTATTTTGAAAATTAATCATCAGAATGACTGGCACTGCAGGCTATCCATTTGTCTAGTCATTGCGCCGGCAAACACTCCGCCACCCCCCCTCCCCCCCCCCCACCAACCACCATCATCATTACCAACACCCACCACCAACAACAGCACCACCTCCACCACTACGACCTACACCCAACACCATGCATTAACCCCACCACCACCAGCCATGCACCCACCAACCCATAGCGAATTTCTTCATATTCATACTTGCATCCTTAGAGAAGGCTATTTTTGAAAATTTATCATCGTAATGACTGACTCTGACAGCTATCCATGTGTCTAGACATTGTGGTCGGAATGTATGAGAGCGCTGTGTTTGAAAACATGGCAAATAGGTTGGAGAGGGTCATGAGGATTTAATAAAGGTCTCACTCGTATGCACATGTGCTAATGTGTGATACTGCTAGGTATACGTTGTACCCTTATGCGTGTATGCATGCCCTGGTGTGCGCCCTTGTGCACATGCATGCGCCAGAAGACTATTTTTTGAAAAGTTATCATCAGAATGACTGGCTCTGCTGGCTATCCATTTGTCTAGACATTGCAACAGCAAACACCACCCAAAAAACACCCACCACCTCCACCCCATCATCATCACCAACACCCACCACCATCACGACGAGCATCAACACCACCACCTTCAACATCACTGCCACTAGCACCACCAACGCCAGTACCGACATCCACCACCAACCACTAGGCACCACCACCACCACCGCATGTTGCGGATTGCAACCGCTTGTTGCGGATTGTGGGCGTATGTTGCGGATTGCAGGCGCATGATGCAGATTTGCGGGCGTATGTTGCGGATTGCGGGCGTATGATGCGGATTTGCGGGTGGCAACAAGTGCATTTACATGCCTGAACATACATACACTCCAAAATGTATGCATACATGTGCGGACGCATGAGGTCCGCATGTTGTGGATTTGCAGGCATATGTTGCGGATTGCGGGTGTATGTTGTGGATTGCGGTCGCATGATGTGGATTAGTGGGTACGTGTTGCGGATGGCAACAAGTATATGTACATGCCTGAACATGCATACACACCAAAATGTATGCATACATGTGTGGGCGCATGCGGTCCGCATGTTGTGGATTTGCGCACGTGTGTTGCAGATTTCGGGCGAATATTGCGGATTGCGGGTGCATGATACAGATTTGTGGGCATATGTTGCGGATTGTGGGCGTATAATGCAGATTGCGGGCGCATGTTGCCGATTTGCGGGCGCATATTGTGGATTTGCGGCCGCAGTACATTTAATCCTATAAATGGTACAAATTCATTCCCTTTTCTCATTCCAGTTTAAACATCGCAAAGTGGTTGGATGTGTAACTGCAGAGTAGTTAGGCAGTCAGATTTCTTTGAAGAACCTTGTAACTTGAATACTTGCTAGATTTATCTTAAAATCAATATGCCGAGACATACATGTTTTGAATGTACTTTTAATAGGTCAAATGACCTGAAGTGGCATAAGATCCGATTCCATAATGATGAAGATAGCAAAAATCTAGACAGTGAAGATGAAGAAATGACAGAGATGAATAGTGATGATGATGAGCCAGCGGAGTCAGAGAGTGAAGCCGGTAATGACTCAGCGGAGACTGAGAGTGAAGATGAAGGTGAAGATGAAAAAGAAGCCATAGGCAATGAGGAACTATTTACCATATTCCAAAATATTAAGCAGGTCTTAGACGCTGAACAATCAAGTTTAGAAGATGAGGATGGTGAAGTGGACACAGACCCAAATGGTGTAGGCAATGTGCCTATTTCCGTATATGCTGATGCTTTAGTTACAAAGTGTATGGACATAATGCTCCAGTCGAGAAGATTACAGAACTCTACGCTCATTAAAATAATTCATCAGGAAATTAAAGATTTTGTCGACGAGGGGTATGCATACGATGAAGCAGTCTTCTCAGCTTCTCGAAAAAGAGAGTTTCTGATCAAGACGTACATAAGGAACCAACTAGATGCTGAGGATAATGATGATGAATCTGTCGGTGATAGATCTGATCCATAAGGAATCAGTCATCGAGAACATGGATCTCAAGAACATTGACTATTTGTTTATACTACAGCAACTATACGTTTTATCAAATGTAATATTTACTTCAATGTATAAATATGGATACAAATAAAACATTCATTCTTTATGCGCGTGTTGATTTGATGATTGTAGCTGCCCAGCCGGGTCCCCCACATCCCTCGATATACAAATCGGAGTACTGTTGTACTTAATGGTGGTGGCGGTGGGGTTGGTGGTTGATGAAAATAGGTGTTGTGGTGGATGATGGGGTGGGGTTAATGCGTGGTGGTGGGTGTTGGTGCTTAGTGGGTGGTGGTGCTGGTGGGGATAGAGGGATGGTGATGGTGATGGCGATGATGGTCGGTATTGGTAGTAGGTGGTTGCGGCCGCAATGTCCAGACAATGGTTAGCCAACTATATTATTTTTGTTGTCGGGGTCTCATTGACTAGGTACTCATAATGCATTCATACTGTGTGTACCCGGACATGGTAATTTTTCCTAGTTTTATTACCTTTAACTGGCTGACTGGCGAGGTGTTTCAGACATTTCAGGGATCTACTTCCTAGCAAAATATTTTGGAAACGATTTGAGCAAAAGTTCATGCAGCCAGTCAAATTATTTTCAAAATATTCACTAAATATCATGGAAATGATTTGATAAAAAGTTGTCACTAACACCACAGTCAAATTATTTTCAAAATATTCGTACAACGCACATTGCCGACCTTGTAAACAAGTATGCTAGTATACCTCATCCCTCGTGCCAGGAAGCACCGTGCTAGCATACCTCATCCCTCCTCCTCCTCACTCGTTCGACCTCAGTTATGCGACCACCCCAACACTCATTCCAGTTTTGTTATTTTCTGATTTTTCAAACCTAAATCATGGCGCATTGGTTGTTTAAGCGAATAGTTTTGATACTAATTTGACATAGAAGCTACAATTCGCACTAGCGCCTTCGTGTGCACAAACCCTTAAAACAGTGCTGTTCAATGCGACAATTTGACATAGGAAGCCACAATTCCGCTTAGTTTCAAAATACTTTTTTACTACAACCACGAGGGACCGCATCGACCACCTAATACGTTAAACGATACAAGGGTGCTCCTCATTATTCGTCAATGATGACGACGGTGGGCATTGTTCCCACCTTTTTTATAACAATTTTTCAAATGTAATAATTAAATGACGGACACTTTAAAGACTACTCCTTAAATACGAGATGTATGATTATTATCTATATAATAGTATGCATACAACATCGCTTGGCTTAGCTATATATTACCCGCATAGAGATGTACTTTGCTCTCTTTTAAAAAATTAAATGACTGGTAGGAAGCCGCTTAGTTTTGAGGGTTATAGATGAAGGTTAACGCATTTGCACACAAATTGAAGGATTAAAAGCGAATCATAGATGCGTTATGCACAATAACGAGGTGGTCAGAGAAAACATATTTCCTTGGTTACTTTTTTAACATGCACAGATTTTTATGTGCATAAACAATTTAACAAACTGATCCATCGCGTCTAGCCCATGAACATATCCAAGATTTTCGCCTGCATGTATGTGTCATTATATGGAGGCCAGTACGCGACAGTTTGTTATAGGACGCTAGTCATCTCACGCGATATTCCTCATATATATATATATATATATATATATATATGTTTTTTTTGTAGTAGAGCGATGTAGTATAAATGTAAATGTTAATGCGGATTTGCGTGTGCGTGTTGCGGATGGCACCACGTATATGCACATGCCTGAACACGCATACATGCCAAAATGCATGCGTACATGTGCGGACGTATGCGGGCGCGTGTTGCGGATTTACGGGCTCGTGTTGTGGATGGCAACAAGTATATGCACATGCCTGAAAACGCATACATGCCAAAATGCATGTGTACATGTGCGGCCGCATGCGGGCCGCGTGTTGCGGATTTGCGGATTTGCGGCCGCAGTACATATATTCCTATGAACGGTACAAATTCAATCCATTTTCTCATTCCAGTTTAAACATCGCAAAGTGGTTGGATGTCTAACTGCAGAGTAGTTAGGTAGCCTAAGGCAGTCAGATTTCATCTCACGTGATATTCCTTATATTTTTGTGTAGTAGAGCGGTGTGGTATAAATGTAAATGTTAATGTACATTTGCTAAAATGGCCAGCAGTACAAACTTTGACGGATCAGACACTGGGTATGTACGATGTCGTTGGTGTTTCATCGACATCCGCAACACCATATGCCGACGGTCGAAACACGAGAGGGTCTGTAGGCATATGATCAAGAAAACAGAACCTAAAGAGATGGTGTACACCTGCAAGGAGTGCCATTGTCTATTACCAATCAAACAGTATCTGCATGGGTGTCGTGTAATCGGTGATACTCTGACTGATATACAAAAAGCAAACATGCCGCAGTTTGTTACCAAACTGACAACCGCGCCTGTGCGGATCTGCGAAGATTGAGACCTATCTCAAAACACGCCCCTTTTCAGGGCTCACAAATCATTCGAAAGAGAACTCTTTATCTGTTCAAAAAATAAATTAATGTAATACAGTTTTTACAGACAACAACCCGCTTCACACATGCATACGCAAGCACACATTCTGATCCGTCAAAAGTGGTCGATGGACCTATAACCCGTGTAACACAATGCTCTGATTTTTGAAAATTAAATGACTTGGAGTTTGTTCATATTTAAAAAAAATGTAATAATTAAATGATTGAGCCTTTAAAGACATAAATATGGTAGATAAAACTATCTATACAATATTATACAACATCGATCGTCAACGATGACCATTTCCATAACAATTTTGAAAATTTAATAATTAAATGACTGCCATTTTTTAAATGACTTAAACAAAGGAGGGAGTTAATGGTGACTAAATCGCCAGTGGCTTATAATCAATTATTTTCAAAATATTCGTACAGATATATCACGCAAGACGTTGCCTCGGCGAATACACTAGCATATACATCACCCATCCTCCTCATCTCTCGCAACACCTCTACGAGCGACCACCTGCATTTACTTAAAGGACCACCAGCCGAATAAAGGAATGCTCATGTGCGGAGATCAATGCCTAGCAGAGGGTGGCTGAGATAGCATTCCTCCCTCCTCCTTCGACCTCCGTTATCAGACCACCTCTCTCTTACCTAACATCGCCTAATAAGAAATTAAAATTTACACAGTCAAATCGTTTTCAAAATATTCAGCAAGCAATCAATTTATTCAGCAAACAATCAACATATTCAGCAACCGATTATCATAATATTCAGCAACCAATTATCAAAATATTCTGCTACCACACAAATTATCAAAATATTCAGTAACAAATTATCAAAATATTTGTACATCATGCATACCTTGTAAACAAGTACGCTAGCATCACCCTCATAATCATCTAGCAATATCAACTGAGGAGGAATGCTATATCATTCCGACTCAACTGACACAGGCAGTCAAATTATTTACAAAATATTCGTACATGGAGCATTGCCTTGTAAACAAGTACGCTAGACCCTCAAAACCAACTTCTACTGAGCAAGAGTGTTAGACTCATCTAACAGATTATTAACAAATATGTTGAATACATTTGAAATAGAGGATCGATTATTCGGCGACAATAAAACGTGTGAACACTTTCTCGGTGTTTTTCCAATTGACAATGTACCCGCACATATTACATATCTCCCGGCCTAATTATTAATAAACACGCATCCCAGTAATAAATCCGGACAACATTGGGTGGCGGTTTCTTACAGTAGAAATGGAAATGCTGAATACTTTGATCCATATGGAAGACACCCTTCTGACGAAAGAATGATATCAAATGTACAAAATGGACACCGTGCGCATGTTTATTATTACAACAATGTAAATGTTTAACCATCCATGATGACAACTTGTGGATAGTATTGTGTATATTTCTTATACCATCGTTCGAGAGGTGCACAAATGAAACACATATTATGCGCCCTAAGAAACAGAGACAAAAATGACGCGATAGTGAAACGTCTGACACGCAGGATTATGAAGAAAAAATGATCATATTTAATGCATAATTATTTATGTACTATGTTTTCTTTTTAATTATCGTGAATAAATGTCGCTAATATTTATCATAAGAAAAATTCATGTGTCAATAAAAAATACATTTTGTAGAAATATGTTATTATTTCTTCATGTTCCCTTCTCACCCCTCACCCATCCCCAATTATCGCTATTTTGATAATAAAAAAAAATTTAATGGTACACTAGGCATGCCACAATGATCCAAAGATCCGTAATTAATCGTATTCACATCGCGACAATGACAAAATGCGGACATATTTGAATACAGAGGAAACCATATGACGTGCTCTGTAATTGAACCCTGCGTATCAATTCCAGTTTTCTATAACTGGAATGTCATTAAAACATGGTGCGATAGTAATGTTTTGTAAACCGATGATGTTAAGCGGTGGAGAAAAAACACGTGACCGAAATAAGGGTGTGTTCAGATTGGAAAGATAGTTTTACTGACAGCTCATATTTTAGCTATAAAAGCGAAATGCGCACGACTAGTAAGGCATACAGCTTTTTTGAATTTGTCTAAACACGTAAAATGGAATCTCAATTATGCGATTGATGGAGAATGATAGGTTCTATGCCTATTAATTGCGGTTGCATCCAATGGAACCAATATAAAGAGGTAGCAGTATGGCAACCATTTGCAATGTCATTGCGTGAAATCCGTAACCGCTGGAGAGAATATCTAGCGGATCGGGACGAAGGCAATTACAACAAATGGTTGCATTTGAAGTACCAACAGTAATGATTGTTGTATGTGTATGTCGTGCAAACAAGACAGAAGTTATCGTTTACATTAATTGAGATAAAAATATTTATGTTAGCAAAATAAAAAATAAGAAAAATAGGCCTCTTTAAACCAAAATTATGTTGCATACACTCACACACAAACGGGTACATAAAAAAGACGCACACACGCACGCACGACGTACACGCATAGGGGACAGGGAAAAAGGGAACACGGGTGACAAGGGGCATACGCGTAGAACCACGCGCATGTTATCATGCGCATATCGTAACACACGTGAGGGTATGCGCAGTACGTGCGTGTGTTGACACATCAGGTGCGTGCGTGTGTGTGGGTACGTGTGCGAAAAAAAGTAGGACACCCTTGTGGATGATGGATCAGTAACAGATTTCCAACAATACAGATGCATTCAACCACATATTCCACCATGGGTGAAGCCTTTCATCGTGGTACATACCAACGACATTATTAGTTCGCGAGGAAACAGGCATTGACAAAATCTAACATCACATGACCTTAAAGCGAATGAAGCGGACATGTTTAATGTTAATATGAGTAATGCGCGAACACACCATAAATATGCATAAAGCACTCGCGCACCAAAACGTGATATTCTAATAATTACCCAATGGAATTAGTACATATGGCTACTCGGCTAAGAACTAGGAAATGATGCGATATTGTATCCAGAGCACAAAGCTGTACACATTCGCAACTACAAAGTAAAATCTCCTAGCAAGTCGGTGATAATTCAATAGTAAATTTGAATATTTCTAAAAATCATGTAGTACGATACTTGAGGTACTAACACGTTCTTCCATTATTAACACGTGGTATGTTTGTATCTCGATTCAAGCTTGATCTCACGGCTATTCAAAATGTATGGTTAAATCATACGCAACAAATAATCTTTTTAGCATAAGTACGCTCTACATACTATTCTATAAACGGAACCCTCAGAGATATAATGACCACATTTTAACCATCGTATCTAAAACGAGTGACGTTATTGCAAAGTATTTAAAAAACAATTTGTGCGTAATGACGGTTAAAAGTCGATCAAAATATTCAACAAAAAAAAAAGTGTTACTAATAACGTTAGCGACGTCAAATTAATTTCAAAATATTCAACAGTTTACCTGTATGGTATCGATGAAAATGAGATATATATTCATCGGTATTAGGGTTAACTTCTTTTTAACCCAGGATACAATCCTATGAATCCATCACCACAAAGTCTTGCTTACCATTCCAACCGAACAAACCATTAATACAAGATTATTTTTAATATTTTGTTGCTAATCTGTCTGGTAGCTGTTGCTAAGACAGTAACAGCTTACAGACAGTCTCTAAATATTCTACAGTTTACTAATAACATTAGCGACGAAACAGTCAAATTATTTTCAAAATATACAGCAATACCGTAATTCCTCATACATCCTCAACCTCCTCCTCCTCCTAAGACCTCCATTATCAGACCACCTCTTAAAATCTATTTTGTTACTAATCTATCTGGTAGCTGTTGCTAAGACAGTAACAGCTTACAGGCAGTCTCTAAATATTCTACAGTTTACTATCAGACCACCTCTTAAAATCTATTTTGTTACTAATCTATCTGGTAGCTGTTTATAAGACAGTAACAGCTTACAGGCAGTCTCTATATATTCTACAGTTTACTAATAACGTTAGCGACGAAACAGTCAAATTATTTTCAAATATCAACATAATTCCTCATACATCCTCAATCTCATACGACCTCCATTATCGGACCACCTCTTAAACTCTATTATTTTACATTACTCTCTACTATTATCACTCATCGATCTCTATTATTTTTACAACAGTAGATAAGCACGGAGGGGGGGGGGTGCACCGCCACTACATTTAAACGTAAAATACACAACTTTTAAATTTTAATGGTTAACTAATTCAAAATAATAGAACATTCCAGAGTGTTGCAAATCCAAAAAAAACGTGTGCGGCTGTATGTCATTGTTATCGAGAAAACGTGGCGTTATAGTCGTCATTGTTCTCTAGAACGCGTGTACCGCTGTACGCCATTGTTCTCAACATTCCATTCCGCAAGCTTTTCTTTTGTTCTCGTGAAAAAAACATTGTTCTCGAAGACCCCCTGCTGGGAAGAACAATAACGACCAGCCCTACCCTATACTACTCACATGATGTTGATGGGACACAGACTGGAGAATACCTAATATATGTACGTTTGATCGGAGGTGAGGTCTCAGCAGGTGATCTTACACACGTTTTAGCCTGAGAGGGTGGTCCAAAATCTGATGTTTCCGCTGATGTTTTATGAAATGGAGTAGCATTTCTATTGATGGCAGTAGGGGTAAAATGAGGATCAATGGGTCTGATAAAGTCCTAAAAGGCTGCAACGGCCTTTTTATGAAGCCTTTTTCCATAATTGTTTTTTCCAAGCGAATGGCGGTTGACTTGGCATGGCCAACGTCTAGGTTGGAGTGATTCTGGGCCAATATAATTTCGGATCTGATACAGTCCAGTTGACAATTGTAATAATTGTTTAGAGTCTGTACTATGGAGTTAGCCCAAACAAAATTAGCATTGCAAATGTTATAGTGGACATCTCCATTTGGAATGGTTGGTTTGTAGATCATATTTAGTTACTTTATGTTCTTGCCTAAGCGGTTTGACAGTGTATCTGCCTCCATGGGCTTAATCACCACACCAATGTGATGAAAGCACTGTATTACCATATAGTATACCTTGATTAGGCGAGCATGGGCAGATGCTTGGTGGCGTGAGATAGATTCATTACCATCCTTTCTCCCTTCCCCGCTCGGGTGTCTGGACATGACAATGGCCGGTCAATTAACCAATCAAACAGACAAGTAACCAATCAATCAATCCCTTTGCTAGGCAAACCACCAATCACGCACCTATCACATCGAGCAATCAATCACGCAACCATTCAGATCACACAACCAATCAAACAACCACTCAAATCAGCCAATAAATCAAGCTTGCAACTATTCAAACAACCAACCAATCATGCAACCAATCAATTCAAGCAATCAATCAATTCATCAATAAAAACTACTCAGACACCACTGACTAAGCATATGACCAGTCAGACAAACACAAACACAGCAGGATAATCAATGAATATACAAGGCTACCAGGCGCACACTCTACACGTGGTAGGTTTGTCAGCTAGTCTGTCTGTATATATATATATATATTTCAAATCCAAGAGCGCTTAATTTATAAAGCTGAAATAAGAGACATGTTGTTAGTAGTAATGATTAGTAGCATGCTAATATTTAATATTTAAGGACAGACATTACAAGAATATCAATATAAATACTTTAGATTACTCACCACGTTAAAGCAATACACAGCAATATAAATTTTACATCGCCAGAGGGATGGACATGTTTCGTGTTGATACAGCCTTATTGACAAATCTACCAGTGCAAAATTTGCCCTACTATTTATTGGGCAAGTGAATGTTTTTGAGACGTAATCATTTTCTTTAGAGCTACTAAGTTATTTGCTTTGAGGTGCACGCTGCTAATACGTTGTTATAATTCATTGTAATGATCTATTGTTGACTAATTGAGCTCTGGATAAATGAGTTGGCTTCACTTTGGAAAGGTGTTAAGGATTTCACTGGCTTAGGAGTGGACTGCTCAATAGTTCAAAGAGAACTATTAATCTGGAGTTGATGTGAACCATGAGCTCATTGGAAAGGTGCTAGTTGCCTTTTCAAGGTTATAAAAGATAATTCACCCAATCACCCAACCAACCAACCAACCAACCAACCAACCAACCAACCAACCAGCCAACCAACCAACCAACCAACCAACCAACCAACCAACCAACCAACCAACCTACCAACCACCAACCACCCAACCACTCAATCAATCACCCAACCAACCAACCAACCAGCCAGCCAACCAATCACCCAACCAACCAATCAGCCAACCACCAACCAGCCAGCCAACCAATCACCCAACCAGCCAACCAACCAAACGACAACCAAACGACCAACCATCCAACCAAACAACCAATTAGCCAACCAAGCAGCCAACCAAGGATGGAAGGATATAAATATGCAAAGTTGGAAAGGATGGAAGGAGGCAAAGATGAAAGGAGGCAAAAATGGGAGGATGGACAGTTGGAAGGAATGAAAGATGGAAGGAATGAAAGATGGAAGGAATGAAAGATGGAAGGAATGAAAGATGGAAGGAAGGATTAAAAGATGGAAGGAAGGAATGAAAGATGGAAGGACGGCAGGACAGAAGGACAACAGGACAGAATGACAGAAGGAAGGAAAGATGGATGGATAGCAGGATACGTGGAAGGCTGCAAAGGAAGGAACGAACGAGCGAACAAATTAAGGCATGAATACATGATGGATGTAAGGCAGGAAGGAAGGACGGAAGGCTGAAAAGAATGAAGTGTAGCTCCAGGCACGCCACATTGTCCCATTAGTTCTTCTTCACAATCTGATTCATACATAGGGTGCGTGTCAGCCCAAATATGCTGGTTAGCTAGTCTCTGGGATAGAGAATGGAGACTGTGGGCAACCGGTGACCACAAAGGCTGACTTCTAGAGTCGGTGGAACGTTCACATTCCAGTGAGGCTTGGCGACCATTTACACATACAGTGAACACTACTGTGTCATCCCGGCTATTGGTGTAACCTGTGTGTCGTAGCATCCTATAATTTAGATGTTTTATAGATCCAGTGAGTCGATGCTGGTCTTTTTAAAAGCTGAAGGCAGTTAAACAATCATACTCGTTTTCTGCAAATATAATAAAGTCCCGTATTGGCGTCGTCTGTTTTGTATTTCGCCAGAGATTACCTAACTTATCTTAGATATATACAAGGTATCCCAGTAAAGATCGGTCCTTACACGGTTGCTAGTTTAATGTAAACCAATGCCTCAAGTGGGCCAATAAATTGGGGCGAGAGGAAAATGCCTTGCGTGGGCCTTCGTCACAGGAAAATGCCTACCACACCATAGCAGCGCTGGTGGTGGTCGGGTGGGGGTGGCAGGGGGTGGGGGTGGGTGGTGGGTGGAGATACGACCAGAAGCCGATCTCTCATTTCAACCAATGCTTGAGAAAAATGAATTATCCCAGTGTAGTTATTCATATAAGGGATGCACGCTAAATTACGTGGATGCGGGGTGCCGACTTCCTAAGAATCCGACACTGCCGTCTTGTATATTATTTGCTTGTTTGGTCGTCGCCACTTTATTTGGGGTGGGCCTTCTAGAGGAGCTAGAATAACCTTTAGCTATTAGGTCAAGCCAAAAAGGGAATTAGGCCGCAAATCGCTTAAACCTACTAGTTTCTTTTTATAACAGGTTGCTTTCCTGGTAGATGAGCCCGGGTAGCCTTTCGTGGCATGTACCACTGGTCTACTCCCTCACGCCGACGACGGGATTAAAATCGTAAAGCGACTCATCCCCACATCGCAGCACAAGCACAAATAACAAGACAAGGACAAGTCAACATTACAGAAGCATTTAGAAAGCAGGTATCTATTTACAGCGGTGAGGAAGAAGCAAATGGCCGACTATGGTGACATGCCGAGAAGGCATGGAGAGCTGATTGGCTTCTCCTAGTCACCGTAGAGTCAGTGGGCGATCTGCAACTTTATCCATTATCAAGTGTGTCAAGAACGAGCCATATGAGTCTCGTTCCCTCGGAGCTAACGTTTACCTACTTTAGGGTTAAAGAAACGTGCCCTAAGTGTCACCGCTAGGCCGTACCTACTATAATTATGTTTGCGCAGGAATTCCTACTTTGGCTAAAAGACTATCTAATGGTACCGGTGAGGGTACAAAGGACGTGAGTGAAGCATCGCCGTTTCGATTCTTACCGTCAGGAAACCTCTGCATTTTCCTGGATCGGCGCTAACCAAACTGACGGAGGGGACTACAGAGCATTAGTGGGCCAGAAGGCCAGAGAGTTGCAGAAGAGACAGCTGCTCCAGAAGTAATTTATGAGGCCATAAGTTTATGGCCAATTATGCAAATCCGGCGTGTTTATGTACGGTAGCAACACTGCCGAGTGTGCAATGAGGCTTTACAATAAAACAACACTCCCTCATTTGAAAAGTTGTCCTTAGCTACCCTATCCTATCAAAATATCTGAGCTCAATCCTAGTTAGGTTTAGTCGCTGTATCCCCGGCCATATTGGCGCAGGAAACGGGTCTCGTGGACATGTGTTGCCGTATCTTAGAGAGCTTAAGTGAATGTATTAATGAGGCTATTAGTATAAGTTTGACGTGTGCGGATTTTAGAAAATATATAATGCCTCTCAAATATCTCAAATGATATGCCTGCGCACTAACCACTTTTATGGACTCTAATTATTTGAGAATTATCTTTCACGCAACAAACTATATAACCCACAGTATGTGCATGAAGCATCTCTTATAGGCTCATTTCCTTCCCGGTGAACCCGGATCACCTTGTACCCGACTGAGCTATCGATGCTATACTACCACCTCCTAGCTTGGTACCACGAGCCGACCAACAACACCAAAGTGGATCGCTCACCATTAGGTGAGGACTAGGTGAGAATTATAGACTTCTCAGGTTGGCGTGCAGCCGAGAAAATAGATTGATTTGTACAAGATAGGCATAAGGGAGTGCAAAGAGGACGGGGTGGCATACTTTTAGTTTATTTTTGGCGCGAGTTTCTTAGGGCTGGGCTCTTTTCATTATTCTTTTACTGGTGTGGTGCGTACATTTTTTAAATCAATGACATCGTCCTTGACAATAGTTCACCTTTCAGTGGCGGGTAATTAGTTCCCATGCCAAGGACGCCCAGGCTCCAGCGTACCTAGATTGAATATAATATAATATAATAAAATATAATATAATATAATATAATATAATATAATATAATATAATATAATATAATATAATATAATATAATATAATATAATATAATATAATATAATATAATATAATATAATATAATATAATATAATATAATTCAATATAATGTATGATAGTGTTGCCCCTTTTCGAGGGTCCGCATGAACGACTCTCGCCATTCCTTTTACATCAGCCTTGTAAACAAGACGTTTAAGAACATAATACGGAAAATATATAAAAGTCCGTGAAGCCCCAGCTAATTGCTAGGAAGGCATAGCAACATATATATGTGTACGACGGAACTATGTGTATACAGCATAACTAGTTTATACGGCTTACCTACTTATAGTTATGCTGAATGGCACTCGCCACGCAGGACAGGCTTTCAATTTTATAAAAGTAATACCAAGAAAAATATATAATAACAAAACCTATGTTATTATGCCTAATAGTCAGTTCCAGCCTTATACGGCGCTAACTCACATACGAGGTTTACAAATAGTTCAAGTATGTATGTGTTGAATGGTCAGTGTACATCGCACGAGCATAGTTTGCACGCGTTGCTGAGATGTCTAAGTCGATGTCCCCGGATGCTGCTGATAATGTGTTGTTGTGGCGTGCTGATGACAGTAGTAGTGGTGTCGGCGCAAAATTGCTGTTGGTGCGTGGTGGTGACATAGTGGCAAATGTGGTGCTGTATGCGGCGGGAATGAGGCTTCTGCTGGCGGGTGTGATGCTGCTGGTGGCTGCGGTACTGGTTGGTGTTGACCCGGTTAATGGCTGGATGGTGGTTGTTGCTGTACTCTGTGTTTGCTGGCTCGCCATAACATCGCTACTGATAATATCTGAAATCGCTGTAGTGCTGGTGGTTGCTGTAATGTTCGTGGTTGTCATAATGTTTGTGGTTATCAACGGGATACTGCGCGTGGTGGTCTTTTTATGCTTTGGTTTGAGTGCGGTGGCTGAGGCAGATCTGTGATGAGATTTCATTGGTAGACGTAGCCGATTAGTTGTTATCCTTGGTAATGCGAACATGGTAGTTTCCGACACGTGTGTGACAGAGCATTTATTTCACGAATATTGTTGAGACGGCGTGGTCGCTTTTCTAATTGCAGAATCTAATGTCTTTTCGGCTACACTAGTCACAGATGCTGTAATGGGAATGTTAGTACTTTTTGGCGTGTTCTCCGAGTCTGTCACAATGACTAACTCACCAGGAGAAGCTGCTAAATCGTCAATACTGTCTAACATAACTACTGGAACTGGCTGCTGCACTGACAGTGGTGGTGACTGCAATGTTCTGACTACTTTTCATGTGGTGCGTTTGACTCGTGCCATGGATGATGCGGGGTCTGAGGGTTTTCGTCGTTTCTTTCCTACGCCGTAAACGATGCGAATGGGTATATGTGCTGTGAGATGAGGGCCTAGAACTGCTCAATCTTCTTGCTCTTCTCCTCTCTCTCTCTCTCTCTCGCTCTCTCTCTCTCTCGCTCTCTCTCTCTCTCTCTCTCTCTCTCTCTCTCTCTCTCTCTCTCTCTCTCTAGGTCTACGATGGAAACTGGATGCAGCAGCGTGTGTGGTTCCGAAACGCGGTGCTGTATACAACTAGCCAGACTTGGGACAATGTTCTCGTTGACGTAAATTGTCACAGTTGTAAGTCTGGGCCGATTCTTCATTAGAGCTGCCTGACAGCACTAAGTCACTGGCTAATGACATCAGTCCATAGTTTGTGTTTGATTTACGGCGACGACTTATACTTGTATAAAACTTATAACCCACATAACAATGAAATAATGGGTAAAATATAAAATTGAAAGAGGCCTAATGTCGACGACCTTCCCTGGTGTTGAGTTGACAGGGAAGATGAGGTTCTGTGCGTGATTCCTTCCTTTTATACTCAGAGGGCAGAGGGAGACCATGCCAGAATCTTTCGCTGAGCGTCGACTTGTGTCGTATGGCCACCTTGATTGTTTTAAATAATTTTGACTTTCAATTCCTCGCGCCGTTTTATTGACACGCAACAAGAGAAAGTGAGTATAAATAAATAGGCAGGAAGGCTTACTTCATTAATATTATACCAAGATCGCCGGTTTCCAATCAACTTTATAACAGCGAACACCATCCTACCAAGCAATACAATTATGGAACAATACAGATACAGACACACGTACACAAATTCTCACGTTAAAATCATCCAAAAAATTCATCAAAAACATAATTATTGACAACTACTAGAAACCACACCGCTAACCACCACCACCACCACCACCACCACGATGGCCATTACACAGCACTGCTCTGGAACGACTAATTAACATGTTAACTTACTGTCTTGATCTGGAGACATGCCAACTTCTTTTAGCATTATTAATTCTATTATGAGCTGCGCTGTAGTCTAACTATTCAAGGCACCTGTTCACCGGAACAGAACATCGAATGTAAAACTGTATAGGAGTATTAATAATAATAATAATAATAATAATAATAATAATAATATGGTAATATATAATAGATGAGCTCACCCCACCTTCCCTCTCCCACCCTCCATCCCTTTATGTTCATAAATGTAATTGTCCTGTTTTACTGTTGTATCCTACATGTATGTACCTACTGTTGATATAGTATCACGTAATATATGTTTGTTTATGTTACATCCTATTATATATGTCATAATATATTTTGCAACTAATGTTTATATGTTAGGAGTCCACTACTTCATAGGCTTGCCTTTGGTGGACTGCATGTTGTAATCTCTGATACTGACGACTAAATACGAAAATAAATAATCTTGAATCTTGAATCTTGAATCTTGAATTCCTGTGTATGGTCAATTTTGTTAAAGTGATGACGTTTCCGAGTTGGATGCGTATGGAGTTGCCCAATTATTACTAAAGCTGGATCACCTGAGGGGGTGGGTGAGAGCGCGATGACCTCACCGACCACGGGTGACTTTGACGCACACAGCCTCGCCTGCTCGTTCAGTGTACGTAGTAGAGAAGTAGGAGTGGCAATCCTTTTGTCTATAGCCATATAAGCAGTTTACCGAAAAACTTAGCTGCTGTCACGTGCTGCTTGCTTGCTTCAGCACGCGGTTGATTGGAGAGTTAAGTTTCTTTCTGGTATACGTGGTATACTTTAAATCACTGATAGGGAAAATGATAATGTATTGCTATTATGTAGGAGTACCTGTTTTTAAGCAGTAACGGGTTTTACAGTGCGTGATGACAATCCGCCCGTAATATAATAATAATAATAATAATCTTTATTTCAAGAGGGTACATCGTCAGTGGCCTGATGTTCCCGAGGCCCTCAAAACATATATACACTATGTACAATAATATATAATTATATACACGCCAGGTATGTACAAATAGACATGTGTACAATAATTGCACTTACGCGCACGCATGCACGCACTCGCTGAGACACGCAGGCGGGCGGGCAGGCAGGCATACAGTAAGGCAGGCAGGCAGGCAAACATGAATATAGGTGTATTCTATTTAATTCCCTGGTCAATTCTTTCGAGATGTCATGTGGAATTAGTGTTTGAGAATTTTGAAATTCTCATTACATAATTGGATATTTTGACGCCGCTTAGCTAGCCCGTGCGATAATGATTTGTAAGCATGGTAGAATTATTTCAATTCTCAATCAAAAGCGTAACAGTCGTGAGATGTACCAATTTTTATGTTACAGTTTAAGCAGAATCGACCCTTTAATGGCAATGTTACTGAACCATTCGTACTAGGCCATGATCTGCGTTTACTGGGCCGGCGGGCTACCAAGCATTCATCTCCCATAGGAGGAATCAGCCTCGCCGTACCTAGACATGAACTCATTTGGTACAGTACAACTCATAACAACGTACAGCAACACAATATTATAATATGCGTTGTTTGAAGATTTGTGAAGCGATCATCTGCGTGTCCGTGTCTCCTGTGTTACTGATATGTGTATTTACTTTTCTTGGCTCCTTGTTTATTGATGAAACTAATGCTGAGATTATTTGTTTTACAGCGGCAATGAAATGCTGTATTGTCTGTGGTGAAAACTTAGTCCAACATTGTTTGTTTTCACTCTGTTATGGCCAAGACTAATGGCGGGACAGAGTTAATTATAGTGCGGCTGATGGCATAGCCTACTGCAATTCTTGGACCGGACCGTAATCGAGCCTCAGCATCCAGTGACAAAATCCTACTTGCTTACTGACAGCAGTCTGCGGGCATCTTACTCTCTTACCGAAGTTATCTTGGATTATGTGTGTTTAATTGTCATATTTCTTTATTATTTGTAATGCTGGTATTGCTTCTGAGGGGAGGGATGTTCCTTACGTCGTGAATTGATGATATTTGCGTTGCTTTATCTTTTGCCGTATGTGTAGTTCACCGTCTGTGGGCCAGGTTGGGTGAATGACTGCGAATGTTGTTGTTGTTCCTGGTTGACGTAGTGTAGCTCGTGGGGGTATGCGCTGGTCCGTTATGTTGCTACACTCCATTGCACCGCATGTACAGGATGCGCAGGAGGGCTGTTTAGCTACGGTTCTCTGGGTCATGGATCCCATATCGCATCTCGCAGGAAGGTACAAAGACCGGCCTCTAGCGCCATGGGAATGATCACATTCCAGTGGGGCCGTGCGACCCTTGCCGCCGAGATTGAACCTCACGGTTTCGTCCCAACTGTTTGTGTCACAGGTATGTCGGCCCATAAACTAATTTAAAAGTCTAGACATGATGATATAATTAAACAGTCACAATTATAACTACACAAACAACGCTACTTGTTTGCCAGTAAATGAGCAAATAATACAGTAATGTGTTCTTTTTATGTGGTTTCGCCGAAGGTACCACACAGATTCGTAAATCACAAAGGTATCCCCGCAAGGGAGCATCGAAACGAGGCTACTTGGATAGTGTAATATAAACCAATTACATCCCTATCACACACACATAACATATTGTTGTTGCAAGAGGAAAGTGCCTCACGTGGGCCTCCGTTACAGGAAAATGCCTTCAACGCCGAAGCGGAGGAAAAGAGCTGGCAAAAAGGGACACTCTTTTGTTCAAACAAAAAACTAAGTGCTGGTCGATCCTAGTGAAGCCATAATTAATGTGATGCACACTGGTTTACGTGAAGACGGGTCGGATGATTTTCGAAGAATTCATAGGGCCCCGTCTTATGTAGGTCCAAGGATAATGTATTGGTAGTTGCCGCTTTATTGATCCGGGCCTTCTGCTACATTCTAACCTACCATTTGGTTATTAGATACGATTCCAAGCTTTGGCCGCAAGTGGTAGGGATTCCTACCTATCTTTAGACACATATCTCTAACAGGTGAAGATGCCCAGCTTCCCGAAGGTCTCCTCGCATAGCATCTTCCTCAGAAAGACCGCGTGCGTACATGTTACGGAGCAATATGGATCATGTGACGATCCGTTCACCATTCCACCATAACCACATATAACGTCACTAGCACGAGTTTACAGAAGCAATTTAGAAAGTGCAATACCATTTATGGTAGGGAGTAAGAGACAGATATCCATCCCGAGTGACCTTTCCGTACGGGCGTGGTGGGTTCTAAGACCTCACCCGGTCACTACAACGAGTTGGATGGAGATCTGCGTCTCGTCCGTCACCCGTGTGTTATGGAGTTAACACGTTGCCTGTCATTAGGGTGAGGTTAGAGAATGCCCAGAGATGCACTGCATGCCAGTGCCAGTTGATATAATTTTCTTTTCGCAGTGCTTCTTACATTGGTGGGTGAATATAAACTAATTGGTATCCGAAGATATAGGGGGAGTGTATGTAAATTGACATTTCAGTTATCACCGCTCGGAAACCCCAATAGTTTCCCAGATTCGGATCATGCCAACGTGTCGATTGGGAGTCCAGACAATTATTAAGCCTTGTGGCTGGAGGAGCGTAGAAAGAGACACTCCCTCGAAATTAATAAGAGGCCCTAAGTTAATTGTCCAATTTTATACAATCTAGCTGGTGTGTGGTGTTACATATTCATTACGGCCGGAAAAGAGGCGTACACAATGTGTCTCTTAAGGAGAGATTGTCCCTAACTACTTTAAACCAATACTATCGAGCTAGAATAGCCAGGTTTAGTCGGTCACGTGTCATGCTCGAGCATTTGGAGCATGATCAGTGACCTCAGTGTAAGATTGATGCTGGGGAAATATAGTGATGCAGATATAACGTTGCTGTATAGTATAGCCTAGCGTACTGCGTCCTAGAGCTTTTATATAAAAACAACACATAATAACTAGGATGGCAACTTACCAAATACACAACTAACCAATACAGTGCTAACAAAATATCACAGGTCATCAGACCCTGCGGTGCTGTTGGTTGAGAGCCCACGGAAATAAAGATAATATGTACAGTATGAAACAGAAATTATAAAAATGTGGTCTTAAGACCGGGATGGCAATTATTAGTCACCAGTGCATATTACGGAAATAAGAAATGCACAATAGTATAGTAACTCGAGTACCTATTGGTGATCGGTACGGTAAGAGTTCATAAATCACATAAATTGATGCACCACATTTGAGTAGCACGAGATGGCACGATCTTGAATGCAGGGAAGATTTCTGCAGGCAGACTGTTGATGCGGCTCACTCTCAAGACGGTGAAGAAGAATGGTTAAGAAGATGTCCACTAGATAGTAAGAATAACTGATACATACATTTACACAGTTTGTTGTAAAGTTTCCGTTCGGCGATGGTGGTTTGAAAGGTTCGCATTAGCAAAGAGGGCTATATTTGTAACTGAATAGGCATGTACAATAACTGGGTACATGGTGCGGGATACATTGCATAGCTCTTGCGAATCACCGAGCAGAGTCCCACCAGACTGTGGTCTAACAGTTAATTAACACACATGACATGCTGCGCGGAAGTTTGATTGCACTTTGCCGCCTGGTCTGGAAGATCCAGCGAGTTATCCACCAAGAATCACCATCAGCTCTACATCCCATAGAATTATATCAGGCCCGCAAGGCCAATCCAGAGGAAACACCATTCTAAGAAAGTTCGGAAGCAGGGGTCCTTATTTTAATTTATTTTGCCACCGGATGGCCATCCAGAAGTGTCCAAAATTCATATCGTGGAAGTCCAAGACTTCCTACCAGCGCAGGAGATCTCAATTCCGAATGGCACCACTGTGGTGTAGGTACCACAGTCAGTTAGCAGTTCTCCCACGTCTAACACTGCGCTGGTCCAGAAGTCTTGCTGATGGGTCAGCTTCCAGGCCGATGATGCTCTCGATTCTCGTTTTCTTGCCCCTTTTATACTACTCGTGACGTCAGAGGCATGACGCTCCAGCCAATCAGTGGCCGAGCAGTGTGCAGCTAGAAGTGGTGATGTGGCTATCACGTGAACAGTGCATTTCACACTTACGACGCCAAAGTCACAAGTACCAACTCGGTACACTATATGCACACACTCTCTTCCAATCCTGACACGTGTTGCCAGGGAAACTCTGATGCACGCCCATGCGTGCTATGCATTCTTACAGATTTAGCCATTTCACGTACCCAGCTTAGCTTGAATAGTCCGTACCCATCCGACCGATCCATGCTACACCCCACCCACCCACCCCCCACCATGCTAGTTTGACACCCATGACAAACGATCAATGCATCATGGATCAAACGCATGGGAGCATACTAGGCGGGAATTCTAGACTTCCCGAGTATACATGTAGCTGAGAGGAGTAGTGCTGTGAGAGACGCGTAGTTATCAGAGAAGAGCACGTAGAGGTGCGAACGAGTTTGGGAGGGAGGCATACTTTTAGTTTTCATTTTTGACCTGGAATTATTATTTTTTGTTTGTTTCTTTCGTGGTGCGTGCGTTTTCTTTATTTTAATATCTGATTTGGCTAAAACAATAGCTCGCATGGCGTTCTGCCGGTTGCGGACAATTATTTCTCCGCAGAGAATGCCAAACCTCCAATGTACCTTAATCAAATAGATGTAATATAATATAATATAAGAAAATATATATTAAAACATACAGTAATATCACAGTTAAATGTACATTACATATGCATCCCGGATATATTAGGGGATGCATACAGTGCAGCCCGTTTTGGTGGGTCCGCACGGATAGCTCTCGCTATCCACAATCCGTCCTGACGTACTGACGCGGGAAGAAAAATAATAAGAACAAGAATATTTTAGTAAAGTAAAATGACTAGTTTATCAGGCAGCCCCAGCAATAGCTGGGACGGCATGACAGGAATAAGACATATTCGCTGCGGTGTGTTGTGTATTTACGTCGCACACAACATGTTTACAACACATGTATCAGCAGTGATTATTTGTGTGAAACACAGCTACGCATGCATTTTGTGCAGCTGTGTAGGATGACCGTGGTCAGCCTAGGGACAGGGTTACAATTATAAAAACATATATAAATAAGAAGAAGAATATTTCAAAAATATTAAAATAATAAAGTTCTATTTTCCGCACACCCATTCATAAATTCTGCTGCAACCTCGATAATAGTGTCCACAAATATACACGGAGAAATTTCCCCAGCGAGTCTGGGTACCACAACTCGTACTGGACGGTCATTGCAGGCGGTCCTTCACTGCCGAAATTGCACTATCTATGTTGCCCAGATCGGTAGTACTGAAGCTGGATGAGTCTGCTGATGTATCCATAGATGCGCTAGTGGTGGTGGTGATGATGACGGGTGTGGTTCTGACTGGTGGTGGTGCCAATATTGCTGACATCACTGTTGTCGAGGCGGTGGTGGTGGTGCTGGCTGCAGGTTGGCTGAATGCTGTTATGATGTTCGGTGTCGATGCTACTGCAGTGACTGTAGATAATTTCCTTATTTTCACAGCCTTACTTAACTTGCTGGCGGACGTCCTGGGAATTGCTCGGATTTCTGAGTGATGCACGATTCTGCGTTTTCCCGAATATGGATGATCCGGTGTAGTTGTTTTTCTTATGGCAGGATTTACTTGAACAATGGTGATGCGCGTGGTTGTCAGTGTGCTGGTCTGCGGTGCGGTGGTGGTGATGACGGCTTCCATGAGGCTGCTCTCAGCATCTATAACTAAGCTGCACAGAGATATGGAATGATCGGAAATGTCCTGTAAACCTGCTTCAGAGATCTTCACAGGAGTTGTTATAACCACTGATGTTGGCTGACCGATCACGTGCATGACGTGATGTCATTGCGGGTGCTGCCGGTGTGGAAACTACAGTTGGTGTGAATACCGATGCTGCAGGTGCTGCTGGTGCTCTTCTTGAGGGTGCTGCAGATGCTGTGGCGATGTATGCTGGAGTGGTGATGCTAGCTCGCTGTGTCGTGGATGCTGTAGGTCTAGCTAAATGTAGACAGTCAGCTCGTCATCATTTGGTACGTTTCGTATTTGCCATTTTTCCTGTTGGGAACACGGCAACTGGAAGTCTACTTTCGAAATGTTGAGCGAGGATATCTATGTCCTCGTTCAGTTCACCAGATTTTAACGTCACAACTAACACACGATGTTTGAAAGATAGTGCATGTGTTACACTGTACCGAGTAGCTGAATACAGGTACTTGCAGTCCGCACAGAATGCACATTGTAATAAATGTCATGATTAAGTGAAGTGTCAAGTCCGAGTTTCAGGAGAACGCACGCTTACAAGGCTGTCCGTTATGCTGTAAAGCTGTACACAGATACTTCTTCCCGAGATGAACAGGTGCTGATTCCTCCGAGATTGTGGACAATGTGAGATCTTCTGCAAGCCACATCTCATTCCTGCATGATGGTAATGTACGGAACTGCACTAACCTAATTTAAATTTCAGATCTCTTCATACTCTCCTGGCCAAGATAAATAGATAATAAAGTAATAATAAGAAAAGAGCAGAATTTGGTTTGTGACATGAAAGTAGCCTACTGCTCAAGCTTCCCTAGTGTCGAGTTTGACAGGAAGATGAAGTTTCAGTGCGTGCTTTCCTCCTTTCAAACTTTTGGTGACGTCACAGGAGGGCGGATGACCACACCCGAAAGTTTTAGGGTGAGTCGGTCCCGCCAAACATGGAAATGTTTAATTTTAATTCCCCTGGAGTCGGATTATATATTCCCTTTGTGGAAAGAAGGCAAATATAAATATAGAAAGGCAGGATAGCCGCTTTCATCTCCACTTGGCAGAAAACAGAGTCTCCGATCAACAGTAAAATCCAGAACTACTTATTCCCGTGGACGCTCACCTTTTAATTAGCATGAAGCGATTTTTCAGGTTGGATGCTTATAAACTCGCCTGTTTAAATTTCAGGCTGGAACGCCCGACAGGGTGTGGGAGAGCGTGATGACGTCAGCGGCCGTGACCCCGACTCACCACCTCTCGCATCCTCCATCACGCTGTGGTAGATACGCATGGTGCGGTTCTTTTGTTTATAGCCTTTGATCCAATTCACTGGAAATTTGAAGTGCTGATCATGTGATTCTTGTTTTGAAAGCACGTGGTTGATCGGAAACTTAGGCAATCTGTATGTAATGGTGGAGTATTGATGCTGCGGATTATTCGTAGCTGATGTGAAAAATGGAAATATATGTTTTAAAATTATATTCCTCCGAACAGCATCCCTTTATATGTGCATGATCTTATACCTAGGCCTCCTTCTGTGTATAGTCAATTTATTCCAGCCCGTGTTGATTAGCGGCTGGAATATGTAGGTAAGAGAATATTTTCAACTCTCCATGATGTTATACTGTCCACGTTTTGATGCTGCCTCAGCCACTCATGCGCTAATGATCTGTATACGCGGTAGAACAAACTTAATTTTTATTGCAATACAGCTCGGAAAATGCGTGCCTAAGTTTTACAATTACACTACAGTCATATGGAGATTGTGAATACAGTCATCCTGAGTGCCTGTGTCTTTGTCATGTTGTTGAATTTGATTGATACGCTTGGCTGCTTATCTGCGGATGATTCTTGCGCTGTTGTGAAGTGTGACGTTTTTATGGCAGCGGGACGGGAAGGCTGCATGTAGGTGGTATCAACTTTATCGGACATGTTGTATTTCACTCTGTAATAGCCAAGTCCAGAGATGGGACACAGTTACTTTAGAGCGCGGATGACCAAGAAGGGTGCTGTCGTAACTTGAATCAATCCATTATCGATCTTCCTTTCGGCAGTAAAATCCTACATGATACGGACGACAGACTGCGGGCATCTTGCTCTCTTAATAATATTGACTGCTATTACGTGTGATTGAAGTGTGTAAGTTTAGCTGTTTCATGTATGACGTTTCCGGTGTGGGGGTGGGGGAGTGGGGAATCCCCTGTAGCCCGTACTGTAGATGCCGGTGGTGTTGTTCCTCCTTTCCATATGATCAGTTTTCCGCAAACTGGTTAAGGCGGTGGTTGCAGATAATGTTGACTTGTGTTGATGATGGTGGTGTTCTGTTGTAGGGAAGTCGGGGCTGCTGTGTGATGCTAGCGTTATGCGGATTAGGCATATCCAAGTTTCCAAGCTGGGGAATGCCGAGTTTGTTGCTATTGCGGAAAAGTCGGGTTGCGGAAAGTGAAAAGCTTTCCGAATTCGTGCAGGAGGGAATGTTGCGGAAAAAAGGTGTCTAACTTTTTTTATTATAAAAGCGAGGTGGATGCTGACGATGTTGTTGATGATGTTGAATGTCCTCGTTATATGTTTAAATAACTAGGTATGTATGTAGCGTCCGCGCAATGATGAATTGACGTATCTAGCCTTGCGGGCATGTGTGTTCTGTATGCTCCTGGATTTCTGTTTCCTGGTGTGATGTTCTGATTGCGCTTGGGTGGCGGGGTGGGGTGGGGTGGGTGGGGTGGGACTTGGTAGCGCAGTTGGGGTCAGGGATGCCCTTTGGATGGAGAGTGGCATCTCCCGTTACATGATGATTGGTACTCTATCATAGTTTTTAAATACCAGGAATATTCGAGCCGAGAGTCTGCTGAACAGACTGCTTCCCCGCCCACCACACACGGGGGTTGGGGGTGGTGGTGGGGGGGATTGGCGTTTGACCATGGTGCGGGATGCCACCTCCTCTGTAGCAGCTGACTCTCTCATATCTGAAGATTAACGGTCAATAGATGTTGAGTCGAGTGTGAAATGGAGAGGACCGATGATATCCGCACTTGGTGCATAGACGAGTGACGTGAGTTGGAGTGGGGGTGGTGGTGCTAGCGGATGGGATGCACCTTGGAGAGGGTATGGTCTTGCGATGTGTGGGCTTGGAGGGGTATGCCGTGTTGTGCAGTTTTGCTGTTCTTCAAAACAAGCCAAGGCCTCATCAAGCCTGTTCACTTCCATGCTATTCATAACATGTTCCACTCCACAGGAACCATGGCCCGGGGCAGCCTCAGCTTCCGCTTGTGGTAACTCTATAATTGGGGTAATAGCAAGTGTGTGGGAATGGGAAGAGGTCGGCGGAACAACTTTTCCATCCTTCCCCTTGGACAGCACAAATGAGAAAGTCTTCAGATACGACTTCCCAGATCTCGTAGACATACTCTGAGGAGGGAGAGGGCGAGTACGTATCTCGTCGTCATCCTCAGTGTTAGTTATACGTTCGCCGGACTCATGGCTTGGTAGGAGAGAGGTCGAGCTGGCACCGCAGTGCTCTGCAATAACGTCGGGAATACTTGTTTCCGTAGAAACATCTGTCTGGGTACCGGTGTCACATGGAATGCCCAGTCCGAGCTCTGGCGCGGGGTCATCACTGACACAAGGTTTAGGCCGATCGAAGTGGATGACTGATGTCAGGCCATCTGAGGCACGGATATGGTATGTCATGTCCGACTTCCTACCTACCTCCACATATGGGCCTTTTCACTGGTAACTCAGCTTACTCAGCACGTTTGCAGAACGTCACGAATCATGAACCCAAACCATCTTTCCTGGCTCATATGGGTCTCGCACTCGCCGGTCGTGCCATATTTTCTGACGCTGGTGTGCAGTAGATAATGTTGCTCTCACTAGATCATGGGTCTGTTCACTCCACTGACACATGAGCTCTACATAGAGAGATGGTGAATTCTTCTCTCCTGGGATCCTGGGCATGGCCAGATCCAGGCGTAAGGCTAATTCATGGCCTAACATTAACCGAGCAGGGGTATAACCCATGCTGGAATGTGGCGAAATGCAGTAGACCATGAACACATACAGGAGTTGTAGATCCCAATCTTGACAATCAAGACGTGTTTCTTTAGTGAGCATCTCCGCTAAGGTACAGTTAAACCTTTCCACCATCCCATCACCATGCGGAGTGTACGGAGTCGTCCTGGTTTTGACGATATGAAACAATTTTCAGAGCTTGGAGATCAGCCAGCTCACAAAATTACTTCCTTGGTCGGAGTGAAGTTCATGGGGCATACCGAATCGGCAGAACACATTGCTTGTCAGAACCTCCACTACTGTGAATGGCTATTAGTCCGGCAAACAAATGCTTCTACACACTTCGTAAAATAATCTTGCAATACGAGGATGTACTTGTTTCCTTCATCCATCATATTGAAGGGTCCGAGTACATCAATAGCCACTCACACCCACGGTATACCAACAATTGTAACTTGCAGGGGTGCAGAATGGTGCTGGCCAACAATTCATCTTTGGCATGGGACACATTTGGCGACCCATGCCTTCACACGCGTATCCCGATCCAGTGGAATCTCTGTTTTATACGTGTTGTAGTTCGCTTGACGGCTAAGTTTTCAGGGCTATCGTGAAGTTGTTCCAGTATAGTTTTATGATAACCCTCCGGGATCACTATCTGGTTATTAATGTAGAGAATGTCGTCCTGGAGATGGCACTCTCCAAACCGATGATAGTAGTATTTTGCCGTCGTATATAGTGGTGTAACTGATTCGTTAGAAGGATGTACCCCCCCCCCCCCCTCCTGGAACCACGCGTATATATTCTGTGTTTGCGCGTCTGTTTCTTGTTCGTGAGTGACTGTATCCATGTCCCACTCTGTGCACTGTAATTCGGGGAACACTGGAGATGGCTGTGTAGGATGTGTCACGCTGGTGGCCACTTCTTGTTCATTCTCAAGCCCGATTCCGCTCATGGCATCAGTATTTCTATGCAGTTTGCCGGATCTATGAAGAACATTGAAGTTGAATGCCTGCAGGGATTCCTGCCACCTCGCTACCTGGCCCTTCGGATTTTTTTAGATTTCGAGCCAGCGTAGGGAGGTGTGATCTGTATGTAGGGTAAATTGGTGCACGTACAGAAAGTGTTTATAGTACTTGACGAAATGGAGCGTCGCTAACAATTCTCTGTTAGTGGTCGTGTAACCTTTCTCCATTTTATTCAGAGTATGCGAACCATAACCCAGTCCCTGAGATAGAAGTCCACCAGTGACATCAGTGTCTAAGATGAAATCGAGGTTGGGGTTAGGATGAGCAAGAATTGGGGTGGTCGTCACGAGTTCCTTCAGCGCCCTGAATGAACCTTCACACTCACTCGTCCACTCGAATTTTCGATCTTTTTCGGTGATCCCAAATAGTGGTGCTGCAATCGCACTAAAGTGACGAATGTATCAACGATAGCACTGGTAAAGACCAAGGAAACTACGGGTGTCCATGACCGAAGTGGGGGTCTGCCACTCTGCTAACGTTTGTATTTTTGAGGGCTGTGTAGCCACCCCATCATCGGGTATGATGCCTCCTAGGAACTCTATGCTCTGTCTAAAAAGATGACACTTTTTCGGTTTGAGCTTTAGATTTGCTGTATGAAAACGATTTAGAGCTGTGTCCAGGTTGGAGAAAGGCTGCTCAACAAGGAGCCAAAGACGATTACGTCGTCTATGTAACAGAGACGGATCTCCCATTGCAGAGTGGTTAATACCTGCTCAATGAGATGCTCGAACGTTCCAGGAGCTTTGCACAATCCATAGGGCTTCATGCGGAACTGGAAAATACCGTCTCTACACACAAACGCAGTCTTCTCCATGTCAGCCTCATCCATGGCTACCTGCCAGTTCCACCAGCTAAATCTAGGGTAAAAAAAACAATTGGCTCCAGACAAGGAATCTAAGGCCTGATCTATTCTAGGTAATGTATATGCGTCTTTGATGCTTATATCATTAAGGCGGTGGTAGTCTATACACACCACAAAGAGCCATCCTTTTTGCCTGCTAGTACAATGGGACTGGCCCAGGGGGTGCTGATGGCTCTATTATGCCTGTCCACAACATGTCGTTAACCTGTTGATGTGCCTCCGCCACCTTGTTAATGGGAAGTCATCGAATGGGTTGTCGAATGGGTCGGATGTTTCCAGTGTTGATGGGGTGTCGCACGAGATGAGTTTCTCTGAGGTCCATGTCTGTCGCCAAGAAACTATCATCATATTTGTATAAGAGTTTCTGGATAGCACGTTTAGGAGATGGCACCAATCCAACTGTGGCATGCAAATATATATCATGTAAGTACCCTGAATGGTATACGATCCTTATTGGTGGTGTCCACGATCATATGAGGACTGGCGCATTGTGAGGCGAGTATGTACTCAGGGTCGCGTTCCAACATGACTATGTGGTTGTTGTTTCCTAACTGTGGTGTGGTGGCCCATACAATTTTCTCCTGTCCCAGCTCAACTGTGGCTGTAGATGCTAAACTCACTGTACGCGTGTCATACAGTGATGATTCCGGTCCAAGGGCTATACGTCAGCCGTGTATGTCTAGTTCGTGTTGTCGGATATGTATGACAGCTTCGCCGGCACTGACGAAATCAGAACCAATCAGATCATCGTTTTGAATAGAGGAAATGACAACTCACTGTATGAATTGCATCCCCTCTATCTGTATCACGAGGTTCACTGTACAAGCCATGGGAACATCGGCTCCCGTAGCCGTTTACAAAAATATGTTTGTAGGTTTAAGGGGTGGCTTCTTATGAGGTTGGATGCTCTCATACAAGCACTTGTTAAAAACGGTGATAGAAGCTCAAGTGCCAACAGTGCACTGGTGAAAACACCACTAAACAGGCAAGCAGACTTATATATCACTTTACGGTGTGCCTGTGGAAGAGTTTCCAATGATACCATCTGGGAGAGTGTTGGTGGTGCGGTATCATCCGGTATGTAGTCAGCTTGTTTCCTGATGGCTTCTGTGAGTGCAGTTGGAGGCTGAGTGAGGAAAGAGCCAACCCGTCGTCACCGCTGCTGCGATTGCTTAGGCGATGATGACGCTGGGGGTAGCAATGGTGGTGTTGTTGATGCCGTTTCTGTGTATTTCGAATTGGTGTATACCGCAGTGCAGATAGGACTGGTGCGATTGCCGAGGAGGGCTACGTATGAGCCACTTTCGATAATGCATCATGGGATGTTTGGTGAATGCGCAGAGGAAACAATAGTGCCATGGAATTTGTCTGTCCTTTGAACGATGCTTCTTCTTGCGGATCCATGATGCCGAATGTTGACTTCCATCTGTATCACTGCTGATGCCGCTGGATGTAGTAAGTGATGCTGTGAGGACTTGTGAATTGCAAACCACCAAGGGGCACCAGTGTCGAGTGCCTTGGTGGTGAGTTGTGGTGCTTGTATAAATGTTGATTCAGCGGAGGTGCTACAACCTACCACTGCCGTTTTACATAGGAAAGAAGGTTTGTTAGATACGGAAATTGCGGGGTCACAATTTCCCCATGGCGAGATGCCAGTGCCGCGGATGCAGTATGCATCGTTGGTACCAGCATATAAGAAGCCGTGTGCGCGTGCGTGCGTGCGTGCGTGCGTGCGTGCGTGCGTGCGTGCGTGCGTGCGTGCGTGCGTGCGTGCGTGCATGCGTGTGAGTGTATGCATGATGGTGTAGGGGAATGAATTGTTGTGTTGGCCATCTGACGTTGTTGTCCAGAAGCTGTAGTTGAGCTGGGTTGTGAGAGTGGGCACCAAAGTGACTCTGTAATCGGTGCTCTTGCCAGTTTAATGGGTGGGGGGGGGCTCAGGCTGGGGTGTACGTTGGTAAGCGGTTGGAGTTGTTGAAGGATGGGAATTGGGACATCGCTCCTTCCAGTGGCCCGGCTGATCATATAAAAAACATGTGTTCAGTGGCTGGGTGGAAATCAGATGGTTTGCTGGACGTGTTGTCGACTGTGCTGCGACCGTGGTGCTGAGGGTGGTGACTAAGTCAGTGAGTGCTCCTCTAACCTATCATGCATGTTTTGCCTATTGTTGTTGTTGTGCTGTTGTTGTACTTCAATGATGGGATGTAGTTCTCGGTCATTATTTTTCTCCCGCTCTAAAAAGTTCTCAATATGAACCGCAGTTGCCGTAAGTTGTTGGAGACCACTGTGCTCCGTAGAGCTGGAATATGAACTAGCCGCCGAATACGACTAGCCAACTCCGGAAGTGTTTCTCCTGATCGTCGATGCAAATTCTTTAGTTGCAACCGACTTGTTTCCCCGAGGGCGGTGTCACCGAATCTTTCCGTCAACGCGCTCTCCTACTCTGTGTATGTTGGTGGTTAGTCTGTGCCCATATCTGCCAGGACTGGTAAAGCTTTCCTGGACAGCTTTGCGGCCAGATACTCTCCAATTTGGCGATCTGTCCACCGATTTGTGCGACTTATTATCTCGAACTGAAATTTATAGTTAGCCCAAACATTCTCCCCACTAAATTCAGGAAGGAGAATGATACGGCCACGTCCACGATGAGAAGTGATTGGTGTGAATCCAGGTGGTGGTGATGGGGAGACTGACGAAAACGTGGATGATTGTCTGTGTGTTGGTCGTGGTGGTGTTGGTGGTGTTGGTGGTATTGGTGGTGTTGGTGGTGTTTCCCGTCGATGTCCCAGTTGATGATGATGATGCAATGTTCGTGAGGGAGATTCCCGTCGATATGTTGGTTCCGCGGAATACCGCCCTGATATGGCTCAATAGACACGTGGTGGTCTATAGACGGGAGGAGGCATGCTATGTACACGACGCGGACGCTCTCCTGGATGTTGTGACGGATGTTCGTCACACGGTGGCGGTACAGGTGACTGACAGGGGTAGCGTGTGCTGTGTGATGGTCTTCTGGTGTATTGCTGGAAGGGAGGTAACACATCTTCCGGTTCATATAGTGGCCCCGATGGATAATATGGTGACGACCTATGTAAAGGTGGAGATGCGGTATATGGTACATGAGTGTCCGGCCACCGGTCGCCTTGTGATGACGTTGGCGAGGATAATGGTTGTGAAGGATAAGTATGCCCGCATAGGGGTTTATGTCATGGTCGTCCGTGATCCGGCATAGATGGTGGGTGCCTATCGTGGATATCCGCATTTTTATTCTTTTGGTTTCATAATGTATATATTATCTTTATTTCTGTGTGCTTACGACTAACAAGCACCGTAAGGTCTTATAACCTGATATACTGTCAGCACTGTATTAGTTGGTTATGTATATGGCAAGTAGCCATCTTAGTTATTCTGTTTTGTTCATATATAAAAACTCTAGGACGAAGTACGCTAGGTAATACTATACAGCAACATTATATCCACATCACTATATTCCCTCAGCATCAATTTTACACTGAGATCACTGATCATGCTCACCATGCTCGAGCCTGATATGTGACGGACTAAACTTGGCTATTCTAGCTCGATAGGATTGGTGTAAAGTAGTTAGGGGCAATCTCTCCGTAAGAGACACATAGTGTACACCTCTTTTCTGGCTGTAATGGATATGTTACACCACACACCAGTTAGATTGTATAAAATTGGGCAATTAACTGAGGGCCTCTTATTAATATCAAGCGATTGTCTCTTTCTACGCTCCTCCAGTCACAAGGTTTAGTAATTGTCTGGACTCCCAATCAACACATTGGCAGGATCCAACTCTGGGAAACTATCGGGGTTTCCGAGCGGTGATAACTAAAGTGTCAATTTACATACACGTCCCCAGTATCTTCGGATACCAATTAGTTTAGATACCCCCGCCAATGTAGGAAGCACTGTGAAAAGAAATTATAGAATGTAACACCGGCCTGCAGTGCATCTCTGGGCATTCTTGATCTTAACCCTAATGACAGGTGAAATGTTAAATCCGTAGCACACGGGTGATGAACAAAACGCAGATCTCCACCCGACTCGGTATAGTGACTGGGTGAGGTCTTAGAACCTACGACACCCTCACGGCAAGGTCACTGTCGATGGATATCTGTCTCTTACTTCCCACCATAAATGCTATTGCGCTTTCTAAAAATCGCTTATGTGAACTGTAAATTGTTCTAGTGATATTATTTGTGGTTGTGGTGCGATGGTGACCGGATCGTCATATGATTCGAGAGCTGTCACTCTGTAACATGTACGCACGCTGTCTTTCTGAGCAAGATGCTATGCGGGGCGACCTTCAGGAAGCTGGGCATCTTCGCCAGTTAGACATATGTGTCAATAGATAGGTAGAAATCCCTGCCACTTGCGGCCAAAGCTCGGAAGCGTATATAACAACTAAATGGTAGGTTAGACTTTAGCAGAAGGCCAGCATAAATACAGTGGCAACTACCAATGTGGTATCTTTGGACCTACATAAAACGGTGACCTGTGAATTCTTCGGAAATCATTTGACCTGTCTTCACGTAAACCAGCATGCATCACATTAATTATCGCTTCACTAGGATTGCCCACTGCACTTAGATTTTTGGTTGAACAAAAGAGTGTTCCTTTTTGCCAGCTGTTTTCCTCCGCTTCAGCGTTGAAGGCATTTTCCTGTGATGGAGGCCCGCACGAGGCACTTTCTTCTCGCAACAATAATATTTTGTTTGTGTTAGGGGTATAATGTGTTTATATTAAACTATTCAAGTAGCCTCGTTGCGATGCTCCCTTGCGGTGATAGCCCTGCAGATTTACGAATCTGTGTGATACCTTCGGCGAGCCCACGTAGAAAGAACAGCAGGATGGCTCTATGTACTGTATTATTTTTGCTCATTTACTATCAAACGAGTAGCATTGTTTGTATAGGCTATTACTTTTAATTATATCTTCAGGTCCAGACTTTTAAACTAGTTAATGGACCGACATACCGGTGACACGAATAGTTGGGACGAGACCGTGAGGTTCAATCTCAGCGGCAATGGTTGCACAGCCCCACTTTACGGCTCTGACGCTACCACGAGACAACATGTTGCAAGCTGTCGGTCTGAGGAGAGATGAACCATGGGGTTATCAGCAATGGTACAGAGCGTCCTTGCCAGGAGACCTATTCGTTAAAGACAATGGGTGCTACGCCATTTGTGGCCTAACAATATGCGTTTGGACGTAAAACTCAAATGGCACTTTAGGACCCCATAAGGTCTGCAAAGATTGGAATGGTACCAACTAAAATAGATCTCCCATAAGATGACGGCGCTGAATTCCATAAGAATCAACCACCCCATCTTTACGTGAACACCATACACACCAACACTAAAATAACTACATTGCGATAAAATCACATAATAAGCTTTTTCAACTTTGTGAGATAGGAGGGCGGCCATGTTTACCGCTCTCCTCCTCGGCTTCGGTGTTGAAATTACTTTTCTTTTGATGGAGGCCCGCGTGAGGAACTTTCCTCTCGCAAAATTACATATCCCTATCCATGTGGGTGTTAGGGGAAACACATTTTCACCTCATTGCTGTAGTGGAACGTCTCTCAGGCCGTCTGCTCACAAACGGCGAGGGTACATCCATTCTCCCCTTGCATATTTTTAGTCGCCTTCCCTCCGGCTGACTTTTTTACAAAGCACGGCGCTTGTCCTATCGTAAATTTCCTCCCACGCTAGAGGTAATGGTTTCCATTCCTCCCCTGCATCTTAATGGTTGGGCTCTCCATTTTTGCCCTGCATGTTCACAGTTGGCCGCTTCTCTCTCTCCTATTTTCTTCGCTTCCTCTGCTATGGCGTTGTAGGCATTTTCCTATGATGGAGGCCCACGCGAGGCACTTTTTCTCTGGCAAACCAATAATATTTGGCCAGCCTGAGGCAGATATAGTTTATATTAAACCAACTGACGTGGCCGGCCCGGACATTTCCCCCACAGCTGTATCTTTCACAATACCCTCTCTATATGACTAGATCGGTTAGGTACCTCTGGCGAGATATAAAACCAACATACCACGTTTTGTTTTTACGTACACCATTCATAGGCAGCAAGCAAACACAACTGTTTGTTACTTCTGTTAGGTAAAGTAAATTGTGCTAGCACCGTTCTCTCTACCTTGGAGATGATGGCTAGACACACCGGGGACACGAACAGCCAGGACAATATGGTAGTGTTCAATTTTCGCAGCAATGGTTGCACGAGCCCACTGGAACGTGATCGTTCCACTGGCCCTGGAGGTCGATTGTTCTGGACACCGGAGATGCACGGCAACTGCTCCCCAACCCCGAGGCTGGCTGACCAGCAGCAGCAGCAGCAGCAGCAGCAGCAGCAGCAGCAGCAGCAGCAGCAGCAACGATTGTGACGGATGCAACGCCAGGCAGTAGTAGCGGTGGAACCAACCGCACCCCTCGCGGCTACACTGCACAACTTCTCTATGCAATGGACCTTTCCAGTTTATCCATCCATCATATGACGCCAGCGACCGGCGGTCTTAGAAAAATCTTATGTCACATAAAACATGTTTTTTTACCATCTCTTTAGATTACTTCTTAAAATAGTTTGGGGATGTCTGCATTTTCTAAAAATATAGAAAAGAATTTAAAATCATTTTTTGGTAATTTTCTCTTAATTTTTATACATTCTATTTTTGTTTTTCCACGAATTTAGAATTTTCATAAATTTGATGTTTGAAACACAGCTATGTGCATTTGTGCTGTCACAAGACTCACATATTGGTAATACTTCAGTATCTTTAAATTGTCATCGTTTTTATTTTAAGGGCATCAAAACTAGACACAACCGCTTACGACGACAAGCTAGGACCATAGCTAAGCTCTAAGAATCATATTTTCCAGCTAGTCAAAGCGCAACCAAACTAAAAACTAATCTAAGCCTAATGTCACGACATATTGTTAAAACAAACTATATTTGAACTACACCTAATGTCACAGTATACTGCTAAACCTTAGCTAAGCTTAGGATTAATTAGATTAAGCTTGTTTGTTTAGGAAATTGTAAGATTGTTAAATTAGGAAGTGGATTACAATGCCTTTGGACGAAAGAAAATTGTCACGCCAGCACGGGGTGCAATGACGGGTGAGTAATATATCCCACCCTTTACTAACTGCTTGAATTTGTCTAGGTCTTCTGTGTTCCATAATGTCGTCCTTATCTTTTATTACATTCAATAGAGCACGTTGTTTGACTTCATGATTTAAGCCTCAGCAGTTCACTTTACCAATTAACCTTACAATTAAAACTAAAAATATAAGTATACCCGCCATAACCTAATTAGATCTATTTCTTATCCTTACATTTTTAATGGCCCCCTTGCCCAACTCATTAAAATCGTGTGCTGTTAGTTCAACAATCGGCAAGTTTTGATACTTTGATATATCCGAATCACTACGCATATGGCGGTAACGGATACCCTTGTTAGTGACATAATGTATCAACACCTGTCCATCTTCATATCCGACTGACTATCAAGCGTCTGAGTATTAATTAATTGAAATGTTAGAATCAGCGACGGGCAGACTATCATCATAGTCTAAGAAAGCCATGTTATGCGTATCGAATCCTACCCCCCTGTCGGAGCTGGAATCGTCCTTCTGTCTTTTCAAACGACATGGAGTATCTGTAGTGGACTGCTGGTATTTCTCCAGTTTAAGCAGAGATGTCTGTTTTTTTAATCATACCGCCATAAGTGTCAGGCATGAGGTCTAATGCTGATTCCTCCATGCTTTCTGAGGACTGACACGGAAACAAGTTTGTCCAGCAGGAAGCCTTTCAGCATCAGAAATTAGTTTCTCAACAATATCCACATCAGTACTAGTTTCTGGGTCAGACATTTGGACCAGGTCCTTGTCCAGTACCTCAATCTCATCAGGCAAAACAGCTAAGACAGGATTGGGCAAAAGAGCAATTTCCGCTACAGTAACTGATTAAGACACTTCTGGTCGCTCTGGCTCTGCTTCCTCTGATGGGCATCAACAGCATCCTGTGGTTGTGCTGCTTACTTACAATGACATTTAAAATGGTCGCTGCCTCCACATATTAGGCGTGTGTTCTTATGAGGCATGAAGTTGCCGAGTGATCTGAGCACATATGCGACATGATTTCTCTTGCACCCATCACCCTCCTGGTACCATTGTGGAAGGACAAAAGTAGTATCAAGAGTTTTCTTACCATTTTTCATCCAAATACGGTGTATGCCATTCTCCAATGAACGATCAAATTGGTAGGCTTCTCTATCAATGGACACGATCACACCATATTTAGCCATTTCAGCGCGAATGCGTTCATTTGGTATTTCAAGTGGGGCCTTCACTTTTACCAATAACCTGTCTGAGTCTATTTCTTGAATTGTACACACTTGACCATTGATAACAAGCCCATCCTCCAATAATCTTTCTTTCACATGCTGACTACTTACTGTCACATTCCAAATATTACGTTTGATGTTTATTAATCCCTTTAATATCTGTGGTCCAGCGCCTATCACGTCCTTTACGCCATGGGAAACATCAGTCGCACCTACATCCCACCCCACAGTAATCAGACAAAGACTTAACGCCTGCTTATACAAGCTGGACATGCTTAAAGCATGAGGTGGCTCAGCCTTGACACACAATACAGTGTAATGATCAGAACAGCGAGCGAATAAGTCAATATGCACAGGTGTCATACATTGATGATTCCGACCCTACGGGTATGCGAAGGCCATGCGTCGGGTTCTTGTTGGTGGCAGTGCATTACGGCTTCAGAGGCACTGAGGAAGCTAGCGCCAAGGAGGGCATCATTTTGGATGAGGCGACCACAACTTGTTGTATGAATTGCATTTCCTCGTTCTGTCTAGCAATATTAACTATACCAGCCACTGGGACGTTGGCACCAGTAGCGGGTTGTAAGAATATTTATGTTGGCCTACGTTGGTCTATGAGGTAAGATGTTCTCATATAGGCGATGGTTGAGTACTGTGAAGGAAGCGTCAGTGTCTATAGTTGCACTGGTAGATATACCGCCACAAAGACAGGTGCATTTATAAATGGTGCGCGAGGAAGAGTCTCTAATGTAATGCTCTGAGGATCTTCCTCCTCGTCGTGTGGGTCCTCGATGTAAAAGGCCTGCTTAGCCATAGCTTCCATTAATGATATATGTGGCTTAGTGATGAAGGGGCCGACGGACCTGTTGGTGCTGTTGCGGGTTTTGCACTGACACTGACAGAGTCGTGGGTAGCATGGTAGCTGATGCCATTGGTGTTGTAGATGCCGTGATTGTGTTATTAGTGTCGATATAATAGCGCCTCATCATACCGTAATTGATTCCTAATAATGAACGGAGGCGCACGGTGCCTCTGTGTTGTGAACCCACTGTATGGTGTGGGACCTGGAGATGACATGGGGTGGTATGTGGTGCATGAGATTGGTGACTCTGAGGTGCGCCTCGGTACTGGCGAGGATGTGTAGCAAGGTGGGGTCACAGATCGCATGTTATAAATTTAACGTCGAAGCCTTTGCCACCTCCTATCGGGGGACTCGCTCCTTTGACGGGATGGTGAGGTATGAGGCCCCCTAGGTGGACTGGTAGGCCGAAGTTCATAGTCGGATGTAGGTGTTTTGCACTGGTCATGCACTTCGGAGATAGTTAGAAATGACATGTTAGCCTCGGAGGCATCACTAAAGGCACCTTCACTGATTGGTGAATATAGGTATCGGTTATATGCAGATGGTATAGCAGTATGTATTTTGTCAGTGGCACGTGTCACACCATATGCTATGATGCACGCCGATCTATTATCTGTGTATTCCCTATAAGGGGTATCAACATACTCAATAAACTAGAACTGAGGCTGGAATACTATTATTATACTATATGGTGGGGTCTGGTTCAGGATTCCGGGTCCACATCGGGTGCCACTTGTAGCTCCGGCGGCGTGCTGTCCCGTTTTCTACCTCCTCCTGGTTGGCGGGCCTCAGGTATGCGGAGGAGAGACTTTGGGCCACCAGTGGGGGTGGGTGGGGCTGGGGATGATGGTGATGTGTGGAGGATGGTGGATATGGGTTGGGTGTGGTGGTACAGAAACTGACATTTAGAAGCCGCTGGCAGACTATGGAGACGTTCCTTGACGCCGTGGAAATCCCCCTAGACCCTACCAGTCACCATAGAGTTAGTCTACAATCAGCGTCTTTGGCCGCTGTCTAAGTACCCAGAACAAGCTGTATGAGACTCGTTCCCGACAAGCTAACCTTTAACTGCCTTAACGTTATGTAAATGCCCACGGGTTCACTGCTAGGCCGTTACTACCATAATTATTATTTCTCAGTGAAATCCTTTTTTTTTTACCTAAATACTATCCTAACAGTGACGGTACTGAGGAGGTTGCAAGAGACGTCCTCGTTTAGATTCTAGCCGTCGAGGAACTTCTGCTATTCCATGCGTCAGCTCTAACCTTAGCCTCGGAGTGTGGACTTACCAGGTCAATGTAAGGCCAGGTTGGACGGACATTTTTGCGCAGAAAGAAGCAGTTGCTTAAGGAATCTAAATGTTCTTTTTAGGCTTGTGGTCTTATGGACTCTTTTAAATGGGGTTCCACTAGGTACAATGAGTGGCGCCGAAAAGCGTGATTTACAATAAAATAGCCGCTAGAGAGCAACTACCTCTGTCTGCTACAATTGCCTGTATATTAGGTTAGAGTGTTGGTGCCGTATCTTGTGTCGAGAGACGGTCCTTAGTGAAAAAGTGTTGCCGTTTAGAAAGTTAAGTGGTGCAGTTATTGAAAGTCTGTACTATTAGTTAAGCGAGTGCGTATTTTAGGTTTTAAAGGTCAACTTAACTTAACAACTAAAGAACATTTTAAAAACGGCGCTCGTCGTCGCATAAATATACAGTTTAACAGTAAGTTCTAACTGACCTTTTAGCACCTACAAGTAATCAGTGCAAAAGAAATATAAGTATTATACAATTCTGAAGGCGCCTATTAGTTATCAGCGGAAAAAATCAAAGAAAGCACAGTTGTTGGCGCCTGTTAGTCACCGGCGCTTGTAACAGTTCAGGAAGATTGGTTCTGTCGATGCTGGCTACTATTGCTGAAGAATGTGCAGTAATCGGTGGAAACGGCTGGAAATTCCGGTGAATATCTGGATCGTAATACAGTTCGCGGGAAGATTATAATGGTTACAAGGCGATTGTCGCCACTAGCTCAGATGAGGCGACAAAAGCAATGTTCACAGTGGTATACTGCAGTTCAAAAGAGTTAGAAGACGGCATTGGAAATGTGCATTTAGATCTACCACTTTTCAGCGTGGCTCGGACAATGTTTGGCGAGATATCAGTACGGCCAGAAACGGCCCATGTTTAACGTTATTGTGCCACCAGTAGCCTTTGGCGCGACTTATAAGAGCCGGTGAGTCGGCTTAGAAACTTTCTATTATTGTTGTTTGTTAGTCCTCAGAGGGACAGACAAATTTAGCCGGCACCATATAGCAGGGCCGGGTCTCCGATCATGGCTTCATTGTCTGTCATTAATTGCGTTAGTGTAGAGTGCAGAAGCTGCTCAACGGAGTGCTTGAGAGAGCCGTATTGTAACGACAACCGTGTCACCATATTTGATTACCTCCCCGTCCCGGCTGAGGAATTGTAAGCGATACAGGGTCATTTTATACGGTGTGGTGACCAATCAGAGGTCACCACCGTCAATTTCTCAACGAATCAAAGCATGGCCATATTAGAGGAACGTCAGGCTGAAAGCACGAGGACATGACGTCACAGTGGCCTTCAACCTACCAGCCTAATGGAGCATGCATAATGCGAGCATTCACTATATTGTGAATTAATCTGACAAGATTTTTACATAATGATATCTCTGTCATCTCGTGTCCGATTTTAATTCTGTAAATGGATTCGTGTTACTGAACAGATCCTGGTTATGATTCATTCCAAGCTGAATGAAATATGTCTCATATTAAAGAATTGAGAATACGGGGATATTTTATACACAAATAACGACATACCATACACCGTCTTGCAGCATAGGCATGCTATCTCGAATGGCATGCATGTGGAATGCATGCTCTTATGGACTTTCTAGCATTAGGTATACGTACGCCAGTCCAAATGGCCATGGGGTGCGTTTGGAGCATCTCACTCTGGGCCGTTTTGTACCGGTGCCCAGCAATCCGCGTTAATCTAGAAAGAGGAAGTTCGCCTAGGAAGCGAAGTATGTGCAATCTTAGCTCCAATAAATAAATTCTGACAATCAACCTTGCATGCTACATGCTATGATGGCAGATACTCAGTGTACTATTTCCTACAGTTGAGGAATGAACTACTGGAGAGGCTACATCATCTACTACAGTGAGTATGTGTTCTATGTATATAGATAAGTTGTATATTGATGTTACGATTGGAAGACTATATGGAGGAATCCATCTTTAGCTATACCCCACCCATCACTGGGTATGCTCCACCCATCTCTGGGTATGCTCCACCCATCTCTGGGTATGCTCCGCCCATCTCTGGGTATGCTCCACCCATCTCTAGGTATGCTCTACCCATCTCTGGGTATGCTCCACCCATCTCTGGGTATGCTCCACCCAAGCTTTGTCCATGTGGGGATTGATCGATACTTACACTCTCTGAGTATCAGCGTCTCAACATGAAAAAGACTATACAGGTAAGCTGTTTATTTTTTTGAAACTAATTTGTCTTGGTGCTGTTGTTGTCATAGTTCTGTCAAATTAGTTTCAAAACATGCAAATTAACATACATGTAGCGTTGTTTATTATGACGTCAAATGATTGATCAATAAACTAGACTCATCAATTGAATTGGGCGGTGATTTGAGCGACAGATCGGATACCTCCGTGGTAATAACCATTATCTAGCATGTGCGTATGTCTTCAAAGAAACTCTTTGGCAACACACCCGTTCAAGTTAGATACGGATTAATGCGGCAAATGAAGAGAAGAAATAAAACCTGCAAAGATTACAAACACAAAGCCCATCTCTATTGATGGTGATTACTTGTCTGACTGTTGCAAGCCACAAGAGAATACCTTCAATTGGCAATAACTCTGGGCCTGGTGTATACATTGAAAATAATCTGACTGAAAGTTGTTGGTAGCTTAGCCACCAACAACTTTCAGAAAAACCGTTTTCAAAATTGTCAAAATATCCAGAGTTAAACCTCATTGAGAATGTAGTCTGCCGTAATTGTGCAGGCAGACGGTTAATTGTTGACACATAAAAACGGAAAATACCTGTTTTGATAGATGATGGAGATTTCATTGAATAGATAAGGAAGATTGTATATACTAGTCTGTAGATAATGCTTGTAAATAAAAACTACGCACGTTGTAGTATCGTGTGCAGTAACTGTATCGTATGTGTTACATACTGTGTTGTAGTCGTCGTCGTCGTCGTCGCTATCGTCGTCCTCGTCGTTATAGAAGGGCGATAGACATAAAAGCTTGGCTTCCTCAGAGCAATTAAAATTGATCATTGTGGGAGCCATTTCAAACTTTTTTATTTGATAAATTTCGACAGCGAAACTTAACAGTCTCACAAAGCACTACTATTTTATAGAGAATGAACGTGATTGGTTAAATGTGTTGGCGGCCATATTGAATTGTTTTGAGTTGTTAAAGGTACACCGTTCTACAATTACGTGGGCCATTGAGCTGAAAGTCAGAACGTGTGGTGTAGTTATATAGAAGTACACGCATACTCAATGAAAACATGCTAGACTATGAGAATTCACCTTTCCAGAGTATCCCTCCATCACCAGACCTCGTATGATGTCATAATGAGCTCAGCGCATGTATGGTGACGTCATAATCATTACGTCACTTACGGTTCCATATAGACCGTCACCAAATATCAAATGGTCCGACACGTGTATGAATTGTATGTCTTTGTACTTCTTTGCTATTTAATGAACATACAGCTGAATATTTTGAAACTGATTTGACTGGGCGCTGTTGCCCAGTCAAATTAGTTTTTAAATATTCAACAGCTTACCTGCCATTTAGGTTGGATCATGAGCAGGTTGATAGATAAATGAAACATGGCCGCCCTTGACTAATCTGTATTGAACATATTGGCTGAAATTTGGACCATTTTTATGTATTTGATTTCGATAGTCGAACTCCGCAGGTTGTTTGATGTAATGTTTGACCAAGATTGAATCTGACCCATCACTAGGGTATGCGCCCATCTAGGATTGGCTGTGATATATTAAAAATGTGTACTTCTCCAAAGCTGATGGAATGATCGCGTTGAGATTCAGGAACACATGCCTACCTCTATTGCTAAACCTGGACACGCTAGGAAAACTTATGATATACTGAATGTAGTGGGGGGGGGGGGGTGGCGGGCGGTTCAATAACATATATATGTTCAGTCCGTCAGGTCGCGTATCGAGCCAGAGTGACGTCCGTGGTAAGCCTCTTCCAGTTTTCCATCTGTTTGGTGGGCAGTGTCTGGTAGTTTTCGTGATGCACACTGGACGATGTCGTCACTCCTCTTGCGTCTCAGGCGGCCTTCCGACGCTTTCCACGTGTCTAGACTAGCATTAACGAGTGTATGCCGAAATCGGCCAAAACTGGCTTCTGTAGTGGTCTTGAGCAATGTCCAGTTGTAGGGCAAATGAAGATGTACATTTATCACTGCAATTATTCCAGTGGTAAATTCTAAATAATAGCCTTCACTTAGCCTTTAAATGTTCATTAAATTAGCAAATATTTATCTTTTTCTTGCCCAAATTTATCTACCAACGGGTTAACCATTTCTCTATGAGATCTTTCCCACACCACGCCACCTCCCCCCCCCCCCCGCCCTACGAACACATATTTTAAAATTGCAGTTCCCGTCGTTTTATTTTGTTGAGCAGATTCTGTGTTTCATTTAGCTGAGTAAGTAGGTGCTTTTTGTCATCCCATAGCATTTTCGCCAATACCACAACACAAATACTTCAATTTATCTGCGATCGATCGGCGGCAGATAGCTTCCAAAATTCGCATCCATAGTGTGTGACGGAAAATAAAAAAGAGTTCATCTGCCGAGACTTGACCTTATACAACACGCCATAATATTTCGAGACCTTTGGAAGATTTGTCATAGTAGTGTGTGCTATGGCTAAGCGTCATCTGATTCCATACCTGTTCGCTGTATATATATATGAGCCAAGGAAGTAGAATTCATCAAAAATCTCGATCTAGGTTTTGTTGACAGGTATGACTGGACGTTCGTCTGAACCACTGCTCATGAGTTAAAGTCTTTTTTGCGTTCAACCATAGACAGCATTTCTCGCTTTCCTGTCGCACATGGTCTAGCAATGTTCACATGTTTGCTGATTACTTGTAATAACAATGGTTTTGTCCACATACCTGAGATTATTTCGCATAATTCCATCTAGCAGAAGTCCGCCTTCAGCCGTATCACATGAATTAAATAGTGCCTAAGAGATAATACAACCATCTCTCACCCCTTTCCCAATGGGCACGGGAGTGAGGAGTAATCTGCCTCACCAGAGTATGTGCTAACAGTAGCTTACTACTGACCATGGAATCATGAAAGCATAAATACATCACATACTGATCTCTGCGTTCTTTCTCCATCAACCAAGACAGATTAACCCGACGATCTCTTTCTTCTCAAGGGCCGATTTGCTCACTTGGACCATTTCATCTACTTTGGCTTCCATACGTGTTGCAATAACTTTGAGAAGCGTGTCTGCGCGTTGTATTAATGCAATGGCTCTATTGTTGCAACATTCTTTGGCGCCACCCTTCTTTGTTATCCCACTATACGCTGATTGAGCCCACTCATTTGGCGAATTAATCATTTTCCATATCTGGCTACAGAGGCGATGCAAAGGTTTTTGGCCCTGATGATCCCGAAACTTTGTTCATCTCACATAGTATATCATCAACGCCAGACGATATCTTTTCAGTATCCATTACTTTAATTGACAATTCGGCTTCTTCCAGTAATATGTCAGATTTGTATGCGTATGGAGGATCCTGCAAGATCTCAGTAGTGGTTTGATCTTTGCTGTGCAGTATATCGCAGTATTCGAGCGAGCGATCTGGCTTTGATGTCACCTCCCTCGATGAGGAACTTACAATTGCCGTCTTTCGGTATGTTTAGTCGTCTTGTGAAGGATTTCGTAATTTTTTTCAAGGTTGTATATATGGCTTTAGTGTGCTTTGACTGAAGTCTTCTTAGTCCGCGCAACGATCATTTATGATCTTCTGCTTGCCAGCTCTGGCATATCGGTGGACATTTGCGTTATGCTGACGAAGCTTAGTGCGCTCTGTAGCCGAATTGCACCCTTTGGCTTTCAGATGTGGTCTTTCTTCAACAGCGTGCATGTTTTCATTGGACAGGTGTTGCTGCGATTTCTAGGTCTTTACTTTAGATAATGTGGGCTTAGTAGTTTCCATGATAGCCGTTTTCATGGAATCCCATAACTGGTGTGGTGGTAGCTCTTCCTCCTTCATCAGTAATGCTCGGAATTCTTTCTGAAGCTCAACAGACATACATTAAGTGCAGATCGTAGCATGTTGGACATGTTGAAGCTTTTTGTCGCTTGGGTTTATGTCTGATGGATGTGATGAATAGCTCATGGCCAGTTCCACCACCTACTCCATAACATCACACATCTCAAAAACGATATCATGCTAGAATTTGGGAAATATTATTAGCAACGAATATTCATTAAGGCTGCATCAAGGGCAAGTTAATGGCTGTAACAAATTCAGCAAGTGACTTATCAAATGAACGCAAATGTCAGATAATCTTAAATCATTTTATTTGAATGAGCTCGACGGGGGGAATTCACAAGATGCTATCAACACATTCGCGCTAATGCTTGACACAGATTGAACATGATTGGCTAATTGTGTCAGTAATCGTCTTGCATTTTGACAATCTTTTGATGTTTTAGATAGTTTCTTTTCCATTGTAGCCATGCTGATGAATCTGGAACTAAGAAATATGTGTTAGGTTTGTATATGGGATGACTTGCTTGACCGTTACCTTGATGACATCGCTTATCACTCAAGGAGCTATATCTGTGGAACCTCTAATCAGTCGAACAGTACTTTGATACATATAATTAGAGTCGAAAGGAAAGTCCAGTTGTGCACAACATCAAGCTCATGACTGTAAACTATGTCTATGAGAGAGCAGCGGTTATCGTGAACTTGCCCATTTGAAGTTTAGTTCGACAGAGAGGAATTCACATGCTGATCGGGCCCACGAAAAGCCAATGTTTGATACGGATTTGCAATGATGGGACAATTTTGTCCGCATACATCTTCGAGTTTCAGAGCTGTCTTTAAACAGTGTATTCTCTAAAACTGTCATAGTGATTAAGATTACTCAAAGAGAAATCAGCTGCTACGAGCACCCGATCTTGCAAACGGGGTAACAGCTATCTTGATCGATAAGTATTTTTAATATTATGATAATGTATTAAAAAATAATAATAACTAGAATTAGCAAAACGAGAACGCAGTAATGATAGCCCAAATGACCATATCACCGACAGCCGATGATTTACCATGGATCATTTGATTTAATACAAACATTTGCTTGCCATTTTGTACAGCGAATCTTCCCAGTCTGTTAGTCATATCTAAAACATACTGCTTGGGCTTATATTTTGACTTAGATCCTCCGATCCATTACATGGCATTGGGCAACACGACTTCTGTTTCTTTGCTTTATTCCAGTTGATACTCAATGGTTTAAGATCTTCTTTGAGCGCTTTTCGCCATTTTTTCTTTGGTCGCTCACGTTTTGATTTTACACTAGTTGGTATTCATTCCAATAATAAAAATTTTCCGGCCTATATTGTTCATAATAATGTCATCTACTAGGATGAACAGGAATGGTTAATATATACAGTGCTGGCGAGCACTTGTGGCTATTCAAAGGGTCTGTGGTGCACGCATTTGTTCTTATGCAGCAAGTTGAGTTTTGCTACACATTCCTGATGATGTTGATGTATTTCTTTGGAGTGCCATAATGCCTTACGGTGTAACATAGAGACTGTCGGTGTATTCTATCAAAAGGCTTCCTGATGTCAACGAATTCAATGACAAGTGGTTTCTGGCATTCGTGTCTCTGTCCAATGATGTTTCTCAATGCGTGAATCTATTCTGTGCACAAGCTCTTATTTCCAAACCCTCCCTGTTCTCTCTGAAAAGTAAGTCTACCACGTTTTTTAACCTGTACATGCTCACTGCACTGAAGACTTTGCCATGTATTGATAGCAAAGTGACACCTCTCCAGTTTCCAGAAGCATTGAAGTTTCCCTTATTGAACAGTTTGTCAATTACTAAATGCATATGCTATTGTAGCCTCCAAGCATGCGCGCTGGCCCACCAGATCCTTCCGTTCCGCGGTACTGCCAGTTTGTGGTGCGTTGGGATGGGGCTGCTGGATATCTGCAGATCTCGGGGGTTGCGGATCCGGTATTGCACGCTGCTGGATTATACAGAGACATACTTCTTGAGCCAGTGGAATGTTCATGTTCCAGTGGCGCTATGCGACCATCGCCGCGGAAGTTGAACCTCAGGGTCTCATCCGCACTGTTGGTGTCACCGGTGTGACTGTCCCACAGCTCCATTTAGGGCCGGGACATAATTAAATACATACAATAAGTAATATATGCAGCAGTCAAACACTCGTACTCATTTGCTGCTACCAGAGAGAAGTCTAGTACATGGGGTCAAGTTGACGACTCGTCATTGTTTTCCTAACCAGAGGTACATCACAGAGTAAGATACATGAGGCATCCCCGCAACGGAGGGTCCTAACACGGCTACTTCGCAAGTTTAATAAAAATCAAATTAACCTGTGCAGACATCGGAAAAGAGACTAACACAAAATGTCTCCTACCGAGTAATCGTCGCTACTACTATACACCTATCCTATTGAGCTAAAACAGTCCATGTTTAGTCGACCGCATGCCATGTTCGCGTAATGAGATTATGAACAGGTACCTCAGTGGAAAATTGATGCTGCGTGGGGAACAAGGTGGTGCGGATGATGTTGCTGAATAGTGTAACATAGCGATCTGCGGTCCAAGAGTTATTATATAAAATAAACAAAATATATAGCATAGATGTCAACTGCCATATTACTAACTTTGCATAATGTAGGTATAGAAGGTCAGACGACCTTGACCATGTGTGTGGGCACACAAATAATAATAATATTTACATAGTAATAAACCATAAAAAATGCAGTCTCAAGTGACCGGGAGGTACCTATTTGTCATCAGTTATCTATTACACACAAGCAATGCAATAATAATATAATAATAACAGAGTACGTATTAGTCATCGTTACGGAAAGCGTTCTAAAGTCACAATAGTTGTAGTGTAACACAATCATAGCACAATCGGAATGCGAGATGGCACGATGCGGAAGTTGGCTGCTAGGAAAAACTGCAGGGAACTGTGGATGCAGCTCATTCTCAGGAAAAGAGAAGAAGACCGTTTATGGAAACGGATACCTAAAAGATAGCCATGTCTACATAAATAGTTATTAATTTAAACGGTATATCAAAAGTTCCATACTGGTGTGGAAATTGAAGCTGTCCTGTAGTTCTTGAAGGGCGACAGATGAAGTTAATATTGCATTCTAGCAGATCACAAGACGAGATGCATCGAATAGCTCACACGATGCATCAGGCAATGTCCCCTAACTGCAGTCAAAAATGCGTAAAAGACTAACACATTGATTACACCACTGGTTGGCTTGGTACGGCAGATCTGGTGAGTTATCACAACGCATGTCACTCGCCCCACATACAAGATGGTGAGCTACATCAGGGCTAAAAGCCCAGTCCGTATGAAAGGTCCCTTTGTGGAAGTAGTGGCTTGGGCTAACTGACTTTAATTTCTTTATTGACGCCTAGTGATATCCTCCCAGGAGCTTACAAAGACTAGTGGTTGCGGATGTGGAGGCTAGTACCCTAGAGACGACGAATGCTCAAGACCGAATGGCACAGCAGCAGCTGTCTAGTATCTGCTGTAGTTAGCAGTACTATCGACTCGTCCTCTCAGACCAGGCACCTCACCACTAACTGACTGCTCTGAATCTGATTTATCAACCCCTTTTATACAGCCTGTGACGTCACAGCTGGAGCGCCACAGCCAATCAGCGAACGTGCTTCAGAGGCAGGGAAGCTGGTCACGTGACGCGCCATCGTGCCTATTCCCTGAAAGCATGCATGCGCTAAGCCTATGGGGTTCAATATTTTGAAAGGAATTTGATGGCTCAATTAGCTAAAACTACTGGATTTCTCGTCAATTCTGTACCGATTTTAAAATAGTAAAGAGTATTGGAATCCTCGCTTCATTCCGGCTATGATCCCCATCAGGAAGCGAAGGAAGAGTATGTAATTACGTGTACCAATGCGGTACAAAATAAGATGCTATTTCTCTCCAATGCTAACGTGCATTGTCTAGCAATCGCTGTTGCCCGCGCATGCGTGCTAGGTGATCTGGCGGACTTCATCGTTATACGAACCTCTCATATATGGCTTTACACACGCATATCGTCCTACCCAGGGGGTCACATTTGGAATTTACCCGGCCCGGCGGTTCAGTATCCTGACTGGCTGTCCAGTTGATCTGCGCTACATTACTCCTTCTGCATTCCAGATTATACTGAAGAGTTATGCGAGTCCTGAGATTGCTATAGCTTTGCCATGCTTTAAACGCTGTGTAAATATATCATCAATACCAGGTGCTCAGCCACTTAATAATCTTCTGACCTCTGTTGCATTGCTCCTTTCTACGTTGGCATTCAGTGGCTGTGATATTTCTTCTGCTGTCCCCTCAAACAGAAAGTCTAGGTTGGGTTGCTTAAGGATTTCCCTAAATTAGTCTATTGATCTGGCATCGTGTTCATCATCTGCTAACAGTGTCTTGCCACCTTTTTTCTTGATTGGTACAGGGACACTCTGTTTTGTTTATCCCAGATCCTGACAATCTTACATAATGATCTGGAATAGATTTCGACTTGATGGATTGTGTAACTCATTTTGCTACAATCCGTGATCTTTTATCATTGTAGCAACGCTTTTGGATGGGCTTGTCATGGCATATGTCGTTTTCATCTACTGTTTGACAGAGAGCCTATTATTATTATTATTATTATTATTATTATTATTATTATTATTATTATTATTATGATGGTGGGTTTTAGCTTAAACATCTCAATTCTCTAGCCAAATATATCCAGAAACCAGAATACATAACATTCAGATTTTACCCAACCGAGACATTAGATCTAATTGGGATCATGACCAAGCTCTTGAATGGTCAGATTTGTAATATGACCAACGCATGTGGCCCGACAGGCAATGGTACATATGCCCAATCAACGACATATGGTCCAGATGAAACACGCTACCAGATGTATTTGGTGTACTTACAAGTCATATCAGCACTGTCCATTGACATCTTTATTATAGTCACATCAACAATCTATGTAATCGGTGTATTCTCGAACGTCTGCCTCTTGACGTATCTTATAAAGTTCAAAAGATACCGCTCACCATTGTTTGCATTGATAATGTCACTGTCATTCTGCGACACAGGGACCTGTCTATGCTCAATGCTGTGGACCAATATGGCAATGTATAAACTGCTTGGACCACCGTGGCTGTGCGTTATATTGTGCTGTGCAGCTGTGCTATGCTATCTCACTAGTATACTGCATATGCTGTTCTTCTCTATCATCAGGTAAGTTCAGAAAATATTAGATATACCAATAAATTGTTCTTTTTCGGCCAAAATGAAGCACAGATGCTAAATAGATCTAAAGATATGCTATGTCCAATATAGCTACTACTCATATACACCTTAAACTACTTTAAGCGGTACAGTGAATATGGCAGTCCAGATCATTGGCAGATTCGGATCACTATTTTAATCGCCAATCAAATTCTTTGGAACCAGGCTTTGATTTAATATTTTGTTATGTTTTCCAATAACGTCAGTAAAATGATGACCAAGAAACATAAAAATCTGTATCTCAATTGTGTCAGATGTCCAGCATTTAATTATATGTTTGTATGTCAATGACATTTTTCATATTCTTGTTTATGTTGGCCGTGTCAAAACATAACAATATGAGAAAACTGGTTTCGAAAATATTATTTCATAGTCGTCAAACTGACAGTTTAAATGACGTGATCCAGAATTACCTAAAGTGATCTAAATTGCCGTATTCGGTTGACTCACGCTATTGTGAAATTCTTGGAAGGGCCAAGGGCAAACTAAATTTGTTTTTATTTGCATAAAGTACAAATGTGTGTCAACAAAACCTAACATGTTTGATTTTAAATATTCTATAAATAAATTCACAGAAAATATTTTTAAGTAGTGATCTGAAACTGTCTGACATGCTGTATATACTACTACTACTACTACTACTACTACTACTACTACTACTACTACTACTACTACTACTACTACTACTACTACTACTACTACTACTACTACTACTACTACTTCTACTACTACTACTACTACTCCTACTACTACTACTACTACTACTACTACTACTACAACTACTACTACTACTACTACTACTACTACTACTACTACTACTACTACTACTACTACTACTACTACTACTACTACTACTACTACTACTACTACTACTACTAGTACTACTACTACTACGATGAATGAGATATATCCTAGTGGCAGTGCGTCGTCAATGACAGGGTCCATAGAACTAATGCTTTAGAATAATAAAAAACTACATACTTGCGAGTGCCTAGTGATATAGCAGAATTGATCTCAGAAAATGTAAAAGAAAGAATATCTGGAATGTACACATTACAATTCCAGTCAATTCGTGTGGCTGTGTGACAGGTGGTTTGAAAGCCAGCCCGGTGAAAGATGATTTTCCTCCGGATGCTGGTCTGGTGGTAGAACACTCCCTTCCTAAACGCTAGGCGACTGGTGCCGCAGAATTGCCATGTGCGAACCCACTCGGGTAGAAAAATCGAAAAAGGTAAAATTATAATTCAGATGATGAATGAGTTACATCCTATTGCCAGTGGGTCGTCAAACACAGGGTGCATATAACTAATGCTTGACAATAATCCCAGACTACATACTTGCGAGTGGCTAGTGATCTAGAATGAGGGATCTCTGAAAAAAGTAAAAGTAAGAATATTTGAAATGTGCACCATCAATTCCAGTCAATTCGTTTGGTTGTGAGATGGGTAGTTGTAAGCTAGTCCGGTGAAAGAGGAGTTTTGTCCCCTTGCTGCTGGTCTAGTGGTAAGCTACTCGCTTCGCAAACGCTAAGCGGAAGTTGCCAAAGAATTCACAGGTTCGAACACCAGCTCGGCTCGAAAATTGAAAAAGTTAAAAATTACATTCCAGATGATGACTGAGCTATATCCTAGTGCCAGTCCGTAATCAATGACAGGGTTCATAGAACTAATCCTTCAACATAATAAAACACTATTAATACTACTACTACTACTACTACTACTACTACTACTACTACTACTACTACTACTACTACTACTACTACTACTACTACCTTGTTTGGTAGCACAATCAATGAGTCGTTTGGAAATCCATAGTATCTAAAAATGTATTGCCTGAAAAGAACACTACACATAGGATGCATCAAGAGAACAAACGATTGTATCAGTCATGTGTATAAATAAACAATAAATATATGATGGTCAAATGACTAATCTAAAAGTTCAAACCAGCTAGAAGTTTCCCTTTAAAAATTCCAAGTAACTAGATCAAAAACATTCCATTAAAATTATAAAAGCTCACGCTAGCATAGGGTGAGAAATAAACACATAGATCGGACGTATTTAAGACACACAGTCAATCGGGAACACATTAATCATTAATCAATGCCCGCAGGATAATCCATAAACAAGTAAACTCTAAGATATTACACTGAGCTCAGTGGAGCAACAATGCAACGGTTGAAAGCTAACAAACGATTTATAACATTACCATTTACTTTGAAAACGTGATTCCATAATTATCCCGGTACAAACACAATTATGTGTATACAGGCTAAGTATTTACAATCTATAATTAGGAAGAGTGAACATTAAATTTATTTTAGTCGAATGCAATTTACTTTAGGATTCAGATTCTAAAATTACCCTGGAACAAACATTAGTAATAAAAACATTGGAATATAAATCAGCTATGTATTTAGCTGCCAACTACAATATGGTTTAACCTGTTCAATGCACCACATGGCTTTTGGTACACATTTTAACCCTTTCAGAGCAAACACTCCTAATTTTTGTGTTAAATTCATAATCTGATTAGCGGTGAGTATTGGAGCATATGTGTTTACTGAAGCTGTTGCTGCGTGAAGTAGATGTCGTTGCTTCGCACAGCAACATACCAAACACACACACCGAAATCCACTGATACTGCATGTGTATAATCAAATAATAATGTCAGCCAATATAATTATAAGGGTTAAACAGGACATCCATATATTAATACACAAGACACATATTTAAAATGTTGCTACAATAATAAAAATCTACTAATACAGGTGTGAATTAAAATAAAACAGAATGCTCCAAAACACATGTGTTACTAGTCAAGGCGTTTTTTTAATGACAAGATTCTCATTCTCAAGACATACTAGGTCGGCTCTGCACAATATACTTTTACAGATTTCTATCTTTCGACTTCGACTGTTTATACATTTATAACATCCCCCTCTTATGCTAACCACTAGTAATCCTTCAAATAACGTCTTCAACGTCTTCAAATGATCCAAAGTAGGGTAAATGATACTATCATATTTAAATGGACAACGGTGCTTCCAAATACTTACGCAGCATATGGTGATTGTATTATCATTCTTCAACATGCCGTTTTCTAATTCACGAAACAGAATTGTGCGAGTGGTTAGATCATTCCTAGGCACACAGAGATGCGATAATGTGTTTTCTACATATACCCAGAATTGAACTATCAAAGGACAATCGGTGAACAGATGTACTAACGTTTCTTCAGAAGATGTGCAAAATACACAGTTGTTCTCATCCTCGGTACACATGTTTGCCTTACTCATAAGGTGTTTTACCCAAAGTATGCGATGCATTAATTGCCATACTAAATCTTTTGACTGTTTCAGTATAGTTGGCAAATGTACGTTGTTACATACCAATTCATAATCTGTAATATGGAATCCATGCCGCTCCAATGGCACTATACATTTTGGATGGCTAAGCAGGGGTTGTCACAGTAATGAATACCAATTCTTAGCCATAATGTGACAAGAAAATTTTGTATCATTACACATTAGTTCAAAGTAGGTTCAGCATTGTTGATTTGCCAGTTAGGCAAAGCGAGCCATTCTTTTGGTATAACTCGGTATAGCCGGATCAATAATCGCATTGCGTCTATTGGCCTTAGCTGGGTAATGTGTGCAATTTCAACTAAGATCTTCAATTTTCTGGACTTCTGATTGATAGTCTCGTCAATGCATCTAATGCCTTTCTGAGCCATAGAGGAGAAATATAACACTTTATTTTCACGACATATACCATTATTGCCCCCAAAGTCTTGCCATTAAAACACCCTCACAACATTGTGGTGGCATTTCTATTTAATGAAAGCATCAAGAGAATATTTCAGCTCCAAAAACGCCTTAGGTACACATATATAATTAGGCGGCGGACTGGTTGCACAAAAGATACATTTTGCAGTAAATGGAATTATAAAACGTGCGATTAATGCCCTGGATGCATTTACCCATTGGACGTCTGAATAAAGTAGCATATTTAACAATTTGAAACGTAATAACAAACATTCTGTCCTGACATCAACAAGGTTAAGTTCACCATGATGAAATTCATTCCTGCGCACATCTTGTGAAACTAGTCACGTTTTGCCTTCCCACATAAATCCTAGAATAAGTTTATTAATTTCAGTCTCAATATGATGAGGCATATATATTACAGAAGCGGTATACCACAACTTTGATAGGATTAATGTATTCATGACCAAGGCTTTTAAAAAAACCTGTCAAACGTCGGCATTTCCATGAATTTATTGTTTTCTTCATTTTTGATATTCTATCATGCCAGTTCAGTGTTTCCCCAAACGTCCTACCGAAATGTATACCTAGAATCGTTATCGAGTCAGTTGCCCATTTTATGTTGAGAGATTTATCATTTCTGCTCTTCAACTTGCCTAGAAATAACCCTTCTGATTTATTTTTTATTAATTTTCAAACCAGAGGGCTTTGGAAAGTCGTCTAAAACATGATCCAATCTTTTAAAATCAGAATTTAATCCAGCAACATCTGTTGTGTCATCACAATACTGAGACACTTTTATAGGTCTGTTCACCCCTTCAATGTAATGCCTTTAAAAACAGGTTCTTCCCTATAGTCGACCCTAAGGACTGCATCGCTATTATACACAACAAAGGGGATAGTAAACACCCTTGCCTCACACAGCACCCACAAATTATTGCTTTGCTAATATAATTGGTAACCAGTCATTTACGACTGATATTATCATATAAGATATGAATCCATTTGATGAAATTAGGACCTAAACCAAAGAGACTGAGAGATTTGAAAAGAAAATCCCACTCAAGTCTATCAAATGTCTTTTCATTATCTAATACAATGATAGCATAGGTGTCTTTTTCTACCAGATGTAGGGTGTCTATAATTAAAAAAGCATTGGTTAAAATTGATTTGTCTGGAATAGAGCAGGTTTGGTCTGTGTGGATAACCTCGTCTAAGACACTTGAAAGGTTTTTTTGCACGAGCTTTCGAAATGATTTTAAAATCTACGCATAGTAGTCTAATTAGTCTGTAATTTGCCAATAAATTATTATCTCATTTTTTAAAAATACGGGTCACATAATCCTGAGACGTGGTAAGTGGGAGCTTCTCTTGTGAAAATATTTCATGCACAACTTTAACGAATTCGGGTTCCACAAGATACCAAAACATCTGATAAAATTCAACACTGAGGCCATCAAACCCTGTTGCTTTGCCCGGTTTCATGTTTCTAGAGCCACCCCTAAATCATCTAATGTTAATGTTGCATCGCAGAAATTACTGCTCACTTCTGTTTTTAACATTAGCTAACTTCCCAGATGACTTTTCTTCATCACTTTTATCTGACGTGTATAAGGCCTGATAATATGTCTCAACAATGTCCATGATTTCATGTTGAAATGACCATTTCTGATTGTTGTTATCTAAGCACCTTATTAACTTATCAGCACCTCTTCCTTTCTCGAGATTGAAATAGGATTTTGTGGTGGGTTTCCTTTCAGTATACATCTGTGTTCTACGTCTAGTTATTGCACCCTTACCTTTATGATTCTCGATCTCAGACAGTTTAGATCTTATAGCATTGAGCTGTTCCGTAAGGTGAATATCACCGGTTGCAACTTTGCATGTTAGTAATGTTAATAAGCGCTCAAGGGCTTTAGCCTCTTTACGAATTTTCCATGCTTTTCGGATCGAATATTGCTTGGCGATACTTGCAACGTGCTTTTAGGTGTAGTGCAGACTGCCCTGCCAGATACAGACGGGCCAAGTCTGGGATGCTCCACGCTCGCATCCTGGGTAGCATAAGGTACGCGTGTATTTATTATTACTGTATTCTGTGGCTGTAGTAGTAGAAACATCCTACAGCTGCAATCAGTCCTTCCTCGCTTTTGCCCACTGTGTCTTGTCCTCATCCAAAATCCTTAGCTTCCTCAGGCCCATCCTTGACTTGAGTGTACCTAATCCTGCTTTCTTGAGCTCAGCTAGTAGCACACTTAGTAGATTTATGCAATGACGTCCTCTACTGGCTCTGTATTTAGGGCGAATTCCAAGGCTCTCTGCGCTGGTGTGTCTTCTGGTATCCTTAACACATGGCCAAACATGGACCATCTTTGCTGGGCGACTTTTACAGACAGCGGCGACGTATTACACATTGTGTATAGTGCATCGTTGGAAATGATGCTGTTTGGCCATCAGTGTCCAGTGTAGGCTTGCACGATTTTTCGATTTAATCGTGAAGTTCGATTTATTTTTAAAATCGAGATTTTTACGATGTAATTGAGGAAAAATCGGAAAATCGTCAAAAATTTCATGTTTTGTTTAAATCTGAGGTGTGTACTTTTCCGTCGCATTTTATCAATACATGAGTACAATTATAATCGATTCACGCCTGTGTTCATTGTGTTTCTATCCCGCCATGCCATGCAATTGTCGAATAATAACTAATCACAACACAAAGCGCTACAATAAACAAGCTAACAATAGCGAGGTAACACCTTTTGTCATTGAGACTCTGTCGAATCGCCATAAAATTGTCTTTCTTTAGCTTCAGACCATGAGTCTGTCATGAAATGTCAAGTATATACTTAGTTGCAGAGTGTTAGGCAATCAGTGAACATAAGACTTTTTAATTCTAGAGTTAGCAATTTCAGGCGGTGTAATACTTTTTCCTTTTTGATTCGGGTGTCATGTCAAATTAAAGAAAATAAAGCAACAGCATTCCAGATTGTTTGATTTTGAACTGAGCGTTCTGTTGATTACTCTTAAATGTAACTCGTACATTCTGAAAGCAACCATAAACTGCACCATAGGACGAGTTTACGCCGTTCCACTCGTACCTACTCAAAACTACCATCCTATGTATGTGAATTGCACAGTATCTCCCCGGGTACTAATATTAGCGTATTCGCGTTACTCCGGTAATGACCTAAACTCGTCCTACAAAGGGAGGCTATAAGCGGAAGCTGATACATCATGTAATTTATATATTTTCTTGGCGAGATTTTATCTCAAATTTTGATGAAATAAATAATGTTTATTAAACTATACTCAATATTTAGGCGGTCCCAATTAATAATTTCACTCCTGCGATGATGGATATAAGGTATATATAACGGCGCTCCAAGTGTGATACCAGCGATCGAAAAGAAGAAGAAGAAGAAAGTATATATTAAGCATAGACGCAGGATGGTAAGAATTTCTCGCATGAAAAAGTGTTCTAATTTCGTGCTATTTTTGTGTCATTTATATCAACTTTTTCTAGAAACAAGCCATGTTACAGATTGGGTGCATGCTAGGGTGAAGGCCGGAAACTATTTAGCCGGCTACCATACCTCGCACACATTGTGTGCTCTGATTGGCCGAGCCCGCTGGTGCTTTCTCACCATTCAGTATAAAAGGAGCTCTCAAAGTCAGAAACAGGCAGAAGGGAGGCGGTTTCAGTCCGAGTGGGAGCAATCCCATATCTGCCTACTGCATAGAGCTCGTGTTCTGCAATCTACACCAACGCAGCTTATTACAGGCAGATTCTCTCTCAGGATACTTGCACTCCGCACTGCACTACGTTTTTGGATGCCCCTGTTAAGATCAAGAGGGCCAAAAACACAAATTAAAAGAAGGGTTCTCATTTCACCATCACAACCAGCAGTACCTTCATTGCGGTGTAAGATTTTTTACCATTACCAACAAAATTAGTGTGTAAAAAAAGTGGTGTTTTAGATGTCTCGCCAGACTTGCTGTACAACGCTAGAAACAGTGGTAGATGGCAATGAACGCATCCAGCGTCACTAAATTAATGTTTTGACTACAGTCCAGACAAAGACTTTGCTTTGTGTGCCGCAAGAGCTAAGAGGCGCGGATCGTCCTGTGCCAAAACAGAAACCCTGCATTATATACTTCTGCATCTAAATAACGAGAAGGCATTCATCACTCTCGCACCAAATACAGTATATCAGAATTACGGTAGATTAGAGATTTTGTACTATGTGCGGAGACTTTGTAGTCACCATAAATGACTTTATCCTTCATAGTTCCTGAGCATGGAAAGCACCGGTTAGTATCCTGTGGTAAATCTCCAAGCAGCAGCTACACTGCGTGTCCACCCGCACCACAATTACGCGGTACATCAACTACATGTCACGTTCATCAGGTGCGATCTCCGTTATGAATATGTACTGCACATAATTATTTTACATTGTGAATGGTGCCAGCATACGCTCAGATATGACCTCTATATTTGCATTATGTGTATAATTATAATAAGGCTTACGGCCAATCAAGTTATTATTCTTTTTAATTAGTACATAAAAACTACAAAAATTACTTGGACCGCAGTTCACTTAGGTTAAACTATAAATCAACAACAAACACACCACCCTCTTTTTCCCTTACAGCAACATTTTTTCACTAAGGTCGCTGTTCATGCTCTCACTAGCGAACATGACATGCTGCAGCCACTGAACCTGACTATCATAGCTCAATAGGATTGATTTAAAGTAGCCAAGGGCGACTACTTGTTAAACGGAAATGTGTCATTATAAAACTCCTTTCCGTGCCCTACGGCTCCATTATATTAATGGGGCCGTCAGATTTTATAGTTAGCCATTCATGTTAAGGTCTCCTAAATTTAGCAAACGAACGAGTGGCCGCCTCTGGCTACGCTTCTCGGGCTGTCTGGCCGAAATGAGTGTTTGGCTTCCCTCCGCCATATTGGTTACGGCTGAATTAAAAACTACTGGGTTTCTTGATGGTTAGCAACCCCTTGGGGAAGCACCTCAAAGTAGACTCATGGCCCGAGGCATGGTGTAAGCAGCCGCTAAAACCAACTAAAACAAAAAAAAATCTCTGTCCTTCAGATGAGACATTACACCTAGCTCCCGTCTTCTTACATGCAGGTGGACGTTAAAGATCTCACTGTCTGAGGTTGAAACTCGTCAGAAAGTTAAATTTCAGCTGACCTTTTGGTCACAGTTGGGCCTCTTTTAAAGGAATAAGGGCAGTTGGGAAATGAAACTCTTTGGCCAACTGACCAAAGCTCATTAATCTGACACTTAGTCCGCTAAACCAGCCTTTGTCTATATAGAGGTATATACGGACATTTTTAAAAGAAGATTTTGCGTGTATAGCTCTATATAGATAAGGATAATTTAAAAATAAGATATACCGTCATTGGCGGTGTGAGCTCGCTACAAGATGTGTTTACCTGCCAGCTGATGTGTTTCCTGGTGGTGTTCACCTTGTATAAGAAGTATTCTATACATGTTCCTGGTTCCTGAAACCGTTCTGTGTTTCCACTCATCCCAGTAGCAACAGGATTTTGAAGGAAGGTTCGTCTAAAGGAAACCAGTTTCGATGGACGGGATCTACTCATGCAAAGACAGGATGAAGTCACACATGCAGGACATGTGCGAGGTCATCGAGATAGAGTCTATTATAGTATTTAATATGTTATTATTCCGAGAGCGATCATCTGCATGTTTAGAATAAGTACATGCGGTCACACAGGTACTTACTATTCTATCTTAAAGACAGTTTCCGTGATATAAAACAGCTGAAATAAGCGATGTTTTGTGTCGTGCAGACCCCACTGTCACACACGGGGTACTCCTAAGTGAAATAATGAAGAAAAATATGTAATTACCAGTTTTCGTCAATTTGTGGTGTTGCAATTCTTTCATATAACTGCAGATATCTTGACCAAACTGCGTGGGTGATCACCTGTAGGTGTCATCCAGAAATATGAACAATGTTGGGTCAAAATTTCAAATGGCAAGTTCACGGCGACCAGATTGATCACAATTATCACGATTTAATAATAGCATATGCCTTTCTAATTTCGTCCATTTGCAGGCCAAGAGAAGACTATTTTTGAAAAATTACCACTGGAATGACTGGCTCAATAACCGAGCCAGTCATTCCAGTCGTAAGTGTTCACAAATAATCTTCTCTTGCTCTGTAATATTAAGTACCAGATTTTCCATTTTAATTTTTTCTGGGTTTTTTCATCACATGGTAATTATCTAATTTCATTTTCCAGATGTATTCATGCAGACTGCCCTCCCCTCTACCTCGATTAAGGGTGCCCCTCCGCTTATGTCATGGATGAACGCACTCTACCCCCTCCAAATCCCCCTTGGGAGTTCTGGGGGACTGATTAGAAAATTGTAAAAAAACCTACAAGCTTTGAGAGACATTTGGAGTACAATTTGGGAAAGGGTTATAAGTGGTTCGTTCTCGGGTTGGTTTTTCACTATTATTTCACATAGAAATTTGTGTATTAACATGTTTTCAGGGTTTTCATGATTCTGATGAATGCAAACCCCAGCATTCATTACTCAAGTTGCTGCCGGTTTGCTTGAATCTATCTCGGACGTTGGCATTTCGCTTTGTTTCATATTTCTGCCAACCTAAATGTATTTTCTCTTAAGTTTAGCAGTTATCGAAACAATACTATTTTTGAAAATTTACCACTGAACTGACTGGCGCGGTAACCGAACAAGTCATTCCATCGAAAATTTTCAAAAATAAATTTCTCCCGAACTGTAAATGAATATATGAGAGTGTGCATACAACTGTGGCTTGAATTGCTAAAAAATGACCATTATATAACAACATTCGCAATCAAACTATTATTTCAAATAGCAACAGGTATTAATTCTAAGTTTTTGCCCAGGATATTACTTTTACAAACACTAGATTTTCTGTTCTCTAGTTTTCCTGTTTCTTGTGTATTTAATAACATGGAAATTATCTAGATTTAATTAATTTTATTTGATATCCTTGACTATGATTTTCATCTCTTAATATTTTTATTTCATAATTCGCACCTGAGTTAATTTTATGGATTTAATTATACAAACTGCCCTCCACCCCATATCAAAAGGGTGTCCTCCAGCACCCACCCACCCACCACCCACCCCAACCACACACCCACCCACCCACCATGCCATCCAATCCTTCTCCCATCCAAGCCCCATTTGGGGGTGACATCAAAAAATGTATATAAACTTCAACCCTGGAGAGAGAATTTGGGCTGCAATGGGGGTGGGTGGGGGAGAGTGTATGGGGGTGGGTTCCTGGGTTAATACTCTGGAAAATTAGGCGGTCCTGTGATCCTCCCCCGGGAAAATTCTGATAATTTGGCTCTTAGAGGCCATTTCAGACGATATTTCTAATAAATTGGTTTAATAATGTGGGGATGGGGCACTGGTGGGGTGGCTGGATGTTTGGTTCCAACACCCGTGTTTGCAGGTGCCATGGTTTTTAGAGGCTTTTTTGGGAGGGGAGGGCATGGTGACGGCGGCGGAATTGATTTTCCCCCTGATTTGATGAGGATGCAAACTTAATCTCTGACCCCCACTGTGGAAGGCCCTGAGTCCCCATCCTACTCCCAAGTGAAATAAAGTGACCCCCTCCTCCCACCCACTCTTACACTGCAGCCAACACTTACACCCGCCAACAACAGTTTATTAGGTAGCAACTGGCACCGCATACACCCCTAGCAACATCATAATTCTTTTACTTTTTTCAGATTTACTTTCATTTCGTAACCCCTCGGGGAAGCACCTCAAGATAGAGTCATGGGTCAAATACATTTAGATGTAAGCGGCCAATAAAACACACTAAAACAACCAATGACGGTTAGAATCAATGTGTCGATGACCATGCACCCCATACTCCTCCTCCGGCACCCACCCTGTGTATATTCGGATACTTATTAAGCAAGTCTTTATGCCAAAGTAGGAACCAATGCGAAAATAAATAAATAAATACATAAATAAATAAATACTATTATTGCCAGTCCAGCAGTGCGTTCTTTGGGCAAATTTATTTAAACCTAACGCAGCTAAAATGCTAGCTCCAGGGTTCAGATCTCACATGGTCTGCACCCGAAACATTAGGTGACGGATAACGACACGGATCGCCATCTAACACAAATGGTGACTGAGTGTGGCCTTAGAGTCCACCACACCCATTGGGAAGGCCACCATAGATGGAAACCCGTTTCTCTCTCCCCCACCATAAATAAGTTAAAAACTGCTTTCTAAACAATAGCTTTTGTAATGTGACTTGTCTCTGTCTTGTTATTTGTGATTGTGCTGTGGTCGATATCTCACAACTCTTTGGGTGATATAGGGAATCAACACCTGCTGGTTTCTGACCGATAAAGAACCAAGTGGTAGTGCCAGAGCCATAAACTGGCAGCCGTTCGGTGATCCGTGGTCCCCACCTCCCTCTCAATCTCTGGTGGCATAGACATTTGAGATGTATATAGAACTCCCATGCGGACCCCGCATGTCCGGGAGAACCGCCTCAGGATACCGGCCAGTGGCTGGCCTCTCTCTCTCTCTCTATTCTGACCGGTATATTGAGGAGGTTTTTCTATCTCGTGGGACAGTTTTGTACCTATCCTAACTATCCTACCTATATCCTACCACACCTATCTCCTACCCTACCCTGTTGCTATTCCAGCCGGCTGGTGTGTGTGCATCTGTGGTGCTTTGACCCCACATTGGGTGGTGTCGTGGTGGGTATCTAACCTGGTCATATCACACCGGCCCTAGTCCTACCTAGTTTCGAAATTTGAGGTAAGTTCTTGCGAGGTCTTTTGAGCGGATTTGAACCCCAGTCTGCAGTCTGGCAACACAATGCAATTCAACAACTCTATCGATAGACCCACCGCAACACCATTAAGATCTCGACTCTTAGTACTCTTTATCTCTGAGCGTGAGTTGTGAAATCGCGGTTACACGTTATCTCGAAGTGACGTCAAGATCTAGAGTGAGTCGAGCCTGATTGCGCAGCAACACAGCAACGTGTGAACACATAACTTATCAGCTATGCATACATGGCCGAGATAGTTAATGCGTTGTATTATATAAAATCGCAGGTTCAAATCTCGTTATAGGTTATTAGCAAATGGTAAACTTTAAAATCACAGGTTCAAATCTCGGTATGTATGGTAAACATGTCTACAATTACTCGTTATCCATTAACCGATAAGCATGCCATCACATCAAGACCAACTCGCAGAGTCATTGACTGACCACATAAAACCCATGATTGCAGACCACAGACACTCGACTGGGCCAAAGTCAAGAATAGTGGTTTATTTAGCCCACCTGCTATGCGTTATCACCCGATTAGACACAGCATCCATAATGGTATACCGGGGATTATAAATTAAGTGTGAACGCACAACCATACACTACGTGTAAACACTCAACTACGTGTAAATGCTCATCTACATACAATATTACACACAATGGGCTGGCCTGAAGAGCTATGGTCATGCATGCATGATGTAGGCTGTGCAGCGCGACGAGAAAACGCACCCGGACCATTGCGTGATATAGGCAACTATTCAGATCAAAATCTTGAGAAATGGAGAAGCTCAGGGATCCCAACATTCCACTCATCATTTCCACTAACATTCGTTACACGTCGCGGACGTTAGCCGATGACTGTGATAGCGATGGACAAACTCTTCAAGTATATGAATTATTTAGAAACGGTTTGCAGTTTTGACGTGGATGCTGCTATCGAGTGGGAACAAGAAATGCAGTGATCCCTCTCTCAATGCGCGCACTACTCCCACCTATCGCATCAGCTCTCCTGAACATCTCACACAAACACATAGTCTCCATCGGTATCACATCGACACGATGGTCCACCCACAGGTTGTTCGAGGTACTGATCACCTACCACACATAATAGGGTCTGAACGCCCATTTAAAGACACGCGTCCACAGTGATATATCCACCATGATTAATAGGGTCTGAACGCCCGTTTAGAGACAAGCATCCGAAGTGATATAAACCACACATAATAGGATCTGAACGCCCATTTAGAGACAAGCATCCACAGCGATATGCACCATGATTACTGTAACACAGCTTCGAGTGATGGCAAAACAATTCGGCCTTAGAGGCTAATCTAAGGTCTGCAAAGCTGACCTGCTCCAGATGATCGGACAGGCCTGTGCCGAGGAGTGGCTTACAAAAGATGATCCAGAGAGCCCTCAAAAGAAAGCACAGCGACTCCGTGAGCTTCGTCAGTTGGACGAAGAGGTGACTGCTAGCTTGCGAGCCAAGACTGTAGCGAGGGGGATGGTGGACCATCCACTAGAGTGCTTACCTCCGCTACGCAGGATCACTAAGCGAGTGATGAGGGGGTCGAGGCTTGAACCCTTAGCCCGGTGCATGAAGCGAGAAGGTGAACACATTCTCGACCAGCGTCTCGGCGAAAGGGAGACAGAGGATAGAGGACGCCGGTCAGTACGCTTGACATTCTTCAGAGGTCTAGAAGGAGACCTCACAGGTCAGATCATGCAAAAGATCCAGTAGACTGTCCAGAACGCCTTCTACCTCCGCTACACCCATACCTATCGCATCCGTCACATTGAAGACGGTAGGGTGATGCTCTTCCACAAGAATGCTCCAGAGAGCCCGTGGCTGAACACGATAGGAGCAGCTCAGGACTGGGTGGCAGCAAGAGAGCAAGCCCGCCTCGACACAGACAATATGGATCAACCCAACACCAAGTGGGCTTTCACTCGATCAATCAACGTTGAGGCCAGGGCTGTCAACGACCGCCAACCTCTGCTTGGGACAGGCCCCCTCCCAGACTGACTATGACAGAAGAGGAGTATGACTGCCCTCGACACCTACAGGGACAACATGTGTCTGGAGATGTCTAGCAGTCCACCGAGGAGCGAGAGCTGATAGAAGTACAGCTCCTGCACGAGAGCTTGCCACACAGTTCTACGGCAAGACAGTACCTTATGTCCGCAATACCTCGCTGGATCAGCTGGACAAGGTAGTGTTCTATGCCAAGATCAGGATTTGTGTGTATGAACCAACCAAAGAGGGAACCTGGCACTTGATCAGGCAAGCGCCTCACTACCGTGACACCATGACCCTCGGAGTGTGGGACCACCACGCCTTCTACATAAAGAATATCTCCAAGCTGGCACATACACTAGTCTGCAGTCACTGTCAGAAGAGGTTTACAAAGGCATACAATTTTCAACGCCACACTGATCACTGTACAGGCGGCAAAACAACAATCGTGTGTCCGGGCGAGAAGGTTGAGGTGCCACAGTCTGCATATGAGAAAGCCTTCTATCCGCCCCAACCATCCAGTTCAGCGGCTACTCATTGGATCGAGTATGAGTCGAGAAACAGAGGCATACACATACACCATGTAGAGTGTGGCGAGCGTTGGATCGAGGGTGCTCCCATAGATGCTTCTGATCCGTCTACCAACACCCTTTACCATTTCCATGGCTGTTACTGGCACGGGTGTCCACAACACCAGCGAGGTGAGGATGCCGAACAAAGATACTGCAAGACAGTCCTGAGAGAGGAGAAGCTGAGAGCATCTGGATGCACGCTTGTGGTACAGTGGGAGTGTTCACGATCGAAAGTACTCACATACCTATCGTTGTGTAAGTTGGCTGTTCCTTAGATGACGCCATGAGTGAGCCCACTCACCTCTGCAATTCTGACCCCAAAGAACTGATCAGAGAGTTCATAATGGTGATCCAAGGCGAGCATATTTAATCCTGACTCTGGTTAGGGCACAGTACATACCGACAGACCTGGACAAGCTTCCAAAGGGACAGCAGCGACTGATCAATGAGTCGTGTGAACAAGTGCCTGTACTGGGTTTCAACTCTGGGCTGTATGACCTGAACCTCATCAAGATGTACTTTGTCGAGAGCTTGCCACACAGTTCTACGGCAAGACAGTACCTTATGTCCGCAATACCTCGCTGGATCAGCTGGACAAGGTAGTGTTCTATGCCAAGATCAGGAGTTGTGTGTATGAACCAACCAAAGAGGGAACCTGGCACTTGATCAGGCAAGCGCCTCACTACCGTGACACCATGACCCTCGGAGTGTGGGACCACCACGCCTTCTACATAAAGAATATCTCCAAGCTGGCACATACACTAGTCTGCAGTCACTGTCAGAAGAGGTTTACAAAGGCATACAATTTTCAACACCACACTGATCACTGTACAGGCGGCAAAACAACAATCGTGTGTCCGGGCGAGAAGGTTGAGGTGCCACAGTCTGCATATGAGAAAGCCTTCTATCCGCCCCAACCATCCAGTTCAGCGGCTACTCATTGGATCGAGTATGAGTCGAGAAACAGAGGCATACACATACACCATGTAGAGTGTGGCGAGCGTTGGATCGAGGGTGCTCCCATAGATGCTTCTGATCCGTCTACCAACACCCTTTACCATTTCCATGGCTGTTACTGGCACGGGTGTCCACAACACCAGCGAGGTGAGGATGCCGAACAAAGATACTGCAAGACAGTCCTGAGAGAGGAGAAGCTGAGAGCATCTGGATGCACGCTTGTGGTACAGTGGGAGTGTTCACGATCGAAAGTACTCACATACCTATCGTTGTGTAAGTTGGCTGTTCCTTAGATGACGCCATGAGTGAGCCCACTCACCTCTGCAATTCTGACCCCAAAGAACTGATCAGAGAGTTCATAATGGTGATCCAAGGCGAGCATATTTAATCCTGACTCTGGTTAGGGCACAGTACATACCGACAGACCTGGACAAGCTTCCAAAGGGACAGCAGCGACTGATCAATGAGTCGTGTGAACAAGTGCCTGTACTGGGTTTCAACTCTGGGCTGTATGACCTGAACCTCATCAAGATGTACTTTGTCGATGAGCTGACTGACAGTACAGGTACAGTGAAAGTCGCCAAGAAGGCTAGTCAGACCACGTTCCTCATAATACCTGAGCTACGGGTTATCGATGTGCTGAACTACCTCTGCCCAGGAGTCTCATACGAGGTATGGGTCAAAGCTTACGTGTCTACACAGCAGAAGAGTTGGTTCCTGTATGAATGGTTTGACACACATGAGAAGCTCAACTATCCAGGGCTTCCTGACTACTCAGCATGACACCTAAGCTCAGGGTGGCTACCTCGTGACGCGATCAGAGTGGGAGCAGTGCAACCGGACATTCAGCGAGCATGGAATGCGGACATTCGCTGATTGGCTGCAATACTACTACAACCTGGACGTCAGCCCATTCATCGAAGCCCTTGAGCGGATGCGAGAGTTCCACACAGAACGGGAAATAGACATAGTCAAAGACGGCGTGTCTCTCCCAGGTGTGTCACTGCAGTACCTCCTACGTGGAATCGCTCAGCACATGCCGGATGCTAGCCTCTATTCACCGTGCAAGGACGCCTACGAGATGCAGAAGGGTGCTGTTGTTGGAGGGCCCAGCATCGTGTTCACCAGATACCACGATGCTGGTGTGACTCGAATCCGCCAGAGTGAGCGTGTCTGCCACATCTACTCGGCTACGACGCAAATGCTCTGTACCGGTCAACGATGGCCAAAGAGATGCCATGTGGTAAGGAGACAGTGCGCCATTGGTCCAGTGCTAGTGGTGTAGCTAGCTTTAAAGAGGATCCCCTAGCAGAGAGATGGTGTGGGTTTGCTGAGGTTGATATAGAGGTCCCCAAGGCTCTGTTGACAGTGTTCGAGGAAATGCTTCCTCTCTTCTATAACCGCAAGATCCCGGTAGAGGCAGTCTCTTCTGAGATGCTGGCATATCTATGGCGAACACGGAGGAAGCGTTCCACCACCCAGAAGCTGGTCAGTGCCCTCTCTGGCAAGAAGCGCCTGCTGTACGCACCGACACTCAAGTGCTATCTTTCCCATGGCCTTGAGATCACAGCTGTATACCACACAATAGACTATGTGGCCAAGCACCCATTCGAGTGGTTCGTGGGGAAGCTTACGGAGGCCCGCCACTCGGGTGATGTAGATAAGAGCAAAGCGCTCTTGGCAGATCTCTTCAAGCTCCTCAGCAACAGTGCCTACGGGAAGCTTATCGAGGCCCTAGAACGTCATAGCAACACCATCTTCACGGAAGGATGAATGCGTGGTAGACAAGGCCCTGTGTAGTGCATGGTTCGAAGATCTCGAGGAGATCAGTGAGTCATACGAGCTTCAGAGTCGCAAGCTGAGAATCACTATTCGAAGGCCCTTTCAGGTGGGGATAGCCATGTATGAGCTCGCGAAGCTGCGAAGGCTGGAGTTCTACTACGACTTCCTTGATCGATACGTAGCTCGTAGCGGCAGCTGAGACACTTTGTCAGCGAGGACACGTAGAGGAGGCTAGTTTTCTGGCTGGATTCAGCTTGTAGGTGAAGGTCTGTGCCTTTTCCAGAGATGGCTTGAAGCGTGACAGCTCACCTGTCTCCTTGTTGCTGAAGATGAAGCAGTACAGATCAACTGCCCTCTGTACACCTGCGATAAAGTCCCCTTTGGTCTCCTTGAGGGTTAGGCTGTAGTAGATGCTCTCCAGCAGGGCACGTCCACACTTGGAGCTGAAGTATAGCAACCGGGCATTGTGACGGATGTCTGGTGAGATCTCGCGGATGTTTGTGTGCCGGATGCGCCTGGTGATGTTCCTGAGGTAGGTGACTGTCTTCTGGTCCATTGCAGGGTCATCGATAACTAGAACAAGTGGTTCTGTCAGTCGGGCTGCCAGCAGCTTCTCCATCAGTGCTTGCAGGTTCTGCGTCTTGGTGAGTGGGCCATTGTACCATTGATCATTACTGTCAACCGCCTCAGCGGGAGAGTCAGACACCAGAAGGATGTATTGAGAGTATAGATGTTCGGCCAGGAGAGCCTGCAGCAAGATGTTTTTCCCATGTCCTGATGGGGCAATGATCAGCACCACTTGGCCAGCATCGGCCGACCTACTGTAAAATGGTACGGACATGCGAGCGGGGGATGGTTAATACTTGGTCCGTGGTAGCCTCGTTTATATCTGGGAGACTAAACTGCAGTACTTCCTGCATCAGCTCTATTGCCTGCAGAGGGAATCCTGCACCTCCGGTGGATATGAAGGATGCGATGGAGGCGTCAAGCATGAAATCCCAGTAGCAGCTGAGAAGATAGTGTAGAGGGCCTGTATCAGCACCCGCATTGTCTAGTACATCCAGTATCTGTATGATACATGCATGGGAGTCCATGACTATCTTTTGGTCTTTTGGCAAACCAAAGAACCCTCACTTCTTCACCTCTGGTAGCTGGAGGCTGGCCGTAGCACCTATTTCGCCATCGACAGTGATATTGCTCAGGCCGACGGTGCGGACCTTGAGATTCTCCCCATCCTGGATGAAAGAGCTCCGTGGTTTCAGGAGATCCTTAACCAGGTCCTGTGCATAGGACTCTGCCATAACCTTGATGGCTCCAGCCTCATCGACATACCTCGCATCGTTGCCCTGTCTTTGATGCCCATCCGCTTGTATACAGTCTTGACCTTGTTAATGGCCGATTGTCCTACCATATCAGTGTTTCCGATGAGATCTCGGGCAGGGATGGTACCTCGGATCTCCCGCCGGTCTCCCTTCTCATCGAAGTGTAGGAAGGAGGTAGGGGCAACAGTGTCCTCTGAACTGAGGCGTGCCTCGCGCAAGTGAGCAATATCGCCTAGCTCTTTGCTTTCTAGGTCTGTGAGTGACAGAGTCATAGTGCTACATACAGATGGCTTAAACCTACTAGTCATACCCCCAGTGAAATCGGTGGGCATAGGAGGACCACGCAGTCGGCCAAGGGAATAGGTAGCAGTGCTCAGGGTCACTGGCCCTCTCTGCAGTGGTATGCCTTGTGGGCGGTCCACCATTCCCAGGCATTGGCAATCCGCTGTCCGCGTGCTCGACTATGGGCTACACACCACACTCCAGCACGCCATGCCTCATATGCCGCAGTGGTCTCGTGATCCATCTCTCACTATTCAGAGGTTTAAAACGTAGGCGACGATGATCTCAGCCATTGCACTCGTTGCTAGCCCTAGAACCACGGCCTCCATTGGTGTAACACTTTCACCCATGATCTTGGCGCAGACAGTGTAGGAGGCACAACTGATGGCGATCTTTGGGATGGGGTGAGTTATTCTGACACAGTGCTCGGCCACCACACTCACCACTATAGCGAGGACAGCCACAGTGGCGACAGGAAGAACCTGATTTCCACCTGCCATCTTCACCACGGCCACATTCGCCGCCACGTTACGGGCGACATGGACTGTATACATGAGCTTCTGGATCTTGGTTCGCAGCAGGTTCTCCACCTGTCTTGGTTCGCAGCAGGTTCTCACCTTCTGAAGACTTGCCTGGCTCTCGGGCAGTTGCTTCATGATCTATACCATTGAGGTCATTGTTTAAGCACTGAGTATACAACGTGGTTAAATGTCTGTGTTCCCTGTCGAGAGAGCTAATAAGATCTTCCCTGTCTGCATCTGCCAGATGTCTGGGTTGGTACTCAGGAATATTCATCTCTCTATTGAGACATCTTAAACATGTCCTCTCTGTTGAGACATCTTAAACCTATCTGGGCTCACGCTATGCGAGAAGTACTATGATGTCTTCCGGAGGGAGTTGAAGGACTACAAGAAGAAGACACCAGATGAGCTCGCTCAGCTCTCCAGTGCTGAGCTGATAGAGGAGCTGACAGCTGTGAAGCTTCATCTAGGATAGGGGATAGGGGACAGATCTGCTTCCTCGAATACTTTATCATTGGCAGGAGTATCGTCGAGCAGCTCGGCGAGCTAAAGGTTTCTACAAGGATCAGGAGTATCTGTCAGATGTGTTCCAGCAGTTGCAGACCGTCATGGCCTCACCTGACTCAGAGCTGAACAAGGCTCTGTGATACCACAAGCTGGAAAAAGGATGTGCTGCGGATCCATCCAACCCTTGGATGTGCATGTTGGCATCGTGTATAGGGGATGTAGGGCATGCCAAGCTGCTTCAGTGTCTCACTGTGGTCCCCACTGCTACTGTAGAGAGTCCGGATAGTCTTTAGCTGATTTGCTAGTGGCGGAGTAGGCTGATCCCGTGCACCATGATAGCTAGGCCTGACACCACTCGTAGAGCTGCCACGGGAAGCGGTGTCGTGTCGACTGGCTGCAGTGTCAGGGTCGGAGCTGCCATGGGAAGCGTTGTATCGACTGGCTGCAGTGTCAGGGTCGGAACGGCTGCATGTGCTGCCATGTCCGTACTATGCATAGGTGCGTTGATATCTGTGTTGAAGCCGAAGTGGACACCCGGGGAACTCCCATCGACTATCATGTTGTTATAGCCCCTGACTTGGAGGTCCTCGATGCTCACGATCATGGTGCTCGGAATCAACCGTAGGTGTGGTGAAAAGCAAAATCAAGTTTGCGATGGGCCTTCTGCAACTCCTGCTGGAACTTATCAATAAGACTACTCGGGTCTGCCACAATGATCATATCCTCAACGAGACTGGTGAACATGGCCTGGACCTCTGCTCCGCTGACACCATCTATGGAATGACGCAGCTTGGTATGTGGTGTAAGGAGGCAGTAGCACAGTGCTTCCAGGAATTGGTTGATCTGAACGATCCTTGCTGGTGTGAGGCCTGAGATGGTGTGTGGGACAAAGTACTTCCACACATCTGGATAGTCCTGCCTGATTCCGGTGATGTGCATGTTTTGCTCTATCGCTCCAGTGTCGGAGTCTGGATCGAACGAGAAATCCCTGGCTTCCAACGGCCTACTCATTGGCGTGTTCGATAGGGGAATCCTGATTAGTCAGGTCTCGGGTCACCGTACATAACCCCTAGACCGCTGTTGTCACCACCATGCCACCGATAGTCTGGATGAGTGCTGAACTCTCTCTGTAGTCTGCTGGCCTCTGACATGCTATGACTGTTGAGCTGTTGGTCGAAGTCGTTTGTATCAGCTCATGGAGGATTCATCACACCATGAAGTACATGTGGAATCTGAGACAGCTGGCGATGAGCACAGATTCAGGAGTACCAGAATAGGAGTGAAGCTGGGTGGAACTTACTCCACATCCTGCCATGGCAAACCACATGGCAGAGTTCAGCTGCTGATTCCAGTATGAGAGGCTTGGAGCAGCCATCCAAGTATGAGCTTGCTTCGCATCCTTGATGGTGATGGGGTGGTTGGTCAGCAGTCATGGGTTGACGGAGAAGCTGGTTCGGGATCGTCCATCCACTGTGATGGAGAATGGTGTTAGCTATTGTATGTCATCCAGTAGAACTCTCAGGCCAGTCAATGGTGTACCCAGGATTGGCGGTTGGCTCCGGATGACTGTCGTGCGGTTCAGTGGGAAGGCCATCTCTACTGGTGTTCTTAAAGCTACCGTCCAGGCAGCACACTATTTGCAGTCGTCTCGACTCCAGAGACCAGCGAGGCGACCTCGCCATAACATCTCGTTTTTTAGCTCCTCCATAACAACCCGCCCGATGGAGCCTTTGCGGTATTGCTGTCACACTTTAGCTTTCTTCGTGTGGTACAGGGTTTGGACCTTCAATATATGGTGGTACTCTTCAGTAGTATAGGGTGGTTCTGTTCGCTATTGTTCTTTTTCTCGAGAACAATGGCGAACAGCCGCCTGGAGTGTAGAACAATGGCGAACAGCCACCCAGCGAAAAGAGCAATGGCGAACATCCGCCCAGGGGAAAAGAACAATGGCGAACAGCGGCACACGTTTGAGAGATTTAGAGAACAATGGCGAACAGCCGCATGCGTATTTGAGATCTGCATCACTGTGGAATGTTCTATTATTTTGAATATATTAACCCTTAAAAGTTGTGTATTTTACGTTTTAACGTAGTGGCGGCGTGCTCCCCTCCGTGGTTATCTACCGTTGTAAAAATAATAAGAGAGTAATCTAAAAATAATAGAGTTTAAGAGGTGGTCTGATAATGGAGGTCTTATGAGTCGTAGGAGTATGAGGTTGAGGATGTATGCGAAATTACGGTAGGATATTGATGTATATTTTGAAAATAATTTGACTGTTTCGTCGCTAACGTTATTAGTAAACTATTTTGTAGAATATTTAGAGACTAATTTAACTGTAAGCCGTTACTGTCTTATTAAGCAACAGCTACCAGACAGATTAGCAACAAAATATTTAAAATAATCTTGTATTAATGGTATGTTCGGTTGGAATGGTAACCAAGACTTGGTGGTGATGGATTCATAGGATTGTATCCTGGGTTAAAAAAGTTAACCCTTTCACCGATGAATTCCCCATATCTCATTTTCATCGATACCATACAGGAAAACTGTTGAATATTTTGAAATTAATTTGACGTCGCTAACGTTAATTTATTAGAAAACTATTTTTGTTGAATATTTTGTAGATGTTTGACTTTTAACCGTCATTACGCACAAATTGTTTTTTAAAGGAATTGCATCTCCTCCATTTGGATTACTAAATTAACGACCCCGGCTACGGGTATATCTGCTCCCGTAGCCGTCTGTAGGTAAATGTTTGTAGGCTTAAGGGGAGGCTTCTCATGAGGTGGGATGCTCTCATATAAGTGCTAGTTAAATACTGTAATAGAAGCACCGGTGTCGACGGTGGCACTGGTGGAAACGCCACTAAACAGACAGGCACATGTGTATATTACTTCGCGATGTACTTGCGGAAGAGTTTCCAATGATGCTGTCCGCGATAATGGCATTGGAGCAGCATCACTCTTTATATATTCTGACTGTTTCCATATTGCTTCTTGTAAGGTTGTAGATGGCTGGGTGAGGAAAGGGCCAGTTCGCCATAGATGCTGGTGTGAAGACTGCGGGGAAGACGAAGCTGGGGGTAGCAATAATGGTGGTGTTGTTGCCGTTTCTGTGTAGGCGGTATTAGTGTAGACGGCGGCGCGTATGGGATGATGGATAAGCTCTATCTGTGCAAGCCATTTCCTGCAATGCTTCATAGGATGCTTTGGTGAAGTACAGAAGAAACAATGATGTCACCAAGGACGTGCATTCCTCCGCCTACGTCGGACCTTGCAAATCCATGAGGCGGAGTGAATCGTTTCTCCTGAGTCGCTACTGTCTGTGGATGCGGGAGATGATGCTGGATGGGGTGTTGTTCTGCATACCACCAGAGGACACCGAGCATCTAGTTTCTTGGTGGCGGGACGTGGTGCTTGCAAAAACGGTGTTTCAGCGGAGGTGCTACGACCTACTACTGCCGGTGTACATAGGAAAGAATGCTTGCCGTGTGTGGAGAAAGAAGGGGATGTCATTGCTGCGGATGGGGGAGGTAACGTAGGCATTGACATATGTGAAGCCGTGCATTTTGGTGTCGGTGTGAAAGCTGATTTCTGTGGATGGTGGTTGGCCACTGAACGTTGTTGCATAAAAGCCGCAGTTGAGCGGATACGGGCACCGAAGTGGCTCGTTGTGATTCGGTGCTCTTAGGAGTTTGACTGTTTCTCTGGTTGTGGTGTGCTGCAGTCGGGAGCAGGCATTGTAGAGGGAGGTTGGTTAGGACACCGCTCCCTCCAATGTACTAGCTGACCGCATCCGAAACAGGTGTTCAGTGGCGGTGCGGTGCTGGTGGTGTTTGCTGTCCTAAACTGTGTGTTGGCGAGGTTGGTGCTGAGTGTTGTAACTAAATTGCTGAGTGCGCAGATTTGCTTGTTAATTTCTTCTATACGCTCTCTCATGTTGCCGTTGTTGTTGTTGTTTCGCTGGTTCCAGTGCCCGGGGGCCCCATTGTAACCTCCTCCATGGGCACGGCCCCTTCCTCTAAGTGCTTGATTCTGACTGGAATTCTGCACATCTGGTGGTGGTGGTGTCTATGTCGTCAGTGCCGATGAACTGGGGGGAGCACTAGCGGGCGGGGCGATAGCTGCACCCTCTATCTTGTTGATAGGATGGAGTTGGCATCGGTTACTCTTCTTCCGCTCCAGAAAGTTATCAATGCGAATGTTAATTGGGCCAAACTCCCATGGTTGCCAAGAAATAGGGTTTTTTCAGGGCGGTTCACCACTTAATGGATCGATGAAAGTGTCGAGATGCAAATGAATCATGCCCTCCGTATTGGTGCTCGGATATCCGCGGGTGACTAGCCTCCTGATTCGGCTAGCTAACTCAGGAAGAGTTTCTCCCGCGCGTCGTCGAATATTTTTAAGTTGGAGACGACTGGTTTCTCCGAGGGCTGTGTCGCCAAATCGCTCCCTCAGTGCTCGTTCCAATTGTGTGTAGGTGGGTATGGAGTCAGTTCCCAGAACTTGGAGGGCTTTTCCAGAAAGCTTTGAGGCGAGATATCCACCCATTTGCCGATCGTTCCAGCGGTTAGTCCGACTTATGATTTCGAATTGTATCTTATAATTCGTCCAGTCATTCTCCCCACTAACTCAGGAAGAATGCAGCGGCTCAAAACCGGGTGGTGCGGGTATCTGGGAAGTTGATGAATATACTGTGGTTGGTCGTGGTGCAGGTGGTGGTGGTGTTGGTGTTTCCCGCCGATGCTGGTCCGAGGAGCCAGGACACGCGTACTCCAATTTAATGAGTCCACCCCATTTGTAGAGCCATGGACCGGCATGGGTCCATGGATGGGAGGCGTATTGCTGTAAAGATTGCGTGGTCGTTCCTCCAGAGGTGAGGACTGATGTTCCTCATATGGTGGTGGTGCAGTCGGCTGACGGTCGTGATGTGTTGCATGACTGATATACCGGCGAAATGGTGGTGCCGATTCCTCCCGATAATGCCGCGGTGATCCCCTTGAGTATAGCGTTTCACTAGAATGGGGCAGTGTGGGAGGTTGTCTGTGTTGTGGAATATCACCCGGCCATACAGTTTCCGTAGATGACACGGGTGAACGATAGTAGTCTGAAGGGCTGTAGATATGCCCATAATCGGGTCTTTGTCGAAGTCGTCCACGATTCGGCCCTGTTGGTGTTGGCCAGTCGCGGACGTCCAATATGGTTCTGAACTCTGTTCCCGCCTGTGTGGCATCTCGAAAGGCGGCATCGCTAACAGGCGAAAACAGGGTATAGTGCAGAGTTGTTGATTCCGCTGAATTTCTGGCATAGTTGGTGAGCATGTGTACTGAGAATCCATTGTAGGAGGCTACCTCTTGATCAACGGAGTCCTCGCTGAACGGAGATGGTATTGAACTGAGCTCACTATATGGTGTGGGCGTGAGTTCGCTGCGTGCTCTATTGAATGTTCGCGGCGACTTTTAGCTTTCCGGGTTGTGTCGGACAATTCCAGTGTATTATGTTGACTTGCCGCGCCACAAGTGCACGACGAGTGATGAAACTGGTTAGCATCCGGTCTCGGGGTGACGGACCTTGTACGAGACTGCCCTGCGGGAAACAAAAACGGCTCCTAAGGCCGGTGGAACTCAATTGTTCCGGTCGGGCCGTGTGACCATCGTCGCGAACATTAAACACAACTGTCTCATCCCAAGAATGTGTGTCACCAGTATGCCTGCCAATAACAATTTCGTAATCTATGCACTTACAAGATTTGAGTTGGTGACCTAAAAATATAAGTCTATACAATGAGTTTACCTAAACAATTATAAATATGCTAGATAATACTACAGTAAGAGCATACGAAAATACGAGACATAGAGACAGGTAGATGAACTTTTAAACATGGGGGCTCCCGGAGGTGCCACATAGACTCGTAGGTCTGCAGAGGTATCCCGGCAAGGGAGGCTCCCGTACACGAGACTTAGCTATTTAACTTAATATAAGTTAGTATACCTCTAAGCTGAAAGGAAGAAGGTTATCTCAGATGAAAAGTGATGTGCATCATGCAGGCACTACTCCTAGTGCTAGTTTGGGTGAGGAGTATTATCCTGGCATGGACCGTCGTCACTGAATCCTTGCGAGAGGCAAGTGCCTCGCGCCGGCCCCAATCGTGGGAAGGTGTCGCCACTGCTTAAAGCAGGAGAAGATTAGTAGGCAAAAATGGGCCTACTCTACTATTTCAACCAAACATCCTTCAGAAAGAAAGACCATACCTAGTGAGATTATGATTTTAGGGGAGTGTACTGGTTTACATGAAGACGGGACGGGGGATTCCCGATGGATTCCCTCATTACCGTCTTATGTGATTCTTGGTATGCTGAATTAGTAGTTGCCACTTTATTTATGCGGGCCTTCTGCTTTGCTTAATTCACTTTTAGTTGTTTTCAGAACAAGAATTATTTTTAGGCCGCAACTGGCTGATATCCACCTAGCTATTAGACACGGCTGTCATGGAGAATAGAACGCCCTAAGACATCAATACTAAAGACAGCGCTCATACATGTTACATAGCAAGATCTCCGAACTGGATAAGAAACCAGACATCCAGCCCCGTAACCACATAACACATTACAAGACATGGGTTACATTTCACGAAAGCATTATTAGACCATTGTGCTATCGTTATGGTGGGGGTAAGAGAGACGAATACCCACCATAAATCTCCTTCCCACAATGGCGTGGCAGATCTAAATATCATGCCCAGACATTTGAACAGAATTCGGTGGGGGTACGTATCTCGCCCGTCACCGGGTCCTATGGAACTAACCGTTTTTACCTGTCGTTAGGTTTATATACAAGTTGCCCAGTTTTGCACTGCAGTGCGGGAGGATTGCTCAGTAAATAAAATAATAATTAATAATGTGTTTCCGCAATGCTTTCCTACATTGACTTAAAGTGCTAACTACTAGGTATTCAAAGATACATTGGAATGTGTGTGACACTGCACCCTGTCCATCACCACTCGGTGACCCCAATAGTTTAGCAGAGTCGGATCAGCCCATGGTGCGGATGGGGACATCCAAACAATTAAGAAGCCACAATGCTGAGTGGAACATGAAGAGAGACAAAATCTTACTTATGAGTCTTACCGGAGTGCGGGGCTAGATTATCGCACTACCGGAAGAGAAGAGTATATTACACAGTATGTAATGAAGAAAGTGTCTCTAATCATTTTGAATCTATCCTACTGAGCTGAATAGAAAATGTTTAGTTGGTAGCATGCCGGGCTAAACAGAGTTATAGCACGGACAGCGACCTCAGTGAAAAATTGTTGGTGGCGGGAGAAAGTGCTGCATATATAAGTGTTGCTGTATAGTGTTTCCTACGTGCACTGCAGTCCTATATTTTCTATGAATAAACAACACATATGAACGGATGGCCACTGGCCATATATATACATAATCTAACCAGAACAATCAATATGGTGTTAAATGATCAAGATATATATATCAATACAGGTTAACGAACCTACCATAGTACGGTTAGCAACACATTTAGGAAAATGAGAATAATTATCAACAAATACAGAAATTATAACTAGAGGTCTTAAGACCGTTACGGTTCTTTTTAGACATCGGGACCGTTTTTACGGATATAATATAATTAACAAAACCTATGTAGAGAAATAATTAAACTGTGACGTATAGTTACTTGAATACTTGGTAGTCATTCCTAAGTTAGGCTACCGTGTTACTGAAATTGATACGTCAATCCATAGTCGACGTGAGATGATGCACTCTTTGGAAGCTGGAAAGTTCCCGCAGGTTGGTTCCCACAAGCTGTTTTCTGCAAACAAGACTCCCGCAAGAACACTCATGGTGGGAGTACATCACTCAGTGATGTAGGCCTAATAGAATATCTAACGAGCAGTCAGCAAAAGATACGATAGTACAACGTGGTGAAGAAAGTTCCCATACACCGATGGCACAGATGGAAGGTGTAAACAACCTGATCACGAGCGTGGGTTGTCAGAGGCAAACGAAGAAACAAAACAAAGCTCCACGGTGCTGGGTACGTCAGCGAGCTCTGAAGACGCACCGGGCAGAGTTCACTTGCTGCGGTCGTAAGTCGAAAGAACCTACACGATATTAGTGCGGCGGCGATTGAAATACCACTTTTAGGCATGGCCGGCAGATCCGGCGAGTCATCCATCAAAGAACATCCTGTCTCTACATCTGCAGACTCCCATATTCAGGCCGTAAAGGCCTCACCGCAAGTTTGTGTTCCGAGGTAGATATTGATATTCGTGAACAATTATCAGAAGTTCCAAATTACTCCAGTAAATGGGGAGTTACAAAATTGTTTTAGTGCGGTGGGTTGGACAACTGCAAACTATGGGAGAAAACCCCGACATATAGTGAAGGAAACCGTGTATTGTCTGCCGTGCTTGTTAGTAGCTGGTGCAGATCCAACCTGTTCGGCCCCTGGCCGAGGATGCTCTCGAACACTGGATCGCATCTCCTTTTATACTCCTCGTGACGTCACAGGCGCAGGCTCCAACCAATCATCGTTTGGGCAACAGCCAATCAGCGCGTAGCTAATAATAGCCCAGCCGAATATTATACGCCCACGTGGTTATGACGTCACGGTAATATTTTGAAGATAATCATGAAGAGTTTTCCATGGATAATTCAGCCATTTCTCACCCGATTTTGAAATGGTTTACAGATTTAAAAAGCCCGTTGAATTCTGGTCTTGATTAATGCCAGATTTAACGGGAACACGCAATAAATAAGGATTACATTGTACCATCTCTGTACACTAAGAGCGCCTTCCTATATTGGTTGTAACTATGCACTCTATCAAAACAGCATCCCAGCGCGCTCATGCGCATCATGCGTTTTAACGAACTTAGTCCTTTTTCGACACGCTGTCTCTCCCATAGGCCTATATACGCAAATGGCTCTACCCAGGGGCGCGTGTTCAGGAAATGAATCCAGGACGGGCGGCGCGTACCCAGCTCAGCTGCTACGGCCGGTATCTGACCGGTGGATCCGAACTACACCTGGTAGAAGCATTGAGTCAACAGTTGTAACATTTGTTTCCTAATGATGTTTGTTGCGTTGGATAGCGCCATGGCATCCATGCTAGACAACATTACACTATAGAATAGTGAATAGATTTAATACACCCTCCCGACCCAACACCGACCCAACACCGAGTGTTGAGCTAACAATTTATGATTGTCGTTCATATTTTTCTTGGCGTTTGGGGGCATGTTGGGGAGGGGGGGGGGCGTGCATGTGTGCGTGCGTGCGTGCGTGCGTGCGTGCGTGCGTGCGTGCGTGCGTGCGTGCGTGCGTGCGTGCGTGCGTGCACGTTATACATGGAATCTTCCATACCAGATATTGCTTCCGGTCACACAATGTTTAATATGGCTGGATAGGAAGGTCATGATGTCAGAATTCTTCCATTTGCTTTTTTCCCACAAGTTGCGCAACTGCAAACTTTACCGGACCTTCGGGCTCTGACGTACGTGCCCCTCAACCTTTTCCACACAGACCTGCAATCCTGCCACTCACATCCCAGGGTGGTTTCAATCTCCTTCCATGAAGTTATTACCATTTCTTTATCGCTGTGTTGCGCTAATGTCGAATTGTGGAGAAATTAATATTTCTTTACTTCTACGATCAATTGCTGCTCATCTATCTCTGATCCTGGATACGCACCGCACTAGCGGCAAGGTGACAAATGGTGGTTCGAAACAACATGGTTGCTACACATAGAATTGATGCGCGCATTATAATGAAAAATCATGCATGAGCATCTCACGTTTGGCATATTTGCGTGCGACATTTCTCGCTCTCCGTCCGTCGTCGACGTGAAGAGAGAACTGCCGCGCAGCATGCTGCATGGCAGAAAACGCAGAACTCTAACTGCACCTTTACAATAAATGTTTACATTTATTTTAAAAGAATCACACTTTACTTTTGGCTCCCGATTCTAAATATATCCCAGAACAAGCGTTATTATAAATATATTTTGATATTTATTTACTTGGAAAACAATACGGCTTAACCTATTCAAGTGACAACCTTTCTTTGGCGACATGTTTTAACTCTTTCAGAGCCAAAATCTGATTAACAGTGAGTTTTGGAGCATACGTGCATGCCGAAGCTGTTGCTGTACGAAGCAGATGATGATGCTTCTCACTGAAACAGCCCAAAAACACACACTCGCGCGAACTCATGCACGTACACGTGCACGCACGCACGCACACGCACGCACGCACGTACGCACGCACACACGTACGCACGCACGCACACTCCAAAGTTCACCAATACTGCAGGTTCATTATAACATAGGAATTAAAAATATATAGAGTCAACTTTTAAATATTGGAAACATCGAAACAAAGTATTTTGAAAGAAAATCACATCTCTAAGGACACAACTTCATAGTTAATAAATCATTCGATTTGTAAATTACGGTTGATAGGAAATTATCAGATCTGACGGAAAATGGACCTCAACTCACCCGAGCACCATTTAACTCCAAAAGAGTGAAGTCTGTTTTAGTTAATGCATCATGAAATTCACATTTAAGACAATACGAGCACTAGGCACGAAAACCGTGCTTCAACTGTTAAAAACTGCTAGAGATAAGCCCTGTATATGATTTACTGAATATAGTACAACGATGCTCCCAAAGGGCCAAGATCCCCACACTCAAACAAAATAACAATATTTTTTTGCATTGGTAGACAGATTATACGTGTCTAATTCATGAAATAGAATTGCATCTTGAATTATTTTGATATCGACACTAACAGTTTCCCTAAATATATGTTCAATATGCATCCAACATCTGGAGACTGTCAAACATTCTGTAAACAAATGGATAATTGGTTCTCTTGTGTTGGTACAGAATAGACAGTGGTCATTATTTACTATGTCTACTTTCTTGAGGAGGGGACCCACACAGAGTTTCCTATGAAGCAACCACTACACAAAGTCCATTGCTCTATTAGCTATGTGTGGTGAATGGATATTTCTCCACACCATGCCCCAACACATGGGAGAATATTCAGACCATTCTCACGAGGCTACAGCCTTTGGAATAGTAATAGTATGCTGCATTAAATTTGTGTCCCATCCCTTATTCCTTAAAGTATATGAAAAACGTGCAACAATACTTTCCAAAATTAAATTGGGCCATGCATCATTTATGGTCCCATTCGGTAGAAGAAACCATTCCCTTGGAATCATTTCCTGTAACCACTTCAGAAAGCATTGCACGTCAATGGGGCATAAACATCTTGCACGTGATATGTCATATAGTGATATACAGTTTCGTGTTTTTAAATCTACAATATCACACACATTTTGAATACCATGTTTAGCAAATCTAATATAAAACTCTGCCTTCATATAGAATATGGTTATTGCCCCACAGGTACTGACTGGAGACATGCACCCAGCAGAGGGGCAAAACTTCTTTCTGAACAAACTTATCTAAAGCAGGTTTGATGTCCAAAATATCAATGGAATCCGTCTGTAATTTGTTGTAGGTTTAGAAGACCAGCAAAAGGATTTAGCTGAAAATGGCTCGATATACCTTTCTATAAGGTATCTAGACACATTTGCCCACTGGCTATTCAAATGAAGTAAATCATCTAGTAATTTTGACCATAATGAGACGCATTTAATTCTTAGGCCTGGTATGGCAAGCCCGCCATCAATTTTATTATTAGCATAGACACGCTGTGGGACAAGGTGTGTTTTACCTTCCCACAAATAATCAAATATCATTTTGGTAATTTCTTTTCCAACATGCTGAGGCATATTACTAACATAAGCAGCACACCAAAGTTACAGCATTTATCAAATTATTGATCACCATTGCCCATCCAAAAATAGTCAAACGTCGATGCTTCCACGGGATAATTGTCTTGCTCATTTTGGAAAGCAGGTTTGTCCAATTAATGGAATCATGGTTCGATCGACTGAAATGTATGCCTAAAATCTGCATTATGTCAGTGGACCAATTGCTGCATAATAGCTGATCATTTCTTTCTTTCCATCAACCTAAAAACAACCCTACTGATCCCCTGACACTTTTTGAAATTTCTCTAATATAAGATCGAGGCGATTAAATGACCATTTTGGCTAACAAAAATGGTTGTATTATCAGAATATTGTGATAATTTCACTGGTGTCATAAGCCCACGAAAGCACAGTCCATGATAATCTATATCTTCTCTTATTGTCGCTCCTAATGTTTCCATACACATTACAGATACAAGTGCTGACAGTGAGCAACCTTTTCGAACTCCACGTTCTAGGTCAACTGGCTGGCTTATACAATTGTTCACAAAGGTATCCACTAGCAATGCTGGTGTACAATATTCGAATCCATTCAATGAAATTTGGCCCAAAACCCATGCGATTTAATGACATTAAATGAAACTTCCACTCCAAGTGGTCAAAAGCCTTTTTCATTATCTAAAGCCACAATGGCACCTGGAATGTTTTCCACTTCAATCAACCGAATCAGATCTCTAATGGGAACAGTGTTGGTTAAGATCGATCTACCAGGTATTGAACGTGTCTGAACATAATTAATAACGTCACCCAGCACCTGACCTAGTGTCAGTGAAAGAGCTTTAGAAATACTCTTGTAATCAACACCAAGAAGAGAAATCAACCTATAAGTTACCCTGGTCACTCTTTTTAAATAGCAGTCGTACATGAGCTTGAGACATTGTAAAAGGAGGTTGTCCTTGATGTAACGTAAAACTCAACAGGCAAGCGATTTAGTCAGGCCCTCTAAGGTTAAATATTCATCTCACATATCAGCCTATAGATGAAGCAATGCTTTCTTAATATTACCAAGTAATCCAGTTGCCAACTCTTCATCAATTTCTTCACATTTATATAAATCTTCATGAAATGTGTGAACAGTTTCAAGGAGATCTTTATTTGAATTAACAATTTGACCATTTATTTCAAGGCACCTAATCATTTTTTCCATACCTTTAGACTTTACCAGGCCACAATAATATTGTGTAGATTTTTTACCTTCAGAATAAAATTGGACCCTTGATCTTACTTTTGCGCCTTCTGCTCTATACATTTCCAAGCATCAGTCAAGTGAATATCGCCATTTGCAATTTTGCAAAAGATTAGGGTTTGTAGACGAATCAACCTTTTTTACTTTCTGCGCATTTTTCTTGCGTTTTGAATGGAATACTGTCTAGATATATAAGCAAACCCTAATTTAACATCTTCCCACCAAGACATCAAGCTGCCAATTATGATAGGGTACGGATCTTAAAACGCCAGAAACTTTCAATACAGCGATGATATTCAAAATCATTCAGCAAGGAAATGTTAAGTTACCAAAACCTTTCAGCACTCTTTGTACGTAAATACGATCTAAGCGAGTAGCTGTCTGACCATATGCTGTTACACTTGTATATGCATGACAGTCAGGGTTTACGATTATATAGCTATCCAATAGGTGCTCACTATCACATATTTCCCGCAAATGCTGGTGAGACGTATCAGAGTATATTGATATGGACCGCCTATCCGTCTCTGGATTTAAAACACAATTAAAATCTCCACCAATAATACAATTTTCTGCTCTATCATGAACTACTGGGCCAATAGTTGAGTAAAATGCACAACGTTGAGAATGGGATGCAGGGGCATACATAGACATTAAGTTTAGTGTCAAACCAGATATTTCAACAGTCACCATGACCCATCTGCTATTACTATCAGCTTATGATGAAATGATATTTAATAAGTTCAAGCACCTGGATAAAAATGGGATCGCCACTCGCGTAATCAAATCAGTGGCATTGGAATAAAATATTTTACCTTTAGAAAATTGTTCAAAACCTACTACTTCGACATTATGGTACTTAGTTTCTTGATGATGATATCAGCTTTTAGATCAGATAATGTATCTAGGAGCATGTGTTGTTTCAATCCATCATGCAAGCCACAGCAATTAAGTGTGCAGATTATCATTATGATTAAAAATGTATAAATCACACCAATAATGTCTAGTTTGATTTTGTCTCCTTACTATTTTTATCCCATTTAGCCCATTTACCAATCTTCACAATAAACTCTGAATTTGTTAGATCAGTAATGGTCAGATGCTGACAGCGTGAACTATTCGAATCACTACGCAAGTGCTTATAACAAATGCCTAAGCGTGTTATGTATGGCACTAGAAGCTTGCCCTTCTCTCAGTGATACACCATTTCACCAGGCTGCTGAGATTCCTGTGTTTGGATCGAGGTGTCAAAATCTGCAATAGATATAGAATCGGCTATGTCTTCATCCTCCCTTTCCTCCGCCCCAAAGCTAATGTCTTCTATTACTCTTTTACCCCCAGCAACACCATTATCCCGCACGTCTGCTTGGATTTTCTTAATTTTAAATCAGACTCAGTTAGCGGTGACAAGTCAAAAGGTGTATCAACGCCAATTGAGTGGCATGCAAATTGTGTTTGTCCCAATGCTAAACTTTGTGTATCATCATCGTCGCTGGCATCATTCTCTGGAGTTTCGTCAGTAACGTCTGCTGGAGAGGTAAGAGTTAAACCTGTCTCCAAAACCTCAATCTCAGTAACATGAGTTGCCAAAGCTGGATCACCAGCTTTACTAACAATGGGATCGCCATCATTACTAAACATGCCGCTCTCGGACGTACTAACTAATGTGTCTTCAGCCTTACCAGCAGCTGGGTTCCCAGCATTACTAACAACGTGCGCATATGTATGCGTTAAATTACTACTATTAGGTTCTGTACTAGAAGTATGTGAGGCAGGAACCGTGACCATATCACCAAAGCTCACACTGCCCACACCACGTGCACCATTAATAGTAGATCGCTTGTCACATCGAGACTTAAAATGATCGGAGGACCCACACAAAAGACACTTATTTTTGTAAGGGCATGCACTAGCTAGGTGTTCAGTGATAGTACAAATGCGGCACTCTTTGGTCTGTCCGCTGTACCAAACAGGGATGAAGAAGATCCCATCAATGGACAATCTTCCGGAAATTGGTTTGACGATTTTTTCCATCCACACCTGTCTTACTCCATTCTCAAATGTCTTATCAAAGACATATTTCTCCCTTTCAATTGTAAGCACTTTTCCATATTTCCCCATCTCAGCTGTAATTCGCTCATTCGGAATTTCTAATGGTGCCTTAGCTATTACAATATGTTTATCTGAATCAACCTCCTCAATTGTGTAAACTTGTCCATTAACAATTACACCCTTTTCTAAAATCTTCTCGTTCACGTCCTCTGAGCTTACAGTCAAATGCCAGACATATATACCAGCATTAATTAACCCCTTTAAGGCATTTGGTCCAGCGCCTATGATGTGTTTTAATCCATGATAGACATCGATATCATTAACTGACTATCCAGGAGTACTAATCCTAATACTTAGAAGTTGTTTTTAGCGAGTTGCTATACTACGCGCAAGAAGTCACATTGACCCAGATTACGCCAAGCAATACACGTGTCTACTACTACTGCGAATATAAATGCAGGTATGACGCCGCTAGCTAGCCAGGTAAGCGAGAGGCATGCATCGAAAGCCACTCACACCAAGTACAAATGCGCCTATCAAGAACACAAACAGTGGGATAAGACAAAATACCAATGGCATGCAGCTCACTGCTTGCGACTCCGGTTTTCGAAGTTGAAAACTAGAGTCACGAAATTCAACAAACCACAGGACAGTACACCATCACATAAAACACCAAACTCACCCAAATACGCTTATGCAGCCAACAAAACAAAAATTGCTGATATTGGTATTGCTACTGCTACTGTTACTACACTTGCTATTGCTACTGCTGCTGCTGTTGTTGCTGTTGTTGATGTTGTTGTTGTTGTTGTTATTGTTGCTTTTGCTGCTGCTTCTGCTGCTGCTGCTGCTGCTGCTACTACTACTACTACTCCTACTACTACTACTACTACTACTACTACTACTACTACTAATAATAATAATAGATGTCATGCCATCATATTTTTTACAGGTTTTATCAGCTGCTTTTTCCATTGAAAGCTTTTGCTAACGTGACAGTCAGCCTAATAATAAAGACCTGTGTATCTCTTTGGGTTGTCACTGTATTCGTCGTAAGTGGAGTCCCTTCGTATTACGATGCATATTATGTTCAATTAGATGATATACTTGTCTATTTTTGTGTTTTTGAGCCAAACGACTTCCAGATATTCGTGGAAACTGCATATTTACTCATTCCAAACTTGCTGATGATATTCTTCCATATAACGAAACATTACTTTGTTAGGAAGCAAAGCAAGGCGAAGATTTCCGAGCAACTTGGTAGTTCAGAGAGGAGACAGTCTACTGATGCTAGAGCCGTTGCAGTGGTCATAGTCGTGTTCTGTGTGACGTCATGGCCACAGCTCTTCCAGTTTTATGTCCATTATGTATTTGGATACCCGCTTCAGTCGTACAATAATGCACTTAATGCTATATCGTGTACTCTTGAATATATCAATTCCGCCATAAACCCATGGATATATCTGCTCTGTGCTCAGTCAGTAAGAAAAGATGTGGTTACCATGTTCTGTTCACGTTGCCAACGCAAATAACTCACCGCAAATGATTTTTAATTCGATGGCAAAATTTACCAACAAATCTGTGGCTGCACGATGGGCAAGTGCTTTGGCCCATGTTTTGCCAATATTTACGTAGCAGAGTGGGAGGAGGAAGCGTTAGAAAAGTGTTCAAAGCATCTGCTAATTTGTCGCAGGTACCTTGATGACATTTTCATGATTTGGCAGCACACAAATGTAAAGTTTGGCAAATTTTCCGAAATTCTGAACAATCAAGATCCGAATATCAAATTAAAAGCTAACACTGACGAGATGTCCGTAGAATTTCTGGATGCAGCTGTACATAAAGATCTAAAGTATGAAACAACTGGCTACTTAGGCAACACGGGGTATTTCAAACCAACAGATTCGCATCAGCTACTGCACACAATTTTTTCCATCCGCCGCATAGCTTTAAAGGAATTGTAAAATCGCAAATAAGTGATAGGAAACACTTTGAAGCAGCGTGCTCTCCCTTATTTAAAGCCGTCACACCACGAGGTTACTCCTAATGATGCTTGCGCAAAATCACATCTGAAACATTAGACAGCTTAGAAACCATTCCAGATAATGCCTCAAATCACCGGCCTACGAAAGTTTCTCACAATCATCCAATTATAGGTGTAGGCGAATCACGTACATGTGGAAAGAAAACCTGCACGTTAGATACATTTCTCTGAACCAGAATACTTTCACGAGCTTCCAGAACAAAAACAAATTCCAACTTCATTCTAATCTAGGTTGCGACTCTGAAAATGTTATTTATCTAATATCATGCAAATTGTGTCAAAAACGGTATGTCGGTGAAACCAAATGGCCATTAAGAAGGCGGGCAACTCGACACTTTTCAGATCTTAGGCTAGAGGAAGACACACATGTTGCCACCCATTTTAATCTTCATGACCGTTTAGTCACTCGTGACTTTGAAATTATGCCGATTGAACAGCCATCCCTTTCAGATACGGCAGAAGCAACCAATAAACAAAGAACACTTCGAGAATTGTTTTGGATTAAAGCACTCAAAACACAATGGCCACGGGGCATGAACTCGGACCCAGGCTTATCTGATCAACGTGACAAAAGTCCATTCATTCTTACCTATAATCGGAAAAAAGTTGAAATTTTCAAAATCTTTAAAGCGGAATACCAAAAACTACAGGTAAACTGAAACAACCCTTCAACAAGCATCAATAAATTGCATTTAAGAAAAATCTGAATCTACGTGACATCTTGGTAAAAGCAAAACTCAAATAGCTATCCAGAATATCCATCTAAATTATTTAACATTAATTCCATCATGACGAATTCAGCCAAATGCGGCTCCTGTAGTGATCTTGGGGAATGCCCTTTTGCCGGCCGTGATTAGAGTATTTTTTGAAAATTTACCGCTGTAATGACTGGTTCGGGAAGTGAGGCAGTCATTTCAGTGGCATATTCTCGGGAATGACCTTGTCTGTGCCTGCAAATGTACGTTAAATAAATAAAAAAATATTTTCATTTGATTGAACAAATTTAGCCATTAAAGGTTTAACACCAATACAATATGGCTTTCCTCAAAGAAAATGACACATCTTAGGCAGTAAGATAAGCACAAATATTTTTAATTTTTGAATTCTTTCAATTATTGAATAATTCTGAGCAAGTGCGTTGGCACTATTTACAGATGCTGCTGCTGCTGCTGCTGCTGCTGCTGCTGCTGCTGCTGCTGCTGCTACTACTACTACTTTATTTTTTGGCAACACGATCAAACTATCATGTGGAAAGAGTTTCTACCCAAACATATTTACTGACAAAAATCACTAGATTGCAGGGAAATTAATTAACACACAGTATACGCCAGTATTATGTAGAACTAAATCTATAAATTAAAAATATATATTTCTAAACATTGTATCAATCATATCATTACATAGACATAAAAACAAGAAACCGGCGCTCATACGATGAAATTAATTTAGACCACTTAATTCAACACTGTTTTAAAAAAATACCATGAAAGCATGACACTGTACACTCAAGTCAAGAATGGACGCGCGGAAGCTAAGAATTACTGATGAGGACAAGACACAGTGGGCAAAAATCGAGAAGGGCCGATTGCAGCTGTAGGATGTTTCTACTACTACAGCCACAGAATGACAAAATACAGTTATCATACATACCCTGATGCAATTGCCGTGCACACATGAATCTCCACAACCGTTTCTAAAATTACCATAATATGAATATTTTGGCTCCTGTGAATACATGTTTAGACTAAATTACAAACATAAAATGAAAAGGTCAAGTCAGTTTTCTTTGAATGGACGTTTTGTAAATTACCCCCAGAACAAATGTTACTAAAAATAAACATTTCCATAGAAGGTGTGGTTGACTATAAACATTATTTGAATTACTAATCATGATATTTTCAAGGTTAATTTAGAGGTTGTTGAAAGTTTAAAGCCAATTTGACGAGAAGCTGTTACTATCATGCAGCAACAGCGTCCACACACTCAAATACTAAAATAAACAACGCACAATCTAGTGAAAACCATGCATATATGTACAATATACCGTACGGCTCAGAAACATGTTTCTTAGCAAGAAATCTGTTGAATATTTTGAACATAACTGGACCAGAAGACATTGCTTCCTTGTTTTCCAATCCAGTCCAATCACGTGACCTTCAAAATAACTAATAGCCAGACGCAATGGAGAGCATGGTATTCACATTGTAGACAATTCGCAAGTGAGAAATAAAAAATATGTCGTAATTTCGTAAAGTGGATGGTGCTATGATCGGCATGTACAATGGTATTTCCAAATGCACCAGTTGCCTAAACTTAGGCAAACTAATGCGCTTATTTTAACATCATAATTCACATTCTATCCAGAAAGGTCACGGAACAGTGTTTCAGTGAGCACAATATGGAACTGGGATGCATCAAATCTAAGTAAAACACATTTGATGTATGCCCAAAACTGGGCCATAACGGTGCAATTCACAAATAAATGGACGAGTGTTTCCTCTGCAGCTAGGCACAATAACCACTTGTCACTCTTAGTAATTCCTACTTTCTTGAGGAGAGCCTACGCATAGCCGTCTGTGTATTAATTGCCAAGCAACATCTCTGGCTCTATTAAGGCTATGAGATGAATGCATATTGCACCACACATCATTCCAATTTACTGGGATATAACGGGAATTTTCCCAAGCAGCAATTGCCTTTGTAATAGCTGGATTTTGTAGGTTTTACATGTGCTTCCAATACGTGCATCTTACAGAACATGTGAACATCCTATCCCCATATGTTAACATAAGTGTTGGTGTTTCATCAGTCATAGATGCTCTGGGTAGGCGAAACCACTCCCTAGGAATTGCTACCTGACGCCGCTTTAAAAGGCGTTGTGCATCGAATGGTCGAAGATTGGTTGCCTGTGCTATCTCATGTAGGGATTTCCATTCACACGTGGTTACATTAACAATATCAGAGACATATTTTAATCCATGTCTACCTAATGAGAAATTGTATAGAACCCCGCCGTTATGTAGTATTCTATCATTTCCCCATTGTTGTTAATGAAGTGCAGGTTCCCAGTGTAAAGGCGAGTCTTCCGTTTTCACAAAACCATCTAATGCTGTTTTAACCTCCATATATGGACTAGGTATGCGTGTGTAATTTGGTGGTGGTTTAGAAGAGCAAAAAACTGACTTTGCTGAAAATGGTTCCACATATCTTTCAATGAGGCATCGATATATCAGCGCCCGTTGATTTCCACTATGGATCAAATCATTAACAACATTTAATCGCAATGAAATACTTTTAATCCTGCTGTTTGGAATAGCTAGACGTCCTTGTAGTTTATCGTTTCTACATCTTCTTTGTGAGACAAGATGTATATTTCTTTCCCACAAAAAGACAAACACAATTTTATTAATCTCTTGTTCAATATGTGTTGGCATATGCACGATAGAGGACACATACCATATCTGTGACACGATTAACTTATTTAAAACTAAAGCTCGTCCAAAAATTAGCACGTGTCTATGACGTCATATTGTAATTATCTTCATAAGTTTGGCAATGACCTCTGTCCAATTTCGAGAACCAAAGTATCTTTCACTGAAGTGGATTCCTAGCAGTTTGATTGAATTTCTTGTCTAAGTGATATCCATTGGCTGGTCAGTTCTTGTTTTCCAAGGATCCAAAAATAAGCCAACAGATATGTCTTTATTTATTTTGAGAACAGATGCTCTTTGGTAGTTTTGTAAGATGACATTCAATCTATCAAAATCTTGAGCATATCCTACAAAGACAGTGGTATCGTCACAATATTGAGACATCTTAACATGCTTCTCTACGCCTTGTATGCTCAGACCCTGAACGTTGATATCTTGTCTCAATGTTGCACCTAGTGATTCCACGACTACCATAAATAAGAATGGTGATAGAACAACCCTGATGAACACCACGCTGTGATGCTTCGGGTTGGCCAACGTAATTATTTCCAATATATCTGCTGGTAATATTTCTATAAAATATTCGGACCTATTTTCTAAAATTTGGTACAAATCCTAAGTGGTTCAACGACATAAATAAAAAATCCCATTCCACTCGATCAAATGCCTATTCATTGTATAATCTGACAATTGGGCCATGACTATTAACAATTTTCACTAGTTGAATTATGTCGTGAATCATCATTGCATTAGTTTAAAAAGATCTTCCTGAACTGGAACAACTCTGGTCAGGATTTATTACATCTGCCAGCACACCATCAAGCTTTAATGACGGAGCTCTGGATATAATTTTATAATCGACTCCAAGTAGTGAAATGGGTCTATATTTCATCAGATCACTGCAATCACCATTTTTTTTTGTATATCAACAGTACACACGCCTGTGACATTGTCTCGGAAAGAGGGTCTCGGTGAAACATTTCTCTGACAACTTCGTGGAATGTTTTATCAATAAGATATTAGAATGTTTGATACAATTCTACACAAAGCCCATCCCTTACTGCTGATTTGCCAGCTGCCATTGTATTAAGGGATTTTGTTATTTCATCAAAACATAAGTCCAGTTCACATATATCAACTGATGACTGAGATAACTTATCTTGAATATTATTAAGCAGCTATTCCGCTAGTTTCTCATCAATATGTTCTGGTCTGTACAGAGATTGATAGCCATTCTGTACAGCATCCAATATATCTGTGTTGGAGCTAAGCACCTGATGATCTACTCGCAAGCTTCTAATCAATTTTTCTACACCTCTAAATCGCTCGAATTTGCAGAGATAATATGTGGGGTTTTTCTCCTACATACATTTGAGCTCTAGATTGTATTTGGTGCTTTCAGCCTTTTCCTCAATTGCGTGTAGTTTACATTTTATTTCATTCAGATAATCGACATTTACAACCGTATGAGAAAGTAGGAATAATAGGCTTTCACATATTTTCGCATTTTACTTGCTTTTTTAGTAGAGAATTGTTTGGGTACGTGAACAAAACCTAATTTTACTTCTTCCCACCATGAAATCAAATCTTCTGTATCAAATTTGTTGCACATTTTAAAATCCAAAAAAAACTGTGTACGTGACGATAGTATTATGTATCATTTACTAAAGAACAATTAAATTTCCAGAACCCAGGAGCAAGTTTTATCCAGTCGGCATTATCAATGCTTGTAGAAACTGCACTGTGATCTGAGAAAGATACTCGACATATGTTTGTCTGTGAAACATTGCCTTTAATTGATCTTTGCACATATGTTCTATCTAAGCGAGATGCTGTTTGGCCTTTATACGCCACCCTAGTAAAATCACAACCATGACGTTCTAAAAGCGTATAGCTATCCAGTAAATGTGCAGCATAGCTAATCTGTTTTAAGGGATAATGAGTAGTGTCATTATAATTATATAATGAACGTCTATCTTTATCCTTCTCTAAGATAGAGTTAAACTCACCTCCCAAAATACGATTTTCTGAACTATCATGGACCACGGACGCTATGTTGGGGGAAGAATGCAGCCTGTGGCCCATTAGATGCTGGGCATAGATTGAAATAATATTTACTCTGATATCAAAGATGCCACACGTGACTTTAACCCACTAACCAGCTGTGTCAGTATCTGATGAAATGATGTTTACGGACCCGAGGCATTTAGTTAAATATAAAATAGCCACTGCTGCATTTGGCCCTGTGGCATCAGATGTAAACAATTCAACTTGGGCAAGTTGTTTAAAACTTTCGATGGCTTCCAGGTTTCGAAGCTTTGTATCGTGAAATAGACCGATATCAACCTAAAGCTGCAGCAATTTTTCCAACAATAATCGTTGTTTTAATTTGTCGCTGTATGGAACTTTCAACATACCGCTTAAATTATTAACTATTTATGTAAACATGACTAGCTACTAGCCATTCGCTTCTGCAAATGTTCTTCTTCACTATTCCTGTGAATGAGCAGCAGCGGACAGTTCGCCTGCAGTTTTTCCTAGCAGCTAACTTCTGCATCATGCCATCTCGTGTCCAAAATGTGTTACGCTTCAACTATTGTGACTCTAGGAAATGTTTCGTAATAGGTGCTCTCTTATTGTCATTGTATTATTGTATTACCTTTGTGTAACATGTACTGATGACAAATAGGTACGTCCGGCTCACTTGAGACTGTTTTTTATAGTGTATTATTACGTATATATTATTCTTATTTGTGTGCCCATAAGCACCGTCAAGGTCGTGTAACCTTCTACTTTACTGTTTTGTGATAAGTTATGGCAGTCGCCATCCTAGTTATATGTTTTGTTTATTTTATATAAAAACATTGGGACCACAGCTCGCTAGACTACATGCTCCAGCAACAACATCCGCATCATCTTGTCCTTTTAGCTCAATAGGATAGGTTTATAGTAGTAGGGACCATTACTCTGTAGGAGTCATTTTGTGTTAGTCTCTTCCGGCAGTAGCAGATATGTAAAACCGCACACCGGCTGGATCGTATAAATTGGTCACATATTTTAAGGCCTCCATTATATGAGTAATTGTCTCTGTTTATGCTTCTCCAGCCTCCAGGCTTTTTAATTGTTATTACAGTTGACTTTGGAAATACTGGGGTTTCAGATTGGTTAAAAATAAAATGACGATGACCACATACACCTCACCCTGTATCTTCAGAAACTATTTAGTTAGAAAAATCCAGCCAAAGTAGGAAGCACTGCGAAAATATTATAGTTACTGGCCTGCAGTGCATCTCTGGGCGAAATTACATAACCATAATGTTAGGTACATGTTAGTTCCCCAGGTGCCGATCTCATATGATCCATCCCCGACACACTGGTGATGGACAGGTTTCAGCTCTGCATCTAATGATATACGTGACTGGGTGCGGCCTTAGAACGCACCACGCCCTCACAAGAAGGCCACTATAGCTGGATAGCTGCATCCTTGTCCCCTCCTTAAACGTATGTGCTTATTTGCGCTTATGTACTATGACTTGCCCTTGTGCTGTTATATGTGATCATGATGCGATGGTGACGGGATCATTATATGATTGCCGAGCTTTCACTTCATGGTATTTCTGCACACTGTCTACTGAGGAAAATGTTCCATGGGGTGACCATACGGTCATCAAACATTCTCGCCCGTCAAACTTATATGTTAAAAACCGTTAGCTTACATTGCCATTTGCGGCTTAACCTAGGTCTGGACCCACACATTAAATGATAGGATAGGATCTAGCAGAAGGACCGCAGAAATAAAGTGGCAATGAATAATATAGTATCTTTGAACTTACATAAGATGACGGTGTTGAATTCTGCAGAAATCATCCACCCCATCCTCATGTAATACAGCGTGCATCACTTTAAACTTATAATTTCACTAGGTTGACTCTTTTACATAATTTGGTTTGAACAAGAGAGTCGCCCTTTTTGCAACTTCTCTTCACCCGCTTCGGTGTTTTGGGCATTTTCCTGTGACAGAGGCCTGCGCGAGGCCCTTTCCTCCTGCAACAAATAATGTTTGTAGGGGTTCATATAGTTTATATTAAACTTGCTATGTAGCCACATTAGGACCCTCCTTTGTGGGGATGCCTCACGGATCTCATTCTGTGAGGTATCTCTGATGAGGACCATGATGAGGAGTCGTCTGCTAGATCCTATGTACTGGACCACTCCCGAGTAGCAGCACACGAGTACCTTTGTTTTGTGGCTACAAATATTAATTAATGTATGTATTTAATTATGTCCCCACCCTAGATGGAGCTGTGGGACCGTCATACTTCTGACACCAACGGCGAGGATGAGACCATTAGTGTCAACTTCCGTGGCGATGGTCGCACGGCCCCCACTGGAACATGAATGTTCCACCGGCTTTAGAAGTCGGTCTTTGTATAACCCAGCAGTGTCCTACAATGGAGCCGCAACCCCGAGATCTGCAGCTAACCAGCAGCCTCGTCCCAACGTACCATGCACTGGAGGTACCGCTGAATGGGAGTATCTGGCGGACCAGCGCGCACCCTGGCTACAAGTGGCGTCCGATGTGGCGCCTGAACATGAAGCGAACCCACGCCCATGCTCATAACCCATATGTTCAAGTCTCCATTCTATTACAATCAGTACTCCCCAGACGCAGACGTGGAGTATTACGATGGAAGGGCGGCCCGAGCACTCACTGGTGAAAAATTAAATTACACCGAATTGGAGGAAACACCAATATTACGACAACAAGAGAACATGCCAATCAGCACGGAGGCTTCCCGTGATGCATCCCAGGTGGGTACATCTTACATCACCCTGTCTGACATCCACGCTAGGCATTCTACACCTTTGCCGCATCACGGACGTCAGTGGAGAAGTCCCCCTCGGGGCATTCTACACAGCCTACACGCCGAATACATTCACCATGTCAACCTGATGGTGACCAATTGCTCGCCACATATCGTGGACCGCATATTCACTCATTAGTACTTCGTATCCCAGCTACCCATCTCTACCGCAGTATGAACAATTGAATGCGGATACCCCACATCATACAAATCCCAGAAGCAGCACCCACACCCACCACACACAGCGGCCTCGTCATTCTCCTGGACCACCACATATGGAGGAAGACCCACCCAGCGATCTGCGGATCTGCCACGATGAATGCATGACACACTTACACCAGTTAGGAAGCATGCTGGATCATCTTTACTAACTTACCGCACAAAATCACACAGACGGGAGTCCCCCCTCGAATATACAGAAACCAGGACCCAAGAAGTCGCGTCTACAGGGACAGACCAACATCCGCATTCACTCCACTGTCTCACGCCACCGACCTGGATGTGCGCATAGCAGACAACACGCCCACCGCAAGCAGCAATGCGCCACACAGCCAGCCAACACATGTTTTGGATGTGGTCAGATAGGCAAGTCGAAGGAGTGGTGTTCAAACCGTCCCCCTTCCACCACTCCAGCAGCTGATAGGCGGACACAGCAGCCTGGGCATCTGTTAAACTAGAATAGCTACTGATTAGAGAGTCACTTCAGTGCCCCCTCCTGAAACGTGGTTCAACTACGGTCCACTAACAACAATGCCAGGTGGACACATCAACAACAACCAGAACGAATACCTCAACAATATCAAGCACTAAGCGAACACCAGCTTCACACATGCCAGAGCCTACGATGCGGACTGCATCCACAGCTCCGACAACAGTAGTGATACAGATGGAACCAGCGCTCAGCATCACCAAAAGATGGTCAACAGAACTACATTGTTTCTTTTTTGCCTCACACAAACATCCCATGATGTGCTGCCTCCAAATGGCTGGCTCAGGTAGCGAAATGTCAGCACCGTTCCAGTCCATTCCAACCTGATGCATATACAAATTCACAGTACACACCACCAGCCTCAGATCTAGCACCACTGCTACCCCCAACTTCGTCGTCGCCCAAGCAAACTCAGCAGCAGCGATGACGAGCTTGTCCCTTTCTCACTCAGCCACCCTACGCACTCACGAAAGCCATACAGAAACTGGCTGTCTGCATGCAGGGCCGCACCACAGCAAAGGAGACTCCACATACAGCAGACTTGGAAACTCTCCCGCAAGTACACCACAAAGTCATCTATAAGCATGCCTGCTTGTTCGGTGGAATATCTACCAGTGCCACAGTGGACACAGGAGCTTTCATCGGCGTTTTTTAACAAGCGTCTCTATGAGAGCATCCCATCTCAACAGAGACCACCCTTTAGGTCTTCGAGCATATTTTTGCGAACAGCCACTGGAGCCGACGTTCCGGTGTGCGGTGTTGTAAACATCGTAATACAGATAGAGGAGATGCAATTCATTCAGTGAGTTGCTTCTATCCAAAACGGTGCCCTATTAGGTTCTGATTACTGTACGACACATGTGCAGTGATTTTTACTTCTACATCCAGAGTTGAGCCGGGACCGGGGGGGGGGGGGGGGGGGGGGGAATTCTATGGGCCACATCAACACAGTTAGGAGATATCACACACACAGCTATGCTTGAACCCGACCCTGAATACACGATGGCCTCCCAATGAGCGAGATCCACGGATGATAGTGGAGACCACTAACAGAAACCACACACCATTTCGGGTATTCAATGGAACAGCCACTCCTATAACAATTGTACCATTTGCTGGAGGTATTTCACAGGAGACAGCTCCCATTACAACTACAACAACAGCAGCTTCTGATGCTAAACTACCAGCACATTTGCGTGCCCTATATTTGCATGCCACAGTTGAACTAGCACAATCTCATACGTCATACGACGAATCCTGTTTAAATAGCAGGAGAGTTTTTCTGCAGGAGATATGGACCTGGGAGAACATCACATCATGCGTCACTCCATTGACACCGGGAACAACTTATGTGCACATTAGCCAGTACGTCGACTTCTCATACATAAAGAGACAGAAGAACACCAACAAGTGAATGACATGTTGTGGACAGACAAAATAGAGCCTTCAGCATCCCCCCTGCGCCAGTCCCGTAGTACTTGCAGGCTAGAAAGAAGGATCTGTGCAGTTTTGCATTGACTACCACTGCCTTAATGATCAAAGCATCAAAGACATGTATCCTTTACCTCGGATAGATCAGGCATTAAATTCGTTGTACGGAGTCAAACGTTTCTGAGACTTGACCTGGCAAGCAGATACTGGCATGTAGCAATGGATGAGGCTGACAGGGAGAAGAACACGTTCGTCTGTAGAGATGGTCTGTTCCAATTCCACAAGATGCCATATGGCTTGTGCAATGCTCCAGGAACAGTTGAGTGTCTCATTGAGCAGGTATTAACACGTCGACTGCCAACTACGAGTATACTCGTAATTGTAATACCGCTCCAATTTGCCATTCCATATACGCATGTGCACAACCTTTATTTTTTGTTTTTATTGATCTCTTGGCAATAATAAGTTAATTTCTACTCAGTTGATCATGAATATCTGTGGCACGAGATTACTCGTATCTGGCAGGAGTGAATGTAAATTCATATACATTTGCCAGCTACGATTTATTTCGTATACGAGTTAACTCGTAGCTGCCAGTGGCTGAGTGATTCCCCATCACATAAGCCAGGTATCTCGTGCACTATTTTTAGCAGTATGTGACATCAATATCACGTCATATTGCATCATCGAGTTTATAGTTTGTTCCTCATATAACACGTGTTTCTCTGTGTTACGACGTTTAGTTAGTTGCAATTTAGTCCGAAATGTTGCATTTGACAGCGGACCAGGTAGCAGAAATTATAATGGATACAGAAAGTGAGAGCAATGATGGTCTAGTTATGGAGTTAGCCAATGATTCTTCAGAAAAAACAACCGATGGCAGTGATTTAGATGCAGATTATCAGGCAGACATGGAGGTTGATGAAAGTAATAGTCAAAGTAGTGATAACCAATATAGTGATAGTGGTGACCCAACAGTTTCTTCTGACTCTCATCATTGAAGTGACAATGACTTACCATCACTGCCACGTGGAAGACCTAGCGTACATGGGGTGCATACCAGAGGAGGACGCTGTCGTGGAGTTAGAACAAGGGGTGGTTCACGTAATTCTGCTACACCAGTTCGTACACCCCTTACACCAGGCAGTGGTAGAGGCCATGGTATAGCTGTGCCAACAGCTTCGCATGGACCTTTGAGAGGTGCGAGGTTTGGTGTTGCCCTGCATAACTCGTCGACTGTTGTGCACAATCCACCAGCTTTCACTTTCAATGCAAATCCTGGTCTTAAAGTGCAAGTTACTGATGCGTCCCTGGCAGTTATTTTGACATCCTCGTGACTGATGAATTGATAGATATGATGGTCACAGAAACAAATCAGTATGCTGCAGCAGAAATCAACAAACAACGTCCATTGCGTAAAGAATTCTGCCTGAAGGCTTGGAAGAATACAGATGGTAAAGAAATGAAAAAGTTCCTTGGTCTGTTGCTTCACACGGGGATGGTAAATCTTCCCACCATGGAACACTACTGGAGCACCAATGTGATGTATAAAACCTCTTTGTCTAGTGGTGTTATGAGCCGTAACCACTTCCAATTACTTTTGCGCTTCTGGCATTTCACAGACAATACTCAGCATCATGTTGATCGCCTATATAAGGTCCTGCCAGTACTGGAACATTTCAATAATATAATGACCAACAGGTACTACCCAGGAAAAGATCTGTGCATCGATGAGTCAATGGTACTTTGGCATAGTAGGCTTTTATTTTGGCAGTATATAAAGAATAAATGCCACAAGTACGTATCAAACTGTTTGAACTATGTGAATCTAGAGGAGTCGTGCTAAAGGGTCACATATATTCAGAAGAAAGTCTTGATGATGATATTGGCGTAGGACAGGCTGGTGCTGTGGTACTTACATTACTAGATGGTTACCTGGACAAAGGCCATGCGGTGTACACCGACAACTATTACAATTGCGTGGGTCTTGTGTGAAAGAACTGACTGTCAGATCGACCTACTTATGTGGAACACTCCATGCCGATCATAAAGCGAATCCCAAAGATGTGGTTCATAAAACATTGAAGAGGGGTGAATGTGAATGGAGACAGTCAGATTCGGTAGTAGTTTGTAAGTGGAAGGACACACGTGAAGTGCTGACAATAAGTACCATGCACAAAGTTGAGATGGTGGATGTCCCAAATCGGAATAACAAATTTACAAGCAAACCAAATATTGTGCAAGACTACAATAATGGTATGTCAGGGATAGGCAGATCTGATCAGATGTTGTCATATTACTCAGCTCTGTGCAAGACCATAAGATGGTACAAAAAGATTGCCCTGCACATTATCGAGATGTGTCTCCTGAATGCTCACAGTATGTACAATGACAACAGCAGGGAGCAGATGAGATTCATAACATTTCGTGACCATGTAATAAATCATCTGTTGGGTGATGCTGTGTTGAATCTCCAAAGCCAAGGACAATGTGTAGCCGCAGTTGCCACAGTGGAGTCATTTCACCATCTTGTCTATTGGCTACTGACCGAAAAGAAAGACAGACTTACTAAATAATGTCGGATCTGTACAAAAACAGGGAAACGCCGAGAATCACGCTACATTTGTGAAGTCTGTCCTGGGAAGCCTGCTCTTTGTGTGGACCAATGTTTAAAAAAATACCATCTGATTGAGGTAATTGACATCGAAAACTGAATTTCTAACATTATATGTTTTGATTGAAGATGTAAGTTTGTTTTCCCAGAAACCATTGAAAACAGCTTTAAATTTGTATATGTGATGACAAACATTTTTGATCAGCAAACGAATTTTGATCGAGCATGATAAAGGTGTGCATTTTCCCATGAAACATTCATGTTTTATGCTGTAATCAGGTAGAGTGTTAGACTTAGTTTATTTGAGTTGATTTGAAGTGTTTGTGTGAGCGATATCACATTCGGAAAGAGTTTCGGAAACGCCGACTTGTGTCAAAATAATGATGCAATATAAATATAAGATTATGTTTTTGTTAATTTTGCATAGATTTATATTGTCCCATTTGCCAGTACATTGCTAATTTCATTCCCATGTATACTAGAATATTTCATTTACAATAGGTCAGCAGTTGATTTTCTACGAGTATACTCGTAGTGGCAGAATCTGGTACACCTACAATTACGAGTATACACGTAGTTGGCAGTCAACGTGTTAACTACCCTTCAATGGGAAATCTGACTCTGTTATATCGATGACGTTATCTCTTTGTGCTCTTTGTTTGAGCAGACTTCGTCCAATCTGGACATAGTATTAATGCCGTTTCGAACCGCCAACCTCAAGCTCAAACCCAAGAAGTGCCATTTCTTCAGAAAACGTGTCGAGTTCCTCAGACATGTGATATCCGCAGATGGAGTGGCCATGCAACACACAAAAACACAAGCAGTGGCAGATTGACAGACGCCAACCTCCGTAACAAATACTCGAAGTTTCCTCGGGCTCTGCCAGTACTATCGCCGATACATTTCATCATTTCAGTGAGATTGCGTCTCCCCCGTTCCAGATCACTGAAATGGATCGACTCTTCGAGGGGACGATTGAGTGTTGAGGTTTCCTTCAGGGCGTGGAGGCGCCTGTTAACAACCGTACCTATTCTTGCTCATCCTAGCCCTAACCCCGATTTCATCTTGGACACGTATGCAATATGTGCTGTTCTATCACAGGTCAAAGAAGATGGAACGGAGCAGGTACTGAGTTATGGTTTGCGTACTCTGACAAGTTGGGGAAACTTTACGCAACCACTAAGCAAGAGTTATTAGTTGTGGTGTACTTAGTTAAGTGCTACAACCTCACTACACTGGCTCAGAAACCTAAAAAATCTGGAGGGCCAGGTAGCACACTGGCAGGAATCCCTGCACGCCGTTAACTTCAATGTTGTTCATGGGCCTGGCAAGCTGCATGGAAATGCCGATGTCTTGAGCAGAATTGGGCTTGAGGATGAACAAAAAGTGGCCACCACAGTGACACGTACATCACAGCCAGCTCCCATATTCCTAGAACTGTTGTGCACAGACTGGAATGCAGAGTAGCTCGCTCATGAACAAATAACAGATGCACAGACACAAGGAATATAAGCATGGATCCAGGAGGGGGTATACCCTCTGAAGGAAACTGTCAGTCCTTTAACCACGATTAGCAGAGGTTTTGGGAGTGCCATAAGTACAGTGTCATTCTTTACATAAATAACCAGATAATACTTCCTGAGAATTTCAAGGTCATGATAATTGAACAATTACATGATAACGCTGGTCATTTAGCTTAGGAAATAACAACAGAGATTCCACTGGATCGAGATATGCGATAGTGTCAGGGCTTGGGTCGCCAAATGCATCCCCTGTCAAAGGCGTGTTGTTATCCAGCACCACACTGCACCATTATAAATTAAAATTGTGGGTGCACTATGACAGCGAGTGGCTATAGGTGTGCTCGGACCTTTGAATACGATGGATGAATAAAACAAATACATCCTCGTATTACCAGATTATTTTGCGAAGTGGTTAGAAGCATTTGCTTTACCGAACCAAGAGGCATCCACGGTGGTGGAGATTCTGTCCAGCAATGCGTTCTGCCATTTTGGAATGCCTTATGAGTTACATTCCGACCAAGGTAGTCATTTTGAGAGCTGGTTGATCTCCCAGCTCTGCAAAATGTTCACATAGTCAAAACAAGAACAACACGATATCATCCGCGTGGAGCCGGGATGGTAGAGAGGTTCAATAGAAGTCTCGCGGTGATGTTGACTAAGGAAACACACCTTTATTGTCGTGATTGGGATCTTCGCCTCCCATATGTACTCATGGCATACCACACTTCAATACATTACAGCACGGGTTATACAGCTGCTCGGTTAAAGATAGGCCGTGAATTAGCCATACCCTAGGATCTGGCCATGAATCTCTATGTAGAGCACAGGCAACAATGGATAGAACAAGCCCATGAGCTAGTAAAAGAAACACGCTCCACTGTACACCAGCGTCAGAAAACCTGACATGGCCAGGGTGTACGTGCAGATCCATATGAGGTCGGAAAAATGGTTTGGGTTCATGATACACGATGTTCTGCAAATGTGCCGAGTAAACTTAGCTACCAGTGGAAAGGCCCCTATGTGGTAGTAGATAAGAAGTCGGATGTGACCTACCAAATCCGTGCCTCGGATGGCATGACCTCAGTCATCCACTTCGATCATCTTAACCTTGTGTTAGCAACAACCTGGTGCCAGAGATCGGACCAGGCAATATGCATCACACTGCTACCCAGGCCAATGTTTCTCCGGAAACAGGTATTCCAGACTTTAGCAAAGAGAACCGCGGTGCCAGTTCAGCCCCTCTCCTACCAAGCCAGGATTTGGGTGAACACATGGCTAACGCTGAGGACGATTACAAGCCCCATACTCACCCTCTCCCTCCTCAGCGCGGGTCTGCCAGGTCTGGGAAGTCGTATCTGAAGACTTTCTCATTTGTACTGTGCAAGGGGAAGGACGGAAAAGATGTTCTGCCAACATCTTCCAATTCCCACTCACTTCCTGTTATTACCCCAATTATAGAGTTGCGACAATCGGGGGCTGAGGCTGCCCCAAGCATGCCTCCGGCAGGGTGGAACATGTAATAAATAGCATGGAAATGAAGAGGCATGATGAGGCCTTGACCTGTTATGGACAAGAGGAAAAGTGTACAGCTTGGAGCACCCCCATGCAAAGCCCCAAAACGGCTGGAGCACACACACCCTCCCCTCCAAGTTGCATCCGCGACACCACATCCACTCAAACTGGCGTCCCTAATTTCCACTCCGACCTCGACATCACACATCCCATCCTTCTTACACTCCACTCGTCGTCTGTTGACTGTCCATCTTTAGATATGAGAGAGTTTGCTGTTTCAGGAGAGGTGTCCTCCCACACCTCGGTCATCCCCTTGGTCGATGGTTGGCGTGGAAGCAGCCTGTTCAGCAGACACTTGGCTCGATATTTACCGGTAATTAAAAACTATGACAGAGTAACAACCGGCATGTAATGGGATATCTCCATCCCCATCCAAGAGGCACTCCACTCCACAAACTCCTCACCACCCCACCAACACCCGTGAGCAGCCAGGACACCACAACAGAACCACAGAAAGCCAGGATCAACAGAAACACAATGCCCATATGGCTGGATACGTCAATTATAATTACACGAATAGAATACATATAGGAGGTATAACGGAGACATCTAAGCCACATCGCATCCGCAGCATAGTCATCATCAACAGATTAAACCAACATGCACGTATCTTTTGCAACAGAAAATGCTAGTGATACGGAATCCACACCAGTCCCCACTGCATGGATATGGTGAGCGATTTGATCTCAGCACCCTGACATCTGAAATCAACAGACTCGACATATTCCATGTGGGAAACTGAATATTGCCCACCACATCACACGACCAATATCACATACGACAACAGACTCCCCTACATCAGACATCACTACATAAAAGGACCAGAGCAATATGTTCCGCCATATGCGCACCGTTTTCTGTAACCACGTGGAGACTACATATACGGAAGGAAAACAACGTCAAGAACATCAGCACCCACACTGCAAGGCACACCCCACCCCTTGAAGTGACATCAGCTATAACAGTAAACGGAGCGACACCAATTACACGTAATCACAGATTTCTTTATTAAGACAGCCAGATGACCGCAGTCTGTCATCGGTAGCTAGTGCGAGATAAGCGCAGAACATGAAATTCGACAATGGTCTGATTCAAGTTACGACAGCCCCCGTCTTGGTCATCTTCACTCTAAGTACCTCTGCCCCGCCTGTTTAATGCTCAGCCATTACAGAGGGAATACATTCAATGTCCGATAACGTTGTCAATGCAAGCACTGCAGTGCCACTACCCCAACTGCAATACAATTTTGACACCACATGACAGCGCAAGATTCATCTGCACAGAACCAGCCATGCGTATCTACAATCTACATCAACACGACAGAAACATAGACGATCAGGATGACTGTTTCACAATCTCCATACGACGGTATTTTAATTGTACAACTGAGGTACGCATTTTCTGAGTTGTACCGTAATAATTTAGTTTGTGTTTAGGTGCGGTGAGACTAGTCCTACCCACAGACGAGGATGCGTGGCAGTCTTCCCACCCGGTAAATACAGTCCTGCTTGACGGGGTCAGTAGACTTGACACCGGCAAGGCAAGTATATGTTTAAACCAAACAATAAATTACAGTCAACTAAACTGTTATAATTTTGATTAAGTGCTAAAATGTTCTACCGCGTTTATAAATCGGTAGCGCGCTGGCTGGCAAGGCAGCATCAACACGTATAGTGTTTAATACATAGAAGAGAGTTTAAAAAATTCTCTTACCTAGACATTCCGCTCAACAATCAACAAGAGCCGGGATATTATACAAAATACGGAGAGAGAGAGAGAGAGAGAGAGAGAGAGAGAGAGAGAGAGAGAGAGAGAGAGAGCGAGAGAGAGAGAGAGAGAGAGAGAGCTTGATAAAAACCATGCGCAGATAGGGACGCTGTTCTAAGGCGACGGCTAAATAGGAAGCCAGACTTCAACTTCCCGCATCCAATACACATTAGTCAGCAAGAACAAATAGTAACAGACACTCCTAGTTTCCGATCAACCACGTGCTTTCGAAATAAGGACCCACGTGATCAACACCAATGTTTTCCGGTAAATTAGATCAACGTCTATAAATACACAAAACGTCCTCCCATGTGGCTACCACTCACGCGATGGAGGAGGCTAGAGGTGATGAGTTGGGGTCATAGACCACTGACGTAATCATTCTCTCCCTGCCACATCAGGCGCGTTCGAGCCTGAATTTTGAACAGGCACGTTTATAAGTATCTAACTTGGAAACTTCCTTACTCTAATTAAAAGGTGAGCGTTCACAGGAATAAGTAGTTCCCGATGTTAGCGCTTATCGGAGACCTGGTCGTCCATAAAATGGAGATGAAAGTGCCCCTCCTTTCTTTTTCTGTTTACATCTACCTTCTACTTACGAAGGTAATATTTAATCAGACTCCAGGTTAATAAAATTCACAAAATCCTTCTATGGAGATGATCGACTCACCCAGACAGAAGATGTCGGGCATGGTAATCCTCCCTCCTGTGACATCAGCAAAAATTATAAAATGTGGAGAGTGTGCACGGAAATTAATCTTCCTTCCAAACTCGATACTAGGGAAGATCGGCCATTAGGCTACTTTCGTGTCGCAAACGAAATTCTGCTGTATTATTATTATTATTATATGTATCTTTATTACTTTAATTGGCCATTAGGAAAGTTGAATAAAATGAAAAGTTTGGAAAAACTAGGTTATGTGTTTGCAGTCACACAAGTAACAAAAATGCGGAAGTGAAATGTCACTTGTGAAAGATCTTGCCTTATCTGACAGCTCGGCAGAAGAACATTAGATGAGCACCATAAAGAGATTTCCGTGTAGTTCATTGTTATACAACGGACAGCCATGTAAACGTGAACTTTCTCTAAATTCGGACTTGAGATTACATATCAACCGAAATCATCTACTTCAGTGCGCATTTTGGTCGGACTTCATGTACTTATTTTCACTTGAATTGTACAGAGTCGCGCATGCTTTAACTTCCAAACATCGTGTGTTATTGGTTGATCTTCAACGCAGAGAACAGGACGAGCGAATATACATTGTCGCACTGCAGTTAGAAACCCGACTAACTAGCGAAGTAATTCCCACAGAGAAGATGGCTAAAACCAAATGCACAAAAAGACGCCAACCTAGCTCACCGCATCCCAAAACAGAACCCGCATCTGCACCAGCAACCACTTCAGAAGTCATCACCACCACAGCAGACACCACACCAGTAGCACCAGTGAGGACCACACTGACAGCAACCTCAGTTCTGACTACAACTGCATACGCAATCATCAAACCAGCTTCAGTCATGTACAATGTGACAATAACAATGTCTAGCCTTTCACTAATATTACCCAACATTTCCGACAGATTGGCATCACCACCGGACTTAACTATCAGTGAGGAAGCAGCCAAGGGGATCTGCACCATGACAACACCATCGCGTAGTACCATCTCTACAGCAACCACCGCCACCAGCTCCGCATCTAGACCTCACCATACCGCACCCATATATCCTGCCATCTGAAAGGTCACTACACCGTACAAGGTGTACTCAGGGGGAAACACCATATCGTGCACAAACCAGACATCCGAGCAGTGCCACACACATCTGCCAGCAAGCTTATTCAGACCGCAAAGATCAGTAGACTCATCGCCTCAACTTATGCCACCACATCACACATCATCACAGCTTTCTGTAGAAGACAATCTGCACCTACCACCACAACCACTGTGACCACCACCATGATGACAGCAGCCACTGTAACAGAGACAATGGGGACACCTATCACCACTACAGTCACTCAAAGTATGCCTCCCACCCGAACACTTTCGCACGTCTATGTTCCTTCTCTGATAAACTATGCATCTCTCGGGTCACTACTCCTCTCGGCTATGCGCCTTCTCGAGAAGTCTATAATTCTCGCCTAGCGTGTGCCCTGTACATTCGATTCGTGTTGTGGTATCGTTTGCCACAGGTGCCAAACTAGGAGGAGGTGGTGTAGCGAGGATCAACCGATTGGGTATGGATCGTGCTGGCACGTTTGGGTGCGGGATGGCCAGGCATGTTCCGAGCATGCCATCCTGGGTAGGACATGATGCGTGTATAAGGCCATATATGAGAGGTCCATAAAACGACTAAGTCAGTGAGATCGCCTGGGGCGCATGCGCAGGGGTCACAGATTGCTTGCCAACGTGCGTTAGCATTGGAGAGAAATAGCGTCTTATGTTGTACGTATTTATTTTATTGACGCACTGGCAACATGCGGCTTCAATTTCCACACGCTAACCAGCTGACAGTCATGCATCCATTAGTTTAATTTGTTGATCACCATCTCCCCGGTCGGGGATCAAACTGCTATACTGCAGCTCTGCATGGTATCAGCAACCAGACATCTTTCCCTTGGATCACCGTGCCAAGATAGAATATTGGGTTAGCAGACCAGCTTTCACATGTCTGATATACTGACACTCTGACGATTCATATGGGACTATCTATGGATGCATCTGCCACGATTCAATCCTAGGCTTTTAATTTACATCTTCCTCGCCGTTCTTGATATTGTTTATGACCAGAATTAAGCGAGGATTTGAAATCTCTTTACTATTTTAAAATCGGCCCAGAATTGGTAGAGTTATAGCTAATTGAGCCATCAAATTCCTTTCAAAATATTGACCCCCATAAGCTTAGCGCATGCATACTCTTCCTCTGAAGCTCCCTAGCTGATTGTGACGCCACGAGCAGTTTAACAGGCGCTGGAAAATTCGATTCGGGAGAAGTCAGGTTGTGGTTAGATGCCTGATCTGAGAGGACGAGTCGTATAGTACTGCAAACTCACAGCAGATACCAAACATCTGTTGCAGTGCCATTCGGTTTTGAGAATTCGTCGTCGATAGGGTGCTAGCCACCACATACACAACAACTAGTTTCTGTAAGATCCCGGGAGGATATCACCCAGGGGTAATAAAGAAATTAAAGCAAGGTGACCCAAGCCTCTACCACCGCAAAGGGACCTTCCTGCGGATCGGCCTTTTGGCCCTGATGTAAAGCTCCTCGTCCAGTCTGTGGGGCGAGTGATGTGCTCGATGGTAATTTGCTAGATCTGCGCACCACGCTAACAAGTGGTGTAATAAATCCGCACATGATGTGGTAAACTGTACACATTTTGACCGCAGTTAGCGGACATTTCCCGATGCATCGTGTGAGCTATTCGATGAATCTCGTCCTGTGACCCAACAGAATGCATCCACATTTTAAACTTTTCATCTTTAGCACTTCAAGAACTATAGGGCGTCATTCAATTTCTGCACCGGTACAGAACTTTCAACATGCCACTTAAATTATTAACTATTTATGTAGACATGACTAGCTACTAGCCATCCACTTCTGCAAACGTTATTCTAACTATTCCTGAGAATGAGCCACATCCGACAGTTCGCCTGCAGTTTTTCATAGCAGCTAACTTCTGCATCTCGCATCCCAAATGTGTTACGCTTCAACTATTGTGAATCCCGAACTTTTTCCATACCAATGACTAATAGGTACTCTGTTATTGCCTTTTAATTATTATTGTATTACTTTTGTGTAACAGGTACTGATGACTAATAGGTAACTCTCGGTCACGTGAAATGTATGGTTTATTATTTTGTATACACTATTCTGACGTTTGTGCCCATAATCACCGTTAAGGTCGTGGGACCTTCTACTTTACTGTGTTGTGATAAGTTATGGCAGTCGCCATCCTAGTTATGTTTTGTTTATTTTATGTACACACATTGGAACCGCAGTTCTCTAGGCTACACAATCCAGCAACAACAACCACATCACCTTGTTCCCCAACAGCATCACTTTTTCACTGATGTCACGGATCATGTTCTCATTACGCGAACATGACATGCGGTCGACCAAGCCTAGACTATTTTAGCTCGATAAGATAGGTTTACAGTAGTAGGGGCGATTACTCAGTAGGAGACATGTGGTGTTAGTCTCTTTTCCGGGAGTAGCAGATATGTAACACAGCACACCGGCTAGATTGTATACATTGGCCATACACCTTAAGGCCTCCGTTATATGACTAATTGTCTCTGTCTACGCTCCTCCAGCCTCCAGGCTTATTGAATGTTTGGACTACCCTCCGTCAAGTTATTTCAAGCTGACTTTGGAACTATTGGGCTTTCAGAGTGATTAAAGATAAATTGATGATGACTACATACACCTCCCCCTGTTTCTTCGGATACTATTCAGTTAAAAAACCACCAAAGTAGGAAGCACTGCGAGAATATTATGGCTACTGGCCTGTGGTGCATCTGTGAATGAAATTACATAACCCTAATGTCAGGTAAATGTTAGTTCCATAGGTGCGGATCTCATATGATCCGTCCCGAAACACTGGTGACGGGCAGGATTCAGCTCTCCATCGAACTCTATAAGTGACTGGGTGCAGTCTTAGAACTCACCACGGCCTCATGGGAAGGTGGCTATAGTTGGATAGCTGCATCTTTGTCCCCACCCCAAACTTATATGTGCTTATCAACGCTTATGCACTATGACTTGACCTTGTGCTGTTATATGAGATCATGATGCGACGGTGACGGGATCGTTATATGATTCCGGAGCTTTCACCTCATGGTATTTCCGCATAATGTCTACTAAGGGGATGGATGTTCCATTGGGTGATGGACATTTTATATGAGAAAATTGATTTTTTGACAAATTTGAGGGTTAAAGGGTTAATATTCATTTTCTTGCTATAAACTTGGCACGTATCACACAAACAATGACAAATTCAAGCTTATTACAATTTTAATTTTATCTCTCTGATAATGGAATATGATGCTTATTCCGCGTTGTGTCCACATAAATAAATCGTTAAAATACAAGTACACATATTGATGCTATGCAGCAAAATGAAGAGCCAGGTTTCAATTTTTCTAAGTTCAGGAGTAAAATATATAAAAGTTTAAAGGTGCATATTCACACCAGAATGATTGAAAATAAAATTGTTGAAATTGCATACTTTTATAAGCTTAAATTATGTGCCTGTGTGTAATAAAACGAAATAAATCTTAACATATGCTGATTCCATCCCATATAAATTAATATAATTTTTTAAGTTGTGAAATTGAAATAGAAACCTGTGGAATGGAATCATCATATGCTAGGATGTATTTCGTTTCATTACATATAGGCTCCCAGTTTAAGCCTCCAAAAGTGTATGATTTAAACAATTTTATTTTCAGAAATTTTAATGTGAATATGCACCCTTAAAACATGTGTAGCATATCATATTTATTCAACATGGGTGGTTATATTGCATATAGTCAATGAAAATAACAAGCTTATTCTATACATGTACTATTCTCTATCTATGCTTGTAAAACTGCGTGAGTTTAAGATGGAGTTGGTATACAATAATAACTGTCTATAAATCATTTGTCTCAGATAAATCGTGTGGCCTATAGTTTCAATGTATGTGAATGCAACTTGGGGTGAAAGAGACGCATGCATCAAAGGTAGGTCAGTATGATCATGGCATAGCTAATATTTAAAAAATATGTATAGAAGTAGCTTTTTGTTTGGTGACTGAAATTAACTGTAATAGAGAGAACAACAATACCAATAATTGAATATATCGATAGATTCCATTGCTGTCTCTTTATTAATTTTCACAAATCTATTGATGAGTTCCGTTACATCGTCTGTTTGTTTGTTTGACGATACTCAATCCTGGCTGAGCTAATATATCGACATTGCTTCACCCTATTGGGACTTAACTTGGACACATGCTTCCTTATGCCAATAGAATGGATTGCAATGGCAGTGAGCCCATGTGGTCACACTTCAAGGCCATTGTGACCGTGGTATAAAACTATATCTCTTACCATTACATATTTTTGTTTAGATCAACATATTGTCTTATATCTCAATATTGGTTGACACTATTAGGGTCTATATCAAGGGTATGTAGCACGATGATGGGGAGCCCATGCGGTCAAAGTACACTAAAACTCCCAACTTTATTTATAACTATATGTTTAAGGTTAAGTGTTTTGTTTGGCTCACCATAGTGTCTTAAATCTCAGGATTGGTTAGCTTATTGGGAATAAGCTCGGACACCCGATTCCTTATATCATACTAATGGAGCACACTGATGTTGAGGTTATGGGGTCAAAGGTTAAGGTCATTTTGACGTTGTTATACAACTCTATCTTGTGCTGTTAAGACTTTTGCTTAGCTCAATGTATTGTCACATAGCTCAGGATTGGTTCACGCTATTGGAACAAAACCTGGACACATGCTTCCTTATGAAAAAGGGATGGAGTAACATGATATTGAGAACATGAGATTAAACCGCACGCTCGCTGTGACCTCGGTATCAAAATCCTTTACCTTTACCTTTTTTGTTTAGTTCAATATATTGTATTATATTTCAGAATTGGTTCAGCTTCCTGGGTCTGAACTTAGACACACGCTTCCTGATATCAAGCAGGTGTAGCTTTATGACGGGGAGTTCATGAGGTCAAAGTTCAAGGTCTCACTGAACTTGATACATAACTAATTGTAATGGTTATGTTTTTGGTTTAGCTCAACAAATTGTCTTATATCTCTTTACATGATTGGAACTAAACCTGGACACCTTCTTCCGTATATTAAAGGGGTGAAGGGCATTGATATTGCGCTCATGAAGTTCAAAGTCAGTTTTAACTTGGTATAACACTCTACGTTTTAGGATTATGTTTTTCGTTTAGATAAAAATATATCGTCTTATATATCAGCATGGCTTGAAAGGTTGGGACTAAACTTGGATGCATGCTTCCTAGCATCAAGGGAATGCCTCCCAGTGATATTGAGCCCGAAGATCAAGCTCGTTGTACTATTCGACTTATATAAAATGCAGACCAACAACACTTGTAGATTATTCTGCTTAGCTCATTTTGTCTTTATTTCAGAAATAGCCAAATTATTCAAACTAAGCATGGTCATTCACTTACCTCAACCAGCCACGGCAGCACAAAGATATCTAGGATCTGTCCACTCTATTGGGACTAATCTTGGCCACATGGTTCCTTAGATCAAGGGGATGTAGTGCGCTGATAGTAAGTCATGCTGTCAAAGTAGACGGTCACATAGAGGTTGGTATATAATTATTTTGTTTACAGTTTTTGATTTGGCTCAACATATCGTCTTATATCTCAGGATTTTTTTAACCTTATTGTACGAAGCTTGGGTTAATGCTATTTTATATCAGGCGAATGTAGCGCTATGCGAATGACATCATGTGGCTAACGTTCAAGGTCACGCTGACCTCGCTATGTAACTTTATTTTGTATGGTTAAGTTTTATGTGTGTGTGTGTTGTAATATTTAAGGCGTGTATATGCTAATTCCCAATGCTAGGGTCCAGACTCACGCCTGGAAGTTTAGTTTTATATCAACATATTGTCTTATATCTCCGCATGGCTTCACCATATTGTTAGTAAACGTGAACGCCTACTTCCTTATACCACAGGGATGTAGCACAATGCTATTGAGCCAGAGCAACACAAAGAGATTCAGAATTCTGAGGTCAAGGTAATTACGATCATGATACAAATCTAGATGTGCTTTTGGAAATGCATAATGCCAATATTTTCGCCAATATCCCCTCAGTATAACACTGCTGTTTTGTCTGTTTGTCTGTTTGTAAGTTTCCAATCTCAGCTGAGCTAATATATCAGCCTTTTTCGCTAAATTGTGACTAAACTTGGGCACATGGTTTCTAGTATCAAGATCACTAACTGTGCCGCTAGATTCATCTTCTTAGCTCATTTTACCTTTATTTCAGAATTGGCCAAATTATTGCGACTAAGCCTGGTGAATCTCAATTTCAGTTATCTCAGCCAGTCGGAGCAGCACAAAGAGGTCCATACTCACGAGGTCAAGGTCATTGTGATCTTGATACAAATCTAAATTTGCATTTGGAACTGCATAATAACAAGTTTTTCGCCAATATCTCATCAGCGTGTTTTATTTATATAATGATCAGTTAGTTTACATCTTGTGGTGTAGGATTATTGAACATCTCAAATATCGGCATTTTTTGTGAAATTAAATCTAATATAAGCCGGTAAGAAAAAAGTTCGGCACTTAACATGCGATCTGCAGTTTTGTAGTGAATTGTACGTTACACTCATCCTTGTATATTGAACTACCCAGATTTGTTGAGTTGAGTTTCGCCAGAAACTATTCGCCCATACACAAAGGGTGGAACGAGAACAACAACAAGCAGTAGAACAAAGTAGTCTACTGTAGTATAATAACAGACAGTCCAGAAAAATAAAAACTGGAAGACGAGCAACGAGGAAGATAGGAAATGAAGAATATGTCGACAAAATCATATGCACAGAGGAAACAATGAAAGCCGGCGAGAAAGGATAAGGAAAAGATAGTTAGTAAGAAAAAACTGACATATGGAAGCAGGGCCGAGGAAGATTACTCTTTCTGTCTATTCTGATGTGAGAGTTATACATATTGTGGATCAGTGAACAGAGGGTTCACTGTTTAGAATGCAAACTAGGGCCATGAGCAATACACTTCAAATGATACATGTTGTTACGTGTGTGACAATTGTGGCTCGATTAGTTGAAATTCAATTGTTCATTACATGTGTTAAAGGTGCATATTTATACTAGAATGATTGAAAATACAATTGTTAAGATTGTATACTTTTATAAGCTTAAATTATGTGCATATGTGTAATGAAACGAAATAAATCTTAACATATAATGAATCCATTACATATAAATTAATATAATTTTGTAAGTTGCGAAATTGAAATAGAGGCCGGTGCCTCTATTTCAATTTCGCACCTTAAAAAATTACATTAATTTAAATGGAATGGAATCATCGTATGTTAAGATGTATTTCTTTTCATTACATATAGGCTCACAGGTTAAGCCTCTAAAAGTATACAATCTTAACAATTTTATTTTCAGTTATTTTGCTGTGGACATTCAGCTTTAATCGTTTTAACGGATTGTCATAGAAACAATTATACCAGCTTGTTATTGAATAATTGCATCTTATTAGACATGTATTCAGCCTTTTGCAAATCATGCACGCATGCACGCACACACACACACTCATTCACACGCATGGGTGCACATATCTGCATGCACGCGCGTATATGTGTGCATACCACCTTTTAAGACACGTATTTATTTAAAGAGCTAACATACTTAACAACTTCATCACAATCTGTGTTCCTTAGTTTACCGCTGTTTTCAAATGCACTCTAGGGGTGTTGGTGTTTTATAGCATGTTATGCATTTCCTTAATATGCGTCAGATCATGCCCCACACCATGTGGCATAGTACCCCTCACACACCCACAATCCCCCCCCTCCCCCCACCCCCCTCTATATCCCGCTGTGGTACAACGTGACACATCACAATGGACCTTTTCCAGTGTATCCATCCATCTTATACGTCATACTAAAATACGTGACGTGTAGGATGACTTCATAATCAATTACATCATGAATGCCTCGTTTTAGACTTAAATGCTATGAATTATATGTCTTTACGATTTAATAAAGACGCTGTTGGCTATTTTGAAATTAATTTGACTGAGAGCTGTCACAAATCTGTTTAGGTTTCTGGAAATTGATATTCTTTGAGGTCAGGTGTCGGTCGATCCCAGAACAATCGATGTGCGGGTGGAGATTAATTAGAGATGGGGGGGGGGGGGGGGCGGCATACCTCAAGCTGGAAAAGGTCCGTTACACACAACATTATCTCTATCTTAGATTAAAGAGATGGTACTTCATTAGTTGTATAATATTATGAAGTGTATATGTACACTCTACTGAATCAGCAAGCCAATCGATAATGAGCATTAAAATAAATATTATTGGCGACTAAAAATATTCTCCTTGCACGGTGTCCCCGGTCTCCCATACAGATACATTAAAATTGCATGGACATGGAATCGAACCCACAACCGGCGAGAGCGCCTTGCATGGTATCCCACAAACGCTACCATAACACAAACGCCGCAGTTCGATGTCAATACCAAAATACTATAATGCTATGACTACTTGTATAACTTAAGATTGCGATTCTAGTAATTCGTGGTTCAAAGTATGTTTATCGATTTCAACTCAGACACCTCGGCAGTCTGAACTTAGGTACAGCTGGGCGGGGTATTGGAGCATTCCATAAGCAACCTCCGAAAAAAACAGGTTAGAAAATGTATATAAGTCTTTATGTCCTTTTAAACAGAAGAGGATTTGGTGTCAGTCGCATACAGATGAAAGACTAGAGAACACGGAATTGAATATGTTCCATTTAAAAGAAGTGAAGAGCTGATATAAGCAAGTCAAGCTGGTTATCACTCTATAACAAAATAAAAGACATACACATTTGGACCGATACTTCGCGATTCTACCCCACCATGATGCTATAACGCTATGTCATTTTATAATGCTACGTTGTCAAACTCTTAAAGAGAGTCCTCTCCAGGTCTGCAAATAGACACTGACTAAGCACACAGTTGAGAGTTATTGGCCATTACAGTAAAATCCATATGCAGAACAACAGTGTGGAAATTACAGTGATAAATTTACAAAATTCGTTGATTATTCGCCTGTAACTAGACATGAACTAAGCAAAATTTTAATTAAAAAAAGATTACTACCAGGCTTAATTGATAACAGTAGAGTTTTGCGCGGTTTTTGAGGCCGGTGAGGCTATAGTGAGTAATCGTTGAATTCTCTTGGACCGAAAGTCCAACGCAGCAAACTCCCGCGAGGGTTATTTAAATACTATGTTGGGTATTTTGAAACGAATTTGACTCGGAGCAGGTTCCTGTCGGATTTATGGACTCTTTAACTAACTAGAACTGTAGCCGCCATTTTAGATAGATATTTGCGGCCGCCATTATTTCAGACTCCATTGTCTTCGCAGGCGAGCAATTGTTCGTATAAAACCATTCTCGTAACGCTAATGCTAGTCATTCTTTTGCTGGCTTTCAAGGTGAGCTCATAGTAAGCATAGAGTAGTACAATACTAGTTCTATATTTCTTATGGTGCAAGTAACAACAAATATATTTATAACAAGTTTACTGAAAGCTGCTGCTGCCTATAGCAGCAGCATCTTTCCCTCAAATTCTTGTCTATATGCATGCGCATACACAATCGGTTGGGTCTATAGAGGTCATGCACTAAGGATGCCAGAAGAGACACCCGCACAGAGAGCATTGGAATTCGCCCTACTCGGAGCCAGCAAATACAAAGCCAGGAGAGGACGTCATTGCATAAATCTGCTAAGCGTGCTACGAGGTGACCTCAAGAAAGCAGGACTCGGTACACTCGAGTCAAGAATGGTCCTGAGGGAGCTACGGATTTCTACTGAGGACAAGACACAGTGGGCAAAAGCGAAGAAGGACTGATTGCAGCTGTGAGATGTTTCTACTTCTACAGCCGCAGAATACAGTAATCATACATTGAGGCCTTTTTCAGAGTGAAATATGCTCGCAAAGACCAAGCAGTCCACCAGCGCGTGCACGATCGCCTCTGACATGCCTACAGTGAATAGATTAATACGCTTACCTCCTGAGTGACAATAAAATGAACAGACATGTCGAGTATATCTGAGACCGGGTCCGTATACCATATATGCATAACTTATTGTATAGGCATTTGTTAGCTAACAAAAAAGAAAGCCCACTTATTATTCCGGGAAGAATTTGACAACGCTGTTGCTGCCTGAGTAAGGAATGACTGTCAATAAAGTTGCTCGAAATATCTGCAGCAGGTCTTGCAACATTGACTGCCCTGCTGATTATTTTGAGAACAATTTGATTGAAAGTAGTTTCATCAACGATTTTCAGCCAAATTGATATCACAACTTTGCCCAGCGACAATTGTATTATCAGCTGATTAGTTTGATAACAAGTTGACGGAAAGTTGTTGCTGCTATAGGCTGCAACAGCATTCAGTAACTTGTTATAGGTCTATTTGTATTTATTTGCACCATAGGAAATATAGAACTAGTATTGTACTACCCTATGCTTACAATGAGCTCACCGTGAAAGCCAGCAAAAGAATGACTAGCATTAGCGTTACGAGAATGGTTTTATACGAACAATTGCTCAACGGCGAAGACACTAGAGTCTGAAATAATGGCGCCCGCAAATATCTGTCTAAAATGGCGGCTACAGTCCAAGTTCGTTAACGTATCCATAAAGTAGCAAATAGTCCTAAATTTAGCTAGGATATGCATCTTTTAAGACTAGATGAACACTTTAAGGAATGTCCATTTGTAGCCGTAGAGAAGACTCCTTTTATATAATTTACCAGTGGAATGGGAGAGCAGTAAATGCTCCAAAATATCTCTGCGCAAGTGAAATCCAATGTTCTTCACCTGATTTAAAGCAAATGCCATGACAGTGTTATTATACGTTATCAAGTGAATAAGGCCTAGTATTTCATTTACCTTTGGTAGTTTGACTCATGTACTTGAATTCGTGAGATAGCTGTATAATGATTATGATTCTGGGCCTTAATATGCATGCATGGCTTGTATTCAGCAATTTGTAAAACAAAATATAGTGTATACAGAGTTCATTTTATTTTCTCTTCATAATTTGCAGAATGTGCGTAAGATTGTATTGCATGTATTCTTTGTATACTATATAGTGTACGAATTGTATGTATGTATAGCAATTTATAATAATAATAATAATAATAATAATAATAATAATAATATATTGTTACTCTATAACTGTGTACAGGTTAGAGGAAATAACCCATTCAATACAGTCAGCAATGCCCATTTGCAAAACAACCTAGAATGCACAGCCAATGGCATGGCAGTGAGTAGAAGTCATTGCCACACGATCCATGGTCAATGTATGGTGGAACCTGTTTTGAAATGCTGTTCATGTCACACACCCCTCCCCCACCACCCCACACCATGTCACATAGTTCCCCAACACCCCGCTGCAGAACAACGTGACACATAACAATGAACCTTTCCAGTGTATCCACCCATCTTATACGTCATAATCAACTACGTGATGTGTAGGGTGACGTCAGAATAAATTACATCATGAATTCCTTGATTTAGTCCGTCTTAGATGCGTAATGGTCCGATACGTTGTACGAATTGTATGTCTTTAATATTTAATAAAGACGCTGTTGGCTATTTTGAAACTAATCTTACTGGGAGCTGTCACCTACAGCTTCCCTGTATTGTTTTCTGGAAATTGATAGTTAGGGAGTTCAGGGGTCGGTCGATCCCAACACAAGCCATGTGTGTGTGAGGAGCTTAGCTAGAGATGGATGGGCATATCTAAACCTGGAAAGGTTAATTAAGTACAACAATATCTCTGCTATTTTAGATTAAGGAGACGCTACGCCATTAGTTGTATAATAGTATGTAGTGTATATGTACACTATGCAGTGTATATGCACATGTTAAGGCAAACTAAAAATAGTCACTCATGCGGTGCGTCGGTCTTCCCTACAGCTACCTTAAAATTGCATTGACAGGGAATCGAACCCACAACCGGCGAAAGCGTCTAGCATAATAGCCCACCAACATTCCAGCACACACACGCCACAAGTATTGTGTGGTGGAAGCGTTTGTGGGCTATGATGATAGGTGCTCTCGCCGGTTGTGGGTTCGATTCCCTGTCACTGCCAAAATATCGTAATGTTAGGACCACTTGTATAACTTAAAATTGGGATTCTTGTAAGTCGTATATTAATCGACTTCAACACATTTACTCCAGTAGTCTAAGCTTAGGTAGAGGTGGGCGGGGCATAGCTATGAATGAGACATTCAATAAGCATCCTCCGACAGACACAAGTTAGAATTTTTTTATAAGTCTTTATGTCCTTTAAACAGATGATGATTTAGTGCCAGTCTCATACAGATGAAAGACTGTAGAGAAAACGGAATTGAATATGATCAATTAAAAAAAAGTGCAGCGCTGATATCAGCAGTCAAGCCGGTTATCATTCTATAACAAAATAAAAGACGATACAAATTTGGACCGATACTTCCCAATTCTACTCCACCGTGCTGCTATAATGCTATATCATTTGCTAACGCTATGCTGTCAACCCTTAACAATAGTCGTCTCCCCGTCTGCAAATAGATACTGACTAAGCAAAAACTTGGGATTTATTGACCGTTAACACTGCAGTTGCCACAAGTAAATCCCAGATGCAAATTAGCTATTGGCACTGGGAGGTGGATGAGAACCGAATGAAGCCAGCATCTTTGTGATATATGTAATTGTGTAGACAAAAACAAAAATATATCCCTGAGTACTATACTACAAAATACACAATAGTAAAAATCAAAAGGACTCCTTTCAGGACGCAACAGGCTTGTGCTAATAAACATTTGTATATTATTAATGTGAAGAAAAAGATATATCTCATGATTTCGAACAACATAAAAGTATGCCAGTTTTAATTTAATATTTCCTTTTTACTTAATCTTTAAAAAAATGTTAAAATGATAACTAACTGTAGATAGAATTAATGACAAATATTGATGCTCAGTTAGATTTTAATAATATTATAATACTAACAATGAAATAGGGCATAGGTAGCAAGAAATTCCAGTCAAATTAGTTTCAAAATTGTCAACGATAGTGAGATAATATGATTATTACATAATAGAGAATGTAATGCATTGGCACTTATATGACATTACACACTATCGCTCGAGGAGACACAATGGTAGCGCTCATTGTACAGTATTTATGTGATATCGCAAATCAGATAAATTGCCAAACGTATAAGGGAACGTGACAGGATATACATGGCGTAGAATCTATAAACCATAATCTATTTGTACAAAAAACATGTCTGACGGGCTTAGCATCCCTTTAAATTGTAAAGCTTTTTTTATTATCCCAAAAAGCACAAACAGCACAGAGGGCCTGTATCGCTCACCTGGAACATCTCTACTTGAGAAATGGCTTCATGTATAAGTAGAATCCAAGGTTTTGGACAGATTTGCAACAGGAACAAGGATGCGTCCTACTTTTCCACTTCATTAAATTGCTAATTACGTTTCATTTCCGTTTTGTATAACACATCATCTAAACTGCCGGTACATTGATTAAAGTCAATACCACTGTAAAACTGGGGATCTGGGAGTAAAGTTAATTGTTTGTTTAAACAGTGATAGGATTGATGAATTCTGTGTACTGGCATCCAATTGGTTTCATAATTGAATCGTGCTTGGGAAGAATGAACGTCTAAATACTTCTAGGTGTGCTTGTTCCTCCTGGAAATTGTGTCTATTACGTAAATTATAATTAGTGACATCACCAACATGGCGGGGTACTAATTCTTTAAGGTAGTTCGGGCACTCTTCATTTATTATCTTTTTGTTTTTCCGTCGTATTTTTAATTCCTCTAAGCCTGCCTCATCATACGGTGCTGAAAGTGGGGTAAATCGAGACAGTCCAATTATAACACGGAATGCTTCCTTTTGGAAGCTCTTCAGCTGGTCAGAATCTCGTTCTGTACACCCGTCCCGGATTTCAGAACCATATTCAAGAGTGCACGTAGATAACACGGTATTCCAATTGAATCTAGGCCATTTTGACGAAATTTAGACGCTTGGGGGCGGTCATATTGTCTATTATTCTTGGTGACTGTGGCAACAGTTAACTTGGTAAACACTATTTTTGGATTCAGCACATTCTAATTATGCAAGAAAGCTAATTTAACAACTTTTCAACCAAAATGCCCCCCCCCCCCCACATTTAACATTCATGAAAATAGACCTATTCTATAATATCGTTCTTTGATGGCATGAAAAAAGGTAAAAATAGCAATATAGTTAATGTATGACATAGTGTATTATCTGAAACGGATAAACATATGATGTGATGTTTCCTTTGAACATTTACCTGTACCTATCAATAAAACTATGATCAAATAGATGGATCCGATCTGCAAATAAAGTGTATGACGTCGTAATCGAAAGTATATAAATCGATCCCGAAGGCAGGTAAAAGTGGACGATGCCTGGCTAGAAATGGGCGTGCCATGGCTAGAATTGGCTATGCCCCGGTCATTTCTAGCTTTGCTGCTCCCATTTCTAGCTATGCGCTGCCCATTTCTAGTTATGCCCGTCCATTTCTAGCTTTGCCTCTCCCATTTCTAGCCATGCGCCGCCCATTTCTAGATACGGCCACCCATTTCTAGCTATGCCCCACGGATTTCTATCCAAGCCTTGCAAACATTTTGCACGTTTAGCAATCGATTTATATAATTTGAATCCTGAATTCCCAGAATTATCTATACAAGTAAGCTGTTGAATATTTTGTAACTGATTTTCAAGATATTCAACATAATATTTATTGAATGGTAAATGACTCAATGCTTACAGTTGACGGACATTCCTCGCTCCATGACGGAGTTATAATGATTCATTAAAATTGTGACATCAGTATGCATGTGACGCGTTTGATTATGACGTCATAGAGTTGAGTGGCAGATCGGACCACGCTATCAACTCGATGTGATTTATTTTTGACAAGTCATTGAATCTAACGAACATACTGTAACCACGTAAAGCAATGGAGGATTCCAGTTTCAGCTGTGCCCACCCACCTCTAGCTAAGGTCCACCCACGCTTTGCTCTCTCTCTCTCTCTCTCTCTCTCTCTCTCTCTCTCTCTCTCCCCTCCCTCCCTCCCTGCCTCCCACCCTCACTCCCTGGCTCTCTCTCTCTCTCTCTCTCTCTCTCTCTCTCTCTCTCTCTCTGTTGTATCAATGACCAGGACACGGCCACACACAATAATGTCCAGCAAAATGGAGCTGTGCGTGCGTGCGTGCGTGCGTGCGTGCGTGCGTGCGTGCGTGCGTGAGTACGTAAGAACGTGCGTGCGTGCGCGCGTGTGTGCGCACGTGTGTGTGTTTGTCTGTATGTGCGTGCGTGCGTCCGTGCGTGCTTGCATGCGCGCGCGCGTGTGTGCTTGCGTGCGCGCGTGCGTGCGTGCGTGCGTGCGTGCGTGCGTGCGTGCGTGCGTGCGTGCGTGCGTGCGTGCGTGCGTGCGTGCGTGCGTGCGTGCCTGCCTGCCTGCCTGCCTGCCTGCCTGCCTGCCTGCCTGCCTGCCTGCCTGCCTGCCTGCCTGCCTGCCTGCCTGCCTGCGTGCGTGCGTGCGTACGTGCGTGCGTGTGTGCGCGCGCGTGTGCGTGTGTAAGTGTGGGTGTGTAAGTGTGCGTGCGTTCGTGCGTGCGTGCGTGCGTGCGTGTGTGGGTGTGACTCTGCGGCGGTGAGTGTGTATACAACCCTGCGCCAGTGAGTGTGTATATAACGCTGCGTGTGTGAGTGTGTATATAACCCTGCTTCTGTGAGTGTGTATATAACCCTGCATGTATGAGTGTTTATATAACCGTGCGTATGTCAGTGTGTACAACACTGCATCTGTGAGTGTGTATGTAACCTTGCTTCGGTGAGTGTGTATATAACCCTGCGTGTGTGAGTGTGTACATACTGTAACCCTGCGCCAGTGTGTGTGTATATAACCCTGCATGTGTGTGTGTGTATGTGTGTGTGCGTGCGTGCGTGCGTGCGCGTGTGTGTGTGTGCTCGCGCGTGTGCGTGTGTAAGTGTGCGTGTGTAGGTGTGCGTGTGTGCGTGCGTGCGTGCGTGCGCGCGCCCGTGCGGCATGCGTGCGTGCGTGCGTGTGTCTGTGTGTGCGCGTGTGCGTGTGCGTGTGCGTGTGCGTGTGCGTGTGCGTGTGCGTGTGTGTAAGTGTGTGTGTAAGTGTGTGTGCGTGCGTGCGTGCGTGCGTGCGTGTGTGTGTGGGTGTGACTCTGCGGCGGTGAGTGTGTATACACCCCTGCGCCAGTGAGTGTGTATATAACCCTGCGTATGTGAGTGTGTATATAACCCTGCTTCTGTGAGTGTGTCTATAACCCTGCATGTATGAGTGTTTATATAACAGTGCGTATGCCAGTGTGTATATAGCCCTGCGTCTGTGCGTGTGCATATAAATCTGCGTATGTGTGTGTGTGTGTGTGTGTGCGTGCGTGCGTGCTTGCGGGTGTGCGTGTGTGTGTGTGTGTGTGGGTGTTACTCTGCGGCGGTGAGTGTGTATACAACACTGCATCTGTGAGTGTGTATTTACCCTTGCTTCGGCGAGTGTGTATATAACCCTGCGTGTGTGAGTGTGTACATACGGTAACCCTGCGCCAGTGAGTGTGTATATAACCCTGCATGTGTGCGTGTGTGTGTATGTGTGCGTGTGTGCGTGCGTGCGTGCGTGCGTGCGTGCGTGCGTGCGTGCGCGTGTGTGTGTGCGCGCGTGTGCGTGTGTAAGTGTGCGTGTGTGCGTACGTGCGTGCGTGGGCGCGCCCGTGCGTGCGTGCGTGTGCGTGTGCGTGTGCGTGTGCGTGTGTCTAAGTGCGTGCGTGCGTGCGTGCGTGCGTGCGTGCGTGCGCGCGCGCGCGCGTGCGAGCGTGCGTGCGTGCGTGCGTGACTCTGCGGCGGTGAGGGTGTATACAACACTGCGTCTGTGAGTGTGTATGTAACCCTGCATGTATGAGTGTTTATATAACCGTGCGTGTGTGAGTGTGTACATACTGTAACCCTGCGCCAGTGAGTGTGTATATAACACTGCTTCTCTGAGTGTGTATATAACACTGCATGTATGAGTGTTTATATAATCGTGCGTATGTCAGTGTGTATATAGCCCTGCGTCTGTGAGTGTGCATATAACCCTGCGTGTAACCATGCGGCGGTGAGTGTGTATATAGCACTGCCTCTGTGAGAGTGTATGCAAGTCTGCGTGTGTGAGTGTGCACATAACCCTGCGCCAGTGAGTGTGTATAAAGCCCTGCGCCTGTAAGTGTGTATATAACCCTGCGTCGGGCAGTGTGTATATAACCCTGCGTGTGTGAGTGTGTATATAACATTGCATCTGTAAGTGTGTTTATGACCTTGTGTCTGTAAGTGTGTACATAACCCTGCGCCAGTGCGTGTATATATAACCCTGCGTCTGTAAGTATGTATATAACCCTGCTTCTGCGAGTGTGTATATAACCCTGCATCTATGAGTGTGTATATAACCATGCGTCTGTGAGTGTGCATATAACCCTGCATATGTGAGTGTGTATATAACTCTGCGTCTGTGAGTGTGTATATAATCATGCGTCTGTAAGTGAGTATATAATCATGCGTCTGTGAATGTGTATATAACCCTGCGTCAGTGAATGTGTATATAACCCTACCTATGTAAGTGTGTGTGTATATCCCTGCGTCTGTGAGTGTGTATATAACCATGCGTCAATGAGTGTGTGTATAACCCTGCGTCAGTGGGTGTGCACATAACCCTGCGTCAGTGAGTATGTATATAACCCTGCGTCAGTGAATGTGTACATAACCCTGCATATGTAATTGTGTATATAACCCTGAGATTACTAGTGCTCATGTGTGGTATGTGTGGGACATTGTTGATCTAAGATTCTGGAAATGAAATTTCACGGATACAATAAATGAAATTGAGATGCAATTATATAGATTTCTATATCTAGATAATAAAATAATTAGTGAACCGCTTTATGATTTAATACAGAACAAAGCTGATTGTTTATTAAGGATAACATGGGTCAAAGTTTAACCCTCAACTATAAGCATAATGACATGTTGGCTTACACATGACAAGTTATAGGGATCGATAGATAGATAGACTGATAGATATATAGATTGATATATATATATATATATATATATATATGTATTTTTATTTTATTGACGCACTGGCAACGTGCGGCTTCAATTTATATGTGCTAATTTAGCCGACAGGCATGCACCCATTAGTTTAATTTATTGATCACCATCTCCCGGTCGGGGATCGAACCGCCATACTGCAACTCCGCATATCATCAGCAACCAGACATCTTTCCACTGGACCACCGCGCCAAGACAAAGTCAAGGTTTGGCCGACCAGCTTTCACATATCTGATAGACCGACACACTGACGATTCATATGGGACTGTCTGTGGATGCACCTGCCACGATTCAATCCTAGGCTTTTTACGCCTGTTGTACTCTGACTCCAGAGTGTGTGTGCGTGCGTGCGTGCGTGCGTGCGTGCGTGCGTGCGTGCGTGCGTGCGTGCGTGCGTGCGTGCGTGCGTGCGTGCGTGCGTGCGTGCGTGCGTGCGTGCGTGCGTGCGTGCGTGCGTGCGTGCGTGCGTGCGTGCGTGCGTGCGTGCGTGCGTGCGTGCGTGCGTGCGTGCGTGCGTGCGTGCGTGCGTGCGTGCGTGCGTGCGTGCGTGCGTGCGTGCGTGCGTGCGTGCGTGTGGTGTGTGTGTGTGTGTGTGTGTGTGTGTGTATGTATGTATGTATGTAGATAGGTACATTTGAAGCTATGTAACTATATGGCCAGGTAATGAAGATAATTACGTACGTAGGTATATAGCATTATATAGGTAGGTTTAGAGAACTAATTAGATTGCGTTTCAATGTTGTTTTCTTCGTGGCTTAAGGCCAACAACAATAAGAGAATAATGATCCTGCGCTTTCTGTGCATATCCAGCCAAACGGACACTGGCCACTACTATCACAAAACCCCCAGAATGGACTGGGCATGCCATTGCAGACAATATCTGTAACAACACCAACAAAAACAACAACAATAATAATAATAATAATAATAATAATAATAATAATGATAATAATAATAATAATAATAATAATAATAAAAATAATAATTGCATATGGCATGAAGGAGCGTTGGCTACAGACTAAGCATATTATGAGAGCTATCTTAGATATGCAGTATTATAAAACACTCTTGTGAGGTCTGATAGAAGTTATGGTGAATGGTAAATTATATGCTCTGGTATACTGGAAGTTGAACAGACATGGACATATTTTTTAATATCCCACCCTTTACTAACTTCTTGAATTTGTCTAGGTCTTCTGTTTTCTATAATTTTGTCCTTATCTTTTATTAAATTCAATAGAGCACATTGTTTGACTTCATCAATTAAGCCTCAGCAGTTCACTGTACCAATTAACACTAAAATTAAAATTAAAAATGTAAGTATACCCGCCATAACCTAATTAGATTTATTTCTTTTCCTTACATTTTTAATGGCCCCCTTGCCCACATCATTAAAATCGTGTGCTGTTAGGCCAACAATCGGCAAGTTTTGATACTTTGATATATCCGAATCACTACGCATATGGCTGTAACGGATACCCTTTTTAGTGACATAGTGTATCAACACTTGTCCATCTTCACATCGATATACAGTCATATCTGACTGACTATCAAGCGTCTGAGTATTACTTAATTGAAATGTCAGAATCAGCGACGGACACACTATCATCATAGTCTAAGAAGGCCATGTTATGCGTATCGTATTCTACCTACTGTCAGAGCTGAAATCGTCCTTCTCTCTTTTCAAACGACATGGATTATGTGTAGTGGACTGCTGGTATTTCGCCATCACCAACAGAGATGTCTGGGTTTTTTAATCATACTGCCATAAGCGTCACGCATGAGGTCTAATGCTGATTCCTCCATGCTTTCTGAGGACTGACATCGGAAACAGGTTTGTCCGGCAGGAAGCCTTTCAGCATCAGAAATTAGTTTCTCAACAATATCCACATCAGTACTAGCTTTTATAGGACATATTTTAACCCAGTATAACCAAATAAAGCTGAAGCTCGGCATACTTAACGCATCCCTCCTGTTGGTCGCTGTACAATCCTGGACCCGAATTTATGAAGCAACTTAAGTCCAAGCAAGGCACCTATTTCACTACTTAAGTGAGTTGCTTATTTTAAGCGGTATTCATGAAACGGATTAACTACGCCAATGCCGGTAAATCTCGACATAGAAATAAGACACCTCTAGAGTTGTCTTACATTTGAATAGGATGGTCAACACAGCATTATATACTCAGTGTATCAAACAGTTCGATTTGGAAATAATATGAAATAACTATGTTAATAACGTAATTATGAAAGAGGAAGAAAGAAGGCTTGTTCTCCATCGGGATTGTGATTTGTGATTTTCCACTAGACGAGTACAATAAAGTTGAGCTTTCTCAAAGATACAGACTGGATAGGCAGACAATTGTTAGTCTTGCCGATGAGCTAGATGAAATACACCAAGATATGTCCAAAGAGGTCATGCTCCTTTACCAAATGTGTGTGGTGTTCTACGATGTTTTGCAACTAGGTCATTTTAGGACAATTGGTGATAGAATTCATGTTTCACAGTCAACTAACTGTCGGGTTGCTTCAGAAGTGTCAGCAGTTTTGCTACATTTGCCACCTAGAGCTCTACAGATTCCAAAAAGAGTGTGGTGTAACACATATTGTACGTGAATTCTGCAACATTGCACCAGTTCCGCCGGCTCTGGGAATAATTGATTGGAGTCATTAATGGATTGTGGGTCCATCTGAATCTTCTATAAAGAGAAACCAACTGCATGACATAATAGTGTGTGTAAAGGTGTGAATTTGATCACCTCTTTAAGTGATATGTATTGTAAGGTATATTGTATGGGAGGTAATTCTGTTTTGTTAACGGATGTATTGCGTTTTTTCTACATCATTGTCTCCCTTTGATTGATATACGTGTCTGTGGTATGACATATGTTTATAGTATAAGTTGTTTTATATTATTAATGAGCAGGGACTGGACACATTCTTTTCTTAATTATTTAAACAATTAATTTTCAAAGATATTGGTTATAGAATTTATTTTATTAGTAATTGGAAGTAATTTGTGCCATTTGGAGTTTAGGCGTAAAAGGGTTAACTTTTCAGATCTTGATGCGCAATGCGCCACTGTAAAGCAGGTCTCGGCGTGCATGCATAGAGTGTGCATGGATTGTTATGCAAATCAGAGCTGGGAGCAGATCTGAGTAATTCGGTTTAATGCGGTTGGGATTAATTTTGTCAATGCTGCTATACCGTAGGTTAATGACGTCATTAGGTTTTGGCCAGGCTTTTTGAGGAACTATTTTTCCTACTCATATAAAGTGATATAAGCGACATGCACACCATAGGTGGGCGTCTTCATCTTTCGAGGTCTTGGGCATAAGACACGTTATACATGTTAAATATGACACCCGCTATAGATTGATAATTATAGGAGTCTCTCCATATTGGGAGGTAAGCAAATTATGTGCCTTAATGATAATTGGTAAGGTGCTTTGGATTGAATGGGGTTTTAGTTAATCAAGGAGCGAAAAGATGTTTGTTGAAATCATGTGTTAACTTGCTATTGGACTGCAGGAATGTGGAGTTCAATGGGTGTGTTTAAGGTCGCCGGATTCGATTGTGATTTATGTACTGGATTCGCTATTTTAAGTATGAATAGTTTTGAGCAGAATTGAAGCGATGATTTTCTGAAAAGGGCAGAATTGTAATATGCAATATACCGTGAGCTTATAGTGGCTGCATTTAGCGGTAAGTAATTTCATTTCACAAGCATAGATCTGGTTATATTTCTTGTCAATGAGAATGCGTGGAAGGTTTTACTTGGGTATGCGTGCATACGGTTTTGTCCCGACGAAGCGTGTTGTTTATTAATTACAATGTTTGTTCTCAACGTAGCGTTGTCTATTAGCCGAGTCTCGCAAAATGGACTTTTGAGTGACGCGGTGTCTTGATGTATGTATCTCGCTCATTGGGTCGACATGAAATTAAGACAGTGCATATGTGATGACGCTAATTGTGCATGTGGAATACGTGTATTTATCATATAAACAAGCCTTCTAGCCCGTTCGATATTTTTCGATATGAGCACACGTGCCATATTCAACGGAGTATTTTCATTGTCTGTTTGGTGCGCAACCCATTTAAATCGCCCAATTAAAACATCGATTGATGTGAGCGTGACGTGTAGGGATTACTACGTGGTACTGTTTTACTACAATTTGTTTACTATGATTTGTCATTCATGAAACGTCATCGCAAAATGTCATCGTTTGACAGTTCATCAGTCGGCAGGGAAGTAACGACTGATGGCCGTGGCTCTGCGATAGTCTTAGAAGAAAAGTGTAGTTTATGGCTGACATTGCCAGATTTTGTGTTTGTCACTACATTTTGCTGCGCATTCAGTAGCTGTTATCAAGTAGTGATGCGTCACAGCGGCGGAATCGATTTCACGAAAATCAACAATGAGAAATCAGATAAAAGTCACATCAGCAACCATTGGGAAATATTTCAAAATTACAGTTTATATGATAAATAAAATCTCAAACTCGGTCACTTTTCATATCACTATTATGAACCGAGTTGAAAATTATCAATTTTGCGCTCGCTAAAGCTCGTGCAAATTGATAATTTCCAACTCGGTCCATAATAGTGATATGAAAAGTGACTGACCTCGTTCCAGATTCTCTATATACGTAGATGTACAATAGCGCTGTAAATATACATGCGAGTGTGTGTGTGTGTGTGTGTGTGTGTGTGGTGTGTGTGGTGTGTGTGTGTGTCTGTGTGTGTGTGTGTGTGTGTGTGTGTGTGTGTGTGTGTGTGTGTGTGTGTGTGTGTGTGTGTGTGTGTGTGTGTGTGTATGTGTGTGTGTGTGTGTGTGTGTGTGTGTGCACTAATGCTTCTATTTTCAGACGTTACTTCCAAATGCTTTAGTTAATTAATTAATTTATCAGTAAATCAAAGGTTAGTTTTGAAAATTATTCTGCTGATGATATTTGTTATGGGCAAGTTCCAGCAACAATTCGTCTCAGCATGTGTCAAGCTTAGAGTTTGTATACTCAAGGCGGGCCGTAAAATGTCATAGTTTATTATTGTTTTATGACGTCATGGCTTGAGAGTGGATTGAATTGGTGCTGATATGGAATCATGCATCCCAAAGTAGTTAGTTTAATCAAGGGATTGAAGAAATCTCGAATTTGTTCATGAAAATTTCAAATCTCAGAAAATGTCTATTTGCAGACCAAGAGAAAGCTATTTTTGAAATTTTACCACTGGAATGACTGGCTTGGTTATCGAGCCAGTCATTCCAGTGGTAAATTTTGAAAGAGTGTCTTCTTTGTCTGCAAATGGACATTCCTCATGTTGCACGAAATTCAACCAAAGTTGGTATGCGAATTACTCATATGATTGTGGAGTGCGAATGTTTTTGTCAGCTTCTTCGTTAATTTCATTATCAACATCATCACTATCATTTCGAGTAAGATCAGCATTATCACGACGAAGCTAGTGATGATCATTATTTATCCGTCATATATTTGTGATGCTTTATTTGTACTGTCTCCTGTAATATATGTTGTGGTTAACTGCCTTATATGGAGAATGGTCAATATCTGTTGTCTACAGAACAGCTCGGAAACATGGTAAAAACGGAAACATGTTAGTTAGTAGAATATTGTTCACGATTTATGAAATATTTTGTTGAATATTTAGGACTTAATTTGATTGGAAGTCATTGCTGTAATTTGGCAGCAATGGCTTCCAATCAAATTAAGTCCTAAATATTCAACAGTAAGTCTTATTTTGTTTTGGAAGCAATTATTTCTAAGCTGTACTGTATGGTATGAAGACATTTGCATTTTTTAAATTTAACTCCTTTTCTACATAAATCAATAGATTTCTTCAAGTTTGAGGGTTAAAGAGTTAAACATTTTTCTCATCTCTTGGTTAACCCCTTAACAGGCTATTTTTGAAAATTTATCACTGGAATGACTGGCTCGATAACCGAGCCAGTCATTCGAGTGGTACATTTTCAAAAATAGTTTTCTCTTGCTCTGAAAATTGACATTTTCATTGAGGAAATTGAAATTTTTCTTGAACGCATTTGAGGGTTAAAGGATTACATAGAATAGATACCAGTTTTCAGGTCACGGGATGATCATGTGTTTATTTTCCGGAAACCTGTATGGCTCTTACGTAAAACGGATTTGGAGCTAATATTTTATTTATTTTGGAATTTGTTTTTCGGAGAAGCCATCAGTTGCGATGAATTAGCTGGATCTTGTGACTGGATTATGGGCGGCACTGTATGTGCATAATTATTGTATATATTTATGGCCTTAAAATAAGGTGGAGAGCCCATTTAACAAAGACACAGGGAATGTGCTTGTGTCTAAAAATGTGATTGAGATCAAGGTGGATTGATCATAAGCTGTTATGGTTTATGGCAGGTAATCATTCAGTTATTACTGAAAGTAAGTCATTCAGTTATTACTGAAGATGTGTCACAGGATAATTTGGTTCACATGTTTAAATACCTTTGCATTAGCATGCCACGTCATAATAAGAACGTTATAACATCACGATATAGTTTGAATAATATTCAACAGTATATGATTATGGGGAAAGTAGGTCAGTTTGACCCAATTTATATTTTTTTAGCTTATTGCTTAATGTCTATGGTGCATACCATGCCATAAGAAAATTATAATCAGGTTTGAATAATATTCAACAGTATGCAGGTATGACCCACTTTTTATTTTTAAGGTCATTGGTCGCTGTCCATGATAAAGAAAAGGCAATTTAATGAAGCCTATAGGAATACAATGAACCTGAATATAATGTATAATTTTACTCCGTGCAGGACAAATGGTGTTGGTTATTCTAGAGGTGCGTGGAAGGTGCAAGTCAAATTGTTTTCAAAATGTTTCAAATATCGTATTGGAAACAGTTGTAGGTTAGGACAGCGCTTTACATAGAATGAAACAGCGATAGGATTGGTTTTTCACTGGAGTCGAATGGTTTATGAGGTATTCAGTTCTCTGGAAGAACGGGATTCAACGGAATCATGTTGCACAATGAAGGCCCAAATTGTCTGTAAAGAAAAGTGTTTTTGTCGGCCTCATGGTTAGAATGAAAGGATATATCATGGATGGTTAATACTTGGATGTGAAAGTGAAAAATAGGAAAATGTAACCATCTTCTGAGATACGAAATGTGTACATTATCAGTCTAGTAGTTTGGATATTGAATAATTCATTTCAAATAGACATTGGTTGTCATCGATATAATTTCATATACCGAATTTGTACATTTTCAATCATCATTTTGAATTTTGAACACTGTTGAACGGGAATTATCTGTACTGTGAAATGAAAGAATTTTTGTCGAATTCATGTTGGTGAAGAGATTTAAAATATTCATTAAAATATATGTAGTGCAATATATAAATAAGTGATACACAATTTAGTGTTACGCCTTTTATGATAGTTTTGTTAATACGTACCTGTTCTATCTATATTGACTTACTGTTTCACATAGACTTAGACTTACTTTGACATAGAGTTACGGTTACACTTAGATTTACTTTGATTTATACTTACTTAGAGTTATACTTACTGTGACACTTAGACTTATTCAGACTTAGACGCATTTGGACTTAGACTTATGGTTACATTTAGACTTACTTTGACTTAGACTTATTCATACTTAGACTTAGTTGGACTTATCCTTACGGTTACACTTAGACTTACTTTGACTTAGACATATTCAGAATTAGACTTATTTGGACTTATACTTACGATTACACTTAGACTTACTTGATATTACACTTGAACGTAGACTTATTTAGAGTTAGATGTACTTAGACGTATACTTACTGTGACACTTAGACTTACATGTACTTAGCCTTATTTAGACTTAGACGTAGTTACAATTAGTTTCTTGGACTTAGACGTATGCTTGGACTTACTTGGACTAGGATTAATTTAGGCTTATAGTTACACTTAGAGTCAGTTAGACTTAGATTTACAGTTATACTTAGATTTTTTTTGCAACTTCGACTTATTTAATGATGGTCATGTGAACACTCAGAATGCTATAAATATAGATAACTGGTTTGCATGAGGAGGACACGTGAAGATAATCTGGTGATGTTGTATAAGGATGGAAAAATTATATTGAACATCAGATTCCTGTTGTGTCGTTAATTTACTTAGGATTCTCTAGTGTGAGGTCAGTTGTCATTAATTGATTTCATCATTATTCGTATAGTGTGGGAGTCAATACATGAAAACTGCTTTCATATTTGTTTATGTGGAGATGTTTGATGGCACGATATGATCACAATTGTCATGATTATTAGGGATATGATTTACTCTGATTGATATTGATTCCATATTATAAGGTAAACCAAGGTAGTCACAATCTGGTCTCAGGGAGTAGAATCGATGTAATGGAAAATATGATCACAATCCTTGCAAGAATACTGTTTTATATAGTGCAATGAAATCTAGTTGATTTCGAGAAAAGATCTTATAGATCTAAATTTAAGTGAGCATGTTTGGGCAGACCTTGTCTTGTGTTTTCAGAAATATGGAATGGGGTATAATTGGCTAATGGCTATGGATGTGTATGTATGTCCCACATAACTTGTGTGATTTATATTGATTTTTAATCAATGTTTTGCTTTTTATTCTATTTTGTATGGTCATTAGGCGTCAGTCGTGGGGGAAGTTGATCCATGGTGGACCATTTGGGATTTATAATGTTGCGCTGAAGTCGCGGATCGAAATTCAGTTTCGGTCATGAACCTCTGAGATTTAAGAATATGTCAAGATAACAATAAATGAATTGATTCGACGGTCAATGTGACCCTAGCTATTTCAATTGATGGACAGACGAATGACGTAAAAGAATGTAGTTATTATATATATTTCTGTATTGCATTGCGAGAAAAAAAACCAAATTAATTAGTTACATAAGGAAATGAAATTAATTTAAATAGTACGTGTTTGTTCTTTATTCTGCCATTTTCCTGAACGTGCTGAGTTATTTACTTTAATATCATAATACCATTTAATCGCCATAATCTTCAAAGAACCTCTTGTATTAGGAGAAACACATTTTGAAACTTCATCCATTTAAAAAATAGATTAGGAATTCATTTAAAATTGCCTTTATAAGTCCCCGTCTTGAATTGACAATTTTCCTTTTGATCCTTCCGGAAATTCAATATCAAAAAAAAGAAATGTTGATATAAAATAAGCATGCTGCTCCCTTACAAATGCATTCCCTTATAATTAAGACGGTAGAGGTGCATGTATATTGACATCTCATTTTCGCCATTATTAACATAGGAATTGCCTGTAGATCTCATCGCAGATTCGTTCCTTTCTTTAGAAAGAAAGATTTCTTTAGAGTCTTTTTCTTTTTCTATCAAATTGTTTACCATTTCCGTTATGCAGTTCCCCTTTTCTGGTTTAAATGCTCATGGTACAAATCACTTGTTTTTTTAATGTCATCAGACTTTCGTTTATGAGATGTCGATAGTGTATTTTCGTCCACTGGTAGACACAGAGTTATGCATCGCTAAATTGAAAGAAGATGTGGCAGATCGAGAAGGGCATCCGCTGGATACAGTTGAAGAGATGAAATATCCGGTTGTCCCATCCGAAATTGATGAAATGATAGAACGTCTAGCCTATTAATCTCAATACAGACGTACACCCTTTATACAATGTCGTCGTCGTCGTCGTCGTCGTCGTCGTCGTTGTAGTAGTAGTAGTAGTAGTAGTAGTAGTAGTAGTAGTAGTAGTAGTAGTAGTAGTAGTAGTAGTAGTAGTAGTAGTAGTAGTAGTGGTAGCAGCGGCAGCAGCAGCGGAGAAGGATGCGGCGGCGGTGGTGGTGGTGGTGAAAGCAGTTTTAAGCTGTGTTTCCACGATTCAATTGTGTGTACAATGCACACCGTTGGGTTCAGTACACGTTGTACAAAAATATTGTACAAGCTATCTGATCGTGGAAACTCACCTTTAAGTGGGGCACTATTATTTATAAGCTGTGCTTTATTAGGCAAGGCACTGATACATTTTCATGAATCGTAACATAAGTAAGGCGCAACACTTAAAATTAAATCTCGTCTTAAGCCAAGCGGTTTTATGAATTCTGGCTCCTCTCTCTATCTGGTTGTGACTGGCTGATTGGATAACGCCCAGCCGTGAACCACACCCACCTACACAGCAGACAATATAATTCCTTAGCATGACGATATGACGTCACATATTAACAGTATGACGTAATTTAATAATACTATGATGACATTGCATTTTAATTCTCGCACACAAAAATGACAATTTTAGCACTGAATTATGGTCACTTCCCTTTGTAATAAGCTGACGATCTGGGTCCCTATTCTAATACTCTTCGTTCAAGTGGAGTATGCTGTGCTGACTGTTTTCAAATTAAACACATCTCTATATCAACGGTCCCAGTCACCACTGTTTTATCTGATGTGTGGTTATATACATTTATAATTGTATAATTAATATGTAATTTACCAGTATATGATATCGGACAACAGGCGGAGCGGTGGTTCATCTTGTCCCAGCTACAATATTCCATATAGTTACAGTCATGGTGGCGGGTACATTCTCTGCCTTTACCAATCTTACAGGCGACTGAACCAGCTAGTAAGCAAATATAAATATGTCGAGATGCAGATAGGGTGTAGCGGTAAAAGCGTTGTGAAAAGACCCGATATAGATGCCATTGAAAAGGCCAGGCAATGGGTCATTTGACTCAGACATTGAACACATTAACCTTTAATGACTAAATTTCTTCGAAAAATTACAATATTTACTTATTGACTGTCCATTTGCAGGCCAAGAGAAGACTATTTTTGAAAAGTTACCACTGTAATGACTGGATCGGTTACCGAGCCAGTCATTTCAGTGGTATTTTTCAAAAATAATCTTCTCTTGGCATTCCCAAGACCACTACAGAAGCCGGTTTTGGCCGGTTTCGTCACGAACGGGTTAATCCGTGCAATGCGCCCCTGAAAGTGGGTGTTAGGGCTCTAAATATGAGCCAAGTACCAGGAAAGCGAACGTTTAAAAAAGTGGACTGTGGGACACTGAATGTGGATAATGGGCGTCTGAAAATGGACGATGAGTACCTGAATGTGGACAATGAGTCACTGCATGTACCAAATGAAAACCCGGATGTAGGCATTATTTCGATCGCTAGAATAGAAGTACTATTTCTATAAATCACGGTTAAAAGTAAGATAAATCTGAAAGAGACATAGACAGAGAGAGAGAGAGAGAGAGAGCGAGAGAGGGAGAGGGAGAGGGAGAGGGGGAGGGAGAGAGAGAGGGTGATCGAGGGCGCGAGGGGGAGCGAGGGGTGGGAGCGAGGGAGGTGGGAGCGAGAGGGAGCGAGGGGAGAAGGGGCTAAAGAGAGATGGAGAGGGAGGGAGAGATGGAAATTGAGGGGAGGATGGAGGGAGGGAGAGGGAAAAAGAGACTATTTAAAACCTTGTTTAACGATGTTAAACTGATGTATCGCTATGTTTCATACTATCTATATCACCCCTCTATTTAGGGGGTGGGTGGGGGTACCGTCAGATAAGCTCTGCCCCTAGGTGGGCAGCATGTTTAGTATCTGTAAATGTACAGAATATCAAAATAAATAACCTTGAACCTTGAAAAGAATATTACTTAAAATTGATGCTAAAAATCGCCATGAAATATTATTAACAGTCAGATTGTATATTAGCCGGTTCGCGAGGAAGCCAGCCAAAACCAGCCTCTGTAGTGGTCTTGGGGAAATGTCCATTTGCAGGCCAAGAGAAAACTATTTTGGAAAATGTACCACTGGAATCACTGGCTCGAGAAAATATTTTAATTTTTTGAACAAATTTAGTCATTAAAGGGTTAAAATGAATATTGTACAATCCTCTCGTAACCCCTCGTGTGTCAACCGCGCCTCAAAGCGCTAACAATTCGACGTATATCAATTAATGGTCAAGATTTCGCCAGAACATAATAATTTGTACAATAAAATTTACACAAATTACTTTGTTGTCGTGCTATTACTCAAGAGCGCCACGGATGTTATTTTTTGGCCGGCTCGACCATGAAAGTGGTCAAGAAAATCCAGTTTTTCCTTAGCTAGTGTCTATTTGTCGGCTGAGAGACTATTTGCGAAAATTTACCAGTGGAGTGTCTGACTCTATCTGTCCAGTGGTAAATTTTCAAAAATCAAGTTCTCTTGGATGAAAACATTCCTCAAAACCATTACATAGTCCGTCTTTGGCTGTCTTGCCCATTACAGAGTTAAGCTAACACAAGAGAGGGTAACTCTGTCAACATTTCTTTTGCTGACGTGTCTTAGGCCCGTTTTATAAGTCGAACCTTCTATGGCGCCGCGCTAATGACGACGGGTTGATTTATATAGTAGTAGCTTGTACGGCACAAGAGAAGTTCGACTTATAAACCGGGCCTAAAATACGTAGACGTAGATCATCCGCGCGGCAATGGCCAATACTTCTTCTCCATCTATCCTGCTACATCGGTTGTTTCTTGCAGCTGATATCTAACTCTTTAAGATCCTCGGTGAGCGTGTTTTGGCAGGTCTTCTTCTGCCGTCTATGTCTTCTTTTCCCACAAGTTGGTAACCATTCCATTAGGACCTTGCAAGGCGGATATCTTGGAGATGCATAGTGTGGCCCACTAGTTTGCATCTTCTCCAGACATGTTTGCCACTCAGCTGTCTCTGTTCTACCTTCACCAGTTCGTGGTCGATGCTTACGTAATCTGTCCTGTATTTAGTTTCGGCAAATTTGGTGGATGCAATTTAGCGGGTGTGTTAGGTTGACAGTTCCTTTCTATGTTTCACTAGCAAACATGGCGGTTGATGTAACAAGTGACGTGCCTTGATGCGCTTTCCCAGCTGCACTTATGATTTTCGAAGTCCCTTCTGTGCCGAGTCTTTGGATGACTGAAGCTGCATGTCTAAGTCTTGCAGTGACAACAATTTCTGCATCATCATATTTTGCTATGCTACTTTCAACGTAGGCCAATTCGTCCACATCTATATCCTGCTGCTCAATAATGATTGGTTCCCCTTGATTTGTTCCAATCGCCATGCTTTCAGTTTCCCCACAGCTGATGTGTAGCCATACATTTACTAATTTTTTCCGCGAGAATAGCTGTTATGGCTTGGAGAGTCTGGAAATTGTAGGCCAACATCGCAAAGTTATCTGTGAAGTCCAAGTCTGTCAATCTTCTGCGTTGCTGCCAATTGGTACCACGAACGCATATTTGAAGATGGTCTATGCGTTGTTATACAACAGCAACAGCACCCAGTCAAATTAGTTACACAATATTCAACAGCTTCCCTGTATAGTTTTCTGGAAATTGATAGCTAGGGCATTCGGGGATCGATCACTCCAAACACGGCGAGGTGTGGGTGGAGTTTAGCTAGTGATGGACGGGGCATAGCTAAAAATTGAAAGGCCCATTATCCCATGAAGGTGGAGAGTCATCTCACGTTATTGTGTTTTTACACATGCTACATAATACAGTATTCGTGTCGAATATTTGCTACATTCGTAGTCATTAATTTGCAATCCAAAAGTCTATTGATGAACGATTAGAACAGCCACGGAGAATGTCACTCTAAAGTAACAACAGCCCATCAAGTTTCTTAGATCTTTCTTGTGACTCACTTGAACTCGTCGGACAGCAGGTTGGTTCCCGTTTTCCTGAAGGATGCATGCCACAAAAATGGCGATAAGGACAATGCATATCAGAGGCACAAGGCTGTGCGGAACATTTGGAATCTGAAAATACAAACAGAGTTATGTCAGAGTTCACCTGTATGGGTCAAACATCTATAGTAATAAAATATCAAATCACGCGAATATGACCTGACAATCAAACATACATTGCTTACTGATAATTCCTCTAGAGGCCATTATGACGTCACTATGAGGTCAGATTCGCAAGATCACAATGGTCATTATAGGAATTATTAAGCGACTGACGCTGGTATCGTAGCACTGACCTATGTTCAAAATATCAGATGTCTAAGTTCAGATAACCCAAGGGAATTACACTATAGCAGCAACACGGGGGCTATGAACCAACAATCCGATCAACAATTCATAAAATTGAGTGCTCCATTGCAGATAGATACACATACTTATAATGCAAGACACATACTGGGGAATACAACTAATTCAGCGGGCGCGACGATGTTGAACATGTTTTGATTGAAAGCTAGTGCGGTCTTTAACAACATGAACTTCCAATCACATTATTAGATGGAGAGCTAGCTCAAGTTCAGTTAGACTATCGTGTAAAAAAAGGATTGACGAATGCTATCTATAGGAGTAGCCACTGTAACAATGAAACTCCATTTCTTAAGTGTCACATTATGGCGCTAAGGGGGTATGCACCCCACAATAATCCAAAAAATCGCGTTCAATTACACTTTGGCTTACATCTCTAAAAATCATTTTATACAATCTCGTATTATCAGCGATTAAAAAAATGCAGCTTAAGAAATTAAATTGTTTGGCGTTTTTATTTAAGAAGGGTCCATTTAAGGGGTCAAAATGGTTTCAATTGTACTTCTGTGTGCAGTGATTTTAAAAATGAACCTTAAGAAATTAAATTGTCTGGCGTTTTTATTTCAGAAGGGCCCTTTCTGAGCTCAACATGGGTTTCAATTACACCTTTGATTACAAGGACATTTTTACTGTATTTTCTACGTCCAACAAAATATAAACAAAGACACTCATAAGAGATGTTCATCCCTGGCATTTTCAGATAAGACTGTTCAAAGAAACATTAAGGGCACAAAAGGATCTTCAAGTACACCTTTTCGCAATACAATGAAAATGGTAGCCATAATTTTGAGATTCAATGTAATACAAATAGAACTCACTCTTAAGAAACGTACATTACTGGCATTTTCCAGAAAAAGGGTCAAGTAGCCCTACAGGGCTCAGAATGGGTCTTAATTACAGTTTCGTGTACAAGAACTAGTTGGCCAGACGTTGTTAAATCATATGTAATACATACAAAACACTTTCGTAATTTCTATCCATGCCATTAAATCTTCTTCCATCACAGTTTCATATTACAATGGTCAAACAGCCTTTATAAATGGCACGACGTGGTTGCAGATGCATTATTCACATCCAATGAAAAAATTCTCACATCCAATGCAAGACAAATTAAGATTATTCTCAAGAAGTAGTCATTAGTTGCGGGTTCAGGCGCGAAGGATTAGATACCCCTTGTTAGGTACTGTTAGTACGGTAACACAGTAAATTATTCTCAGATTGATGTCCAATATAATAATACGGCATGCCCCAACATCGGCCATACGCATATCTGATGTGGTAATAATAAATAATTACCTACTAATTCATAAGATTGCTGAGTATGCACACCGGCAATTGCCAAAGGATTACACGTCAGTTGGATTTGACGAACCTACCCACCACATATCCTGATCGCCAGGAGATGCTAGTTGCTGGGCTGTTGAGCATTCGCTACACACAAAATCAGTTCAGTAGAAAACCAGTGGATCTTAAATAAGAATAAATCACTAATGCGGGTGCAGCCTCTCGGAGGACTGGATTAACTGTGCCAACAAACAGTTACATACTTTTACATTGGCCATCTCAGATGAAGTGTCACAAAGGGTAGCAGAGCCGCTCTCCTCAGTACTGGCACTGGCGACGTAATGATGATCTTGAGAAACATATAAATAACATTAACACCTCTGTCGATCCCTACAATATGGAGATATAATTATTGGTAAGCATACATACAGAAAAACGTACCACACCTGAGATATATTATCCTTTCCTCAGCATCGAACAGAATGGGAGTGAAAGATGCATTGCATTCGTTTATAAATGTGCTGATGACCCAGGGCGATTTGAGCATTCAAGTTGTCAAATACCTTCGATGTACTAGGGACATATTTGGTTGGATTGCAATAATAGCCACAAAGCGAACAGTTAGTCCAGAGTTCTTGCTTATATTTCCTTTAATATATTGCCATTGATGATCTGATGAACTAATGGTGCAATGGTACATACAGACAAAATTGTGTTCTTCAGATTGTGGTCCTCTCTCCTTGATGAAAAAGTGAACGAATACAGAAGCCTAAAAGAAATCAGAGTGTTCCTGATTGACAAGAATGTTATGTTGCTTCCACCAAATCTGCCTCAGATGGAGGGGATACTATCACATGCAATAGTGCAAGGTGTTCTGAGCCAACAATAAAAAAGGATGCACATTGTGCTTGACACTTACGAGGAACCTTGGGTAAAGGATTACGAATGACAGTGACACTTCCTGTGTTATCTAGTCATGAACAAGTCAGGCCAAACGATATTGCACAATCTCTCAAATCGCCATCGTTCAAACAACAGCTACCCCACTGTCTAATAAAGGACTAGTCTGAGCAACACCGTGTATCAGTTTTATCTGGCAGAAAAATTGTATTGGTACTGATGAAAATTGTAATAAATTATCTCTTCTCAAAGATAAAATGGAGGCAAAATCCATTACACACACGGATTTTAACCATCTTAAATGAGATACTAGATGGTGTCTCCATCTGTTCGATGCTGATCCTACAATGCCAAGTAGTGATAGCATTGTAAGGGGAGCTGGCACAGATATTATTATCATTTTCTTGCAACAATCTCATCAGCCACATCACATATTTGGATTGTGATTGGTACGTCAGGACATGGAAATTGATGGCATCCACTTTGGCCCCGGTTACTGTGCTGCACTGCCTGGATGCCATGCATATACAGGGTGCGACAGAAACGCAAAGATCGTCCATGCACTGCAACTGTATTGACTCCAGAGTGATGCCCGATTCCGAAGGGCATTTAGTGCTCAAACATATGGACTAAACGATGAGGCTACTCGCAAAGCAATTGAGGATTACCCACGTGTGTTCATAGTGCCCGCAAAATACTTTCAATCAACTAACATCAAGTCATAGTATTCGAAAAAGATGAATCGAAACCTATTAGCACATTGAAAAGCATGGACGCAAGTGGAATCCCGCTGTATGAAGCTGTAGTAAGAAAAATGTTTGCCAAAAGCAACTTTGTCGCAATGGTGTGGACTGCAGCATGTGACACCATCATACCAAAAGAACTCGCTCTTTGTTAGGATCTGGTCGATGATAGATTACCTCCCTTTACCCATACAAGTTGATTGAGAGTCTTGGATTGAATGCAAATTTTGAATCCAAGGCACCTTGCAAATTTCCCGGTTATTTGATACTTCATGGCTTTGTCCTTGATATTCATGAAAACTTCACAGAAGGTATATCATGCATGCCGGACCCAATGGTGATGGTTTCAGAGTTATTCATCCTCAAGGTCAAGGCCACTCCTTAGTTGTCAAAGTTACCAGAAACTTCAGTAAGTGTCGTCTAGTGTTTATTTTATATTAGCTCTTACTAAAGCCACATTGGTCACAAATATCTACCTATGTGCTTGCGCGAACACACACGACTGAAAGTTGCATAATTACAATTGACATTGAGTTTTAACATTTTAAGCAATTAAAGTCATTTTTCGCAATTCCATGGCAACCGTATAGGAAGCCATATGAATATTCTGAAATTAGTTTGAGTGGAATCCAATTCTGCGTGAGGCAGCAAAGAATTCCAATCAAATTTATTAAAACATGCCCAACAGAGTCTTTCTTTCATCACAAAGAATATGTTATTGCCATTGAAAGTGTTAACATATCATAGACAATTTTACGCCTTCAATGGCATTCTATGTATTACAGAGGATATTACAATTTCTGGCAAAAAATATTAATTGTACGTAAAAAATCTAATTGAAACCAGCTTAGAGCCCTTAAGCCCTCTTATGTTAACAGCACCCCAAAGGGCTCAAAATGCTACCTATATCAATTAAAGCTTTAAATCTCTAGATAGCTAAACATATTGTAATTCTCACTCAGTAAATGTCCATTTCGATAAACCAATGTGTGTAAATTTGCCACAAAACTTTACAAAATAACTTTCTGTTGTCACACGTTTTGTTCAGGTTAAATACTATTGTTTGGAATTTACCACTGGAATAACCGGATCGGTTACCTAGCCAATCGTTCCAGTAATAACTTTTCAAAAATTCATGTTCTCTTGGCCTGAAAATGTGCATCACTCAAGAATGTCGAACCATTTTGTAGGTTTAACCATTATAAGATTAAGCTGAAATGAAGGAAATTTCAATTTCCGTTTCTCCGAGATCTAACAATACTTGCCATTACATTAATCATTGATAATACAGCTACCCTGAAGCTGTGCTCTAGGAATCTAGATTTAGTAATCTTTACCGGCTCCTGGCACCGGGTACCCTGTTCCAAACAACCGAGTACCAGCCTGCCAGAGACACTCATATTGTTTGCATAGCTACCAAACAAGAGAATAAACATGGCTTGCCTCCGTGGGGCTGGGAGGCAGGGTCCATAATCGAATGGTAAGTATTGTTAGATTTCGGAGAAAGGGACATTGAAATTTCCTTCATTCTCATTCGATCAATACTTACCATTACATTACTCATTGATAACACTAGATTTAGTCGGTAACCTGGTGGGAAGAGACACGCCATACAAAGCCTCTTTTGCCCCTGGAGAAAGAACTTAGACCTAAATTTGACACATGGAGACCTGAAAGGACCGACAAGTTTTGGGACTGAATCACATTCGTATCACCGTTCCCCCCACCACCGTTTCTCCTAGAAAATGGAGAGAACTCACGAACATGCATCTCGCCTGTAAACACAAATGTGCAAAGAGGGTTAACAGCTCTTGACACATATAAGCCTGAGAATGAGCATGACTATATAAGATGAATGATTATGATATATAAACATAATACAAAAAACTGTCAAATTACCTCATGAATTATGGATTCCAGACGTGGAGCCATCAACGAACACACCTTCGACCAAACGTGTCCCATACGGTTGAATTCCTCTCGCTTGGCCATGTCTGTTCATACAACTTTTGCTTTACAAAGTTCTCAAAAGTAGATGAGCAGTGTGGGCACTAGACTATCACTTCAAAACAGTGAATGGATTGGCGGAGTCTGACATATCCCTAATATAGTACTCCATGAAAGAGGACGCCCCGTGCCATTGTGCAACGACCATGATGTTCTCTAACGGGACACCATTGAATAGGGCAGTCGAGGAAGCTATTCCTCTCACATCGTGAGCCCTAGCACATTGCACCTGGTTCCCAGTTGCAACCTCGTGGGTAGTCTGAATGTTTTCGACTACCCACCGAGGGATAGTATCCATGGATGCGGCACCATATGGTTTCTTATGGCAGATCTACAGCTGGCTATCATTTGACCATAGAGAGTCCGTTCATTTTTTGTACTTAGTCAAAGCACGGAATGGACACCAGGCACTGGCATCACGATCAAACCTAGTTAGCGTTGGTATAATGATCGGTTTGCCAGGATGTTTCAAAGAGTGATTCTTTGACATAAATTCTGCTCTTGGCAACAATCACATACCCTCTCCGGAGACACTAAATCGGCCCCTCTCTGCTGAAAGCACATGGAAATCACTGCGCCTTCTTGCTGAGGAAGCTGCCAATAGAAAAACTAATTTAAGAGTCAGATGTTTTAGACTAGCCAAACACAAATGTTCGAAAGGGTGCTTGGCCAGTACATTAAGCACCAAAGATAGACTCCAGGCTGGAATGACTACCACTTGTATCGGTCCGAGATTGCTCATTCCCTTCACCATCACATTCAACTGGACCACCTCTGGACTATCCCTGTTGGCTAAACAAGGGATAACTGATGCCAAAGCTGACTTGTATCCAGCAATTGTGAGAGGAGCCAGTCATGTAAAGAAAAGCTCACAGACAGTCAGCTATTTGCTGAATAGTTGATTGAAAGTGATCAATACCCTTTCCTTCACAATTGTTAACCTTGTAGTTATATGACTTGAAGGTTGACCTCCTTCTCGTGGCTGCGATGAAACTCGCAGCCTGTTGAGAAAAGCCTTCCAATGTGGAACGTTGTTTGATAATATCCACGCAGTCAATTTGAAGATCTCGAGCCACTCGTGTAGGAAGCGGCCCTGGGCCTGGGAGACTATGTTCGGAATTTCGGGCAACTGCACCGAATTGTCCACCAGCAGATCCAGGAGATCAGTGAGCCACGCGCTTCTCGGCCAAAATGGCGCTATTAGCAGGACCAGGCACGGTTCTTCCCTGATCTTCACCAAAATCTTTGGTAGAAGAATGGTGGGCGAATATGCGTAAGCATGCATCCCTCTCCAGCGTATTGCCAGAACGTGTGTATCGACGACATTTGGATCTGGAATCAGCGAGAGATAAGTCATGATTTGAGCATTTTCCTTTGTGGTGAACAAGTCCACATTTGGTGTGCCGCAATGCTCGAAGATCCTTTGTAGAACTGGAGGGTTGAGAGACCATTCTGTTGGCAGAATCCTCTGTCTCCGAGACAAAGCATCTGCCGGAATGTTCAATCGCCCAGGAATGTGAGCTGCTTTAAAAACAACTGAGTAATTCCTGCACCATTGAATCAAGTGCCACACCTTCATACTCAGTGTGGGTGACCTGGTTCCGCCTTGACGATTTATGTATGATACTACTGTCGAATTGTCCGACCGTATCAATATCACCTTGCCCCTGACTTCGGGAAGAAACTTTTCCAATGCCAGTTCCACTGACATCATTTCCAACAGGGTGATGTGCAGCTGACTCTTGGAGAGTCCATGTGCCCGAAACCTGGTGTTCTCCCAGGCAGGCCCACACCTCTCCAGCGATGCATCCGTGTACACACGCAGCTGGGATTTGGCAGGTGAAGCGAAACTCCTACTATGAGATTCTGACGCTCCTTCTACCATACAAGATGCGAGATTATTGGCTCCAAAACTGGTACCAGATTTGACAGGGGTTCTGTTCTCTGCTTTCACAGAGACATCAGATACAACTGGATAGGTCTTCGCATTAGAGCAGCATACGGGATTAGCTGCTCCATGGAGACCATCATGCCCATCATCTGACGAAACCTCCTCACCTGAATGTGGGTTCACAATCGAAAAGTCTTGAGGATGGCTAAGAGAGTCACCACTATGGGTTCTGAGGTGTAAACCCTGCCTTCCTCGAGATCGAATCACATCCCCAAATAAACGAAGTGCTGAATTGGCGTCAACTCGGATTTCTCCCTGTAGCAGTATCCACTCCTAACCGGGCTGGCATGTCCGCCTTGATAATCCAATCGTCTATGTAGGTGTGAAGTGCCACGTTCTCGCTTCTCAAAAGCCAGTGATAACCCCTATTCATTGGAATGTGGAAATGTGCATCCTTCAGATCGATTGACACACACCACATTCCTTTCCTCAATCCTGACAATACCGATCTCAGAGTTTCCATCTGGAACCGAGGAGTATGGATAAACCAATTCAATGGCCTGAGATTGAGTACGGGTCTCCAACCCCCTGTGATCTTGGGGATAGGGAACGTGTCTGAAGTGCTCTGGTTTGCTGGTTGTATTGCTCCCTTCAGAAGCAAACCTGACACCTCGTTTTGAATGGCTTCTAACTTGTCTGTCTCCCTTGGTACGGGAGTCCAGACAGGTGCCAAATCCCACCACTCTGCCATGTACCCTGGGATATCCATCCCAAGACCAGACTGTCAGACGTCACACCTCGCCAAGCCTCGACCAAACGCATGAGCTTTCCACTTACTAAAGATACATTGATGCCTACTGTTGGTGTCTGACATGCGATCCGTTCCCCACCCCCTCTTAACGAGGGAGAGAGAGAACCATTTTGGTCTTGGCTTGACTAGTCTAACTGGCACAACTGTTCCTGTCGCACAGGCGGGGTCCAGACAGATACGAGGGGAGCTACCATACTCTCAGGTACGATTTGTTCCCTTCTTTCCGCCCTTGGAGGACTTCCCTTTGCCCTTGCGCTTCCCCCGTCCGAATCGATGCAACCGTAGCGGTTACGGAACCATGGCCATACACGGGCACCATCAGACCAGGAGAGATAGGTGAGTACCAAGCCTGGCCAGCCACACCCGTTACCGTGTCGGTTGGTGGCAAACCAACCAGCACTGGGCGGGTGCCCCGTACCGTTGTGGCCTCAACCATGGGCGGAGTGTCTGCCATGGCTTGCACCAAGCCAGACAGATGGAAGGCGGTGGTTCCGTCCAGGACAGAATCTACCTACATGCGCTCCACCCGCGGTATCTCATGCTGCAACAGCCTCTCCTTTTCGGCCCCCACATCTTCAGACGCCGAAGAGTCGTCACTGGACGAAGAGATACTGGGGCCATCCTGGCGAGCGGCTCCCATGCCCGATGGAGCAGTATCCGCCAGGACAGGGACCGACGGGACCGCAGGGGTCCATACAAAATGACCCCTCGGTAACCAGTCCAAGGACAGGGTCCGGGCCGGATATAGAGAGAGGTTGCACCACAGTCTTTGGCATTTTGAAACCCTCCAACTGCAGACGAGGAGCGCCCCTGGGGCCGAAATGGACGATCCTCGCTTTCTTTTCGGTCCACCTGACCCTGTGTCAGACCCTGCCAAGTCATTCTGGGCAAGGAACTCGACCAACAATTCGACGGGCCACACTGCACAGACACTACACCTATCGTCAACTTTGCACTTGGCACACGGATACCAGACATCGTCCTTGAATGCGACCTTCTCGAATTTATGGCACGATGGCGGGGTGGGTTTGGCCTGAAAACTAGCACAAAACCTAAATAAGCAAGCAGAACGAAAACAGGAATGGAAGGCAGACAAATAACTTTCAAATACTTTGACAATAAATTATAAGTTACCCCTCCGGCACCCAATACCCGCCACGTTACAACAAAGATCGCATAAGCTGGCTACAAGAACGAGAGCGGGCCAATAATACACCCATAAATTGATCCTGCAGGATGTATAAAACGGAACCAGGAACCGTATCGGATACATTCGCGGTATATTTAAGAATTAATTTCAAAATTATACTACTCAAATGAACACCAAACATACAAGAATGAACAACAAAATGAATTAACACTACTGCTGTAGAACACGGTAACGCAGCAGAACACACATCGTAATCAAGAATTTTGAAATCATCGATCAATGCAAACAGATCATGATTACACGCAAAACTTGACATAATTCTATGGTTTCTGGCACAAAACACAGGCAGCTGCCAAGAATAAGATACGCGAATTAATGAAACATTTCCTTCACCAAATAATGCGAGAAATAAAAGGGTGTAACGCCACCCGCTCGGACACTGCGGTTGGATGACGTACGCCGAGTTTAGTCATAAATAAACCCGTAAACAGACGCCTAGTTTCATATTACTGCCCGATCGCCGTTGGGATTAAAGGAGGCGATCTTATCTGGCATATTCCGTTGTAACCACACGTCCCGGTTCCGGGGTCAGAAAATGGGCCATGCAACACACACGAAATTTCAGAGACATAAGTCTCCATATAACTAACGAATTAAACCAAGTACACATATTGATTCAAGGCATCAATGGCAAATAGCGTGGGCGGAGATTATTGTAATTCAAGTTGAGCTTCAAATTCATTTTTATATATAATATACAATTTACAGTAGCACAACAGGTTGTTCAGCAAACGCAGTGACTATCTAGACATTGGACCCCTACATAGAACACAAAATTAATTATACATGTAGAACTGGCACAGGCACACTATATAATATTGGAAGGCATGGGCTTCAAGTTAAAGTCAATGTACTATACAGATATAGCCATTAGACATGTGATAAATTGACCACATATATGCATGTGTTTATGTTGTTACATTAACATTAAATATTACACAGGTTCTTACTATCATTTACAGTTTCTTACCTGTACCATGTAGTGCAATTGTAATAATGATAGTTTCTTGGTAGGGTCATATCTTTAAGATGGTTATAACGGCATCGGCCTTGGATAGGATTAGCTATGGGCTATAGGAAGAAGCGGATTGTATTTTGAGCAGTCTGTCCATCTTTCCATCCATCTTGTTGACCATATGCAAGAAATATTTGATGATAGAATCGTGCAATATCTATTAAGTTCTCGATGGTATTATGTTCGAAGGCCTGGTTACAAACCGAGTACAGAAATTCTGATAGTGAATATATAGTAAATTATTAGTATTTAAAAACTGTAAGTTGTGACTAAATTGTGTATTTCGAAATTACTCCATAGTAGAATTTTTAAAACTCTGTACTTTATTAGCGCATTCACATATATCTGTGTAAACATATGGGTGAAATTCTGGAGCTGAACCCATTACAAGTGATATGACAAGGCATATTGACATCTATCCGATTGTGGCTAATGTGAACCAACTATCTTTCAATGGGGACATATTGTGATTAAGTAACTACATGTACATATTTGGTAATTAGGATATTATTTGATGGTAGAATTGTATAATATTTGGTACAGCACTAGTATATAATAATACATATTGAGATCTGCATGAATAGATGTTCGAAAACTGGTTACAAACAGAGTACATAAATGTCAGTACATAAATTATTGACATCTGACAACTTTTGGTCACTATTAAATTGCGTATTATAAAATTACTTTTGGATTTGTCAATAAAGACTGTTTGCTGGCTTTATTGCTTGCTTGCTTGCTTGGTTGGTAGGTAGGTATAGGTACTCAGGTATGCTTAGTTTGTTAATGCACTGGTAACAGGGTGACTTCAATGTCTGTAGTAAACCCACCTATGGAGTGCACCCATCAGTTAACTGTGTTGATCATCATTTCCCTGGTCAGGGATCAAACCATCATCCTGCAATTTCACACAGCATCAGCAACCCTGACATATTTCCGCTGGGCGATCGCACCAAGACAAGAATCTTAGTTTAGCGAACCAGCTTTCACATGTCGGATATACTGATACACTGGTGAATTCATATGAGACTATCTTTTGCTCCTAAACAATTCTTACAACACATAGTCCCTCTTCAATGGACCTTTTCAATCTTATCCTTCGATTATATGACGTCATATGAGTGGCGTGCGTGCTGACATCATATTCATTACGTCATAAATGATTCTATTTGGCCCGTCTTTAACTCTAGATCGTCCAACACGTTGTACGAATTGCATGTCTGCTATTTAATAAACATGCTCTTTAATATTTTGAAAGTAATTTGACTGGGCGCTGTTGCTGAAATAAGCAGCAACCGCAACCAGGTAAATTAGTTTCAAAATATTTAACAGCTTACCTGTATAGTTTTCTGGAAATTGATAGTCAGGTATTTCAATGATGGATCAATCCCAACACGAGCGAGATGTGGGTGGAGCTTAGCTAGAGGTGGGCGGTGACTAGCTGAAACTGGAAAGGTCTATTATGTGTGCATGGCATACGGGGTGGGTGTGTGTGTGTGTGTGTGTGTGTGTGTGCTAATTGATTAAAAAGGCAAGTCTCTACAATATCTGACCGCTCTTGCTAAAATATATGCTCACTTTTTACAAGTGATTCGACTGTTTAGGCTACGTTATACAGCTCATAAATAAGGTAATGTACTTACAAAACATAAACATTAATTCTGTCTTGTTTTGCAAACATGCTCATTTATTCTTTAGATGTTCTATACCATCCAGTCGTCGGTTTTACAGTACAGCTCATACATGTAAATACGTTACTATATTTGCAAAGAAAAACAGAAATTCTACCTTGTTTTGAAAACGTGTTAATTTATTTTTGAGGTCTTCTGTGCCAAACAGTGTCAGGTTTCGCAGAAACTGCGAGATAAAAAACCCAAACTCGCTTTAACCATTATCTTGCTGATATCAAAGGCTGGGCCTAGTTGTTTCACGGTCAGTACAAGAACGATGTGTGTAGATTATGTAAACAATAATGCTGAAAGTTGTCTACATGTGTGCAGCAATGGTTCACGGCAGCAGTTTCCAAAATGAATAGAAGTTATCATATAGTTATCATATGTACATAAATGTTTGGAATTTCAGCGATGTATGCGTTACGGTTCAACGCATTTCTGTAATTCTTACCGCCTCGCCGTATTACCGTATTTCCCCTATTTATTTTTACTGTTCTTTCGCGGTTCCGTATTGTGCATGCTATTTAAGCAGAATTTCTATTCCAATTAACAAAAAAAGAATTTACTGAGTTTTGGAGGCTATATACATAGATGATCGTCTGCGTCAGATGTCAATCAAGCAGTGAAGATCCAGCGGTCGAGACCTATCCCATTCCCCCATAGTGAGCGTATGCGTATGAGCAATCTAGCCAATATATATATATATATATATATATATATATATATATATATATATCCTAAATCTATGGTTCCAATCTAAACAGAGAGGCACGCTCTATCTATCTTTCTAGTTAGCTGTTGGGGACAACAATCTCTTGCGCAAAATGGCCGCGCCTATACGCAATTCTAGACACACCCCGAATGTAAGCATAGCCGTGAGCGGCCACGCAATGAAAGAATACGACCTGAGCTTCAGTAGCTCCTTCCATAATAAATCCAGTAATCCAGTAACAAGAAACAGCAAAAAGCACAGGGAAAAACACAAAGAAAACGCTTACGATTTCTCCAAAACAAAAAGCATGTATTCTCTTGTTGCTATGCAAACAAGAATGAGTGTCTCTGGCAGGCGGGTACCCGGTTGTCAGGAACCGGCTATCCGGTTCCAGGAGCCGGTACAGTGTTCTAAATCTGGATTCCTAGAGCACAGCTTCAGGGTAGCTGTATTATCAATGAGTAATGTAATGGTAAGTATTGATCGAAGGAGAACAAGAGGTGTAAGGGACCCTTGACCCATATATCTGAAAATGTCAAGAATGGGCATTTCTGGAGAATGGCTTATATTTGTATTACATTGCCCGTGATAATTATCCAGCCACAGATTTCGCTTATATGATAAAAAGTGCAATTGAAGCTCGTTTTGAGCACCCAAGGGTTATTTAACCCCTCTTGTGTCAACAGCGCATCAAAGCGCTCAAAATACTATTTATTTCAATTACACATTTAATTGCCAACACTTTTCAAGGAAATTTTAATTTTTGCAGCCAAAAAGAGCATTTTTGCAAGTTTACAAAGAAAATTTACAAACAAAAACAAGATTTATGTTATCCTTCAAACGAACATTTATCAAAAGTGTAGTGGTTATTAAAATATAAATTTCCGCTTAGCCAGTGTCAAATTGCAGAGCAAGAAGATAATATTAGAAAATTTACCACTTGGATGACTGGTAAATTTTCAAAACTGCTCTTCTCATAGTCTGCAAATTTTGTTTTACCAACTTGACCATTCAATGATTAATTTGACACAATAGGGGTTAGACCGTCTTAACTGAAAATGCCAGGAATTAACATTTCTTAGGTGTAATTTTTGGTTTATATTATATTGGCTGAAGCAATTACAGCAATACATTTTCCGTGTATGCAAAAGTGTAATTGAAACCATTTTTATTTATATTGGCTAAGAGATTTTTGTTTTTATTTCATTGGATGACGTAACTACAGCCAACACTCGACCTTCCAGGTTTAGCTATGCACCGCCCATCTCCATGTAAGCTCCACCCACACTTCGCCGTTTTGGGATTGATCGATCTCCGAATGCCTTAACTATCAATGTCCTGAAAACTATACAGGTAAGCTGTTGAATTGCCATAGGCAGCACCACCACCCAGTCAAATTAGTTTCAAAATATTCAACAACTTACCTGTGTAGTTTTTTGAAAATTTATATTCAGGGTGTTTAGAGATCGATCGATCCCAACATGAGCGATGTGCGGGTGGAGCTTAGCTAGAGATAGGCGGGGAATAGCTAAAACCGGAAAGGTCCATTGAATTTGAGCTAGCTCTGTAGTTTATGTATAATAGTGTCGGATACTAATTATTCACGTGATTGTCTCAATCTACATCCACCGATCTTGCTTTGCGACGGTATGGACCTACCATGATAACGCAGGTTACTGGGCCGCTATTTGCCCAGTACCGGCCCAATAATATGTTTGATCAGTGTATGGCCATTGAAGGTGGGTGAAATGGTAAATTTCGCTTACTCGTGCATCTCACAGTTTGGCGCATGTCAATACAGTCTCTGCCAATAGGACCAGCCGGCGTGGCAATTGGGCGGGTCCGTTCAAATTGACAGGATACACTGAGTTTAGGTGACACTTTAGTCCAGGGTCCCCAAGGTCCGGGTACACAATTAACTGAAGACCAAAGAATAAATCATAATCATTATTATTGTCCTTATTGCTTCTTTCTATCGTTATTACCGTGATCGTGTAGATGAATGTTGTCAGATAGATCACCATAAGCGGAATCGTTGTTTCATCATCACAAGCACAATTAGCATCATCCTCATTGTTATTGTCATTGACCCTCTCATTGTCACCAAGATTATCATTGACATCGTCAAAATCATCAAGTCACCGAGTTATGGTGGTGGTGGTGGTTGTGGTGGTGGTGGTTGTGGTGGCTGTGGTGCTTGTGGTTGTGGTGGTGGTGGTGGTGGTGGTGGCGGCGGCGGCGGCGGCGGCGGCGGCGGTGATGGTGGTGGTGGTCGTCGTCGTCGTCGTCGTCGTCGTCATTATTATTATTATTATGATTATCATCCACATCATCACACAGGGTAATAGATGATTGATATGTTTTGCATATTATCCATAATCTGGATTGGGCATACTGACCACAACTGGACTCGTCCTCGTTATCAGGACAATGTTGATAGTCATCACACAGGTATCCGATTCGAATGCACCGCCACCACCACCACCGCCACCACCACCACTGCCACCACCATCGGTACCGTCGACACCACCGCCAATAACGCCACCATCGCCAGCAGCAGCAGCAGCAGCAGCAGCAGCAGCAGCAGCAGCAGCAGCAGCAGCAGCAACAACAGCAGCAGCAGCAGCAGCAGCAGCAGCAGCAGCAGCAGCAGCGCCACCACCACCATAACCACATCCGCCGCCGCCACCACCGCCACCACCACCTGCTTGATCATCACCAATACCACACTTCATTATCAAGCAATCATATGACATCATGATCAACTACGTCCCCACCATAGCAGCGACTACCACTACCACCGCCATCATCACCGTCACCAATAGCAGCAGCAGCTGCAGCAGCAGTACCACCGCACCACCACCACTACTTTCAAAAACACCAACACCACCACCACCACCAAAACCACCACCACCACCAGGACAACCACACAAACCACGACCGCTACCACCACCACCACCACCACCATCACCACGTCCAATAGCAGCAGCAGCACCAACGGCAGCACCGCCAACAACAGCAGCGGCACATCACCGCCACCACCAGCACAACAACAACAACAACACCTGCCGCCGCCACTATCACCACCACCTCCACCACCACCTCCACCGCCACCAAAACCACCACCACCACCGCACCTAACCTACCACCACCACCGCTGCCGCTGCCGCCGCCGCCGCCACCTCCATCATTACCACCAGCATCACCGCCTGAATAATCATCATTATCATCAGCACACTACTAGCACATATATTTAAGCTATATATGCCAACCAATTGATGAATCCAGTTTATCAATCACTCATATGACGTCATAATCAACTACCTCACCTATATTCTGACTTCATAATCAGTTACGCCATGAACAACGTAATTTAGTCTAACACGAACCCTTAATGGCCCATCAAGTTACACGAATTGTATATATTTGCTATTTTATAAACATTCTCTTGAATATTTTGAAACTAATTTGACTTAGTTCTGTTGCTGCCTATGGCAGCAACAGCACCCGGTCAGATTAGTTTCAAAAACGTAAACAGCTTACCTGCATAGTCGTATGTAATATGAGATACAGCGCGTGAAGGGATCGATCGATCCAAACACGAGAGATGCGTGTCTGGAGCTAATAGCTAAAACTGGAATTAACATATTTTTCCATGTTGAAATATTATCTTACCACATCCCAATTCATCTGAGGAATCCGGGCAGTTAGGGAAGCCATTGCACTGCACAAAGGATGGAAGACAAATGCCGGAAGTGGCGCAAGTGAAGTCCCGAAATGGATCGCAAGCTGAAACATGCACATAAAATGAGTGAACGACTACATATTAGACCTAATGAATGTGATTGATCTAAACATATTTTATTTGCAAATAATAAAGTGTTCGTCTGGTGAACAATATTTCCTCATGCTTCACTATTTGCCAGTCAAACGCAATACTGTTCCACTCAATATAACGAAGAAGACGCATTCGACTAACAACTTGCCAATAATAATAACTAATTGTAGTTCACCCTTCGAATGTATGCAGAAAGAGCATTCACACGTCAAATTAAGTTAGGCATGATGATATATCCTTACATGCGTATACGAATGCACACGACATCTGGAGTTAGCATAAATATCAGGATTATACATATGAAATGGAGGATTCCAGTTTCTCAGTCAATCAGATGACGTGATAATCAACTACGTGACATGTTGGATGATGCCATAACCACTCACGTCATAATTGACGCAGATATGTTCGTGACGCGCGCGTAATTGATGACGGACTAAGCGTTGTTGTACGAAATGTATGTCAGTACTATCTTAAAACATGCTGGAGGCACAACAGCTACCAATCAAATTTGTTTTAAAATATTAACAGCATACGTGAATAGTTTTCTGGAAATTGATAGTCAGGCTGTTCAAGGATCGATCCATCCAAATACGGGCAATGGGTGTGTGGTACTCTGCTAATAATGGGCCGGTGATACGGAAAAGTGGATTCCTCCATTAAAGAGAAGGGGGTGGGGTGGGGGTTGTATGGAAAATGAAAACCAATAGAAGAACAACGAGAAAACGAAAAGATGTTGTTGTTTGGTTTTTGGTTGGCGTATTGTTCGGGTCCCTGTTAAACTGGTCCCATTCAAACCGCCCCCCCCCCCCTATTCCCACCCGCGGATTCAAAACGGTATAAACTTTGATTCTATGCGGATTTGTTTTTCGTGACACCACCGGCCCTATATGCAACTGACAGAAAAGGGGAGGGGTCGGGATTGACTACACCATGTGAAATGGAGAAAGCAAGCTTGGTGTGGTGAGATCACCATTATTCGCGAATTGCGATATCCAGGCCAATCTAAGTTAATGTCGATACACCACATTGTTCAGCCTCTAGCCCTACTTTGTACTACCCTGACTATGCATGCCTTTCAACCTATGGGCTATCACACAGAAATGGGTCGCTCAGTACATCCACGGTATAGTGCTTTTGACTCTAACGCGTCCACTTAGTATATCACCGCCAACGTGTCCTTGATTCTAACACTAGCCCTCTGTACATGCACGGCACAATTTCCTTGATTCTAATTCGTGTACTCAGTACATCCACGGCACAGCGTCCTTAACTCTAACGCGTCCTTAGTCATAGATTTAACCAGCTATTCTATTGGCATTTCCGTTGCCGATTATTTAAAATGTTGACCTTGTAACTTTAACAGAGCTGCTTGTGTTGCGTATTTGTTGATAGAAGAAAAATAGAATAGGTTTGGTGGTAGTTTGGTTATTATAGTTAGGTTAGTATGGGCATTGGTGGGTGGCTGGGTGGGTGGATGGATGGGGTGGCTAAGTTACTACGCGGACGATTCTATATATGTGTTATCATTCCGTGTGTCATTGTCGTTTTCTTAGTCACCCGTTTATCCGAGTGTCACTTTATGGAAACCGCAAAATGCAGAGACCAACAGATAAATGAATGCCATACTTAACTCAATCAGCTATCGTACGTCTTATAGGATCAGCCTGGATCGGCCATGGTTGCCAGATATTAGCACATACGCCGCTATGCTTTAGTGCATTACCATTCAGCTACGTGATGCGACAATACGCTCTTAAGTGATTGCACTATTTAGCCTACATACAACTGAATATTGGCACTCGTACCGGTTGCATAAAGTTAGAATCTGGCCACACACACAGACACATAGACTCACACATCCATCCATCTACCCACGCACACGTGTATGTGCGTGTGCGCGCGCGTGCGTGTGTGCGTGCGTACGTGCATGCGCGCGTGTGTGTGTGCGCGCGCGTGTGTGTGCGTGCGGTAAGCCTAAGTGTGTGTATGTGTATGTGAAGTGTTTTTGTTGTTGTTGTTGTTGTTTATTGTTGTTTATTGTTGTTATTGTTGTTGTTGTTGGTGTTGTTGTTGCTGTTGTTGTTGTTGTTGTTGTTGTTGTTGTTGTTGTCACTGCCACAGTCGATGCCGCCGTTGTTGTTGTTGTTGTTGTTGTTGTTGTTGATGTTGTTCTGCCTTAACTCAGGTGTTATTGTTGTTGATAATATTGTTGTTGCTGTAGTTGTTTGGTGTATGCGGTTGGTGTTGGTGTTGGTGTTGGTGTTTGTATCGGGTGTTGTGTTTGTTGTTGATGTTGTTTGTATCGGTTGTTGTTGTTGTTATTGTTGTTTGTGTCGGTGGTTGTTGTTGTTGTTGTTGTTGGTGCTGGTGGTGGTGGTGGTGGTGTTGTTGTTGTTGGTGTTGTTGTTGTTATTGGTAATGCTGGTGCTGTTATTGTTATTGTTATTATTATTATTGTTGTTGTTGTTGTTGTTGTTGTTGTTGTTCTTGTTGATGCTGCTGTAGTAGTTGTTGTTGTTGTTTGCATTGGTTATTGTTGTGTTGATGTTGTTGTTCTTGATGATGATGATGATGATGATGATGCTGATGATGATGATGTTGCTATTGTTGTTGGTGGTGGTGGTGGTGGTGGTGGTGGTGCTGCTGCTGCTGCTGCTGTTGTTGTTGTTGTTTGTGTTGGTTGTTGTCGTTGATGTTGTTATTGTTATTGTTTGTCCTGTTGTTGTTGTTGTTGTTGTTGTCATTGTTGTTTTTGTTGTTGCTATTGCTGCTGCTGCTGTTGTTGTTGTATTGGTTATTGTTGTTGTCGTTGTTGTAGTTGATGGTGTTATTGTTATTGTTTGTGTTGTTATTGTTTTTGTTGTTATTGTTGATGGTGTTATTGTTATTATTTTTGTTTTTGTTGTTGTTGTTGTTGTTGTTGTTGTTGTTTGTATCGATTGTCAGCTTACCTTCTATAGCATAGACAATACTGAGTGCCCACAGAGCTGATAGAATCGCGCTGTACGGACTGGTTAGTGAACGAGCCATGTCTCTAAATAACTTTCTGAAATGTAAGTCAAACCGGTTTATTGTGGTCATCTGCTTTTGGGGGACATACTCTGGTGTTGTTGTTGTTGTTATTGTTGCGTGTGGTTGTTGTTGTTGTTGTTGTTGTTGTTGATGTTGTTATTTTTAATGCTGGTGCTGTCGTTGTTGTTGTCGCTCTTATTGTTATTATTATTATTATTGTTGTTGCGGTTTCTGTTGTTGTAGTAGTAGTTGTTGTTGTTTTGTTGTTGTTGTGTTGTTGTTGTTGTTGTTGTGTTGTTGTTGTCGTCGTCGTCGTCGTCGTCGTAGTCGTCGTCGTCGTTGTTGTTGTTGTGCCGCACAAACAGGGCCGAAGTTAGCACTCGAGGACCCTATGCAAGGTTTATGAAAGTCTTACCTGGGGCCATCGGAACTGCCGTTAGTAGCACGAGAAAGCTATAGGATCCAGTTTCGTCCGTAATGCACTAGTAATGCGGCTGAAGCCCCTGAGGTCAGAGGGATGTGGGGTTTGGCTACATCCGTCTTATACAGTAAAGTATAAGTTAACATATTTCAAACACAAATTTGAATAAAAAAGATAGTGTTGAATATTTTGAACATAACTGGATTCGAAGAAAATGCTGCCTAAGAATATTTTCAACATAGCATTTTTATATAGTATTCAACATTTGATTCTTTTGAAAACACGTTGACTGATTCATGAGTTACAGTATCGGTGTGGCATTTATGTGACGTTACGCAGGCACCCTAAGTTTAAAGCAGACAAAGAATTTCGTGTCCCTTTCTGGGTTCCCTTTCCGGGTGTCCCTTGAAATGTACAGTGGATCATACTACCATAATTGAAAACTATAAAAAAATACTTAAAGTTGCATATTCACAGCAAAATACCTGAAAATAAAATTGGTTAAATTATACACTTTTAGAGGCTTAAACTGTTATCCTATATGTAATGAAACGAAACAAATCTTAGCATATGATGATTCCATTCCATATAAATTAATATAATTTTTTAAGTTGCGAAATTGAAATAGAGGCACGGGCCTCTATTTCAATTTTGCAACTTAAAAAATTATATCAATTTATAGGGAATGGAATCATCAGATGTTAACATTTATTTCGTTTCATTGCACATATGCACATAATTTAAGCTTATAAAAGTATATAAATTTAACAATTTTATTTTCAATCATTCTTGTGTGAATATGAACCGTTAAGACTGTAAATCGGTAAAACATGCATATTTACAAATAGCATTCTTTAACCCTTGTATGTCAACTTAACCCTTTGAATAATAGTCAAACCGCCCAAAAACCAGTCTCTGTAGTGGCTTTGAGGAATGGCCATATGCAAGCCAAAAGAGGACTAGTTTTGAAAATTGACCACTTGAATGACTGGCTCGGTGATTGCGATCCGGTGTAGGGGATGAGGAGCCAGAGAATAATAAATGCACGAATGATGGAAGGAATGAAGAAAGGAAGGAATACTCATTTTTAGAGTCTGTGACGCTGCTTTATGTCACTATTTATGCCTCTACAATTGCGTGTATAAATTAGCATAAAAAGTAATACAATGATATGTACAACCGCCATTATTAAGCTAACTAGATTGTGGTTTTTTCGACCCTCTCTTAGACCATTTACCTATTTTACTCTCAAAAGGTGTACTACTTAGTTCAACTTTTTCGAAATGCTTATATTTTAATATATCTGAATCAGGACGCAGATGTCTATATTTAACCCCTTTTGCCGTCAATTATTATCGTATTCAATATCACATTCCTCTATTTCTGATTCAGAACTGTCTCCATCTTTCTGCCGCTTTGTTCCACTCACTCGATCCCAGATACCAATTACTTTCTCTATATTATTTAAATCGTCTAGATTGAGTGTACTCAGTGGAAAATCAGAGTTCGTTTCAGTATCTTCCGACCTTAATTTTACTTATCCTAAATTAAAACTTTCTTCCAGAGGGTATTGATCATCATGTTCAACCTGTGTGGAATTAACCTCTCTGACATCAGACTTGGATTGACTTGTTACTGGAGTAAGACTTAGGCCCTCTATTTCATTGCCTGCGATTGGATTCTTAGTTTGTTCACCATGCTTCTCATTAACATGGACTTCAGCTACAATCGCAGCAACTACCAGTTCTATGGCATTTTCTTTAGAAACATGCTTCTCATTAACATGGATTTCAGCTACAATCTCAGCAACTACCGGTTCTATGACATCTTCTTTAGAAACAACTTGCTCTGCACTTTTATCGGCACCATTTTTGACAGATTTGTTCTGCGGGCATCGCCACTTAAAATGAGCAAATGACTCACAAACTAGGCATTTGTTTTTGTTAGGGCAATCTGTGCTTAAGTACATTCTTTGATTTGCTCCCTGTACCATAATGGCAAGATAAATCGACCATCTACCGTAACATTACTTGAGAGAGGTTGTTCTACCTTTTCGAACCAAATTCTTCTGAAGCCATTTTCTAAGGTTCGATCAAATGGATAGGTTTCGTGTTCTACTTTTTCTACTTTGCCATACGTGATCAATTCATTGATAACCCATTCATCTGGGATCTCTAACGGAACCTTCATCTTAACTAACTGACGATAAGGTTCTATTTCCTCCACATTACACACCTCGCCCGTCACGACAAGGATCTCGTCGAGCAACTTTTCCGTCACACTTTCATTAACCACGGTGACATTCCATAGAGATTTGAAAACGTTAATGAGACCTTCAATGACCCGTGGGTCTGCCCCAACTACGTCCTTCAACCCATGATACACTTCAATTGCCGAAACACCCCCAAGCCGTTGTCGTGATTTTAAGACTTAGGGTACGCTTATAGGCGGTTGCTATGGTGTTTTTAAAAAAGAGAGGAAAACCATACTACTACAATATATAATGGGGAATAATACATATATAATACCAAGACGTCAGGGAAAGAGCATTTGAAACCCAGACGCCTACCAACAAATATACGAATATATAGTACAGTCATATATTTGTTAGTTTGAACCAGTTATTAAGTGGTTCACTAATACCTAACCCATTAAAGTGGTTTCCTAAACTATACTAACAAACACATATATGAATATATAGTACAGTCATATATTTGTTAGTATGTTCGAGTTGACCTGGGACAGCCAACTAACTATAAAGATGTATATAATCAAAGTACTAGGCTTGCGCTTACACATGCCAAAGGAATAAAATCAACTCACTCAAGCGGTCTTGCCAAAATATAATGCGCTAGCCAACGAACTATAGAAATGGCATACTGGCGCGGGAATAAATGTATTGCATTGACCACAGTAAGAGGCGTCCTATTAAATGGCGGAATAAGAGGAGTGGCTTTAGCAAATGGAGACACAAAATGCGCTCCAACCAAGACAAGAATTTACAAATTAAACATAAAGTTTGAAAGGAAATACTAATACGAAATATATGTATAAAATGTATCGACAAAATCGCGCTAGAAACTAGCAAATTCGTGCAGCAATTGCAGAGCTAAATAAACGCGTGCGTTCACTTAGACTAGATAGATAGATAGTGCATTTATATTGCGCTGAACTCCATGCGATTGCATGCTCTAAGCGCTGTACATCTGATCCCCTGTTCATTTGACAGTGGCCCGGCAGCCACATACGGCGCACAGAGAGCTATGCCATCACAGGTACCTATTTACAGCTAGGTTGACTGGAGCAACGCAGAGTTAAAGTGTAGATTTCGGCTACCAAGATTAATAGTTATTTTAGGTAAATGGACCTCCTCTACTAGAAAATGTTATTAGTTAATACTATAAATGCCGTATTAAAACAATATAGGCAAATTATCATTAATTTCCGAGGATTGCCGAACAAAAACTCTGATTTCTGGGAAGTGGGAAATCCCTCGTACTTGTGACGTCACAAGTGGAACCCGTGAAAAATGTAGACACGCCGTCGTTTCCCGATAGACTACTCGGTCTCAGACGTGACATATTTGTATGGAAATTGGGAATATAATATTTGGATGTCGATTGGGGATAATAAGCGTATAGAATTAAAATATCGATCAATACTGCATCTGAAGCGGAGAATGTAATACACATTTCCGGACGATCGCTTAGCGAGGCCGCTCAAAGGCAATTAGCGGGTACTCGGGTACTGGTATATAAGAATCGGTTCCTCACGATGTTTATTTGTTTTTGTGAAAATTATGTTTGTAAACACGCATTTATCAGGTTATAGAAAGTCAAAATGAAGAAATACTGTGTATCGTAGAGCACTAACAGTCACATTGAACGGAATACACCAATTAATTCTTTTGATAGTCCAGCGATTGGAGTACACCTGAAAAGCTGGCTTGTAGCGATGAGCAGGTGATTGACGAGCCATGCCTGAGTCAGTGCAGGACAACGTCACACGTGGGGGGAAGAAATGATACTTTACACTCAGAGGTGTCAATTGGCTTTCAAGTTATAAAGGTATAATCATACATTTATTGTTTACATATTGTAATTGTTCAAACAATTAGTTTTATTTTATTAATCCTATTAGAAGGTAATTAATTTCATTAATTTCACTCAACCAAACCAATCGTCAACTGTTTAGCATGCTGGAAATAGACATTAGCACGCTGGTGGAGGTTTACTTTTGTTCACACACATAAGCGTAATGGATATTTCCAATTTATCCATCCATCATATGACATCATAATCAACTACGTGACGCATAGTATGACGTCGTAATCAATTACAGCAAGAATGACTCAATTTAGTCCATTTAAATGTTTAACAGTCCGACACATTGCATGAATTTTGTATTTGCTATTTAATAATAGTCACATTAGTTTCAAAATATTCAACAGCTTCCCTGAATAGTTTTCTGGAAATTGATAGTCAAGAAGTGCAGGGATCGATCGATCCCCACACAAGCATTGTGTTGGTGTAGCTTAGCTAGAGATGAGTGGGGCATAGCTAAAACTGGAAAGGTGTGTTGTAAGAAAACTATAATAATGATGTATATTGATTTAGTTATTGTTAAAACATATTGCTGTTGTGTATGTTTGGTGTGCATTAGGTTATTTTGCTACATGTACAAACCGACATGAGAATTATCCAAGCAGTGTAATGATTACTATCGTCATAAATTAAAATTTCTTACAAAAATCAATAGAGGACTTAAATAATATCAGATATATTGCACACAATCTTCTCTAAGGCCAAAATAAAAAATGTTATACCGCCAGTCTATACTGGCATCTGTCATGTTAGTTCTCTCTATTTTTAATGAGCAGGCAATAGATAAAGACAATGACCATCACTAACTGGTCCCTTAGCCTCTTCGATGAATGGTTGAGTTTAGAATCGATGAATGGTTGAGTTTAGATTTCCATTTAATTTTGAAATGCCTCCAAGTTAATCAGTAATATTATCACAGAGTGGAAATTATATGCCTATGAAGAGACCACCTTATGGAACACAAACAAGTAGCCACTGTATACAGTCTCCTCACCCTTTAACCCTTGAATATCTTTTAAATTTCGATTTACTGATGCAAGAGATTAATATTTGAAATTTTACCAGTGGAATGACTGGCTCGCTTATCGATCCAGTCGTTCCAATGGTAACTTTTCAAAAGTGGCCTTCTTGGTCTACAAATGGACATTTCTCAAGACCACTGCAGAAGCCGTTTTTAAATGTGACCTCACTGAACCTGAAGGTTTCACTGAGGTTAGAAAGTGGGCTTTAACGTAAACAAAGTAGTGGAATTAGTGTACAATCTCTCCACACACCCCCCACCCACCCCACCAGTATCTTCTGGGATATCCGTAACATCATTATTTGTTTTGTAGGCCATGTACATCTGAATTTTTCACGGGTGGTCGGATCGCGGCCAAAGTCTTAACGATCCTTTGTTTGTTGCTAAGATTTGAGCCAAATCAGCTCAGTAGTAGATACACTTCTGGATACCAAATATATTACCACCTACGGATGAGGATTAAATTATGATTCCGGAATTGATTGTAGTACAAAGGTTTTGTTTATGTCAAGAGAGATCTCGTCTGTCTGGATAAATGTTTGAATATTTAACACTTTAATGGTTAATTTGGTAACAAAAATCAGCATATCTCCTTACTGCATGTTCATCTGCAGGTCATGAGAATTATATTTTTGAAAATTTACTACTAGAATGACTGGCTCCATTATCAAGTCATCCAGTCCAGTGATAAGTTTTCAAAAATTAATCTCTTGACCATCATGCATGCTAGAACCCCATATTGATTCGGTTATTGCTGTACAAGAAACATGAACTTTCAGTCTGATAAGCAAACATTTGCTTACCAGTAAATATTAACTACAGAGCGAGCAAGATCACCCTCCACCTAATGACGGATTTTCCGTATGAAACATGGCCATGTTGTGGAAGCCTAATGTACGGTTACAAACCTTTCTATTAAAATTTGAGCCAAATTGGTTGACTGATCACAGCCAACATCTGAAAATTCTCTTCACAGTATCAGCCTTTATTGTGTTAAAACTTTATCCAAATTTGATCAGTAATTTTTAATACCGCCGTATTGGCCAAGCAGGCCGTGGTTCACGGATCTGCTAGATATGTTGGTGGAAAACCCAGTGCAGTTGCCCAAGATTCCGAACATAATCTCCCAGGCCAAGGGACGCTTCCTACACGAGCGTCCCGAAATGTTCAAATTGACTGCGTGGATGTTATCAAACAACGTTCCACGTCGGAAGGCTTTTCTCAACAAGCTGCTGATTTCATCGCGGCTGCGAGAGGAGGTCAACCTTCAAGTCATATAACAACAACGGTTAACAGATTTGCAGACTGGTGTGAAGAAAAGGGTATTGATACCTTTCAATCCACTATTCAGCAAATAGCAGACTTTCTCTGTGAGCTGTTCTTTTCAGGACTAGCTCCCGTCACAATTGCTGGATACAAGTCAGCTTTGGCATCAGTTATCCCTTGTCTAGCCAACAGGGATAGTCCAGAGGTGGCCCAGTTAAATGTGATGGTGAAGGGAATGAGCAATCTCCGACCGAGACAACCGGTAGTCATTCCTGCCTGGAGTTTATCTTTAGTGCTTAATGTACTGGCCAAGCACCCTTTCGAACCGTTGCGTTCGGCTAGTCTAAAGCATTTGACTCTAAAGGCGGTCTTTCTATTGGCAGCTTCCTCAGCTAGAAGGCGCAGTGAGATCCATGCGCTTTCGACAGAGAGGGACCGATTTATTGTCTCTGGAGAGGGTCTGCGTCTTCAGCCAAGAGCAGAGTTTATGTCAAAGAATCAATCTTTGAGATATCCCGGCAAACCGATCATAATACCGAAGTTAACTAGGTTTGATCGTGATGCCAGTGTCTGGTGCCCGGTCCGTGCTTTGACTAAGTACAAGAAACGGACTGACTCATTACGGTCGAACGATAGACATCTATGGATCTGTCATAAGAAGCCTTATGGCGCCGCATCCATGGATTCTATCTCTCGTTGGGTAGTCGAATGCATTCAGACTACTCATGAGATGGCGACTGGGCACCAGGTGCAAGGCGTAAGGGCACACGATGTTCGAGGAATAGCCGCCTCGACCGCCCTTTACAGTGGTGTTCCGTTAGAGGACATCATGGCCGTTGCACAATGGCACTGTGAGTCCTCATTTACGGATTACTATATGAGGGATGTGTCAGACTCAGCCAATCCACTCGCTTTAGCTGTTTTGAGACGATAGTTAAGTGGCCACACTGCTCTTCACCCTTTTTTCACTTCGGTTAGAAAAGAACCTAAAGCAGGCATGGTCGAGGGTGAGGATGACAACCAGATTGTGTCACTGATGGCTGGACCAGTGAATGGTTGGAGGCGGTACGTCTGAAGTCCAGTTATCATAAGGTAATTCATTAGTGAGAGTTTTTTGTATTATGGCTATATATCATGTTCATTCATCTTATATATTCATGCTCATTCCCATGCTAATACATGTGGATATGCAAGGAGCATTTAACCCTATTGGCATATTTGTGTTTCAGGCGAGATACATGTTCGTGAGTTCTCTCCCTTTTCTTAGGAGAAAAAAGGGTGGGTGGGGGCAGTGACGCGAATGTGATTCGGTTTCGATAACTTGACGGTCCTTTTAGGTCTCCGTTAGTCAAGTTGTTAAGTCTAAAATCTTTCTCCAAGGGGCAAAAGTAGCATTTATGGCTTGCCCCTGCCCACCAGGTTACTGAACAAATATGGTGTATATCAGAAAGTAACAGAATGGTGAGTATTGATCGAAAGAGAATGCAGGAAATTTCAATTTCCCTTTCTCCGAGATCTAACAATACTCACCATTATGTTACGGACCTAGTCTCCCAGCCCCACGGAGGCAAGCCATGGTTTTCTCTTGTTTGGTGGCTATGCAAACAATATGAGCTCTATGGTAGACGGGTACTCGGCGGTTGGGAGCCGAGTACCGGGTTCCAAGGAGTCGGTAAAGCTTTCTAAGTCTATAGTCCTAGAGCCAGCTGTCGAGGCCAGCTGTGTATCAGAAAGTAACAGAATGGTGAGTATTGTTAGATCTCGGAGAGAGGGAAATTGAAATTTCCTGCATTCTAAGCCCCACCTACAGGGCCAAATATGTGATGTTATAGTGTGTGCTTTAGTAAGAACTGGTGTAATCCCCTGGCAGGATGAGAACTATCGCCATGTCAGACACTCAGTATGGAGGCTTCCTTCAGTGACACACACCTATTATTGATAACCTACTGTGAACAATATGCAGTATTCACACATGCGGCTACATTTCACTCCCTGTCTGCAGATTTGATTTATATGGGACAAAATTCGGTACATATTGTGGTTTAATCACCAGGCGGAATTCTACTGTCCATGACTCTGAGAATATTATCATATATATATACTGTTGCGATACAACAGATTTAATAATCTTTCACAATAAAAACTTTTATTGTTGCTTAAGTGGTCAAATTTCGTTATTAGTCATTTGAAATTGTTGAAATTATCATTAATTTCAAAAATTTGTGTCAATCAACGCTATCTCCAGAACAGCCACCATAATATATTATAATTTAAAGAAAATGAAAAGATGCATATCGAAATGTTGATGATTGGTACCATCATAGAGGAATAAAACTATTAACTCCAGTAAAATACCAGAGATGAATCAGAATAACTTAAAACGATGTTTCTAAACATAGACATTAACCATGTATTTATCTGAATAATCGGAGCAATCATTTTACCCGTATTGCAAACAATCAAAGATGTAAGTGGACCTAAGTGCCTATCAGTGGGGTGTAAGTGCCACGCAAATAGTATTCCATTTGTGCATTGATACCTATAACAGAGCTTAATTACTGGTGCAATACTGCTGATTATTTTGAAAACAATCTGACTGGAAGTAGTTGCTAGCAGCAGCAAGGATTCTCAGTCAAAATGTGTTCCAGTTGGCTAGTGTAATTTTCACTGATTGTTTCTATGGTCACAAAATGATGCCAGCGAATAATTTGAAACCATTTTCACTGAAATTCTTTGCTGCATGTACCAGTGGCCTGTCAAATTGTTTTCAGAATAGTTTCGGGCATTTTATATCGCTTTTACTAGCAGATATACTAGTAGATCACTGTTATATAACAAGTACAGTAATAACAGGACCGCTTGTAAAAAGGAACAGAATTAGATGTATCTCTCCTCACGCATCTGAGCATTGGGATGCATATTAAGGTGGTTTAGTTACTTTAAGTTATTCTGATTCATTGTATCTTCTTTACTGGTGATAGTAGTTACATTACTCTACGGTGTTACCAATCAACACCATTTGGAAGCTCCCCTTTCCTTTACCTTAACCACATGCATCAAGTGTGAGCAAGATTTATCCATGATGTTTTGTCGTCCATAATTCTCTTAATTCTTTTGGTTTTATCCATGAAATTCCAGTGTCAGTCTGACAGTCTATAGCTTTTTCAAGGGGTTTAATACAATATAAGAAAGCTGTTGGATATTCAGCAAATAATTTTACTGGAAGGCAGTGTTAGCATAATCCTTCCATTGACACATCCCTGGAAAAAAAAATTCTGTACGACATAAATCTTATTCTGTTGAATATTTTGAAATTGATTTAACTGGAAGTTGTTGTTCCCTAAGGCAGCAACAGTTTCTAGTCAGATCAATTTCAAAATATTCAACAGTTTTCCTCTATGGTTTCCTTGAAAATTAGATATGGGGAATTCATCCGTGAAAGGGTTAAAGCAAACAGGGGTCAGAAAAGCATAGCACAATGAAAGCATGAGCCTTCACAGTAGACTCTGGTATTAGTACAGTCATTCTATGTGAAATCATAGCACAATGAAAGCATGGGCCTTCAGAGTACACTCAGGTATTAGTACAGCCATTCTATGTGAAATCATAGCACAATGAAAGCATGGGCCTTCACAGTACACTCGGGTATTAGTATAGCCATTCTATGTGAAATCATAGAAGATTGTTGTTGCATCAACTATTGAAATTACTATGATTCTTGTGCATGGCTAAATTTCTATAAACTGAGAATATTCGGAATATCAGATCATTATTAACTCGCCTGACCTGAAGGCCCAAGTGAGCCTATGCCATGGTGTTCGTCCGTCGGTCAAATTGCATATCCTGGGCCAGCTTATGCAATGGTAATTCGGTTGTAGTGAATAACCTGGACAAATTTGCACAAGATTCATGTCGTTGATACATGTATATTTTTCAATTGGGCTGCTATGGCGTCAAAAGTGTCTGTTTTTGAAGCAATGTTGCCAACTGAAAGCTTTTACTCTTTGAGATTTAGCTTTGACCTCAAAATTGGTGCACATATTCAGGCCCCCATAGACAAACAATTGGCCAGTAGAACCAGAGTTATTCACAGTGTCCAATTTGAAGAACTTGTTGCTGAAAGCTGTTACATTGTGATTTTTACCCAAAAGAAGTTGAAGCACTCCATTCTCATATTAACCCTTGCGTCTGGCGATGCAAGTAAAAAATCATGACAGTTATGGCCGATTATGAGATAAATGCTGACAAATTGAGCTTATGCCGTGGTGGTCGTGACTCAGCTGTCTGTCAAATCGCATCTTCTATGACCAATTTCAGGCAAATTTGTCTGGGAGAATCTTATCGTTTTAGCAGGGCTCAATTTATAAGACTAACCTGTTAACCCGAGGATAGTAGAATTTCATATGGGCTAGTAAAACTGCACCTGCACTAACCTGTCTGGGTTAGTTGCTCTCAAAAGAGGAAATACAAAAAAATACTATCCTAATGTCATTATGTTGAGTACCCACCAAAGGCAGCAACGGCTTTCCAGACAAACAAATTTCAAAATATTCAACGGCTTCTCTGTATCAGTGATTGGATTAAAGAAGTGATCAGCTTTCAGCGGGATAGTAAAATCAATGATGCACTATCCTGTCTAGGTTAGTAGAACAAATCCTTAAAATCTACCCCTCGGTGTTAGGCTCCAGAACATCTCTTCAGAATTCTGATTGATCCATAAATTGATCGGTGAAAATCTTAGATTTTGTAAATGATTTACTGGAAATTGTTAAAATGCATCTCCTTGGTGGATTTCAACAAAATGTGGCCATAAGAACCGTATGGTGCTACGCTTCTGAGTTCAGAACTTCGATTAGTCAGTTTTGGGGTGAAAATCTTGGATTCTATGAAAAAGTTCCCGGAAATTGTCAAAATGCATCTCAGCCGCTTGGTTGATTTTAACCAAGTTTAACTAGATGGACCCTATGGTGGTACGCTCCAGAAGTTCTATTCATACATTTGATTGGTCAGATGTCTCATCCTTAACCATTTACCCCTCAAATTCTTCAAAATAAGTATAAATTTTCTCATAGAAAATGTCCATTTGCAGGTTGAGATTATTTTTTTGAATTTATCACTGGAATGACTGGCTTGATTATCGAGCCAGTCATTCCAGTAGTAAATTTACAAAATAGTATTCTACTGGAGTCCTGGTCTGAAAATGGACATTTCTCAGATCTACCACTGAAGCAATTTTTTGGGTGGCACGAGTATTATTGGGTTAATCAATTCCCGGTTTTAACCAAATTCGGCCAGGATTACCCCATATTGAGTGCCTGGAATTTTAACTGATCCATTTTCAGGTGAACATCTTGTTCTTGAAAATAACATCACAAGAAGTGCTTACGGTTCAGGCTGAAACTCCTGATATTTCATCGATAACTAAGCGTAATTAAAGTTTGTTCAAAAGAAATTGATCAGGGATAAAACATGGCTGTCATGGACCAATCATAATTTACTGTTTGGTGGCCATGTTGGTTCTTTATTGGTTCAATGGAACCTTTCATTCGATCTGATTGTGCATTATCAGTGTTCACTACAGGTAGGCAACTATTGGGTGCATGAGAGAAGAGTCAAGAAGATTGCCAATGTTTCCTCCTGTGGTAAGATAATCGACCACTGAGCCGTGAACTGGGTTCGTCGTTTAAGTAGTCCATTGTTGAGAACCATGCCACTCCCTTAAATTTGATTTTAAATTATTTGTTTGTTTGATATATTTATCATGTTGATATTTTCAAGGTAACATTCATGATTTATGCCAGGTTTACAATTCTATCAGTGTTCACTCAAGGAGCTTATGCTTATATAAGCCTATAGGCTCAGCTTTAGCCCATTTCCCAGGTGTGTTGGCTTTCAAGATTCAAAATTATTATCATAACAGCTAAATTTTTTACATAGGCTTTTATCTTTAAAAAGGAAATAGTGTATGATGTCCAAAAATTTAAAAGCCAAATCATACTTGAGAAATGGGATATCTATACTGAAATCCATAAGTTTTAAGTTTATGAAAAGTCAGTTATTGACCCATTCACTACCGGTAAGCAACTATCCCATTTAATTACTAAATGCCAATTTATCAATGTTCAAACAGTTTTGACACATTGACAAATTGGCATTTAATAACTACATAATATTTTAACGGCAATTTGATATAAATGTGTTGCTGCCGACGATTTTGACAGATTTCATTTTACAGAACCTCGAGAAAGTTTATTTCAGATAAAGGGGTTTCCTTCTTTCGTGTTTATTATTGTTCATTAAACTGTATGAGCTGAAAGAATGCGGGTTTTATCCAATCATTATCGCGATTCGGGCATTCCTGTGAAGGAATCGTTTAGTGGACTCGATTTACCCGTTTGTTGCTGGAAAGAAGATACGACGAACCTTCGATTCGCGCAATGCTAAATGCTAGCGGGATGGATTGCGATTGAACTGTCGCTAAAAATCGTTTAATATTAGAAAATATATTCTAATATGTACAGCGGGATTTTAGAACACGATTCACAATTCTTTTTTTATATGAGAATCAATAGTACGACGCATTTTTCTAGCGTTGAATGAGAAAATTCATGTATGTTTAACACATGTATGCCTACCACCGAGACCCCCGAAATCTCAATACTATCGCTCGGCAAACATTGCCAAAGTTTAATCTGATGGAAATTAATCAAAGGATAAATTATTCACGTGTGTTTCGATATCGTACTACGCATCTTTGTGTCATTTTAACAAAATTAATTGCATAAATATATCTAAATGCAACTCTTTTCTCCTTGCCAGTCGGACTAAATAACACGTTAACGACTAGAGGGAATTCCCTCGTCCCTTCCACTTGTGACGCGTGTCACGTGGTGCGTTTCACCGGTTTTACCGAACTGCAGCAAAAGGCATACTTTTCAACATTTATAATCACGTTCTTCTAGCATACACGTTTTAAAAGGAATAAAAGTGCATGATAACATGTTAATCTAGCATCACTCTGTTTTCAAAAGAAAATGCCAGCCATGATCTACACTTTAAGTGACTTGCTCAAGGACACAACGTAGCAGACCGGCCAGGAAGCGAACTTGCGAACCTGGAGTCACGAGCTCAAGTTCCTAACCACTCAGCCACCACGCCTCTACTACTACTACTACTACTATTACTACTACTACTACTACTACTACTACTACTACTACTACTACTACTACTACTACTACTACTACTACTACTAATACTAATATGACTACCACTACTACTTCTACTATTATTACCACTACTACTTCTACTATTACTACTACTACTACTACTACTACTACTACTACTACTACTACTACTAATACTAATATGACTACCACTACTACTTCTACTATTATTACCACTACTACTTCTATTATTACTACTACTACTACTACTACTACTACTACTACTACTACTACTACTACTACTACTACTACTACTACTACTACTACTATGGAGTCACGAGCTCACGTTCCTAACCACCCAGCCACCACGCCTCTACTACTACTACTACTACTACTACTATTACTACTACTACTACTACTACTACTACTACTACTACTACTACTACTACTACTACTACTACTACTAATACTAATATGACTACCACTACTACTTCTACTATTATTACCACTACTTCTTCTACTATTACTACTACTACTACTACTACTACTACTACTACTACTACTACTACTACTACTACTACTACTACTATTACTACTGCTACTACTACTACTACTACTACTACTACTACTACTACTACTACTACTACTACTACTACTACTACTACTACTGTATATGACGACATAACAAATTACGTCTCTAGTTAGCTGTCGCCGCGATCATAATTTACGAATTTACGTACGGCTCTGTCATGGAAAATCGAAAGGTCCGTAGCGAGGGCGCGAATCGCGTGTCTATGATAAATTTACTAGTTAGTAAACATTCTGTTGAGAGTTTTGGGGCCGGTCTGCATGTGGACTTTTGCTGCCATAGGTGGCAAAAGTCCACAGTCTATAATAGCTACAACGTTTTCAAAATGTTTCCTATTTAATTACTCTGAAAGATAGGATTTCAAAGTTTTCAAGTCGATCTCATCACGCTTAAAATGGTCCGAGCTTAGCTAAAACTTAAAAACTTAGCTCGCGTGATCGATTAATACATCCAACAGAGCTTTTATATCAAAGCTTACCAAGCAAAATACACTCCGCTTAATATTATGTTATTTAAAAAAAATGAAAAGAAGAAGTGCCTGTAGTTAATAATAATACTAATAATAATACTAATAATAATAATAATAATAATAATAATAATAATAATAATAATAATAATAATAATTGTGATGACGATGCTAGTTGACGCTTGCAATGTTTAATATGTATCATGCAAATTGTGTCCAATATGTCACAATATGACCTGGGAATATGAAATAAAACTTGAAACTTGAAATATTGTAAGTTACGGAATATATTTCTTACTGCTGATGAACTGTATTTAGACAGCAATAATTGTTCAGAGAGAATTTTCTTAGTGATTATAATAAAATAATCAGATGCATACCGAAATCTTGGATTGAAAGGCTAAACGCGACCAAAGAAAATGACACTGAGTTACAGAGTCAGTTTTATATCTTAGATAAATATGAAAATAAGATTTTGAATTATTTATTTAAGAACAAGAGGTATTTATAGAGCATTGCAGACTCATCGGAATGCGGACCAAACAAATGAGTATTGTGATTGGTCAAATTACTTTCCAGATATTTGCATCAATTTCGAATGTTTCTTTTGTAATTTGTTTTTCGATGGTATTGAAAAATAATATTCTGAGATGGAATCTAGTATTTTGTATCATTCTATTACTACGAACAAGCTGAAGTGGCATATGAAACAGAGAAATGATACATGTGAATTCTGCAAATTGCAAGATACATTTGAACACTGTATTTTTAATTACCTAAAAGCAAAACCATTGTTATGTTTTCTTAATGATCTACTAATAACAATTGATGAATACACTTTTTTAAATGAGCATGTATACATTTTTGGAGACAGAGATCATGCCAATATGAGTTACACGAATAAATTAAATACGTATTTGATATCAGTAGCCAAGTTCATACTAATTAAGATGAGAGTTCAAATGAAGGCGGGTGATCATTTATTAACATATAAAAGTAAGATCAGAAGCATATTAAAGCAAGACAGGAAGTGGTGGTCTGTTTGTTGACGCAACTGAGAGGTGTGTTCATAGACGGAGTGTGGGCGAAGCCCTATGCCAAGTACAAGATAAGGCATTTTTTTTACATACGTAATGTTAGTGTCATTCAGTGTATTTACATGTGTATATTGGTACATATTTATCTTCATGTATAAAACTATTTTTTTGTAGTTGAGCAAGGTTTTTAAAATGAAAAAATAAAATTAAAAAAATAATGAACAAAATAAAAAATAAAGAAGAAATTGCTTTTTTTAAATAAAGAAAATGAGAGGCCTGTACGTTGCTCACATGATTTTGATAATGGATCCGGTGTAGCGGATGAGGAGCCGGAAGAATAAAGAAAACAATAAATAAATAAAAAAAACAAATAATAAATAAATAAATAAATGAACGAATAAGCGAATGGTCGAATGGATAAACAAAAAAGCTAACGAATGAGTGAACGAACGGTAGACAAAAAAAGTAAATTGATAAATAAAGTTACCTCTTTAGGATTCGGCGGTCGAACGTTAGATGCTATAGCAATGACCTTGAATGTATACACAGGTACTGAGGCGAGTCGTAGCTTGAGATTACCTACGATGAGGCGCTATATATATACGCTTTGTATCAATAGGGTGGACTCCTGAGGCTGAATACACATAGTAGCTAGTTATGAACAGCCAGTTACACACCCGAGGGGAATATTTTCATTGCGTAGACATCCATCATTAAATTCATTATGGAATTAATAAAAAATATCCCCTTTTTCCTGATAACAGATTCCAGCCAATCACGAACACTCATCCTGTAGCGAATTTAATTTGTATCCTTGTATTATCTCGTCTACGTCGACTAACTCCTAGCTAGCACGGGGACAGTTCGACATATAAATCAACATTTTTGGCACGGCACGACTCACAGCCGTGCATTTGATCTGTCGAGTCGAGCTAACGTGTGGGCCAACTGAAGTGTGGTTGATATGTCGCACTTTTCATGTGCCGTACTTACGGAATGGCGTATCCGCGGTCAATTTCTGACATCTGATTGGTCAAAGGGCCGACACTCAATCCCTTCATCCATTCGTTCATTCATCCCTCTTTCCATGCCTCAAGATATCTATCTACGCAGGTACGCCCACCACCACACGTACACGCGAATACTCATGCTCTGGAGCATGCAACTCGATCAAATGTCGTCCGTTCGTTTCACGGTCACTGGTGGCGATTGCGATTGCCACAATAGTATGGCCCCGCTATCACTGGTAACAATGCTGGCGATAGCACAAAACGGAGCTTTTTTAATTCGGCCCTCCTCTCTATTACGGGGGACAATGGCGTCGATAGCGATTGCCACACTTTTTCGATTCAATGTCACTGGTGACGATGGCTACAATTGTGATCATCGCCATTTCACGCGTCAATCTCACTGGTGAAAATGGCGACGATAGTGACAAAAACATGTTTTACTTCTATCTCTTGCCACGTTGTCAAGAGCCACGATTGCAATTGGTGCCCTTTCTCGATTCTCTATCACTGGTGCCGATGGCAACGATTGAGAAATTGATTTTTAATTGGGAATTACACTCATTTTGCCTCTGCATGTGTTTCAGATAAAGTCAATCACACATCATAGTAAAATTGTATGTTTCCTAGATTTGTCAGTTCTATGCATGACATAGTTATACCTTAGACCAATGGTAGGAGTATATAGTAATCACTGTGTCCGTGTGTGCGTCCATCCATCCATCCGATTTTGAGTTTTGGGTGGAAAGGATATCGGAGAATTTTGAACCTCCATTTGATATTGTTCGACTGGGTATATTAAGCGGAGACAATCGACGGACCATGAAATCCGTCCATATTTAGCAGAGGTATTTACCCTTGAAAAGCATAGAAATTTCTAGTACAGACCAAATCTTAAAGGCTAACTAATCTGAACTCTTGATAGCTATTCAGGCGATATAATATGTTACTCATAAACTATGCAGGCACTGTTAAGCCTTTCATCATGCCGCCAAAGAAAGATATCCAGGCTTTAGTAGCTATATGTTGCTACATTTCTACAACCTATGATGGCTGTCATGATTTACTTTTCAACCAATCAGAAAAAATCCTAGCTTGCCTGCCTCGGAATATAGCTCAGTCGTAGAGGCGCCAGCTATAGTTTGGCAGTGTGGTATACAAGCAATCATACAGGTAAGCGGTTGAATATTTCGAAACTAATTTGACTGGAAATTGTTGCTGCCATATGCAGCAACAATTTCCAGTCAAATTAGTTTCAAAATATTCAACGAGATGCATATTACATAATAAAGAATGTAATGCATTGACACTTACATGACATCACACACAATCGCTTGAGGAGACAAAATGGCGGCGATCACTGTTCAACATTTACGCGATATTACAAAGCAGATAATTGTGATACAGATAGGGGAATGTGACAGGATACGAATGATCTGGAATCTATAAACCATAATCTATCGGTGCAGTACAACATTTGAGATGAGATTAGTATCGCTTTAAAGAGTGTTGAACCTATTTTTGAAATTCCTTTTCAGTTGACATATTAGCTATAGACGAAGTGGCCTGATTTCGTTTAGAATCTGCCCATATTTGCCGGAGTTAGATCCTCTAAAATCGTAAATTTGTCAAAATCTTGTTTACCGGCCATAATCGTAGATCCAATGGATTCGCTTCAGATGTGTTAAAAGGATATAAAAAATTAGATTTAGCTTTCGATAAAAACCGTCAAAAAGAATAATTTTTTGAAATTTAAAACAGATTTGACAAATCTTCACAAACTCTATTTTAAAATCCAGCTTAAAACTGGACACTTGTGACCTACTATAAATCACGATGTGACGTAACCGCGTGGCTTTCTTTAACCACGTGATTTAGCATTACGCCCAAATGTTTTCCCATCAGGCGAAAATGGTGTCTAGTAAAGTAGCGAAGCGTGACACAAGCTCTGCTTCAAATTATCGTTTAGCCGACACGAGCTCTTCGCGGACATCTCATTATACTGAAATCGACTGCAAGTACATCTGTGCAAATTATATTGGACACGACTGCCACTTTAAACCCCACCAATTCAAGCTGAAATAGCTTGTTCAGCTTCTGCGTGACCCGCTTTTCCTGATTCATCCATTAAACGCTTCAGAGACCAAATTTTGTCAAAAAAATTAAAATATTTGCTTATCTAATGTCTACTTGCAAGCCAAGTGAAGACTATTTTTGAAAACTGACCACTGGAATGACTGACTCGGTTACCGAGCCAGTCATTCCAGTGGTCACTTTTAAAAAAGTCTTCACTTGGCCTGCCAATCAACATTCCTCAAGACTACTGCAGAGGCCGGTTTGGGCCGGTTTCGTCATAAAAGGGTTAATCCACTCGTTAAGGAGATCGAGCAGTTAGCCAGCGACTGGCTCAACTACACATATTGTTTTGAGACTGCGACAGCTGAAGACTCGTGGTCCACCGTCTATATAGACTACAACATGTATTCGCCTGTTCGACGTACGCCTTGAAGTGTCGGAACCTACATTAACAAGTACAAGAAGAAGAAGAAGAAGAAGAAGAAGAAGAAGAAGAAGTAGATGAAAAGTTAGCGTAAAACCCTATCCCACTAAACTTCCCGCAATTCAAGGCTCGCGCTCATGCAGGTGGTCTGTTAAATATTTATGGAAGTATTTTCACATGAACAAATGAGACTCAGAAAAGGAATTTGAGAGTAAACAACCACTAGGTTGTCTTGCTCCTACTATTAAGATATGGCTATATTAGTATATATAAACTTGTGCATACATGTTATGTATGTGCATTCCAGGCCCAAATTAGCTATTGATTGATCTGAAACTCGTGAAGCTCGATTCACCTTTCCAGAGTATCCATCCATCATCTGACCTCATATGGCGTCATAATCCGCTCAGCGCGTATATGATGACGTCACAATTATTACGGCACAAAGGGTTCCATATAGATCGTTATCAAATCTCAAATAGTCCAACACGTTGTATGAATTGAATCTCTTTGTAATTCTTTCCTGTCTAATAAACATGGTGTTGAATATTTTGAAACTTGTTTGACTGGGAGCTCTTGCTGCCTTAGGCAGCAACAGCACCCAGTCAAATTAGTTTCAAAATATTCAACCGCTTACCTGTGCAGGTTTTTTTTAAAGTGATAGTCAGGATGTTCAGAAATCGATCGATCCCAGCACGAGCGAGGTGTGGGTGGAGGTTAGCTGGAGATGGGCGGGGCATAGCTAAGACCGGTGAGGTCCACTAATACTTATGTCTATCAAAATATACATTAACCCTTTGATCCCTGAACATCACTCGAAATTTAAATACAACCAGTAAATATTTTGAAATGTATTTGACTGGAAGCAGTGTCCTAAACAAATTGTCTTATAGTTAATTGTTTAATTCTTTAACTAAGAACAATTTAATATTTGGCAATATTGTGTCTTATGAATCGAAATATATGTATGGCCAGGGTAGGCTACCTGTTTCTAACAGGTATGTATTTCTAATTATTTCTCCTTTTTGCGTTCTCCCGCACTCGTTGTTTTGGTGACATTGTCAACACATGTTTATTTCAATAGATACATCATTTTTACTCAAAATATGAAGATTTGATCAAAATGCAGCAGAAATACTTAACTATTATACCAACCGTTTCACTGGACGTGTGAAAAACATGTTTTCACTGTTACCGTTTTCAGGATCCATAAAAATGCCCTTAACTGGTAAAGATCTAAAATAAACTAGTCCAGTTTTCGCACCAGACGGCATATGGCAGGTGCTGTCAAACACCGCATGTTGATTTCACCAACGTAGTAATAATTCTTTTCTACGGACGCACCGAAGGGTGGCTATGTTGTTTTCAAATCGAGATTTACTTTTTTTACACACATACCCAATCCAAACGATAATAATTTCTATATATGGTAAAAACTAAATTCTTTAACGTTGCTGCTGTCTATGTATACCGAGCTTTAGGAAAAAATGGAATTTGATCAGGTCCACATTTACAACAATAAAGTAAGTTGTGCTCCATTCTTAGCAGCGTTTGTATCATTAGTTTTGCTGACAAACTCTCATGCTGTGATATCAGAGACAGTTGTGTCATATCCCCATCTTGTCGCTATAGAAATAACAGATTTACATCTCTGTTAGAAACTGGTAACTAAGTACTATGGAGCTATACACCCATGAATTGGTAACTAAGTGCAGAAAGACTCTGAAAACCGGCATTGTGTATTTACACACGGTACAATTAGTTGGTGGAATAAAAAGTTGTAATTCGTGTATTATTCTACTTAGAACCAATTACTAAACACAAGTAATTTATTGACAAAAGATTACATTCTTATGCAATCGGAAAAACGTACCATAACCTGTTAGAACACGGTACTCGGACCATACATAAGAATTTGAGACAAGCTGTTAAACATTTTGGAAAATAATTTGACGTCACAATCATTAATTATGTTCAGTCTTTTATAAAATATATTGGAATTTCGCATTATACAGTAAACTGACCCACGCCAACGAAACGCAACTGCCGAACACACTCGTATTGGCAAAAACCCTTCTGCAGTGGTCTTGAGAAACGTCCACTTGCAGACCAAGATCCTATTTTTGAAAATTTACCACGTCTGGAATGACTAACACGATAACAGATCCAGTCATACCAGTGGTAAATTTTCAAAAATATTCCTCTCATGGTCTGCAAATGGATATGTTCTATTAGAAATTAATCTGTCTCTGAGGTGTGCATGCAATCTTTCATCAACCCTTAACCTTTACCACAACGATTTAAACAAATTTTAATTTTCAAATTAAATTAAAAGAGCGACTGTTGTTTATTTTTCAACCAATTTGACTGAAGATGTTTCTGTCATACACAGTAACATCGTCCACCAAATCTGTAAGAAAATGTACAACATTTGCTTTGCTATCAACCTATTAACAATTGAATATTGACAGCAGAGACGATGATGGTGGATACTCTGGGAAGCTGAATTGACAATACTTTTCAAGGAAATTTTGATTTTTGCAGCCAAAGATAATTTTTTGTAAATTTATAACGAAAATTTACAAAAAAAAAGATTTCTGTTATCCTTCAAATGGGCATTCACCAACAGTGCAATGGTCAAGAAAATTCAAATTTCTGCTTAGCCAGCATTCAATTGCAGACCAAGAAGAGTATTTTCGAAAATTTATAATTGGAATGACTGTCACGGTTAGCGAGCGAATCATTCCAGTGGTTAATATTCAAAAATACAAATGGACGTTTCTCAAGATCACTGCAGAGATCGTGTTCGACCAACTTGACCATTAAAGGGTTAAGTTGACACAAGAGATTAAAAAAAATGAATGTCTGCCCTCTAGAGAGAACAGTCCAGGGGGTACTATTAACCCTTCTCAAGGAGAAACGTCATTCGGATGTCTGAAATATTACATTTTCATGACACGCATAGGTTTGGTTATGAAATTGGAACCGTGGTTCCGATTGGTGTTTGTTTGCGTTTTTACCTGAGGTTATGTGTTATGATGCGTAGCATGACGGCTCGGGGGACTGTATGGTGTGGGGAGGACGAGAAATGGACTTGAGTCTTCGTATTCAAGTGTCGCCGTTTTCGGTATTGCTCTAACTTGCGAGTTGAAAACTACTTTTTTGAGAACTTAGTGATCAGTCGACCGAATTGGCAGCTACCAGTCAGATCAGAGGAATAATGATGGTGAACATGGTGCTGATTCTGACAGGGGGTAAGATCTCCCATACTAGTGGCGTGGTCAGCCACCAGCAAGGGGGTGGGGTGTTGGGAGCCAATGAATGTCTTAAACTCGGCGACGACATTGTCCGCGTCATTTGGACTGGGTGAGTAGTGGTTGGAATTGGCTGGGGTGGAATGGGTGGACAGTTGGGGTGGACTGGGTTTCGGGCAGGACAGGGAAATTACCGAATTTAAAATGCAAAGGATCCGGGTGGCCCTATTTCTTCCAAGCACTTTACCACGGATATCGTAGCCGGTGAATCAGCAAGGCTCGGACATGCCTCTGCGTTGGCTTGGGGTAGCTTGATAATCTGCGTGATAAGGTGATGATGTGAGGAATTGGAAGAAGAAGGGGTGACGACTCTCTCACCATTTTCCTTGGACAACACAGACATAAAGGATTTCAGATATGGCTTAGCGAACCTAGTATGTCCAATCATTGTTTGGGCCGAATCGTGGCTTGGTAGGGGTGAAGCCGACCAAGCATCGGCATATGGGTGGTCATGTCGATAGTCACTTACAGGACTGGCGGTATGATCAGCGAACGAAAAGAAGAGGAAGAAGAAGAAGAAGGTGGTTGATGTTGGGCATACTGGTTTCCGAAGAAATATATGTCTGGGTGACAGTGTTGAGTAGCGTACCAGGACCAAGTGTAATCTCTGGGTTCGCACCAACTCAAGGCTTGAGCCTATCGAAGTGGGTGGCTGAGTTCAGGTCACCCGAGGCATAAAGTTGATAGGTCACGGCTGACTTCCTACCTGTCTTCTGCTAGGGGGCCTTTCCATTTGTATCTCAATTTAGTCGGTACATGTGTGAAGTGTATGGTGGGACACGGGTTATGCACGAGTTCATGTACCTGTGCTATCCGTGTGTGCATGGGTTCTATGTATATGGGCGGTGAATTGATTTCGCCTGGGATCCTAAATATGGCTAGGTCCAAGGGTTAGGCTAACTCATGACCTAACATTAATTTAGCAGGGGAAAACCCGGTGCTAGAGTGAACTGAAGCTTAGTATGCCAGGAGTATGTGTAGGAGCCATAGATCCGAATACTGTCAATCAAGGTGCATTGCATCCATTAACATTCCGGCTAATGTACGATTAAATCGCTCTATCATCCCGTCGTCGTGTGGATGATAGGGTATAGTATGCGTTTTAACGATATGGGATAATTAGCAAAGCTTGTCAGTCAAACGGCTCTCAAATTCGCATCTTGCTCAGAATGTATCTCCTGGGGCATACCGAAACGGCAGAATACATTGCTTGTACATACAATGGACGCCTCTTGGTCCACCATTAGTTTCTATATAGGTGGCCTGGTTTGAAATGGCTATGCTTAGTGGTGCTTGGGGCTGAATGTAGAAAGGGACGACCTGTTAGTGCTGCTGCGTGTGTGGCGCATGAGCAGGCAGGGTCGCGAGAGGAGATATGGCTATAGGGAGTGTTGGTAGAGGGATGCATACCGTTGGTGGAGGAGTTGGTGCATGCTCATGGACTAGGCAGAAACAGACACGATCTGCAGCCCATCTTCGGCAAAATATTATTTTATGAGCCGGAGATGTGCAGTAAAACACTTTCCACAGAATCGGCGTTTATGCTTATGGGTCTTGCCTTTTATCCAGGCCAGTTCGAGGTAGGGGTCAATTGAAGGGATGCTGGCGTTGTTTGCATGAGCCAGGGGCCGCGGAGGATTCTGTGGCATAGCATTCTGGACAGTGTGTAAAGATAAACATATGCTCAGTCTGAGAACCGACTACTGATGTCCTACATAGGAAAGAGTTTTGGGGAATGGCACTAGTTTCGACTTAGTTTGCCTGGACCGGTGTGGGTGGTGCTGTCAGTTTAAGAGGGTTTGAAGCAGAGTGTGTTGTAAGGTAAGGTGATTGGTGTTTGTGTAGAATTAGTTTTGACGTGAGGTGTTGGTGTGGTAAGTGTTGATTACCCACTGTGGTAGAATCAAGTTGGAGACGGGGAAAAGCGAAGGGCACCGATTTGTCTCTGACGCCGATACCCATTCCAGTTTAATGGCTGACCCCTTCGGGTTGGTGCCGTTGTAGTTCAGCCAGGAGCTGAATTATTGAATGGACGGCAATTAGGGCAATTTCCTCTCCATTAGATAGTACGACCACACTCGAAGCATTGATCCCCAGGTGTGTGTGAGTGTGCGTTGTGGTGCGCCATTGCAGCGCTTAGGGAGGTTAAACGTAGGTTATTGATGACATTTGCGCCACCATTTCCTCTAATCTTGCATTTGTGTGTGACTTGTTATAATTATGGTTGTTTCACCCAGGGGTGTTATTACCAGAAGGCGAACCGTTTCCTCGGCCACGCCCTTTACCTTTCGATTGATTGTTAGTTTGGTTATTTAGCTTATTACCCCCATTTTCGGACGTGTTGTATGTGAGGTTCTCTGTAGGTGCCGTGTTGTTATCATGTTCTGTAGAGGTGGTGATGATGCAATGGTCGATATTATTTATAGGATGATTTTGACGCTACATATTTTTTCTTCTGCTCCAGGAAGTGCTCTATTCATACAGCTGTGGCCGTGAACACCTTATGGTCGCTATACTCCGTTATGAGCTGGCCGAATGCTGGGTTAGGTTGGTCTAAGCCGACGTTTGACTTGCTGGTTTAGTGAGAGTTATTATACCTAGCTGATCTTTATCTCGCCAAAAGATGAATCCTAAGTGGCAATATAGCCACGGAGGGTTACCAAGGCTTTCAAAGATTTAAAATAAACCGAATATACAAGATATAAAGATAACCTTCTCCTTAGACAAGCTTTCGCTGAAGTGAGAGGAATTGCCTCGCATGGGCCGCCGTCAATACAGGTTCGTTCAACTATAGTTGGATATAACCAAGTGTATTGAAATGACATTGCATATAATTATAGGTGTGGTGTACATTGTTTTACGAGAAATGGCTGGTCAGTCTCCACAGATACTGTTCAGGCAGAATCTTCAAACTAATTAAGCTAGGTGGATGCCACTGTAGTTAGCGGTCCCTCAATGGAGCCTATACTAATGCTTGTAAGCACAGATAGTAATGCCTACTGTAGCACGGCTCGACCGGTCGGGTACGAACCTGCCCAGCATGGCTGGGTATGGAATGGCTGGACCGGGTATGTTCCAGCATGACCCCCTGGGTAGGACAAGTATGAGTGTATCAAGCCATATACGAGAGGTTCGTGAGATCGCCTAGCGCATGTGCGGGGATTAGAGATTGCTTGCCCATTAGCATTAGTATTGGAGTGAAAAAGCATTATATTTTGTACCGAGCTGGGACATGTAATTACATTCTCGCGATTCTTTGAATCGCACATGACTGGAATGAAGCGAGGATTCCAAATCTTTTTACTATTTTAAAATCGGTCCTGAAGTGACTGAGTTAACTCTAATTGAACCCGCAAATTCTTTTCAAAATATTGAACCCCATAGGCTTAGTGCATGCATGCTCTCAGTGCATGGGTACAATAGCGCGTCATGTGACCCGCTTCTCTGCCTCTGAAGCTAGTTCACTGATTGGCTGTGGTGCTCCAGCTTCCAGCTGTGACGTCACGGACAGTAGAAAAGGCGGTGGAGAATTAGATTCAGGAGCAGTCCGGGAGAGACTGGTGGTGGTGATGTACTGCAAACCGTACAGCGGATACCTAACATCTGCTACAATGTCAATCAGTTTTGAGTACTCGTCATCTCTGTGGTACTAGCCACCACATCTGCATCACCAGTTTCTGTACACCCCCGGAAAGATTTCATCCGGGGGGCAATAAAGAAATCAAAGTAAGGTGTCCCACGCCACTAAAACCGCAGATGGCCGCGATGTAACCTTGTCTAGTATGTAGGGCGAGTGATGTGCTCGATGGATAACTCGCCGGATCTACCGTACCACGCTGACTAGATGCTAAATCAAATCAGCACATCATGTGTGCTAGAATTTAAATGTTTTGACCGCGGTCAGGGGGCATTGCCCGATGCATCGAATGAGCTATTCGATGCATCTCATGTTGTGATCCCCAGAATGCATCCGCATTATTAACTTTTTTTATGTAGCCCTTCATGATCCATAGGCCAGCTTTCAATTTCCGAACCGGTAAGGAACTTTCAACATACCGCTTAAATTATTAACTTTGTATATAGACGTGATTAACTACTAGCCATCCGCAACATCAACTATTCTTCTTCACCGTTCCTGAGAATGAACCCCATCAGACAGTTCGCCTGCAGCTTTTCCTGGCAGCTGCATCGTGCCATCTCGCGTTCCAAATGTGTTACACTACAACTACTGTGATTCTCGAACTTTTTCCGTACTGGTGACTAATAGGTACTCCGTCATTGTCATATTATTGCATTAATGTATTACTTTATTGTAACAGTTACTGATGATTAATTGGAACCTGCCGGTCGTTTAAGACCGCATTTTTAAAGTGTATTCTTATACTGTATATAGTCATTCTATTTTACTGTTTTGTGATAAATTATGGCAGTAGCCAGCCTAGTCAAACATGTTTTGCTAATTTTATATAAAAAATTGGAACTGCAGTTCGCTAGACTACTCAAACCAGCAACAACAAATGCAACACCTTTTCCCCCACAGCATCACTGTTTCACTGAGGTCGCCGGCCATGTTCTCATTGCGCGAATATGACATGCAGTCCACTGAAACTGGACTATTTTAGCTCGGTAGGATAGGTGTGTAGGAGTAGGGACGATTACTCTGCAGGAGTCATTTTTTGTGTTAGTCTCTTTTCCGGGAGTAGTGGATATGTAACACCGCACACAGGCTAGGTTGTATAAATTGGCCATTTACCTTAAGGCCTCCGTTATATGAGTAATTGTGTCTGTCCATGCTGCTCCAGCCTCCGGATTTATTAACTGTTTGGACCACCCTCCGTCACGTTGTTTAGAGCTGACTATGCAACTATTGGGTATTCAGAGCAGTTAGAAACAAAATGACGATGACCGCATACACCTTCCCCTGTATCTTCGGATACTAGTTAGTTAGAAAACATCGCCAAAGTAAGAAGCACTGCAAACATATTATAGTTACTGGACTGTAGTGTATCTCTGGGCCAAATTACATAACCATGACTTCAGGTAAAATGTTAGTTACCCTGGTACGGATCTCACATGATCTGCCCGACACACCAGTGAAGGACAGGGCTCAGCTCTCCATCTAACTCTACAAATAACTGGTTGCAGTCTTAGAACACACCACACCCTCACGGGAAGGGCGTTATAGTTGGATAGCTGCGCCTTTGTCAGCACCATAAACGTATATGTGCTTTTCAATGCTTATGCGGTCACTGAGAATTCTCGCCCATCAGGCTTATATATGAAAGATAGTTAGTGTATACTGCCATGTGCAGCATAATCTAGATCTGAACCCAAAAACTAAATGTTAGAATAGGATCTAGCGCAAGGACCGGATACATACACTGGCAACTACCAATACAGTATCTTTGACTTTACATAAGATGATGGTGTTGAATTCTGCGGAAGTCATCCACCCTATCTTCATGTAATACAGTGTGCATCACATTAAACTTATAATTTCACTAGGTTGACTCTTTTGAATAAATGGTTTGAACAAGAGTGCCCCCTTTTGCCATCTCTCTTCCTCCACTTCAGCGTTGTAGGCATTTTCTTGTGACGGAGGCCCACGCGAGGCACTTTCCTCTCGAAACAAAAATGTTTGTGTCAGGGGTAATTTGGTTTATATTAAACTTGCTAAGTGGCTGCATTAGGTCCCTCTTTTACGGGGATGCCACGTGGATTATGAGCTGTGAGGTACCTCTGGTGAGGACCATGATGACGAGTCATCAACTCGACCCTATGTACTTGACCTCTCCTGTGTAGCAGCAAACGAGTACCATTCTTTGACTGTTACTATCAATAATTACTGTATGTATTTAATTATGTCCCACCATAAATGGAGCTGGGGTACCGCTACACCGGTGACTCCAACAGCGGGGATGATACTGTGAGGGGCGACTTCCACAGCACTGGTCGCATGGCCCCACTGGAACATGAACATTCCACAGTCATTGGCTCTAGAAGTTGGTTTTTGTATAAGCCAGCAGCGCGCAACACCGGATCCACAACCCCAAGATCCATGGCTAACCAGCAGCCTCGCCCCACCCTACCGCGCACAGGTGGTACTGGAGAACGAGAGTATTCGGTGGAGCAGTGCACACGCCCAGAGGCTACAAGTGGCTCCCAATGTGGGGCTCGAATACGAAGCGAACCCACGCTCACACTCAACACCCGATTGCTCCAGTCTCCCTTCTACTACAACCAGTACTGCCCCGACGTGGAGGTCGAGTACTACGATAAAAGGGCGGCTCGAGCAGTCACCGGCGATGAAGTAAATTTCAACGAATTAGAGAAGTCCCCTACGGGGGCAACCACCACAACCTACATGCCCTATGCGTTTACCACGTCAACCTGATGGTGACGAATGGCTCGACCCACGTGCACCGTGGCCCGCATCTCCACCCACTAGAACTTCATCACCATGCTACCCATCCATACCACGGTATGAACAGTGGAATGGAAATCTACCACAGTCTACACATCCCAGAAGCGGCACCCACACACATCACACACAACGGTCTCGTCACTCTCCTGGAACACCACCATATAGAGGAAGACCCACGCAGTGACCTACCAATCCGCCACGACGAATCCACGATACACCACCACCCATTCACCGTCCTGCACCTATTAGGAAGCCAGCGGAATCAGCGTTACAAACATACCGCACAGAACAGTACCGACGGAAGTCTCCACCTCGGTCGTACAGAAACCAGGATTTGAGAGTCCACACACACAGATAGAGATCAACATCCGCATTCAACCCTTATCTCCTGCGCCCCACCTGGATATGTGCACATAGTCCCATATCATGGCACCGGCCGAGTGATCCTCCCACCCAAATTCAGTGGAGAGGGTGACTGGGTCAACGACAAGTGCCAGTTCAAGATCATAAGCTGCACAAACAGATTAACGGATCAGCAAATGGGAGCGTAGCTGGCCGCCAATCTGTCAGCGAATGCCCTACAGGTACTGGCAGGTATGGGTCAGACAACACACCTACATATACAGAATTGGAAAGCGCCATGTCCGAAAGATTCGGGAACACGGCCCTAGAAGAGACCAGTCGTCTTCAGCTCAAGAATTCGATGCGTGCAGAAGAAACGCTCCCAGAACTAGCTTGCTGCATCCGATGTCTCGTCACAAGAGCATACCCCAGCACCAACCATGAAGGGGTGACGCATCTTCGCCTCGACACATTCATTGATGCTTTAAGCGGAGAACCAGCCCTTAAGGAAACACTATTTCTTATGGAGCACAGAATTCTACAAACCCTTACCACAACAGCAGTATGGATAGAAAACTTCCTTAAGAGAGAGAAGAACAATTGCTGCCAACTGCACCCCGTCAATGAGTTGAATGATGCCAAGCTTCTGATTGCCACAAACAGAGCATAGCCAGCCACAACAACAGAGACAAGCACAACAACGAAACAAGAACACCCCCACCCCCAGAGGAGATCAAGAGCCTATAGGAAGAGGGCGTGGCCAGTCCCATCGCGGAGGGCACAATAACACCCCAGGACTAAAGGAGGTAAGGGTGAGGTAACCCTGGCAGAAACCTCGAGTGCTGAAGACGGAGGTTCCAGGCCACACGGCGCACTCTAATAAACCATGGATCCACGCACTTAACGCTTATGATCATGTCGATAGTCACTTACAGGACTAGCGGTATGATCAGCGAACGAAAAGAAGAAGAAGAAGCACAACAACAGCAATAGGCAAGCTACACACGACAGATTAGAAGAGATCACTAAATAGATGTCGTCAGTCACCAATCTAATCACCACACTCAGCACTGCTGTAGCAACAAAACAGACTGCAAGCCCACCACCAAGCAGCAACACACCGCGCACCCAGCCACCCAACACATGTTCTGGATGTCGACAGATAGACGATTGGGAGGAGCGGTGCCGTAACCGCCCCCACCCACCCCATCGTCTCCCACTACACCGGCAACTGATCGTCGAACACCACAGCCTGGGAATCTATTAAACTAGAATGGGCACTGATTAGAGAGTCACCTCAGTGCACTCTCCTGAAACCCGGCTCAACTATGGTCCATCAACAACAACGTCAGGTGGATGCATCAGCAGCAACCACAAATGCTACCTCAACAACGCAAGACAGTACATGAAAACCAGCTTCACACAAGCCGGAGCATACAATGCACACTGCATCCGTAGCTCCGACATTACACCCCTCTGCGAAAAGTTGTAGCCCACAATAACCGCATCTACTAAACCTTCTTTCCTATGTAAAACGGCAGTGGTTGGTTGTAGCACCTACGGTGAAACAACGTTTAATCACGCACCACGACCCACCGCCAAGGCACTTAACACACGATGCCCTCTGGTGGTATGCAATACACACCTACCCTCATCATCATCTCCCACACCCAGCAGCAGTAGTAGTGACATGAATGGAAACCAACACTCCGCATCTTGGATCCGCAAATGACATTGCCACAAGAGGCAGCACACACAATGGCAATGATGCTGTTTCATTTGTGCATTTCCTAAACATCCCGTGATGTGTTGGTATAAATGGCTAGCTTTGGTGACAAAATCTCTGCACCATCCCCGTCCAATCCAAACTGCTGTGTACACTAACATCACAGTACAACCCACGAGCATCAGACATAGCACCACTGCTACTCCTAGCTTCGTCGTCGCCAAAGCAAAATCAGCAACAACGACGACAAGCTGGTCCCTTCCTCACTCAGCCACGCACCGCACTCACGGAAGCAATAGAAAAACAGGTCAGCTATATACAAGGCCTCACCGCAGCAAAGACTCTCCAGCAAGCACACTGCCAGGTCATCTATAAGTCTGCTTGCTTGTTCGGTGGAATTTCTACCAGTGCCACAGGAGACACTGGAGCTTCCATCACCGTTTTTAACAAACGTGTCTATGAGAGCATCCCACCTCATCAGAGACCACCCTTTAGGCCCTCTAACATAGTTGTTCAAACAGCCACTGGTGGCTGGTGTTATAAACATCGTAATACGGATAGATGAGATGCAATTCATTCAGGGAGTGTGCATCGCTTCTATTGAACACGATGCCCTATTAGTTTATGATTTTCTCAGCGCCAGTGAAGCTGTCATTCACTGCAGATAACAGGAACAGGATATACTTGGCCGTCGCATACACCTTGGACCGGAATCATCGATGTACGACACACGCAGCAATTTTAGCTTCTACAGCAACTGTTAAGCCAGAACAGGAGGACATTCTAGGGGCCACCACACCACAATTAGGAGATAATACACACATAGCCATGCTGGAACCCAACCCTGCATACATGATGGGCTCCCAATGCACAAGTCCATGGGTGACAGTGGACACTGCCAACAAGAATCACATACCCTTTAGGGTATTCAATGGAACAGCCGACCCCATACTGCTTGCCCCAGGTGTTTGCTGTGGCCATTTGGTGGAACTAACACACCTAACAGCAACCTCTGATGACATCATACTAGAACATCAGCATGACTTATATTTGTGGGCCACAGATGGACTCGTGCAATCTCACAAACGTGATGTACGACGGATCCTGTTTAAATACCAAGAGGGTTTTTCCACAGGCGACATGGACCTGGGAGAAACTCACCTCGTGCGTCACTCCATTGACACGGGAACAACCGACCTGTCCATCAGGTGAACGACATGTTGAGGGCAGGCATAATAGAGCCTTCAGCATACCCCTGGGCTAGTCCAATGGTACTTGCAGGCAAGAAAGGCGGATCTTTGCGGTTTTGTATTGACTACTGCTGCCGTAATGATCTAATCATCTAAGCATCAAACACGTGCATTGGTTAGCCTGGATAGATCAGCCATTAGATTCATTATCCGGAGCCAAGGAGATCGCTACACATGACCTGGCAAGCGGATACTGGCAGGTAGCCATGGATGACGCTGATAGGGGGAAGACCATATTCGTCTGTAGACACGACTTTTCCAATTCCGCAAGATGCGTTGTGGTTTGTGAAATGCTCCGGAAACATTCGCGGGTCTCATTGAGCAGGTATCAACTAGCCTGCAATAGGAGATCTGCCTCTGTTATATCGACGATGTCATCGTTTTTGGCTCTTCGCGTGAGTAGGTTTGTCTACCTTGGACAACGTTCTAATGGGGTTCCCCACCGCTAACCTGAAACTCAAACAAGTAGTGCCATTTCTTCAGACAAAGTGTCGAGCTTCTGGGTCCTGTGATATCCACAGATGGAGTAGCCAGGCAACCTGCTAAAACACAAGCAGTGACAGACTGGCAGATGCCAACTTCCGTGACTGACACTAAAAGTTTCCTCGGGCTCTGTCAGTACTATCGCCCATACATCCATCACTTCAGCGAGATTGCATCTCCACTGTTCCAGATCACTGAAAAGGATCGACCCTTCGACTGACTGAACGCATGAGTGTGAGGTTTCCTTCAGGGCGTTGAAGGACATGTTAACAACTGCACCCATTCTTGCTCATCCTAACCCTATTCTCGATTTCATTTTAGACACTGATGCGTCTGCGTATGCAATAGGCGCTGCTCTATCTCAGGCCAAAGAATATGGAACGGAGCAGGTACGGGATTATGGTTATCATACTCTGAATAAAACAGAAAAACTTTACCCAACCACTAAGTAAGAGGTGATAGCTACGGTGTACCTTGTTAGGTAATATAAACACTTTCTGTATGGATATCCATTTACACTACGTAAGACCACGCCTCACTACGCTGGCTCAGAAACCTATAAAATCCGGAGGGCCAGAGCCAGGTAGCCTGGGGGCAGGAATCTATGTAGGCTTTCAACTTCAATGTTGTTCATAGACCCGGCAAGCTGCATGGAAATGCCGATGCCTTGAGCAGAATCGGGCTCGAGGATGAACTAGAAGTTGCCACCACCATGACACATACAACACAGCCAGCTCACATATTACCAGAACTGCGGTGCACAGACTGGAATGCGGAGAAGCTCGCTCATGAATAAACAACAGATGTGCAGACACGAGGAAGGGGTACGTCCTCCGATGGAAGCTGTTATGTCGTTATCTGCAATGGCTAAGTATTATTATCAGAGGTTTGGGAGTGCCGTATGCACAATAGCATTCTCCACATGAATAACCCAATAATAATTCCTGAGCATTACAAAGTCATTATACGTCAGCAGTTACATGACAACGCGGGTCACGTAGCCATGGAAAGAACAACAGAGCAGATCGAATAAAGATTCAATTGTATCATGATACGCGATAGTGTCAAGGCTTGGGTAACCAAATGCATACCCTGTTAAAGACGGGCCAGCACCACACCACACCATTACAAATTAAAATTGTGGATGCACCATGGGAGCGAGTGGCTATTAATGTGCTCGGACCCTTGAATGCGATGGATGCTGGAAACAAGCACATCCTCGTATTGCAAGACTATTTTACGAAGTGTGTAGAAGCATTTGCTTTACCAGACCAAGAGGCATCCGCAGTAGCGGAGGTTCTGCCCACCAATATGGTCTGCCGCTTTGGAATGCCCAACGAATTGCACTCTAACCAAGGAAGTAATTTTTAGTGTCGGCTGATCTCCAAGCTCTGCAAATTGTTTCATATAGTCAAAACACCTACTAGACCATATCATCCGCATAGAGATCGGATGGTAGAGAGGTTCAATAAAACACTCACGGTGATGTTGACTAAGGAAACACACCTTGATTGTCATGATTGGGATCTGCAGTAACGGCATACCACACTTCAATACATTCCGGCATGGGGTATACCCCTGCTCGGTTAATGTTAGGCCATGAATTAGCTTTACCCTTGGATCTGGCCATGCCCAGAATTGCAGGAGAGAAAAATTCACCATCTCTCTGCGGAGTGCTCATGCGGCAAAGCATAGAACAGGCCCATGAGCTAAGGTATGAAACACTCTCAAATGTACATCATCAGAAAACCTGGCATGTCAGGTGTGTAGATGGATATCCGTATGATGTGGGAAAAATGGCTTGGGTTCACGATTCACAACGTTCTGCAAAAACGTGCCGAGTAAACTGAGTTACCAGTGGAAGGCCACTATGTGGTAGTAGGTAAGAAGTCCGACGTGACCTATCAAATGCGCACCTCGGATGGCCTGACCTCAGTCATCCACTTTGATCATCTTAAACCTTGTGTTAGCGATGACCCAGTGCCAGAGCTAGGACTGGGCGGTACACGTAACACTGGTACCCAGACTGTTATATCTACGGAAACACGTATTCCGATGTTAGCATGGGGCACTGCGGTGGCAGTTCAGCCCATCTTCTCTCAAGCCAGAAGTTGGGTGAACATGCGGTTAATGCTGAGGACGATGACAAGCCACGTACTCGCCTTCTTCCTCCCCAGAGCAGGTTTACCAGGTCTCGGAAGTCGTATCTGAAGACTTTCTCGTGTGTGTTGTCCAAGGGGAAGGACGGAAAAGTTGTTCCAGCGACCTCTTCCCATTCCAACCCACTTCATGCTATTACTCCAATTATAGAGTTACCACAAGCGGAGGCTGAGGCTACCCCAAGCCGTGCCTCTTACACGGTGGGGCATGCAATAAATAGAATGAACATGAAGACACCTGATGAGGCCTGGGCATGGTGCAGAGAACAGGAATACCGCACAGCTCGGAGAACCCACCTTCCAAGCCATGGAACCGCTTGCCACCCATCACACCCCATCAAGCCACATCCGCGACACCACCCCCACTCCAAATGGTATCCCTAATTTCCACACTGAGCTAGAACATCACATGTCCCATCACTCTCACACTCCACTCGTCACATGTTGACTGTCCATCTTCAGATATGAGAGAGAGAGTGCTGATGCAGGAGGAGGGGCGTCCAGCACTGGTCGCCCCGGTGACTGACGATGGGTGTGGAAGCACCCTGATCAGTAGACTCTCGGGTCTATTTTCCTGGTACTTTAAAACCATGACAAAGTACCAAACGCCATGTAACGGGAGATGTCCATCCCCGACCAAGAGGCACCCCTGACCAAATCCACCTCACCACACCGCCGTGAGCTGGCAGAACACCACCGCAGAGACATAGAAAGACCGAAGCAACAGAAACACACATGCCTTCAGAACTGGATACGTCAATTTAATTGCGCGAATACTACACCTACACATCCGGTTATAGGAGGTATAATGGAGACATCTAAATCCCACCGCATCTGCAGCATCGTCATCACCAACAGATTAAACAAGCATGCATCTGTCCTTTGCAACAGAAAAGGATAGTGACACGGACACCTTGGCAGTCCCCACCATACGTATACGGTTAGCTATTTGCTCACTGCACATGACATATCTGCAATCGACAGACTCGGCATATTCCGCATGGAAAATGGATACACCCCACCACACCGCACGATCAACATCACATACAACTCCTGACTCCCTTACATCAGAGCTCAATACATACAAGGACCAGAGCAGCATTTTCCACCCTACATGCATTCTTTCCAGAAGCACGCGGAAACTACATGTGGTAGGAGAACAACATCATGGACATCATCACCCAGACCGCAAGGCACACCCCACGCCTTGAAGTGACATCAGCAATAACAGTAAACGGAATAACATGGTCCACACGTAATGACAGATTTCTTTAGTGAGAGAGCCAGATGACCGCAATCTTCTTCAGTAGCTAGTAAGAGACGTGAAATGTGACAATGGTCTGATTCAAGTTATGACATTCCCCTTCTGGTCAACCTCTGTCCCGCCTTTCTCAGGCTCAGCCATTACAGAGAGAATATTTTAAATGTCCGATAAAGTTGTCACCGCAAGCACCACAGTAACCCTCCCCTAAAACTGCAATACAACTTTGACACTGCACAACAGTGTAAAATTCATCTGCAGAGAACCAGTCACGCGTATTCACACACTCCATCAACTCGACAGAAACACAGACACTCAGGATGACTGTTTCACAATCTCCATACGATGGTAATGTAATTGTACAACTGAGGCACGCATTTTCCGAGTTATACTGTAACAATTAAGTGTGTGTCTAGGTGCAGTGTGAATAGTCCCTCCCACAAAGGAGGATGCTTGGCAGTCTGCCCATCTGGTAGACACAATCCTGCTTGGCAGGGTCAGTAGATTTGATGCCCGCATGACTTGGATAAGTGTAAACTGAACAATAAATTACAGTCAGTTAAACTGTTATAATTGTGATTACAATGCTCCACCGTGCATACAAATCATTAGCGCGCGGGTTGGCAAGACAGCATCAAAACGTGAACAGTTTAATATAAAATAATTTCAAAAATTCTCTTACCTACAGATTCCGCTCAACAATCAACAAGAGCAGGAATGTCTACACAAGACACGGAGAAAGCGCTTGATAAAAACCACGCACAGATAGGGACGCTGTTACAAGGAACAGATATTTAGAAAGCCATACTTCAAATTTCCGCATCCAATTCCCATTAGTCAGCTCCATTAAATAACAACAGACACTCCAAGTTTCCGATCAACAACATGCTTTCAAAACAAGAAACGGCGTGATCAGCACCACTGTTTTCCAGTGGGGTTACAGAGTGGTGTGAAACCGCATACACCTTCCCCTGTATCACTGGATAGTGGTTAGTTAGAAAACCCCACCAAGAAGGAAGAACTGCAAAAAGTAGTATAGTTACTGGCCTGCAGTGCATCTCTGGGGAAAATTACATAACCCTGACTTCAGCTAAAATGTTAGTTACCCGGGTATGGATCTCATATGATCCGCCCCGACACACAGACAGGACTCCGCTCTCCATTTAACTCTACAAGTGACTTGGTGCGGTCTTAGAACCCACCACACCCTCATGGGAAGGTCGCTATAGATGGATAGCTGCGTCTTTGACCACACCATAAACTTATATGTGCTTTTCAACGCTTGTGTAATGTGACTTGTCCTTGTGCTGTTATATGTCATAGTGAAGTGACGGTGACAGAATCATTATATGATTCTGGAGCTTTCATATCCTGGCAGTCTAACTGAGGGGGTGCTCCGTAGGGTGACCATGCAGTCATCGAGCATTCTTGCCAATCAGGCTTGTATGCTAAAGATAGTTAGTTTACACTGCCATTTGTTGCTTAACCTATATCGAGACCCAAAGCTAAATGTTAGGATAGGATCTAACAGAAGAACTGCATAAATAAAGTGGCAACTACTAACACAGTATCTTTGAACTTGCATAAGATGACGGTGTTGAATTCTGTGGAAATCATCCACCCCATCTTCGTGTAATACAGCGTACATCACATCAAACTTATAATTTCACTAGGTTGACTCTTTTGCATAATGGTTTGAACAAGATAGTAACCCTTTTTGTCATCTCTTTTCCTCTGCTTCGGCGTTGTAGGCATTTTCCTGCGATTGAGGCCCCGGTGCGACGCTTTCCTCTTGCAACAAAATGCTTGTGGCAGGGGTAATTTCGTTTATATTAAACTTGCTACATAGCTGTGTTATGACCCTTCTTTGTAGGGATGGCTCATGGATTATGATCTGTGAGGTACCTCTGGCGAGGACAATGGTGACGAGTCATCAACCCGACCCTATGTGCTTGACCTCTCCCATGTAGCAGCAAACGGGTACCATTGTTTGACTGTTACGATTATTAATTATTGCATGTATTTAATTATGTCCCCACCCTAAATGGAGCGGGGGGACCATCACACCGGTGACACCAACAGCGAGGATGGGACCATGAGGTTCGACCTCCGCGGTGAAGCTCACATGGCCCCACTGGAACGTGAATGTTCCACTGGCTCTAGAAGTCGGTTTTTGTATAATCTGGCAGCATGCAACACTGGATCCGCAACCTTGAGATCTCCTGCTAACCAGCAGCCTCACCCCGACGTACCACGTACTGATGGTACCGCGGAACGAGAGTATCTGGCAGACCAACGTGCACGCCCGAAGGCTACACTACAGAGGCCTAGCACCTTAGCCTATCGTTTGTAACAGGTTTTCGTCTGCTTGCCAAAGGTGAGCTCTGTCCTCCCATAGGATTCGACCCTGGAGCAGACACAACCATCAGACTCTGCGTACAGATACTACTCCACCGATAGGGGAGCTATCCGAAAAGCGACTCCCATCCTGTGTCCACGAGAGCAAACCCAACAAGCCAAGACAAAACACAGGACAATACAAAAGTATTTAGAAACACTTAGCAGACCATTGACGACTTGTACACTTAGAAAGCGTGGAGGGCCCACTCGACCCTTCTAAGTGTTTTGAGAGTTTGAGAGTCTGCCAATGGTATCTTTTTCCACGAGCCGAAGTGCCGAAATCAAGCCATATAGACTCAATTCCTAGGATTCAGGTATATATATATATATATATATATATATATATATATATATATATATATATATATATATATATATATATATATATATATATATATATATATATTTATATATATGTCCGAAGATGGGCCAGAGTTATTTCCAAATGGAGACAGTTACTGATGGCCTTTTGGCTTCGTTTGTGGCCCCTATTTGGACTCTTTTACAGGTATGCCCCGAGACGTTTGTGGCACCAGAAGCGAGGTTTACAATAACTAGCCGCTTTTTAAAGCAACTGCATCGGCGTGTTGCCAGATTTCTAACACAAATATCTTAGCTTCTACCTATGCTAGACTAAGACGAACGTGTGCCAGTTTCGGCACAAGAAAGGGTCCTAGTTTGTAGTGGTGATATATAAGATTTCTATTGTTAATGCGCTATTGCTGGTGTTTCAGTTTTAGACGGCGACTGCGATGTAAAATCTAATATGATGCTTAAAGACAGATATATAATTATACAGGTTCTAGACGGACGACACAAGGCATAAAAAGTTACACTCAAGGATTTAGCAAGTGACTGAATCTGGCCATAATAACACGCCTAATAGTCATCCACGTAAGATTAATAAAAGAGGTGGCCACCAACTAGGTTACTGGTGCAGATGTATATACGAATCGTAATCACGCCTAATACACATCGCCGAGAAAAAGATGTACAATGAGAAAATAAAATGGCTTTCAAATTGGCCTATTGGTCATCTTAGTTGGAGAGGTAAATGTGGTGTCGAGTTCCAAATAGCAGAACGTCTTTATACAGTATGAACAAGGAAGACGTAGAATAGTTTCAGAATGGTGATACAAAAATAACAGCGAAGATATCCGCGTGCTACTGGAAGTTCACGGAGGCAAAGCAGGTGGATGGTGTTGGACATAGTGTGAGCGTTCGGTGAAGTAGGCCTGCGACTTCGGCGAAGATGTATGAAGTTCGGCACAAGAGTATCGGTGTGGCAAGCTGAGGTGCTGCACAGTATGCAATGACTTCATGCCCGAGAATAATCGGCTCGATTATGGATTTAGTTCAAGCGATATAGTTGTTCGGCTTAACCAGAAAAGAGTTAGTACAATTTTAAGACACAAGATGTGGCTGGAAGTAAGATAGCACAGTTTTTCGGCCCTACTATGATGCATTTTGTTAGGCCACTTTACAGTCTTGGTACGGGTAAGTTACAGCGAGCTATTAATTGAAGCTGTAGGATGGCTCATGAGTCTATAAACCAGATATATTTTTTGAGTACGAATTACCGAAGAGTAATTATTATTTTTGAAGTTAGGCGCCATCCACAGAACTCGGGTGAGCTGTTGGCTCAAGCCGATTACTTTTCAGTTTGGTTTTTAGTCCAAGATTGGGCCGAAAAATTCGTTTCGGTGTGCATTTGAAGGTCTTCAAATTGGCTCTAGGAGTTATAGGAATTACGCCTGCGTGGATTCCTTTAGCTGCTCGGCTCAGTGCATCGCGCTTCAAATGTAAGTCCGAACTGAACGACCACTCTATCTCGACTGAGTTTTATGAAGTTATTGGTGGTTTGGTTGGCGTCTATCGAGTCGCTAATTCCAGGTCACATTACGCCATTCTAGGCTGGTTTTATTTCAGTCTATTATTGGTAACTTCCCCAGTTTTTACACTGGTATCGATTTATACTTCTGGGTGGAGAGCGGCGACGAGGAGTGAAGGAGATTGCCTATGTTTCCAGTGATCGTCAGTTGGCTGAACGGAGACGCGATCCTAGGGTCGCCGATTTCACAGCTCTGTTCTGTCTGAGCTACCGCCTCATCATTCTGATGTGTATGAAGCTGTTGGTTTGATTGACGTCTATCGAGTCCTTGATTCCAGGTCCCATTCACGCCATATCCAGGCTGGTTTTATTTCCGTCTATTATTGGTAACTTCCCGAGTTTTTACACTGGCAACCATCTATACACCTTGGTGGAGAGAGGCGACGAGGTGTGAAGGAGATTGCCTATATTTCCACTGGTTGCTCGTCGACTATAGCTGATCGCCTGACACTCGAGCGGGAGATGAACCCCGCTCGGCTGATTACAAGTCGACCACTCTAAGACCACGGCCAATCGTCTCCTCTTCATTTTTTATGGGCCGATAAAGGTCCTTTTATACTCTTTGCTGTGCAATGAAATAGCTTCAGCGTTCAGCTTCGGCCATTCCACACATGGCTTGTAACCACCAGGCAAAACCATGCAGTCACGTGTTATGACGTCGTCGGTACTAAAGGGTCTACTCTCGTGAGAGTATGTAGTACATGTGCCTACTTAATAGTATAGGGTATCCGCCATCTCTTATCCGAGTTTATGTTAGAAGGCAGATTTGGATTTCTGAGGGAATTTGTCGTAAGATTCGTCCAACGATGGATCGAAGTGGACCCGTATTAACAGTTTAGGGAACAATGGAAATATATACATAACAGATGCCAGCTCCATACCTACAGCACAGCGTCTGTGGCCTATCTGGATTATATAGATATATGAAATAAAACTAAATAAATGAATCATTTTAGCCTATGTTCGCTAGAAAACAGGCCCCGGGTTCATCGTTAGACACCGTGACACCACATCTGAAAAGACTGCCGCTAGCTAGAGCGGCAGATACGTACATCATGACTAAACGTCGCTCTTTTGTCCTATCAGTTTCAGGCGAATTCAATGGATCGTTACCTGTTCAGTCAATAACTAAACACATGGATAAATTAAAAATGTGCCTTCGTCACTGGGCAGAGTTTGAAACCTTACATGTGTGATTTGATCCTTGATTTGATATAATTATTCCACCGTAGCTTCACCAGGCCTACATGGGTATTTATCTAGTCCCGCCAGTTAAGTTTTATTTTCAATGTAATCTAATTCAGTTGACCGTTCCAGTTTATCCTTCCATCATATGACGTCATAATCAACTACGCGACGTGTAGGCTGACGTCATAACCACTACGTCATGAATGATTAGATTTAGTCCTTTTTAAACGCTTAATAGTCCGCTAGGAGGTATGAATTGTACGTCTGTACTATTTAATAAGCACAATGCTGAATATTTTGAAACTAATTGGACTGCGGGCTGTTGCTGCCATAGCGCCTTGTCAACATATTTAACAGATTACCTGTATTGTCTGGAAATTGATAGGCAGGGAGTTCAGGGATCGATCGATCCTAACACCGGCTAGGTGTAGCTGGAGTTTAGCTAGAGATGGGCGGGGCATAACTAGCACTCGAAACGCCCTTCTTCCTCAAAGCTATCCATACACACAATTTGATACAAATCAACATACGCGTTTTAACCCCTCTTGTGTTAACAACCCATCAAAGCGCTCAAAGCGCTATGTTTATCAATTAACCCTTTCCATTTGTCAAGATTTTTCAAGAACATTTTGCTCAATATATGACCATTAACTGGCCAAGAGAATATGGCTTTCTTTTGTAAATTTACCTCTAGAATTTAGGAAAATAAGTCTTAAGAGTTATTTTTGAAAATTTAACACTGGCATGACTGGCTCGCTTACCGAGCCAGTCATTCCATTGTTAAATTTTCCAAAAGAAATAGTTTTCTCTCGTGCTGCAAATGGATATTCTTTAACATCCAGGGCAGATACTGTGTTTGACGATTAAAAGGTCAAGTTCACGTAAGAGGGTTTATATACTACATGTTTTCCACATTTGTAAAGGCGTTCTGTCGAAGCGCCATTACGCCTTACGGGTATGGGTATTTCCTATGATTAATAATCAAGGTATTTTTTAACGCATTCCGTTCTAATTTTGCTATAGATATATACTATCTATTATAATTATGATGAATTTGAGAAAATCTAAAATACAAAATTAACGCTTTCACCGACAAATTCCCTGTAACGCAATTACGACGCTATATTATCGTATAGCCGGGTGGTGATGGGTTGGGGGAGGGAATAAGGGGTTTTGGTAAGGCGGTATACGCTATCAAATCATACCCTCTACACACACATTTCAGGGAGAGAGAGAGAGAAAGAGAGAGAGAGAGAGGGGAAAAGAGAGAGAGAGAGAGAGAGAGAGGGAGATAGAGAGAGAGGGAGAGAGAGAGAGAGAGAGAGAGAGAGAGAGAGAGAGAGAGAGAAAGAGAGAGAGAGAGAGGGAGAGATAGAGAGGGAGAGAGAGTGAGAGAGAGAGGGAGAGAGAGAGGGAGGGAGGGAGAGAGGGAGGGAGGGAGGGAGGGAGGGAGGGAGGGAGAGAGAGAGAGAGAGAGAGAGAGAGAGGGAGGGAGAGGGAGAGAGAGAGAGGGAGAGAAAGAGGGAGAGGAGGGAGAGAGAGGGAGCGAGAGGGAGGGAGGGAGGGAGGGAGAGAGAGAGAGAGGGAGGGAGGGAGAGAGAGGGGGGAGGGGTGGTGAGGGAGGGGGGAGGGAGGGAGGGAGGAGGGAGGGTGGGGGAGAGATAATCGATCAGAATTATGTATAACTTGCAAGCACAATCACGTATTTATGTACACTTAAAATGAATAACGTCGTTTCGCCTAGAGCTAACCTTCAAGAAATTTCCTGGGGAAGACCCGTGTACCCCTGCCAGACAACCTTAGCGCCATTGGAGCGAGAGACGCGGATACATTTGCCCGTTATGCAAAATACCACTGCTATACAATGGTACGATGCGTGAATATAGCGAGTAATCAACAAGAAACGGGTTTTAAATATATACATATATATGTCCTATATCTTAAAGGTTCACATACATTATATTAAAAAAGTTATATTTGTTTAAACAGGTATGCTAAGGGAATTTCAATAAAGCCTTCGAGCGATCTAAAAACGCAATCTTAATTATGTTAGCCTACTATTTAGACAGTAAAACCTGTCTAAATCGACTACCTCGCTGACCAAAAGATAAGTATTCCTTAGGGACGGATGCTCTACCGTCTATTAAGTGGCGTTCTATGGAATATGGTGGTTGTAGCTACAAGAGTAGTTTACGTCCTCTAGACATAGGTCTTTCACCTAATCCATATTCCATCGGGCATACAAATTTAGACATATGCGCCCTCTACTGTAGGTTAATCAGTCCGCTGGGTGCGTGAGGTTTGGGATATATACATACATATGTTACAAATGTTGGATGGCTGAGCAGGGTGTGTGGGGTGGGGTCGGACGTCGGGATCGGTGATGTCTGTCAACACCAAAAATAACTGTGATGGGGGACATCATGCGATGGTCTCACCAGATAAAACACTAACAACTCTAACATTATTGATTCAATGACCTGAAATTGCCTCTATGAAATCTTACCCAGATAACGCAACTTACTGGGCCGAGGCTGGGGCGATACCGTGCCGATACTTTCAGTATCGGCCCATTATCGGTCCGGCATCGTCCCAGTAAGCTGCGTTGTCAGGGTAAGTTGTTCAATACTCCTAGATACTCTCGCTATCGGATGGGGAGGGCCAACCCTATCACAGACCCAGGGGGTTTGGTTCACAAAAGTTAAAATTCATTCACCGCCCCCGTTATGGATTTACAATTCAGGGCACGTGAGGTGGGCGCTATGTATTAAAAAGGCTTAATACGCTGTGCGCGTTACAGCTCAGAAACAACGTAGAACGTGTCCAAAACAAAATAAAACGTACAGTTAAATATTTTGGACTTAATGTGACTGGATGCCTTTGCTGCATACAAATTACGTTCAAAATAATCTACAGAACATTTCTTACCTCGTGTTGAAGATTGTACTAAACTAACACTATTCAGTTGTTTTGCTTTAGACACATTTTAACTTATTTTAGAACTGTACTGTAAATCCCCACTCATAAGATCGATGCAATAATTTCAATCGTGTGGGATCAGTTCAGAGGGTATTCGTGTCTCGCGAGATCCCCTTCGATACGAGATCGAGGAAAGAATTTCGTGTGTATTGAGTGTTCATTAGCGTAGTAATTTGCGCCATAAAATTCGGCGATAAAGATAATTAAATCTTGAAAGAATACGATGTATATGCCTACCAGACAATACACTATGCATACCAGACAATACCATTGCACCCGAAACTTGACGGTATGAAGCTCATAGTTTTCTATATGAAAAATAGTCAACAGAAAAATAGTCCCTCTTAATACGACATCAAAATGAGGACGAGAATTTGCTGACGTTGTGTAGATGCTGATATTACACGAAGCACTGGACGGATAGAGTTGATTTTAATGTCTGTATCAAGCTAGCATTGCAGTGGTTAAGATGATATCAACACCAATACTATCCACTGTGGTGCGTTTACAGTTCACTACGGAGATAGACTGTGTCCAGACCACTCTGGTCTACGAAGTTGAGGCTATGTCACAATCTAGCCGTTATAATGGCTTGGCAAAATGATCGGTTATTACGTTAAAGGTGTAATCTTAGGATGAAGCCACGAATCTATTTTTAGATTGTTCAGAGAAGTCATCATCTCCGCCTAATGAGAAGTTCCGATTGTCTGTCCACTCTACATTTTGAAATTTAGCCTGTCTGAACAAATATTTCAGGCCGTTTAGAAATAAATTCTCCATTATCACCTTTTAGCAAATTAGTAATATGCTCACTTATTCTACCCACTTCTACCATTCCACGAACTAATTACAGTCTTCATATGCACTACATACTACATTTAACTGTGTAATTGTTAATTGTTAATTGCACTTTCCAGTTTATCCGTCCACCATATGGCGTAATAATCAATTACGTGACCGCTAGGATGACGTCATAATCAAGGGCGTCATGAATGACCTAGATAGGTTCGTCACAGACACATAATTGGTGACGTGCTAAGCGGTGTTGTACGAATTGCATGTCTTTACTATTTAATAGCCATGCTGTTGAATATTTTGGAACTGATTTGACTGGCGCCGTTGCTGTCATAAATTGGTTTCATATTATTCAAGAGCGTACATGTATTGTTTTCTGGAAATTGGTAGTCGCGCGGTTCAGGAATCGATCGATCCAAACACGGGCGAATTGTGGGCGTAGCTTAGCTAGAGATGAGCGGTGCATTGTTAAAACTGGATTCCTCCGTTGTTCATCATTGTCTTAGATTATCTATTGAGGATTGCGTTAAAAGGCGGCGAACAGCTTGACTTTCACGTTGAGAGAAAGAAATCAAGATGTGTCAGCGCCATCATAATCACTGATCTGGATGATGCGGGTGACATTGTGCTGCTCTGCATTGAAATCAAAGATGCTCAGGAGATGCTACAATGCGTTGCAACAACACGCTTTGAAAGTAGGACTAATAACAAACGCGAAGAAGACTAAGGCTTTAGTCTACCATCATACACATGATGATGCAAGAATACACGTCATTGATGGGCACGTGCTCGAGGTTGTCCTTAGCATTCACGTAACTATGACCATGGGAAAACAGTGGGGAGAAAGATATTAAGATGAGGGATGTATTGGCCCGGAGGGCATGCACGGAATGGTAAAGCACGAAGTCACCTCTCCATAGCAAATTGAAGATTCGAGTCTTTGATACAACTGTCGAGTCGGTCTTCCTGTATGGATGCGAAGCATAGACGATAACAACCACACTCCAGATAGAACTAGACGGATGTTACTCCAGGCTTTTGCGAAAACACTAAACATACATTGGTGGGAGCATAGTACAAACACATCATTGTATTGGGATTTACATCCTGTCTTCTAAAAATCTGACAAAGACGATTAAAAGTAGCAAGGCACTTCACCGCTCTACCGACGAGGCACGCACACTTTGTGCAGTGGACACACACTCGTGGAAATCGGGACTCTGCCTATGCTGAACACAACCACCTATCAATACTTTTAGTAGAAATTGGAGTTGCCCCATCAGCCTATTATTTATATCATTTATAATATATTATATGTAACCCAAGGGATAGCTAGATGTATGTAATGTCCGTACCAAAGTAAACATATGGCCAGAGGCAGTGTTGTTATTACAGCCCATCACGTGCAATGTGTCTCCCATGTACAGGTATGTAGCTTCACCTGGTCTATGTCAAAGGGGCAAAATGAAGTTTAAATTAAACATATATCTTTCATCCTCTGATCTTAGGATAAATGTCTCGTCTATATTTGATCATATGATTAAAGACATCTGACTATTTATCTGAAATCCAGTGTTCCTTTACTAGTAGTACGCCAGCGGGCTTGAAATAGACTGCGGAAAATGTGCCCAATATCCGCGTCTTTATTAGCTTTGACCACACAATTGGTTAGGGTGGGTGGAGTGAATGTGAGGTGCGAGCTGAACTCTTTTAGGAAGTCCTCTCTCGGGCGCTAGGCGGTCTTACTCTGTAGTTTAATTTTGGGGCGGGGGTGCTCGTCGGTGTGGGGGGGAGGGGTATTGGGTGGGGTGGGGTGGGGTGGGGCTCTGAGCGTGGTATTTTCAGTTGGCCGAGTTGTGCTGTGGGATGGCGAGAGGACCAATTTGCGTCATCATCGTCCGATCAAAACGTCGCCATAGTTTCTCCGATTCCTCGCTCGAAAGGTTGGAGGGCCTGTCTGGCAGCTAGAATACTGTCTCTCAGGAGTGGGAGTTCTAAAGGGGTTGGGGGGGGGGGGGTTGGGTGGGGCGGGCTCTGTTCACGGGGAGAGGAAGGGAATGAGAGACAGAGGCATGTATTCCCAGGTGTCGTTACGTCGTTATTGGTCGCTATTCATCCTATTAGTCTATAACGTGTTAGACGGCCATGTAAGTCAATTAGTACTTGAAGTAACTTCATTTTTAGGGATCCTGCTTTAAGGTGGGATGAGCGGAATTTTATCTACCTTAATGAAAAGTGGTGAGGGGAGGAATATAAATCTTCACTGCAAGCTTTTTGGTAGATGCCACCTGGTTGACACGATGTTCTCAGGCTGCATTCAGAGGTGGGCTTTCTGTGTGTACCGAAACTAAATGATTTTAAGGGGGATCGTGCGCGAGATGGTAGTAGTAGAAGAGCGCCGGGCTGGGCGCTTTTTTCACACCTTTTTCATTTGTTCTTTCCTTTGTTCTCTCCTTTGTTAACTGGACACCGTTTTTCCTTTGATCTCTAGGGCCATGGCAATTAACAAAGCAAGGAAAAGCGCCCAGCCCTCCACTGTTTTGATTGGATGTTAGATGTAGAGGATATCCATAAGACCATACGCCCCTCCCCTTCAGTAAATCACATGACTCCTAGCAGTCACGTAATGATTGACATGGTTAATGCATAGCATAATGATTATTGACAGGTTACATGTCTGGATTCGTCTTTTTCTGACTCTGGGATCTAATTCAATCATGGAAGTAGTAGGGTCGGAATTAAAATGATACCACCGCCCTCTCAATCCTTGGGGCATAGGATTGCTGAGCCATGTGATTTTCGTGGTTGGTGTATGCCTCTAAATGGAGATGGGAGATATGCCCCCAGGGATTGGGAGGGCGGTAGGGGCCACCACGGATCGCCGAACGGCTGCCAGTTGAGGGAGGTAGTATCAATTTAATTCCGACCCTACTACTAGTCAAAATTACACAACCTCCCTCAACTGGCAGCCGTTCGGCGATCAGTTGCCTCCCCACCACCCTCTCAATTCCTGGGGCATAGGGTTGTTGAGACATGTGATTTTCGTGGTCGGTGTATGCCTCTAGATGGAGATGGGAGCTGCTGTCCTGCTGGACATGGAAGGCCATGGCGAATATAAAACTCCCGTGTGGACCCCCACATGTCTGGGAGAACCTCCTCAGGATATCAGCCAGTGGCCAGCCTCTCTCTCTCTCTCTCTATTCTGAGCGGTACCCTGAGGAGGTTTTTCTATCTGTAGGACACTTTTGTACCTATCCTACCTATGTACCTATCCTACCTATCTCCTACCCCACCTATCTTCCAACCTACCCTGTTGCTATTCCAGCTGGCTGGTGTGTGTGTGTGTGTGTGTATGTGTGTGTGTGTGTGTGTCTCTGTGGTGCTTTGACCCCACACTGGGGTGTGTGTGTCGCGGTGGGTCTTTATCTAACCTGGTCATATTACTTTGAGCGGATGTGAACCCCGGTCTATAGCCTGGGAACACTATGCAATTCAACAACCATCAGCTCTATTGCTAGACCCACCGCAACACCATACACATCTCAACTCTTAGTACACTTTATCTCTGAGCGGGAGTTGTAAAATCACTGTTACTGCGTTATCTCGAAGTGACATCAAGATCTAGAGTGAGTCGAGCCTGATAGCGCAGCAACACAGCAATGTGAGAACACATAACTTATCAGCTATTGCATACATGGCCGAGATAATTAATGCGTTGTATTATACACTTTTAAAATCACAGGTTCAAATCTCGTTATGTGTTATTAACAAATGGTAACCTTTAAAATCACAGGTTCAAATCTCGTTATGTGTTATTAGCAAATGGTAAACATGTCTACAATTACTCTTTACCTGTTACCCGAGAAGCATGATATCACGTCAAGACCAACTCGCACAGTCACATAAAACCCATGATTGCAGACCACAGACAGGCGACTGGGCCAAAGTCAAGAATAGTAGTTTATCTATCCCACTGGATGACTGTGATAGCAGTGGACAAACTCTTCAAGTATATGAATTATTTAGAAGCAGTCGACTGGGCCAGGGTCAAGAATAGTAGTTTATTTAGCCAACCTGCTATGTGTTACCACCCAATTAGACACAGCAACCATAATGGTATACCGACGATCATAAATTACATGTGAAGGCACAACCATACATTATGTGTAAACACTCAAACACTCAACTATGTGTAAACGCTCATCTACAAGCAATATTATACACAATGGGCTGGCCTGAAGAGCTATGGTCATGCATGCATGATGTAGGCTGTGCGACTTGACGAGAAAAAGGACCCGGGCCATTGAGTGATATAGGCAACTATGCAGATCGAAATCTTGAGAAATGGAGAAGCTCAGGGATCCCAACATTCCACGCTCGTCAGGTCTACTAACAAGCCTTACGTGTCGTGGACGTTATCCAATGACTGTGATAGCGATGGACAAACTCTTCAAGTATAAGAATTATTTTGAAACGGTTTGCAGTTTTGATGTGGATGCTGCTATCGAGTTGGGACAAGAGTGGGAACAAGAAATGCAGCGATCCCTCGCCCACCAACCTCTCAATGCGCGCACTACTCCCACGTATCATATCAACTCTCCTGAACATCGACCACATCTCACACAAACACATAGGCTCCGCCGGTATTACATCGACACGACGGACCACCCACAGGTTTTTCCATGTACTGATCACCTTGTGATCAACCACACATAATAGGGTCTGAATGGCCATTTAGAGACAAGCATCCACTATCACATCGACACGACGGACAGCCCACAGGTTCCAGGTACTGATCACCTTGTGATCAACCACACGTAATAGGGTATAAACGGCCATTTAGAGACAGGCATCCACAGTGATATACACCATGATTACTGTTGCATAGCTTCGCGATGTTGCAAAGCAATTCGACCTTAGACTAGCCTCTAAGGCCAAGAAAGCCGACCTGCTCCAGATGATCAGACAGGCCCGTTCTGAGGAGCCGCAGAAGTGACTCTCCCAAGCAATGAAGATGGGAAGGTTTCCAGCACTTACTAGAGCTGAATCCCCACGCGAAAGCGCAGCGGATCCGTGAGCTTCGTCAGTTGAATGAGGAGGTGACTGCTAGCTTGCGAGCCAAGACTGTAACGACGCGGATGGCTGCCAATCCACTGGAGTACTTACCTCCCCTATGCAGGATTACTAAGCGATTGATGAGGGGGCTGAGGTCTGAACCCTTAGCCCGGAGCATGAGGCGAGAAGGCGAACATATTCTCGACCAGCATCTCGGTGAAAGGGAGACAGAGGATAAAGGACGCCGGTCAGTATACCGGACATTCTTCAGAGGTCTAAAAGGAGACCTCACAGGCCAGATCATGCAAAGGATCTAGCAGACTGTCCAGAATGCCTTCTACCTCCGCTACACCCATGCCTATCGCATCCGTCACATCGAAGACGGTAGGGTGATGCTCTTCAACAAGAATGCTCCAGGGAGCCCGTGGCTGAAGACGATAGAAGCAGCTCAGGACTAGGTGGCAGCAAGAGAGCAAGCCCGCCTCGACACTGACAATATCGATCGACCCAACACCAAGTGGGCTTTCATTCGATCAATCAACTTTGTGGGCAGGGCTGTCATCGACCGCCAACCTCTGCTTGGGACAGGCCCCCCTCCCAGAATGGCCACGACAGAAGAAGAGTATGAGTGCCCTCGACACCTAAAGGGACAACATGTGTGTCTGGAGACGTCTAGCGGTCCACCGAGGAGCGAGAGCTGATAGAAGTACAGATCCTGCACGATAGCTTGCCACACAGTTATACAGCAAGACAGTGACAGTACCTGATATCTGCAAGACCCCGCTGGATCAGCTGGACTAGGTAGAGTTCTTCGCCAAGATCGGGATTCGCGTGTATGAACCAAGCGAAGAGGGCACCTGGCACTTGATCAGGCAAGCGGCTCACTACCGTGACACCATGGCCATCGGAGTGTGAGACCACCACGCCTTCTACATCAAGAATATCTCCAAGCTGGCACATACACTAGTCTGCAGTCACTGTCAGCAGAGGTTTACACAGGCATGCAATCTTGAACACCACGCTGATCACTGTACAGGCGGCAAAACAACAATCGTGTGTCTTGGCGAGACACCACCGTCTGTGTATGAGAAAGCCTTCTATCCACCCCAACCATCCAGTTCAGCAGCTACTCGTTGGATCGAGTATGAGTCGAGAAACAGAGGCATACACATACACCATGTACAGTGTAGGTACCGTGGCAAGCGTTGGATCAAGGGCGCTCCCGTATATGGCTATGATCTGACCACCAACACCGTTTACCAGTTTCATGGCTGTTACTGGCACGGGTGTCCACAACACCATCGAGGCGAGGATGCTGACCAAAGATACCGCAAGACAGTCCTGAGAGTGGAGAAGCTGAGAGCATCTTGATGCACGCCTGTGGTACAGTGGGAGTGCTGTATAAAATGCTATCCAAGTGTCCCTAAACGAGTTCGGACTGTCCCATACCCACACTTCATAGTTTACGACTTCGAAACACTCCTAGATGGTATCAAGACCCATCCTACAGAGACTCTAACGATCGAGAGTACTCACATACCTATCTGTGTCAGTTGGCTGATCCTTAGATGGTGCCACGAGTGAGCCCACTCACCTCTGCAATCCTGACCCCAAAGAACTGATCACAGAGTTCATGCTGGTGATCCAATGGAGAGCATATCTAATGCAGACAAGGGTTAGGGTACAGCATATACTGACAGACCTGGACAAGCTCAGAAAGCAGCAGCAGCAGCGACTGACCAATGAGTGGTGTGACCAAGTGCCTATAGCAGGGTTCAACTCTGACGGTATGACCTGAACCTCATCAAGAAGTACCTTGTTGATGAGATGACTGACAGTATAGGTACAGTGAAAGTGGCCAAGAAGGCTAGTCAGACCATGTTCCTCATAACACCTGAGCTACGGTTTCTCGATATGCTGAACTACCTAGGCCCAGGAGTCTCATACGAGGTATGGGTCAAATCTTACACAGCAGAAGATCTGGTTCCTGTATGATGGTTTGACACACATGAGAAGCTCAACTATCCAGGGCTTCCTGACTACTCAGCATGGACATCTAAGCTCAGGGGTGGCTACCTCGTGACGTGATCCAAGTGGGAACAGTGTAACCAGACATTCAGTGAGCATGGAATGCGAACATTCGCCGACTGGCTGCCATACTACAGCAACCTGGACGTCAGTCCATTCATCGAAGCCCTAGAGCGGATGCGGGAGTTCTACACAGAACGAGAAATAGACATCCTCAGAGATGCGATGTCTCTCCCCGGTGTGTCATTGCAGTACCTCCTACATGGAACCACTTAGCACCTGCCAGATGTTAACCTCTATTCACCAGGCAAGGAAGCCTACGAGATGCTGAAGGGTGCTGTTGTTGGAGGTCCCAGCATTATGTTCACCAGCTACCACGAGGCTGGTGTGAATCGAATCTGCCAGAGTGAGCATGTCTGCCAACGTCTACTTGGCTATGACACAAATGGTTTGTACCTGTCAACGATGGCCAAAGAGATGCCATGTGGTAAGGAGACAGTGCACCATTGGTCCCGTGCTAGTGGTTTAGCTAGCTTTAAGGAGGCTCTCCTAGCAGACAGCTGGTTGGTGTTTGCTGAGGTGGATATATAGGTCCCCAAGGGTCTGTGGGCAAAGTTCGAGGAAATGCCTCCTCTCTTCTATAACCGCGAGATCCCGGTAGAGGCAATCTCTTCTGAGATGCTGGCATATCTAGGGCGAACATGGAGGAAGCGGCCCACCACCCAGAAGCTGGTCGATGCCCTCTCTGGCAAGAAGTGGCTGCTGTACGCACTGACACTCAAGTGGTATATATCCGATGGCCTGGAGATCACTGATTTATAGCGCACCATAGACTATGACGCCAAGCGCCCATTCGAGTGGTTCATGGAGAATGGTACGTAGGCCCGCCGCTCAGGAGATCTCTTCAAACTCCTCGGCAACAGTGCCTACGGGAAGCTCATCGAAGCCCTAGAACATCATAGCAACACCAGCTTCACGAAGGATGAACGCGTGGTAGACAAGGCCCTGCGTGGTGCATGGTCGAAGATCTCGAGGAGATTGGTGAGGAATACGAGCTCCAGAGCCGCAAGCCAAGAATCACTATTCGAAGGCCCTTCCAGGTGAGGATAGCCGTTTATGAGCTTGCGAAGCTGTGAATGCTGGAGTTCTACTATGACTTCCTCGATCGCTACGTAGCTCGTGACAGCTTTGAGTACCGGTAGATGGACACTGACTCCGCATATATCGCTATAGCAGGCTCCAACCTCGACGACGACATACGCGCTGAGATGCGAGCAGAGTACCAGGCTTATAATCGGGACTGGCTAGCTTGGGACACATGGTCTGGACGGACTCTGGGACTGTTCAAGCTCCATATCGAAGGCTCTCGTGGTATCGCTCTCTGCTCCAAATGCTACTACATGGAGAGCACAGCTGCAAGTAAGTGCTTGGCTAAGGGAATGTCAAAGCGGCAGAATGAGGTCTCTTGACATAGGTTCTACAGCGCCCTACATGGCAGTCTGGACAGACCTAAAAACCCAGACCTACGCATATGTCACCATACCCTGGAAAAACTCTCCGCTTACTATGATAAGTGCTATGTGCTGCCAGATGGTGTCCATACCGAGCCCATCGAGTATCATGTTAGCACCCTAGGTGGTGGTAGCTGTTTGTCTGCAGGGACTAGCTGAAGCTCTTCTACGACAAATGGTCGCCTAGGCACTCCGTGATGGTATGCCAGGTAGTACAGTGTAGGATGCCCCTCCGCCTCCACAGACCTGTCAATCCTGTGAACATCTATCGACCAGTTAGGATCTGTTGTGCACCGTCGACCACTTTCCAGCTCACCAGGCTCAAACAGGTACCGAACCAGAGCATCAGGTGCTAGTCACTCTTCTCCCTTGTTCGCTCCTCTAGGGCTGTGACTGGCAACAGCAGAGTGTCTGATAGCCTCTACCGGCTTCTTCTTGATTAGCCTCGTAACCTCGGCATTGGATCTTTCCACCACAGCAGGCAGCCCTCTCACTAATACTCAGAACGTCCCTCTGCACAGCCATTTACTGGGCGTATTGGTGTTAGAACAGTCTCTCTGCAGGTGTCCGATTCCACCGCTCAACGATAGCCTGGGTATGGTGATGCCCTACCTCGCCTCGCCTAACTGCCACACTGTGTTTCCGCATGAGGGCTGCAGTCTCACCTCTGAACTCCTTACCCTCATCCAGCTCAACAATTCCGGCCATTGGAGGGGATTTTCCGAAGCCTCGTAGACACCCTGGAATGCCTGGGCCACCTGGGCAGCTGACTTGTCTGTGAGCGGTACTGCAGCCTTGTACCTGCTGGCGACATCGACGATGGTGAGGGAATACTCGTAGGTCTTACAACCAACCAAGTCATGTGGAAGGAATAGAACATCTGCCTGGTGAACTCTGTTCAGGACAGTTTCATCGAAATGGGCATGCCTGATATGCCGTGGACGGCATCTGTATATCTGCCACATCACCGTGGTGGCTGAGCCACTGGCTAACTATCTCCAATGTGAAGTTGTGGCCCTTGCGACGTGCAGCCTCGAGTAGTTGAGGGGGCGCATGGTAATATCTACCAGGCTGATAGTAGAGTTCCTCAAGAAAGATGGTTGATAAACTCCCGGATTTCATCACTGACGTTCACTCCCGTCCTGTCACGCATGGCCTGGATGAACTCTAAACTGATGAACAGATGGCCGTCATTTATTCGACCATCACTGAAGACCTCCTCAAACACCTCCGTACACCGGCGTCTAGTCTTTGCTGGATCCTTACTGAACGGTAGTTTATCGATCAACCCTCGGAAGTTAAGTGTCTTGACCAGGTCGTACAGAGACGCCATTCTTATATAGCATGGCTTAAATGTTCGGTGGCCCAGATGGCCGTGAGTGCTATGGCAATGTATGGTAGCAAGGGCTTGCCACTCCGAAGAACGTACCTACTCATGAGGCGATAGCTGGTATGGCTTCAGAAATCTTCTCCACACCATGGAGAGCATTGTTGGCGATCTTGTGGACCATCTCACCGGCCTTCATTGTGAACAGAGCGATCTGAGCCCCAATTAATGCCAGCGGGCCAATAGAACCTTTTACGTAAGTGCAATAGACTCCTTTCACTCTGTGTACTAGCTTGTGGGAGTCAGGCTCTACATCATCATACTCACCACCGACATCTTGGTCTGCATTATAATCCTCCTCATCATAGTCCTCCTCATAGTCCTCATCATCAATATCCTCGACTGGGTCTTCATAAGCCTCTGGTTCATACATCGCTCTGGTGATCCGTCACTGGGGGACAGCTATATAGTAGCTTTAAACTGTTGTCTATAGACTATAGCATGGCATCCGCAATCTTGAATGCGGGTGTGTTTACCTTAGCGAACTGGGGACTAAGCTTCGGCGACAAAAAGGTGGCAGAGGTCGAGCGTGAGCGTTATTAACCAGACGATGGAGAAGCTGTCTAAGGAGAAGTTTGAGTACAGCAAAGCACTCAAGCCTATGTGCCAGAGGGAGGCATGGCGACGACAACTCCGAGCTCAGGCCAACCAGAGCATCAAAGTGGCAGATGAGAGTCTCTATGAGTACCACGACGCTGTAAAAATATCTGAGCCAACGCTCAACTAAGAAGCATCGGCAGGTCAGAAGACAGCAGAGCTTATAGTAGTGGTGGCCGATGTGATGACAGGAGTCACGCTCTACGCACACTCAAGCAGAATATCTGATGTGTTCAACATGCATACCTTAGCATAGTATGGTACAAGGCATCCAGGCTTCATGCGCAGATGGACGAACCAACATACGTGCAGACAGAACAAGGACCGCGCCCATGCCGATAACAATAGCCATAACACACATGAACGGACAGGATAGGACGTCTCACGCATACCGCCATGCATCCATCGAATATCAATCAACACTTGAATCTACATACAGTTTGGATAAGACGTATAACTCAGGTAGTGTGAATAATGAACATTACTTGGAAGCCAACTAATCAACACCTTAGCTGCACTTGTGAATGAACTCAAACACTAATGGCTTACCTGTACATTAATTATTCATAGAACTTTATTATCAAGATGTACAATACCGTGAATCTATAGGTACTTTCCCGTATTAATTAATGACAAAAGAACTCCTGACTCGAATACTCTACCGGAAGTTTGACAGCACCCAGGGCAGGCCACTCAACCTACCTGTGATCCAAACCAACAGTTCTGCTATTCTAGCTGTACAAAGGGCGAGGGTCGAACCCAATGATCTACTAATGGTCGGGAAGTGGGCTGCCGTATTTAGCCTCCATAGCCAGAAAGAGCAAGATATGCTGGATAGCCTCCAGTCTGGAGCAAAAAACTACTTCAGAGAGGAGGTCAGTGCTGCTGTAGCTGAGAGCCATGACACCGGTCATGCAGAAGGTACTCAGGAGTGGCTCACTGTTGGCTGCAAGGAGGCTGTTGAGCACATCTTCAACGAAAGAGGGCACAGGAAATTGGCCAGTAATCTGCCAGCATTTCTGAAATTCCCAGATAACTACCCGGACTACCTCATCAAATCCGCTTGCAGGTCATATGCTCGTTGCACATTGACAAAGTGGATCATCCGTGGGATGTTCCAGAAGAAGAGAGTCCTAGCATCTGACCCTCAGTGGATAGAGTTTCAGCAACATACTTCTGACAAAACTGATGAAGTTCCTCACGCTTGTGACGAAGTTCCTCAAGCTTCTGACGAAGGTCTTCAAGCATCTGACGAAGTAGCAGAGACCTCGGACAAAGTTCCTCAGCGTTCTGATGGATGAGAAAAAGTTGCGGCAGCTGCGACAGTCTGTCAGCGATGACACGTAGAGCAGTCTAGTTTCCTGGCTGGATTCAGCTTGTAGGTGAAGGTCTGCGCCTTTTCCAGAAATGGCTTGAAGTGTGACAGCTGTCTCCTTGGTGCTGAAGATGAAGCAGAGCAGATCAGCTGCCCTCTGTACACCTGCGATAAAGTCCCCTTTGGTCTCCTTGAGTGGTAGCCTGTCATATATGGTCTCGAGCAGGGTACGTCCACACTTGGAGCTGAAGTATAGCAACCGGGCATTGTGGCGGATGTTCGGTGAGATCTCGTGGCTGTATTTCTGAAAGAGGATGAAGACAGTTATCTTTGTGTGCCAGATGTGCCTGGTGATGTTGCTGAGGTAAGTGACTGTCTTCTGGTTTATTGCAGGGTCATCGATAACTAGAACAAGTGGTTCTGTCAGTCGGGCTACCAGCAGCTTCTCCATCAGTGCTTGCAGGTTCTGTGTCTTGGTGATTAGGCCATTGTACCATTGATCATTACCGTCAACCGCCTCAGCAGCAGAGTCAGACACCAGAAGGATGTATTGAGAGTGCAGATGTTCGGCCAGGAGAGCCCGCAACAAGATGTGTTTCCCATGTCCTGACCGGGCAATGATCAACACCACCTGGCCAGCATCGGCCGGCCTACTGTCGAATGGTACAGAAATGCGTGCAGAGGATGGTTAGCGCTTGGCTGGCGGTAGCCTCGTATATATCTGGGAGACTAAGTGGCATTACTTCCTGCATCAGCTCTTTCACCTGCAGACTAGGGAATCTTACACTTCCGGCGGATACGAAGGATGCGATGGAGGCGTCAAGCATGAAATCCCAACAGCAGCTGAGAAGATAGCATAGAGGGCCTGTGTCATCACCCACCATGTCTAGTCCCTCCAGTTACCGTATGATACATGCACGGTAGGCCCTGACTATCCTGTGGTTCTAAATGGCAAACCAAAGAACCCTGACTTCTTTACCTCGGGTAGGTGGAGGATAGTGGTAGCACCTTTTTTGCCATCGACAGTGATATTGCTCAGGCCGATGGTTCCTATCTTGAGATTCTATTCATCCTGTTGGAGTGAGCTCCGCAATTTCAGGTCCTGTGCAATGGACTCAGCCATAACCTTGATGGCTCCAGCCTCATCTATTCCGAGCATACCGAGCATCGTCGCCCTCTCCTTGATGCCCATACCCTTGTATGCAGTCTTGGCCTTGTTAATGGCCGATTGTCCTACCGTATCAGTATTCCCGATGAGATCTCGGGCTGGGATGGTACCTCGGATCTCCCGCGGGTCTCCCTTCTCATCGAAGTCTAGGAAGGAGATTGGGGAAACAGTGTCCTCTGAACCGAGGCATGCCTCGCCCAAGTGAGCAAGATCGCCTAGCTCTTTGCTTTCTAGGTCTGTGAGTGACAGAGTGATAGTCCTATATACAGACGGCTTAGACCTACTAGTCATACTCCCTGTGAAATAGTTGGGCATAGGACGACCACGCAGTCGGCCAAGGGAATAGCTAGCAGTGCTCAGGGTCACTGGCCCTCTCTGCAGGGGCATGCATTGTGGGCGGTCCACCATTCCCGGGCATTGGCAATCCTCAGTCCACATGCTCGACTATGGGCTACAAATCGCCCTCTAGCACGCCATGCCTCATATGCTGCAGGGGTCTCGTGATCCATCTCTCAGTATTCAGAGGTTTTAAGCGTAGGCGACGATGATCTCAGCGATTGTACTCTTTGCTCGCCCTAGAACCGCGGCCTCCATTAATGTAACACATCCACCCATGATCTTGGCGGCGGCAGTATAGCAGCCACCACTGATGGCGATCTTTGGGATGGGGTGAGTTATTCTGAGACAGTGCTCGGCCACCCCACTCACGACTGTGGCGAGGACAGCCACAGTGGCGGCAGGAAGAACCTCATTTCCACCTGTCATCTTCACCACGGCCACATTCGCCGCCACGTTACTGGCAACATGGACTGCCAGAGGTTTTGCTTTGGTCAGTAACTTCTGTGTCTTGGTTCGCAGCAGGTTCTTTACCTTCTGAAGACTCGCCTGGCTCTCGGGCAGTTGCTTCACGCTCTGTACCATTGACGTCATTGTTAAGCACTGCATATACAATGCGCTTAAACCTCTGTGTTCCCTGTTGAGAGAGCTAATACGATCTTCCCAGTCTGCATCTGCCAGGTGTCCGGGTTGGTACTCAGGAATATTCATCTCTCTATTGAGACATCTTAAACATGTCCGGGCTCACGCTATATGACACCTGAGACGTGACATCTGGAACGTCACCTTATGACCAAGATAGTAGGTCCGCCGCTGGCTGGCTTTCTTGGTCTTACACTTCTGCACCATCTCCTCTTCCCACTGGATGACATCTGGCTCATCCTCGTATGTGAAGACACCTGGCTCGTCATCGTATGTGAAGACATCTGGGTCATCGGCGTCTGTCAAGACTCCTGCGTCCCACTTACTCTCCTGCCAGTATCTGGAACCTTCACTGTTCCTTCGCCTCCTTGCCTTGCTGGCAGCCTGTTGATACCAGCTCTCCTGCTGTAGTCGCTCTCCTTCTTGTTGACAGAGCTGTTGCTGTGCGAGCATCTGTTCGTTTTAGGCCTTTGGACAACCCTCTATCAGGTTCATCATCTCGGTAAAGGTCAGATATTCCTGGTGTGATATCATGTTGTCGTCAGGTCAATGAGTAATACGAGTGTAAACTCTAAATGGGCGTCCGATATCCAATCCATGCTGGCATATATGTTAATGGAGGGGCTGTCAAACAGGTGATTCACAGGTGTCAACAGGCTAGTACGAAGCAAATTCAGAGGCATTCTCCCTTCACCCCATTGGTGGTGATGGGGTGGAGCTGCTCACATACCTCAAGGATGTGTCGAAGGAATGCCTGGGTCGCAACATACATGGCCACAAGATCGTGTTTCTGTACGATTTCCCAAAGAGGAAGTATATCCTCGAGCCGTTGATTGAGGTCTCGGATACAGAGGTGGCGGACATCAACACCCTAAGTGACGACCTCGGCTTTCATCTGGTCGAACCCTATTCGAACAATGCCCCGCCGATGACACATGATGTTCTGCTATTGACCCTGGCAAAAAACATGCAGTTCATGTTTGAGAAGAATGAAGTGTGGTGCCGCGCTGGACCTGGTGGTGACTGGCAAACATGGTTGCCACTATATAGGCCTCCTGCAGTCATTTACATAGAGGTTACTCCCCTCTCAATTGTTGTGAAAAGGGATGGGACAGTTCGAAAGCTCTACAATCGGGGATCATACTTCCTCACCTACATCGGTAAAGGTGTCTCCCTGACGAGGGTGGGTCACCGGATCAGGGTTACAGGTGGAAAGCTCCTGCTGCGTCGTCCATTCGATGGACCAGAAGAAGCTGGTAACCTCCAGGAGGGCATCCTATGGATATATGGTGTGTCACATGTCTCCAAAACCAAGGGTGCTTTTAAACTACTTCAGCGATTCGGACTCACTAGCCCGCAAACGACTCATATGGTCCTAGAGCTACGTTTCATATCCGGCGGCAGAGTGAAGCAGCTAGCCCCTGCCCCTGAGGGGATGAAGATCACTATCGATCCGGATGGAACAGGGCTCGATCTGGCACAGATATTTCTCGAGGGGTTCAGTTTAACTCTTCATGTATAGCTATCATGATTCCCATCATACTGCTCGTGCTGGCGTCTACATCAGTGGCGCAGGGCGCTGAGACTGCCATGATAGTGGATGCCAAGTGGGCCCACTTCCGGGATAGCCCACAGTACAATCCTTGTGTCGACTCCTTGCGGAGAAACATTTACGACCACTTTCACCAACGTGAAGAGATCGAGTCTGTCTGCCACTTCTATGGTGTGGAGAGGGTAGGACGTGGTTGTCTGCTGGAGACACCTGCTCAGCACCAGATTCTCTGCGTAACATGTGAACTTGTCAGAGTCTGCCGTGGTGCAAATGCTAAGCACTTTAGCATCCTACCATGTGAGCGTTGTCAAGGTAGATGGAAGACACTATGGGTGGTCCCATCATGCCGATGCGACTCTGGCAGAGACTACGTGTTTGTCCGAGCCTACACAGTCACATCTCCATCTAGAGGCATACACCAACCACGAAATGTCTCAACAACTCTATGCCCCCAGGTATTGAGAGGGTGGTGGGGGCCACGGATCGTCGACCGGCTGCCAGTTGGGGGAGGTGGTATCATTTTGACTAGTAGTAGGGTCGGAATTAAAATGGAACTACCTCCCTCAACTGGCAGTCGTTCAGCGATCCGTGGTGGCCCCCACCGCCCTGTCAATCCATGGGGGCATAGCTCCCATTTCCATCTAGAGGCATACACCAACAACGAAAATCACATGGCTCAACAACCATATGCCCCAGGGATTGAATGGGCGGTGGGGGCCACGGATCGCCGAACGGCTGCCAGTTGAGGGAGGTCGTATCATTTTAATTCCGAACCTACTGTTATGGGAGATCAATTCTAAATGGTCAATCTATCTCGGAAGGCCAATTGTGGAAGACGACTCTGTTAGTCTAATGGATTGATCATTAAACTTCTGAACCTCAGCGTTTTAGCCGTGACACTGTACAAGGTTAGATGTATCGCATAAAGCCAATCGGTTAGATTGCTCCAATTACTCCAACATATTAACATTAACTAGTTGAGCTATAAAACGCAACTCCGACCCAGTGTAGTGAACGTCAGAGTCGTACAAACTTCAGCGAATCAATTTTCAATCGAGTTAGGGAAATAACGACGATTACACTTTTAATGTGCCTCGAACGGCCACACAATATTTGGAAACAAATTCCAGCCTAAGTTGACTCAGGGTTTAGACGGGTTATAAGCAATGGTTCTCTCATTTTTTTCACTAAAAAAAATACGAGTCATTTCACATTTCATACTTTTTTAATAAAATACAATTTCAGTAACTATACAGCCGATAAAATATACAGACGATAATATAGAGATGATAAAAATATACATACGAATACACGAAAATATAAAAACGAATTTTGTGCAAAACAAATACAAAAAATAATTTAATTAAAATATAAAATGTACAAATACAAACAATAATTTAATACAAATTTATAATGTACACATATGTTCGAGCGGGATCCAACGACCTGTACAGTTAACTGATAGACACAAAGAATGAGGTATTACGCGAAACTGATTTTAGAGCTATTATTTAAATAAATTTAAACCGATACTGAACCCCTAATAGGTTGCGTGTAAAGATAGGGTAGGTTTGGTTGGGTTTTTTTTTTTACAGAGGTAGGGTTTGGCGGTATTTATTTTCAATGCGTGGGAGGGTGTGCAGGTTATATATTAAATAGTGTTAAATAATGTTTCAAAATCGGCTCAACCTGTGAACATAACATAATTTCCTCGAGTCGAACTCTTCCCAACCCCACAACCCTATAACAGGGTATCGATCTCCACACATTTCTAACCGGTAATAATAAAGCCGAAGATCACTTACCCCCCCCCCCCCCCCCCCCGATGAATGGTATGCTAGTAATCTTCTACGTTATGGGTTAGCGTATTATACGCCATACAAAAGCGGCATCCCAAACGCCCCCAACCTACCCCATAAATATGTATCACCCTCCACACATTTCCAGCCGATACTAATAAAGTAGAAGATTACTTACTCCCCCCTCGATGAAGGTTATGCTAGTAATAATCTACATTATAGGTTAGCGTATTATACACAGTACAAAAGTGAATATCTCAACTACAGACACACACGCACGCACCCAAGCACGCACGCACGCACGCACGCACGCACGCACGCACGCACGCACGCACGCACGCACGCACGCACGCACGCACGCACGCACGCACGCACGCACGCACACACAGCCACATTTCCAGAGCAAACCTCAAGTTTTTCCCATTCACTCAAGCTCAGACCCACATACCCCCAGGTTATACTCGATACCCAACCTCACACCAATCCAATATCCCCCATCAACTTTCCCACCCACCCCCACCCCGCTATCATGAACTTAGATTCTAGGGATATCCTAAAAGCCATACGGATTAGTATAATAGTCATTAAAAATTATCCATATTTTGTGAGTAAATCTGAAACGTTTCTCATTATCCTTACACAAAAGTCTATGATCTGTATTTCTAACTATAGTATTAGGATACTGAGCGAACGTTTCGAGGTTATGATCGTTGACCATGGCTAACAGAGTATCAAATCCCAGCCCCTTATTCCTGTAGTTCAAAGTTAAGCCCTTAATTTTGCAGTGATTCTTGATACCCACCATCTGTCCACCTAGCTGTCTGTACGTGTAACTCTTCGAGCAAGTAATGCCTCAGTTATTTCACTGCAGGAAGAAATAACTGAGTCTCTCATGGTAAACGGGGATTAGGCGACGTTTATCACGTTTTTAACATACACAATAGAATCTGTATCCTTGAAAATGCAACTCGAACCTACAGCTACTAGACGTAGCAAATGAACCATGGCATGACTCGTGACGAATGCAGTGATAACAACATTTTGAGAATATCTGGTGGCATGAATTGGTTCAACTCGTGATAGCACATTAGCAGGTTGCTGTCGTTACATACACGGATATCTTTGACAGAAATCATTCTATCCATCACCAGCTTCAACATGGCGCTACACGAATTGATGTGTTCGTGCTTAGCATAGGGGTTGAGCACGAAATAACCCCACACATAATTCAGCACCTATTTTGCCAGAGTTCTAAGGCCCTTACTTTAAACAATAAAAGACTTATCTAATTTAATCCCTTCACGTTCAAATATTCCAGAAAATACAGTTCTTTCTACGATTCGGTGACGGCGTCATCGTGATACACAGATGCTTCTTGTTTAATTTCAAAAAGTTATCGATGTATCCCATCAAAAGTGTATCAGTACACTCTTTGTAGTGCAATATCTCGATAAACTCTAAGATACTGTACTCGCTACGTACTATCAACTCCATAGACGTCCATACACCATATAGGGAGCCATTGTTGAAAGCAGTAACCGTCGGGAAGCCGAGTGGGTGTACCGGAGGGAGATCCGGGACACGATCTACCGCATACAGCCCTGTGACGGAGTAGTGCCGGAGGAGGTTAGAACCTTCCTTGATGAGACCCGGCGAGCATGGGTCGCTAATGAGGGACGGCTAGAGGGCATACCAGCCTACGTCATCACCCAAGCGGCACGAGGGCAGTTGTCCAGAGCCATAGATGGGTTCCTAGTGGGCAAGATCAGGAAAGATGTCACATTCGACGAATTCCACGGCTATATAACGCTGAACTTCGTCTCGGCGAACGAAGGGGAGTGAATAAAATATGATCTGGAGGGCGTACGGCAGAGATGGAACAAAACCGTCATAATGAAAATAGATGAGCGGCAGGAGGAGAGCATGGAAGTAAACATGGTGGGTCCCGAGGAAGAAAAGGAAATATGGAGTGTAGTTCGCACGTTAAAGAAACAGATTGCTCAACAGAGCAAAATGATTGAGCAATTGTGTGGTTTGGTCAGCGACCTGCAGTTAAGAGAGCAGAAGCCGGTGGCTGGGGCCGCCCAGCCCACGAAGAAGAGATAGCAACGCGCCCCACCCTCGCCTCGACCAGTCAGAACGGGACGAGACTTGCAGCACATTACATGCTATAATTGTGGCCGAGTCGGCCATTACAAAAGTGACTGTCGTCAAGCGGTACAGCCGAGGGCGAAGATCAGCAGATGGCTGCCCAGCGACCCCAACAACCGCGATGGGCGCCGCCGATGACCTGTTCCCAGTGTGGGAGAGAAGGACACATGGCCCAGAATTGTTTTCGGGCATATATGAACCGGCAGACGACGCCTGCCGTAACGGTAAAGTGTTTTGGGTGTGGAAAGGATGGACATTTCATTCGGGACTGCCCAAAGAATGGACATGCAGTAAGAGAGGGGCCACCAACTGGTCCCGCATGGACCCGATCAGGGGGTCTGCCAGCCCGACGCGCGATCAAGTGTCCTCGCACCGACGATGATCTCGACATTGACGTCGTCGACCGACGACAGCAGGAAAGAACTATCACACCACGCGACTGTTCCAGGAATGTCAGAAAAGACTTGAACAATCGTTTAAGAAGTAATGACGAATACGAAGACTGCGACAGTTTTGTGTTGACCGGTGAGGGGACGGATGAAATGGGCCACAATTCATCCTCCCGCCGGAACAGCTATGCAGAAGTGGTTAGTGGATGGAGGAGTCCGTCAAACAACAACGGAGGAAACCGTTGGTGAATTCACCGACCAAACGGTTTCTAATCCATCTGAAAATAGATAAAAACGGTCCAACGGATCAGGGTGAGTACTTGCATGCCTTAGTGGATACTGGTGCTAGTACATCCTTGATTCGCAAGGATATATGGTGTAGCATGTTGAATGCTAGGCCATTGAAAAGGGCGAAGATGCTCTTGGCAGTAAATGGTTCCCCGATAGAAATTTTGGGAGAGACCCAAGTAAAATTCAATAATACCCAACCTATTCCGAGTACGGTAGTGGCGAGAATGAGGCATGAATGTTTGCTTGGTGCGGATGCTTTGCACTTGGGAAATGCAAAGATTGATATCAGGCCAAAGTTGTAGTATGGTTTAGCCAGATATATCCCTTTAGGTATCCCTATAGGGAACAGACAAATTATGTTTATGAGAGTTGTAAAGAAATGACCGGATATAAAGCTATCGATAAAGTGCTGGAGGACTTTGCAGATAACTTTGATACAGCTCGTCCAAACACTTTAGGATTGGTCCCCAAAGTGAAGTGTATGGTACCAACAGGAGATGCATTTCCTATAAGGCAGAAAGCCTACCGTCTCCCGCTTGCCAAGCAGTATTTAGTCAAGAATCAAGTGGCTGAAATGCTGGCCGCGGGCGTCATAAGACCGTCGTCATCACCCTGGGCGTCGCCTATTATGTTAGTGCCCAAGAAGGATGGGGACACAAGATTTTGTGTTGACAACAAGAAGTTGAATTCTGTATGTCGCAAAGACAGTTATCCATTACCGAATATAACAGATATTTTTGACTCGATGCCAGATACCAATGGACAGCCAAGACATAGAGAAAACAGCGTTGGTTTGCAGTGAAGGTTTGTTCGAATGGATTCGGATGCCTTTTGGTTTTTGCAACTCAGGTGCCGTATTTCAGAGGGCAATGAACGATATTTTCCGAGAAATTGTGGGAAAATATTTGCATGTTTTTGTCGATGATGTAGTCATATATTAAAAAAATCCGGCTGAGCATGCACAGCATTTGCGTAAGGTTATGCGTAGGATTCGAGAATACAATTTACAGGTTAAGAAAAAGAAATGCGAATTTGCCCACGAGTCTGTGGACTTGTTAGGGTATCGTGTTTCTGCACAAGGAGTGGCTCCTCAGGTTCAGAAGGGCAAGGTCATAAGAGAGATGTCACCGCCACGCGACGTAGGGGAGGTGAGAAGTTTCCTTGGAGCTACAGTTTATTACCGCTCTTGTGTGCAAGGCTATGCCGAAATTGCTACGCCTTTGATCGAGTTAACTAAGAAATATAAACGTTTTGAATGGGGTAAGGAGGAACAGCAAGCGTTTAAGAAATTACAAAACTTGCTGTGCAGTGAGACGGTTCTCACCTATCCAAATCTAAATGCTCCTTATAAGCTTTATACTGATGCGTCTAGCTATGCGATTGGTGCAATATTGATACAGGTAGATGATAAAGGTATAGAAAGGGTGATACAGTATGTAAGCTCTACCCTGAAGGACAGTCAGCTAAACTGGCCTGTAATAGAGAAGGAAGCTTATGCTGTGATCTACGCATTAAAGAAGCTTAGGCCTTATCTGTTTGGCGCGCATTTCACCGTGTATACTGACCACAAACCCCTAAAGAGTTTGTTTGTGGGAGAAGTTAAGAACACGAAAGTGCAGCGCTGGGTGGTGCTGATTGCCGAGTATGGATGTAAGATTGAATACATCCAAGGCTCGAAGAGTATTCGAGCGGACATGTTGTCCAGATTCCGTCGTCCAGTGGAGATCGCCACCCTAGACACAGGCGATTTTGTCATACCGGATGTAGATGAGGGTGCATTACCGCATGTCCCTCTGGAGGTATTTGACATTCCCTACGAAAGGTTATGTGCCGAGCAGACCAAGGATTACCCGGAGTTGTTTAAGAACACCCCGGAGGAGTACATGGTCAAGAACGGTATTCTGTATTCTTTAATTACGCCCTCAGCATTGGACGCTGAGTACCCCCGAATTGTCTTACCTACCCTGTTCCATGAGAAAGTACTCCGGAAAGCTCATGAACGAGCTGGTCACCAAGGTCTGAAAAAGACCATCGGTATGGTAAGAGACTCGTTTGTGTGGACGTCTCTGAGGAAAGACGTGGTACGTATGCTAGAGACGTGTACGACGTGCCAGGTCAACCAACCTGTCACTACTCGACCACGGTACAGTGAGATGCCCATGGCCAATTATCCGAGTCAGATAATCGGCATGGATTTGATAGGTCCACTGTTGGAGTCGAGTAAAGGTAATGTGTATATCATGACGGTGATCGATCACTGTTCTGAGTGGGCAGAGGCATATCCGATTCCCGCTAAGACATCTCAAAATGTTGAAGACAAGTTCTTCAACGAGAAAATCGCTCGTCATGGTGTCCCTGAGATCGTGATAACGGATCAGGGGAAGGAGTTTTGTTCTAAGTCGTTGGAAGAGCGGTTTAGAGAACATGGGATCGACCATAGAAGATCGAGTCCCTACCACCCACAAACCAATGGGCGTACCGAGAGGTTCAATCGGACCCCTAAGGACATAATCCTGAAAGGGGTTAACAATGCTTCTCGTATGTGGGAGGATGAATTGGGTGCTGCGGTAACCACGTATCGCAGTATTCGTCATTCCACGACAGGATATATGCCATTTTATCTGACCTATGGTCGATGGGCAAGACTGCCGTTTGCTATTCCAGTAGACGCATCGCAGGATCTGGGTGAGCGACTGACCTGTCTCAACAATGCCCTACTGTGCGCTCGTATGGAAACGGCTAGGTCTCGTGAGGTCCACCGTGAGCAGATTGGCAGGCGTGCAAACGCTGGTGTATTTAAGGTGGGTGATTCGGTGGTCGTAAAGGCGGAGGAATGCATGAAGTTGACCTCTCACGGTGACCCCGAATATGAGATCTTTAAGATCAACGGGCCAGTGGCTCATGTCCGGCATGAAAATTATGGGAAGGTGCGCGTACTGAATATATCTAAGTTACGCGTAGTCGACTCAGAAATGTGCTGGGACAAGGTACGGCCACGCCCTATTCGTAACCCTGCAAAGGGTACGAAAGATAGCCATCATCCAAGGGTGATGATGCTCCCAAGGTCCGAAGAAGGGCCAGAATCCGACCCTAAGGCAACCCTTGGTAAGAGAGCTCGTAAGAAGCGACCAGCTTCTCATGATGAGCCGAGGGTGAGCAAGACGGGTAGGATGGTTGATAATAACATCAGTCAACCTGGTACGAGTGAGAATCGAAACCATGAGTCACCAATGGAAACTCACGTGACTCCTCAACCGGTGGTGATGGACAGCTCGGAGGAGGTACCCGAGAGTGTGCCAGAACCAATGGAAACGCTGCCAGCGCCTCGTTACTTTATGCGCAAGTGCAGTCATGTGCCGGAAGTCGAGTTTGACAGCAAGCGGCTCAGGATTGGCGCGTTCGGCCGCGCCCTGTACGATGACTTCATCAATCGTATAGAGGCAGTTATAAGGCGACGTAGCCGCCGCTAGTTATCCTTCTGTCTATGACTGTACCAGTAAGCATCGCAGAGTGTGGAATCATGTATATTTTACAATTTGGTGTGGTCGTAGCTATAGTGAGTTTAGTAATTGGACTGTGTAAAAAGTCTAGTGTACATAGATTACCGAACGGGGTAATGATAACTAACCCCGAGGATATATCCGTTATCCGGGCTGAATGGACCATAGTGGTATCTATCGACCACCCTTATTTGCCTGCCAAATTTCTTGAATGGTTAGTGCAATTCCGTGTTCTTATTGCAGACATCGGTCAAAAGACTTCGTTGAGCATTCAAGACATTTTCAGTGTGCAACATCGTGTTAACAATATTAAGAAGATCGCTGTTAGGACATAACAAACTATGGTGAGTAGGGACAGTATACGATGCAAACGTGGCTTATTTGACTTTGTCGGGGACATAACCTCGTCTCTATTCGGTACCACTACCTCTGGTGATATAGATGCAATTAATGAGGTAGTCAAAGTTGCTTTGAGGGACGTGAATCGTTTGGTACATTTCTCCAACAAACTAGCGTCCCACGTGAAACTGGCATTCGTAGGGATCAATACCAACGTTGACAGTATCAACGAAAATACCGCTGGCCTAGAGGACTTAACTAGAAATGTGAGCGATATGTTTAAGGTGCACGCCGCCCGACAAGCCGACTTATACGCATTAGTGCGACTTGGGCACATTATTGACTCTGCCGAAAGTGTAGTGTATAGCTACCAGAAGGCAGCAGCACAGTTTCATAGACAAACGGCATCCCTAGAGTTAGGTAGACTAACGGAAAAATTATTCAGTCCTGCTGACCTCAATTCCGTGGCCAAGCAAGTTAGTGTGGGAAATCGACTGATACGTCCGTATCAGTGGTACTACCGCAACGTGGTCATGTATCCGTTATGGAAAGATGACTCACGACTCCATTACGTAGCGACATTGCCACTAATTGACGGGGGCAAATATATCGAATACGGGTTGCATGCGTGGCCGGAACCGCTAATTGCGAGGGGATACTACATGCAAGTACTGATCGCGCGGACCAGCATCGGTCTTGACACCAAGACTGGGTGGTACTTCACGCCATCCGAATGTCACTGGGAGGAGCCCCTAGTTTGTCACGGTCCACTACGGGTCGACAAGACCCACGTTCCATGCATTGTAAGCCTGTTAACCAATACGACCGACAGTGCTTGTAATATTCAGCTCTCCGAATCAAATGAAACATCTAGCAAACTGTTTGCCGATAAGAAAATAGGCATAGTGCTGCAAACGTTCAGTGAAACAATGGATATACACTGCGATGGACGACTGACCGACCGGTGTGTGGTGAGTAATGGAGTGTATGCGTTAATGTCTGGCGAATGTGGTTATAGCGGGAAGGGCTGGCAATTCGAGCCGGTTGCGTCTTATAGTCGGACGTACACTCGGGTTAGCCTGGCCATTGAAATGCCCCATTTGAATGTGACCGGAATTCTGAACCAGTCCATGATAGTGAATCATTTGAAAATGCAACCCTGGAACCATTTACAAAAGTCCAATAACGTCAGGACTGAGATCGACCCGACGGCTGACAATGGGATAGACGTGGAGCTATACAATGACATTGGTACACCTAACGTGGATCTTAGTGACCGATTGGAATCATCCCAATGACATTTTGGAGTTAATTTCATATGCTCAAAATGGAACACTCAGTGGTAGAAGATTGACTTTATACTAGTCTAGTAATAATTGCACATGATTTGTACTGGTATTTGCACTGTGGATTTATATGGTACTGATGTTATCGTATTAAGAGTATTATATTTATATCTTAATGATGCTATTAATGTGTTTCCGGGGATGGTCATTTGCGCATGCTATTCCATTACCTGGACAAGTTTGTAATTTGTATAGAATTATGCTGTTTTCCTATGTTTCCGGGGACGGTCATTTGCGCATGATATTCCGTTACCCGGACATGTTTAGTTAACATTGCTGAGTTACGATATGTTGTAATTATGGTATGTGACATAGTCTGGAGGACTCTGGTAGGGCGTGGTTTAGGTTGTTGATGGTGAACAACGAGTTAATTATCACTCTCTTTAGGCCATAAGAGACGGTTAATTAACTTCGGTTGAGGGGCATGTGTAGATATGGGAGTGTCTTTGTGGGAATTCATGACCCCACTGTACGGACATCTTATATGTACGAGGAGTAAGCCCGAGCACAATTCTTGTTTGAATACCAGGTGAGCTAAGAGACTATGTCACTGTGTATATTTAGATGCACTGATCATCGGGTAGAGCATCTTATTATTTGGATATATATTATCAGCACTGGATGACTGGCAGCAGATACGTCAGCTAGTGCAGGTAGATTTTCGCCAAAACTGAATCGAGCATAACAGATAATGGTTGGCACCAGGTTTGAATCAATCAAGGGATTAGATATAACAAACGGACGTGTTAGACGAGCATAAAAGATAATGGTTGGCACCGGGTTGGAATCAATCAAGTATTAGATATAACAAACGGACGCAGTTAGAGACGTAGCGGTCTGTGTTCCGACTGAAGCGTGGGACCAGATAAGCCGAGAATAACCCGGCTATGAGGAATGGTAACTCGTGTGCCGATTAACTCTAGCATTCCACAAGTTGTCGACTAATAGGCAATGAACATGGCATGGACATTGTAGCGTCCTGTAGGCGGTAGGTACACAATCGAAAGCTATGATCAAAAACATATCAATTGTAGAGGTGTGCTAGGACACAATCGAAAGTTATTATCAAAAACATATAAATCGAGAGGCGTGCTAATCCACCAGCAAGCCTTGGTATCAAACCAGCATTCGTCATTTTGGGCAGGTCATTCGTCAGGAATGACATGGGATGCCAGCTGGAATTCTAAAATAAGGTTAGGGGAACGACAGATCCCATCACTCAAGAACCAGCCAAACCGCAGGTGCTAGGTAGAAAGCACCCTCCCGGGGAGGGAGGGTCGGAGTCTTGATTGGTCAAATGATGTCATAATCCAATGAGAATCAGAGCAACCTCCGGCGGTGCGAAACCAAGATGGAGGGAGAATAGAAACTGAGATAGTACATAAGGGGGACTTTAACTTTAATCGGAAGTTCGGTCCGCCTCGCACCTTGTGAAACTCTTTGCTGAATGGTTTTAAGTAGGCAAGAGCTGGTCAAAGTTGGAAGCTTAGGAAACATTGAGTTGTAATATTCAATGCTTGTGAATAGATCACTAGGTAACAGTAAAAGTTACCAACTTTGTAGGTTTATTGTATATTTAAAGTTAGCAAGTAAAACGATCACCGTGTGATATATACAAGGCAAAAGTTTGTCACATATTTGTTGTTATTCTGGAGAACACGGAAGACCACCGTGTCGAACCAATCGTTCTGAAGCGCGCAGTTAGATCAGGCCCAGGCACTAATATAAATATCGTCAGATCTCTGTACCTACGAGGCGAGCTAGTGTCACGCTCCAATTTCATCGGTGGAGCTGGTTGTCGCAGCAACCATCCGTACAAGGGTTCATCGAAGGGGGTAGAGCACACGTCATCAACAAGGGTAGACAACCCGAAATCTTCAACGTGTGTGTATGCAACAGCCATAGTACTCAAAGTATGTGTAGAGCATAACCATTCCGCGATCGGTTACATCCTTCGGGTTCTTCCAGCAGTTAGAGCGTGTTTAATGAACACACAATGCACCATCTAATCTAGCCATGTAACGCTTCTACATATATGTTTCTTGTTACATAGGTTAACATACCGTGTAACAGGCGAGCAACTAGCTTATGACAGTGTAAGTAGTTAGCCCTAAATACCTTGTTATATAATGACTCTAGCATCATAGATGACAGAAAAGGCGGTGTCTCAGTTTCACGGATGAACATTTCACGAAACTTACCACAAGCCATCCGTAGAACATCTATGTCAGACTTACAGTAAAGTTTCATGGCATCCCTACAATTGTAAACACCATCTTTCGCAGTGTCATACCATGCAATTAATTCTTTACGTGCATAGTGTCAGCGCCATAAGCATCAATCAAGGAGTACGCGCCCACGTACTCAAAGTATATGTTATTGTCTAGGAGATATGGAAGAAATCCTTTCTCACTAGGTAGATTGAATATTGTGGGCAGTTGCAATAGGTGAAATGGAAGAAATGCTAGACTGTCCTTAAAATGAATATCACCAACATTCAAATACATCACTTTATTACCATTCATTATTACGTTGGCTGTTTTAAGCTCTGTGTTTCTAAAGGGCCAATCCATCACTAGATTCAAGTCAAAACAATGACTGTTATGAGCTATAGCGATGTAGTCACGAACACGTAGCCCATTAGTCTTATGCGTACCCTCACGGTCAGATTTCGTAGCCAATAACCATTGCTTGAAAGAGGTTAGAGCATTAGCACCTTCGAAGATTACCTCTCTTCGACGTTTATCGCATTCCACGCAATGCCCTTTATGAGGTTTGCTAATGCCTACAGAGAAATCTATCTGAGCAACAACATAAATAACCTCATGATGCTTTGTCACTTCATCATCATCTGTTGCGACGTTGGAGGCTCGTACAGGGCATATTATCGATCTCAAAACTGTATTTTTCACAACACCGTTGGTTGCGCAGTGTGCGAATAGTGGTTGTAGTTATTTGGTGTTTATTTTGGTGTCTTTTTACTTTTTTACCCTTTTTTGGGGTTTTCATTTTGTGCGATAGGGTGCATAGTTTATTGACATATGTACCATTTACAGTGTACTTATTTACATCATATGACCGGTAGGCCTATCCCACCTAGCTGACAGTTGGGGGTGGAATAATGCACCCAATTTCAGTTAGCATTGTACATATATCTTGTCTTACTACTGCTACTAGACTCGTAGGACACGACCACCTTGTATATGTGCTTGAGAAGATGCTTACTACTACTATACTCCTACAAGACTGGTAGCACACGCCCACCTTATCTCTGTACTTGAGGAGACACATTCATGCATATTGCATGTATGTACAGATTTTTACATATATATATATATATATATATATATATATATATATATATATATATATATATATATATATATAATGTGCATGGATGACTGGTAGGTCTAGCCGACCTAGTAACCGTTAGAATGTATTGGCTAACTCACATATATGTGACAGGTAGTGGCTATGGACATTCAGCTGGTATAAATACACTAGATTTCACCTGGCAATGTACATGTAGTTTCTACTACTACTAGACTGGTAAGACACGCCCACCTTATCTCTGGGCTTGAGGAGATTGGTGTTACTACTACTAGACTGTTGGTATACGCCCACCTTATCTCTGTGGTTGGGGAGATGTATGCACACATGCTATATACAAATTGTGCATATATAATGTTTATAGATGACCGGTAGGCCTAACCCACCTCGACCATTATAATTTTTACTTGACCCACATATATCTTACATTAGATAGTAATTACGGGTTAAGTTTGTACTGTGGCAACAGTATGCTAGAATGGTAGGACAAGCCCACGTTATCTGTGTGCTCGAGGTACCTATTACTGATGGTGTGGGAACGCAGTGATGTGTTTGAGTGGTGCTTTTTTTAGCATATCGCATACATCTCTCAAGAGGTAATACATACCCACCTTAATAGTGTACGTGTGATGTCCAGGGAGGAAGTTTGAGCCCCCTTAGTTCGGTAGAGCAATCTCGTCTGGCATGGACGTTTGCAGATGAGGATTCCAGGTATGTAGCTGCAGACTAGTAACGGGTCGTGGACCAAGACAACGTTATCCATTTGGCTCATAGGTCTAATCCACTTCTTAATACGAGTAGTGATCATTTTAACACACGTAGAAAGCCGATTGGTAGTACATGCTCAGCTTATTGGATGAATTTGGCTGAGTAGCTATTGGCATTGTTGCTGATGTAATAACTTAGAGTGGTAGGATGGACACACCTTATTAGTATTTATAAGATTGTAGTTTTAACTGCCGTGTTGTTGACTGAACTGGTATGACAAGACCACCTGGTCTGGCCACTTAAGGTGAAGGTAGTTTTGCTGCAGTGGTGGTGTGTTGTGTCACTTGATTCGTTTCAAAATCATAAATGATGAATGATTGATGGGTGTACATTAAGTCCTTATTTATGTTCCTAGGGTCATATTGAAGATTTCTGATCTTCGGGTCCTTGTTAATTAATTCTCTTCCCGCTTCGGCAAGACTTGTTTGTGAGGTTGCTGCGACAACCTGTCTTACCGAGGATGAAAGAGTGTGATACGAGCTCGCCTCGTCTAAAGGTGTACTTGACGATATTTGTATACGTATCTGGGCCTGATCTGACTGGACCAACAAGATTCGATGCATCGGCACGGCGTTTCTCCGTGCAATTCAGAGCTGACTATGAATACAATAACCAAACTATTGCCTTGAATATTATACAAGGTGATGAGTTTTATTAACTTTACAATTAATCTACAAAGTGGGTAACTTTTACTATTACCAGTTTACGACAAATACGATAACTTTTACTATTACCAGTTTACGACAAATACGATAACTTTTACTGTTACCAGTTTACGACAAATACGATAACTTTTACTGTTACCAGTTTACGACAAATACGATAACTTTTACTGTTACCAGTTTACGACAAATGTGATAACTTTATTTTAATGTTTCCTATCTTTCTTAATGAACTAGTATTACTCCCAGCTACTCTGGTTTGCTATACTATTCAAGCTAGCTCTTGCCTACTGAAAATACATTCAGCAAGAACTTTCTTACAAGGTACGAGGCGGACCGGAATAATCTTAAAAGTTAAAGTCCCCCTTTTTATATCGTTCCAGTTTCTATACCCTCTTGTTCCCTGGAATTCCATCTGTTTACCATGACAGAAATGACGGATGCTTGTTTGATAGCAAGTTCCGATTTGTGTATCTAACGCTAGAAATGACGGATGCTTGTTTGATAGCAAGTTTCGATTCGTATATTTCCCATGTCAAAATGACGGATGCTGGTTTGATAGCAAGTTTCGATTCGTATATTTCCCATGTCAAAATGACGGATGCTGGTTTGATAGCAAGTTCCGATTTGTGTATCTTACGCCTCTACAATTAATACGTTTTTGATCGTAACTTTCGATTGCGTACCTACCGCCTACAGGACGCTACAATGTCCATGTTGTGTGCATTACCTATTAGTCGACAGTCGTTTGCTTGTAGGATGTTAAGGTTATCGGTAAACAAGTTACCATTCCTCCCAGCCTGACTGATTACTATTCGGCCTATCCTCTCAAGCTTTCATGGGAACACAGACCGCCATTGTAACCCACTACGTCCGTACGTCATACCTAATCTGATTCCAGTCTGGCGCTAACCATTTTGCCAATTTGATAATGTATACATACTCTGATAACGTATACATATCCAGTGCTGATAATGTATACATTTTCTGATGATGCATACATTCCTCTTACAAGGACGCTATAGACGGTGGCTTATCTGGTCCCACGCCCTGTGAGAACATAGATTGCTATGTAACTAACCAAGTCCGTGTGTCCTACCTACTCTCTTTGATTGATTCCCACTTGGTGCTAACCATACTCGACTCACTATCTGCGAAGCGGTACTTGCGCACTAGCTGGCGCCATTGCTGATAATATATATCCAAATAATAAGATGCGGGTAATGCATCTAAGTATAGATGATGATCAGTGCTAGTAACGTTCGGTACATCTTAATATACATGGTGACATAGTCTATTAGCTCACCTGGTATTCACACATGAATTGTGCTCGGGCTTACTCCTCGTACATATAAGATGTCCAGCGGGGCCATGACCTCCCCACAAGACAGTCCCATATCTACAATATGTTCGTTATAGCTCTGCATAAAACAAACTTGGTCCCGTAAATCAACTTCAGTCTTGCAACTAGGTCTTTCCCCTGCCAGCAATGATGGTTAGAACGAGAATCAACATCTAGGAGTTTACCACAGTCCCCGCAAGACTTACGCGTGGTGCACATTCCAGAGTTAACGTGATTGTTATAGCAACCTCGCTCTTAAACCAACTGCTACAAGCTTCTCTATAGCGATTAGAAATCTGCTTGCGGGGTGGAGCCGCTTGATATAAATGACGTTTTATGCAAGAGTGTTGATCCCGGTGTGAGTAGCCAACGTCGCAATCATCGCAGTAATAACTGAAACCTTTCAAGGCATTAACGCTGGTTACGTATGCGTAATGATCATTATACACATATAGGGGCAGAATTTGAATGCAATTATACGCAATCCTGTATACGTAGCGTTTATTCTCGGCCTTGCTATACACTCTTATAGACATGCCAAGTGGTGTCAAAATGTCTTGGAATGTATTCAACGCATCGAGCCCACGAGCTATGTCAGTAGACACACCAGCCTGGGTGTGCATAGTTCTCGAGCTTTCATCCATTGATGACAATTATCACCTCAGCCGCCTCCAACTAGGAGTTTAGCACGCCTTCTAATCTGCATACATTCACTCTTCGATGCTGACGAATCCCGATAACATAGCCCGATCGCTATACATCGGGCCATATACATATCATCCAAATTCCTAACAGTGATAAAGCATTTTTTCAACATGGCTTCGACCTCCAAATCATCGAGATATAATTTGGCAAGATTATTATTACACCACGATCCGCTAGGCATTTCTACGTGAAAACGGTCCATAGAAAAGTCCCTATCAGGACATACGTCTCTTTGAGATTGACTCACATCAGAAATTGCAAACGTTATTTCTGTAGCTGTCAGATCTCGGACTTGGGCAAAGTCCCCCTGGATCGTTTTGACCGGGGTGATTTATTATGACCCTGCTGTGATCTTGAGGTGATGCATTCATGCTAGCGTAAATCCTCTCTAATACTCTTTCGAATATAGAGTGCACACGCTCTGAAACGCCAACCAAATTCTTGTTTATAATGGCGTCCTGATTAAAGTTGACAGAGTAAGCATTTTCAGTACTATTCAAACGTCGGGACTGAAAGGTGCGAGTGAGAGTTATATTGTACATATCAGCGATGTCAGGTGTACCGGGTCTAGGCATAGCTGTTACAATGTCATCAGAATGTGTGTTACCACCCTCACCCCCAGAATTCCCATACTTTACAGCGTTAACCCCTACCCCGCTCATATTAGCTCCCATATCTATATCATTATTTTCAAATAAATTAACCCTGAGGGCTTGATCCGATTTATTTGTGCGATTGTTGTAATTATTTTTACTAGTTTTCTTAACGGGTCTATATGGTGTGCTAACACAGTTGTTAGAGACGGGGTGGGCGTTGGTAGCTGCCGGGGATAGGTTGGTAGCGGCAGGGTGACGTGTGTTTGAGTTGACTAGGGTGGGATGGGGGTATGTAGCGTTACCGCTGTTGGAGATCGGTGTCTCAAGCAGTCTCCCAAATTTTACAGTAGCATTTGGGCATTTAGATGTTGGCACGGAATTTAGCGGTTGAGATTCTGTGGTGTAATGGGGAAGGTTGCTGGTTGATAATGGGGAACGGTGGTTAAGAGTTCGGTATCGCTTAGACCGTACATTAAATATTTATATTACGTTGCAATCTATCGTCTTCAGAATTAGAACCGGTGTGGAGAGCTTGGAAGATATTTTGTTCTTCAAAATTTTGAAAATTAGAAATATCTCCCAAGATTTCCAAAGAGGTTAGAGTGTTTAAATCAGTTTCACGTAATACATCACCCGAATCCTGCTCTAAGGCATTATTTAACATCAAAATCTCTGAACCCCGCGCAGTCTTATATTTGTTACTCCTAGAGGTTACTAAAGATGCTCCAGCGGTCGATACCCCTGAAACCCATACCGATGGTGTCATCGGCGCAATCGTCATCGGCGATGATGGAGTCGATGTCGCTCCACTTATCAGCGCCGACAGCGTAGATGACCAGTAAGGCGGTGATACTGCAAAACAAAAAGAATAAAAACAGATTACATTTTATATTTCTAGACAAGTTCTTTCACGGCCATCCAGCTCCCTACCCGACATTCCCAACACTTCCCACCGCATCAAACAGCCACCCAAACCCTACACTCCCACCCCGCCCCACCCACCCGCCCCAAACCATGGTACCTTCATCCATCAATCCGCATACACCCACACAACCCCAACCGTGCACACATATACATATACCTGAATGCACGCCCTCCCCCCCACCACCCCGCCCCCACACACACACACACATGCCCACACGCACGCACGCACGCACGCACGCACGCACGCACGCACGCACGCACGCACGCACGCACGCACGCACGCACGCACGCACGCACGCACGCACGCACGCACTCACTCACTCACTCACTCACTCACTCACTCACTCACTCACTCACTCACTCACTCACTCACTCACTCACTCACTCACTCACTCACTCACTCACTCACTCACTCACTCACTCACTCACTCACTCACTCACTCACTCACTCACTCACTCACTCACTCACTCACTCACTCACTCACTCACTCACGCACGCACGCACACACGTAGGCACTCACGCACGCACGCACGCACAAACACACACATACAACCCCCCATACCCTGGTACATTCGTCCCCACACACCCCGCCCTCATGTACACCCACACACCCACTCCCGCACACAAGCACACACGCACGCATGCACGCACACATACATACACAGATACACAGTTCAAACCCTATATCCGATTTTGCAAACTTTTAAAAGCCTATGCTCACTTACATGTAGTTTGGCTTCTGAACAGTTATATGGGGGCGTAGTACTTGTCATACTCCCTCACGGTCATTTCAGTCTCGATCGCATCGTCCGTCAATTGTGACGTCACCATTGGCCAGCGCATCTGCCAAACGTTTACGGGTTTTTTACTCCATCGACAATCTCAGGAATCATCTGAAGATTAAAAACAAAACGACAACTGGTTAAAATAATATTTAAAAAATATATTATATTATGTCAAGGGAGGCAACTTCATTGTTCTGAGCTTGCGATATAGCGCCAAGTCAGCCGACCTAAAACACACCCACGCCAAAGCCCGGACCACCATTTTTAACACATATCCCAAAACATCCGCTTTTAGACGTTAATAGCTGTGCGAACCTAACTCGAGGTATTTCAGCTTAATTCTTAGAGGTTTGTTTTTCATTTTAACCTTCGGATAGTACATCAATGCTTGACACGCTTCATACTGTATAAAGTAATATACATATATATATATATATATATATATATATATATATTTTAAATTTTTGAATTTGTGAATTTGAATTAAAGTTACATAAATTAGCCTGGGCTAATTCCAGATGGTTCTAAACCATCCGATTTAAACAATTATTTTTAATGATTGCATTATTTTCCAAAATCTGTATTATTATTTTAATTTTTTTAATTTTCAAACGCTTCTTTCATTCATTCATTCATTTATTTACACCAGAGTCAGTTTCACAATAATGTAGCCTATGTAGTATGAACAAATGGTTATCTCGGTTGTCATGGCACGAGGCTTACAGTTATTGTGCGTTGCCTGTGGTGGCTAGCGTTTTTGCTGTTGTTTTTGCTATTCTAACTAATCTCCGAGTAAGTATGAGCATACCGTTACATAACGTACATAGTATACAATATTAACTATTCAACAACAACATGTTCATTTGCGAAGCTCATACTAAATTGTTACATTTGTTAAAGAATTTTCCGAGCCCAAACCTGCACGCACGCACGTACATACATCTGCACGCATGTATGCATGCACGCATGCACACACACACTATATACCCGCATGGGCTCACATGTGTATGGTCCTCACACATACGGATGCATAGCTACGTATGCACATACAAAGATGCACGTGCTAGCTCAACCACAAACATAGCACACGTGAACAGGTGGTGGTGCTAGATGAACTACGCTATTGGAAAATTTAAACCAATTTAACTGTATATCCACCGGTATGGTTGCATTGAAATTGAGATAATCAGTCCAGGTCCTATTTTTGTTTCATCTATTTAACGGGAAGCTCTTAAGCTGTTATATTTGAGGAACAATGTTCCGACTCTACCGCGCACAGGCATGCGTGCACACGCACACGTGTACAACTTCATACATAGATGCACACACAAATGCGTGGTCACACATACAAATGCACAAATGCACTTACGGAATAGGCTTTGAACAATTCTGAAACAAATTTGACTGGTATGGTTGCCCCGAAATTGAGGTACTCAGAGTTCACATGTTAGCACAACAATTGTCAGCAATGCAGATCACTTTCTTTGTTGTCGCATATTTATCAAAACAACACCAACAGATTACGGTTGAAGGCAATCGTATGTGGAGTTCCTAGATCATTCCTTAGACCCTTGAGTGTACCTTATGCAACATACCGATGTGTGCTAATATATCTTTCAAAGACGATTTCCGTTTTTATCAGAGTTATAATTTTTTACGTAGTCCCTAGAGTTACACCCAACACAACTTTTCCACCTGGTTAATGACCTGGACCACCTGGCTAATGACCTGGACCACCTAGCTAATGACCTGGACCACCTGGCTAATGACCCAGACCGAAATAAAGTAGAGGGCGGGCATGGAGGTATGATGACGATTTGTGACAATGGCGTGGTGGGGTGGGTGGGTTGTGGTGGGAAAGAGGTGGTGGATTGTGGTGGGTCACTAGAAAATAGACTACTACTACTACTACTACTACTACTACTACTACTACTACTACTACTACTACTACTACCCTCATTATTCCCATCCCTCCCCAGAATCCCCTTACTCCCCCTCCTCCATCACCTCATCATTCTCGTCCCCTCATCCTCTGACCCCATCTTTCTAATTGAGAATGTCCACTGTTTCAATTCTCGTGTTTATCATTGCATCTTTAATACTCGAGATTTGTCAAGAAGATTACAATTTCTGCTAAGTGCATGCCAATTTGCGGGATAAAACAAGACTATTCCTGAAATGCTACCACTGCAAAATGTGGACGCTGGTACGCGGATATGGACGCACCAGCAAACTCACGAATGCACTACTCTATTACAATCGAGAAATTAAGTTTATCTGTCGATCTTATGACGTCATAATCAACGGCGTCACATGTGGGCTGACTTCAAAATTAATTGCATCATGAATGAAGCGATTTAGTCCGTCATCAACGCTTACTAGTTCGTTAAGTTGTGCGAATTGTATGTCTTTGCTATTTAATAAACATTCTGTTGAAAATTGTGCCATAGGCAGCCGCGATAGCGCCCGGTAAAATTAGTTTAAAAATATTCAACAACTTACCAGGGAGGAATCCAGTTTATCGATCAATCTTTTGACGTCATAATCAACAACACCACATGTAGGCGGACCTCATAAGTAAATACATCATGAATGAAGCGATATAATCCGTCGTAAACGCTTAATAGTTCGTAAAGTTGTGTGAATTGTATGTCTTTACGATTTAATAAACATCCTGGTGAAAATTGTGCCATATGCAGCCGCCATAGCACCCGGTAAAATTAGTTTTAAAATATTCAAACACTTACTAGTACAATTTTCTAGAGATTGCGATTCAGAGAGTGCATGGGTCTGTCGATCAAGCACATACACAGCACGGGTGGGGTTTGGCTAAAGATGGGCGGGGCGTAGCTAAAACTGGATTCACCCATTATGGGCCGATGGTAATAATAGCAAAGGTAGACAAATAATCACTCTGTTCATTATATATTGATAACTGCCTCTGATTATCTCCCTTCAACTGTAAGCTAATGTTATTCAGAGTCTTCGCAGCCGAGGGGTTCAAAATAAAATTGTTAATATTATATACTTTTAGAAGCTTAAATGGTGTGCTTAGATGCAATGAAACGAAATAAATCTTAGCATATGGTGATTTCATTATGTATAAATTAATATAATTTTTTAAGTTGTCAAATTGAATTAGAGGCACGAGTCTCTAATTCAAATTCATAACGAATCATAAGAAATGTATTTATATGGAATGAAAGCAGCGTATGCTAAGATTCATTTCGTTTCATTACATTGAGGTCCACCATTTAAGCCTCTAAAAGTATATCATTTTAACAATTTTATTTCCAAGCATTTTTGTGTGAATGTACACCTTTAATTAAACTATTAATTGTCAAGATTGTTTTGCGCTGTGGATCTCAATCGCAGGTAAAGAGAAGACTGTTTTTAAAAATATGTTTTTCTATTTAACAATGGAACTTCCTAGAATAGCTGTGTGTTCTTCTGCAAATCGATACTTCTTGTAACCACGGTGTAGTGAATGATAAGCAAATTCAAATATTTGTTTAGTTAGTGTAGAATTCACCTTTCCAGAGTATCCATCCATCATCTGCCCTCGTATGACGTCATAATCAGCTCAGCACGTGTATGATGACGCCACAATCATTACGTCACAAAGGGTTCCATATAGACCGTCATCAGATCTCAAATAGTCCGACACCTTGTATGAATTGTATAGTCTTTGTAATTCTTTGCTATTTAATAAACATGCTGTTGAATATTTTGAAACTAATTTGACTGGGCGCTGTTGCTGCCTTACGCTGTATAGTTTTCTAGAAATTGATAGCCAGGGAGTTCACAGATCGATCGAGCCCAACAGGAGCGAGGTGTGGGTCGAGGTTAGCTAGAGAGGGGCGGGTGATAGATAAAAATGTGACGGTCCATTGCATGTCAGGGGAATACTATTTTCTGAACACTCAACACGTCACCTGTGAAGCTACCTTAAGCCATTAACCATTGAATTTAGTCGAGAAAAGTTAAATTTCTCATAGAAAATGTCAATTTTCAGAACAATAGCAGATTATTTTTGAAAATTGACTACTGGAATGCCTGGCTCGGTTATCGAGCCATGCATTCCAGTGGCAAATTTTCAAAGATAGTCTTAACTTGGTCTGCAAATGGACATTTCTCAAGCTCACTTCACTAGCCGTTTTAAATGAGTGTTAAGCGGATAAAATAGTGATTCCTGGAATTAATTCTAAGTATATACATGGATTTCAACAAGTGTTGTACACAGATGGCGGAGCTTAACAAAAAAAATGGGCGGTGCATAACCAAACATGGGCGGGGCATAACTAGACATGAGCGGGACATGGCTAGAAATGTGGGCCTCTATAAGATAAAGTTAAATGTGCCTATTCACACCAAAATGCTTGAAAATAAACTTGTTGAAATTGTATAATGTTAGAGGCTTAAATTATGGGCCTAGATGAAACGAAACGAAATAAATCTTATCATATGGTGATTTTATTCTGTACAATTTATTATAATATTTTTTGCTGCGACTTTTAATTAGGGACTCGTGTATCTAATTCAATTTCCGAACCTAAAATCGTGTATTAATTTAGACGTTATGCAATCACCATTTGATAAGATGTATCTCATTTCGTTTCATCTAGGCCCGCAAGTTAAGCCACTAAACGTATACAATTTTAACAATTTTATTTTTAAACATTTTGGTGTGAAATACCCACCTTTAAGCTCTTAGTGGACTGCTCGCCGCCATTATCTGATTCACCCTTTAACCCTCGAATTTGTTCACGATAATTTCAATTTACTCGTAGAAAATGTCGATTTACAGACGAAGACAAGACACTTTTTTTAATTTATCACTGAAATGACTGGCTCCGTTAACGAACAAGCAATCATGCTGAAATTTACAAAAGTAATTGATTTAAACATATGTTAATTGTTTTAAAATGAGACACACGTGGGACTGAGACACACGATGCCATACACTTAGATAAGGGCCTCCATTTTTAGCTATGCTCCGCCCATCTCTAGCTAAGCTCCACCCACTCCACGCCCGTGTTGGGATCGATCAATCTCTAAACTCCCTGACTATAAATTTCCAGAAATCTATGCAGGTAAGCTGTTGAATATTTTGAAACTAATTCGAGTGGGTGCTGTTGCTACCTATGGCAGCAACAGCGCCCAGTCAAATTAGTTTCAAACTATTCAACAGCATGTTTATTAAATAACAAAGACGTACATTTGGTACAACGTGTCGGACTATTAAGCGTTAAAGACGGACTATATCGAAACACTCCTAACGTCATGATCATGACGTCATATGATGGATGGATACACTTGGAAAGCTATTGGTATGCAAATGGACATTTTCTATGAAATGAAATCAAATCAGCAACTTATCAATTCAAGCGGGATAAGGAACTCCAACGTGGTGTTGTCATCGTCTGCGTTGTGTTGGGAAATCTGTATTGGACGCCAGTCCTTTGGCGTCTCGTCTGGTGCGAATCTTTTGCCACAGCGGCGGCTTGTGCAGTGGAAATCCGCGCTGTACTCGGTGGCCTAATATTGCTATACACCTGTATGGTCCTATATTGGAAAATAACTGGTATGCCATAAATATCTCTCCTAACATATCTCTCTCTCTCTCTCTCTCTCTCTCTCTCTCTCGCTCTCTCTCTCTCTCGCACCTCGTTCGCTCTCTCTCTCTCTCTCGCTCTCTCTCTCTCCCTCCCTCCCTCCCTCCCTCCCTCCCTCCCTCTCTCTCTCTCTCTCTCTCTCTCGCTCTCTCTCTCCCTCTCCTCCCGCCCCCCACTCTCACTCACTCCCTTCCATGCTCGCTCTCCCGCCTTCGCTCCATCCATCCGTTGTTTCCTTCCCTCCGACCACCCCTCCTATTCTTCCTCCCGCCGGCCAGCTCTCTCGCCGTACCTTCTCCTCCCTCCATCCAACTCCCTCTCTACCTATCCCCACATCGTTCTGATTTAGACGTCAGCCTACATGTGGCGGAATAGATTACAACGTCATATACTTGAGTCACAGACCGGATCATGGCATTATTGTACTGCGTGATGCAATACGCGCACGGCCACCGTTGTCGGGTGGTTGCAACATAATCGATAATGATAAGAGAGCATGGAAATCAATGCAGGAAATGGCAATTTTTATATTTGCGCGATCATCATAAAAGAACTCCTTTTTGGTACATTAATTTATCATCGTTTATATAACAGGCACTCCCATTGGCCAGGTTATCCTGTAGCCGCGCAAATCCACTCAAGGCTGAAAAGTATTGATTGGCTAACCGATGGCGCCAGAATGTGTTGCTATGCAACGAATACGCAAGCTTGCGTAGATTTTAATGACAAAAAACAATTCGTCCCCGGGAATATTATCTGCATCCGACAACACTAAGATGATCCAGGCCAACGCATTCACTGCATTGGGACATGAGCTCATCTTATATTGTCTACGTACTAATTTTCGGTCGATATATTTTGCGGTTACGCTATATTTTACTACGGTTTCCTGGTTGAAAAGGTCATGTGGCGAAAAGACGCCCATCCATGCGAATTAAATGTGCAATTCGACCTGATCTTTGATGAAAAAGTACTTGCTTTAAAATATCGAAAGACATTCATGCATGCGACAAAAAGAGAAATATCTTCAGCGTTTCTTGTATCTCGAGTTTGCAAATCTCTTCCGACTTTGTTTCGGGAAATTTCATTGATCAACGAGAATAAATAGCCAATGGCATTGCGCTAAATATAATATCCGAAGAGCGTACGATGCCAAAACGAACGTATTCTCACGCACAGCACAGCTCATAAATAAGTTTAAATGTTTACAAAAGAAGAAGCGGAAACCTGTGTTAGCCAGTGTACTTTTGTACGCGATACAAAGGGTCTGTTGAACTATTTTGAACATAATTCTCTTGGAAGACATTCCTGCCTTAGGCAGCAATGTCTTCTAATCGAATTATGTTCAAAATATTCAATAGTACGTGCTATCTTATTTTGGAAACAATTTACCATAGTTCTAATCTGTACTGTATATGGTGAAATGAAAAACAGTGTCGTTCCCATATATGGTTGCGCCACATGATCGATTGTTTTGGAGCCGAATATTTACTACGAGTTGTTGTAGTAGGCCATGGTTATTCTTGGTTTCCAACCGCTGTTTTCAGTTGGGACGCTGGTTGTGGGATTTTTATGGCATCGCCTAGATTATACTACGTTGAATAGCTGGCGAGCTAGCAATATATTATTTAGCTAAATAGTATCGGAGCAAATGCCGACAGGCAAGATGGTCTGAGAGAGAGAGTGTGTACATATGTGTGAGTCACAGCGCGCCCTCGCGCGTATTTACGCTCGCGCGGGCGTGCGCCTTACGCGAGGATAGAAATACACATTTTTAAATAGTGATTCTTACTGATCTGTGCACCAGAAACTTCATCCGTACCGTAGTACTGCAGAGAAAATAAAATTAATCAAATTTTCTAAACGCATCATTTACACCATGGTATTATGATAATTAATCATTTAATCATCAGGAAGTCTCCATGTTTACTTAGTTAATGGCTATTTGTAGGACAAGAGAAGACTATTGGAATGACCGGCTCGTTTATTGGACCTTTCTCAAGGCCACTGATGAGGCCATTTTGGTAGATTTGTCCATTAAAATCTGCATGTGAACATTGGTTAATTTCTAGCCCTGCTTATGACAGATTTCCGCCCCTATAGTGACGGAGCTACGTCATTTTGAATTAATTTATTTACACCAAGGCCACCATGTGGAATATGGGGGACAATATGCGTATATTTACATGGCCAATATAACAGGAAGTTGTTATATTTGAGGTAGTTACACGGATGATGAGCTCTTGAAATCTAAATATGCGAATGAATTTACACAGTTTTATTAAATCTTTTTAATTTGCTCGTTGTGAAAAGAAGTAGAATTTATGAAAGTTTGGCCGCTCGTGGTAATAATATGGTCGGGCTTCTAATCGCTAAGTTATGAAATAATCACAAATGAAAATATAGTGGTACTCGTCATCTATGTCACCTCGTTTGGCAAAGGTAACATTTTGAGTGTGTTGTTGCGACATCGCCCAACCACTGACGTAGTCCGATTATGTCGTCAGATATTTTGGGGTTAGAAATCAGATCCAGTACCCGTAGGCCTTAGGGGCTTAATGGCTAAATTTTGTCAAGAAAATCAAAATTTGTGATTAATTAATGTCCACAGTGTTGCAGCTGCTGTATACAGGCCGAAAGAAGACTATTCCTGAACATTTGCCACTGAAATGCCTGGATCTGTCAGCGAGCAACTCATTCCAGTGGTACATTTTGAAAACTAGTCTTCTCTTAGCCTGGAAATTGTCATTCCTCCCCCCCCCCCATGATAACTACAGAGGCCGGTCTTGACCGGCTTCGTGATGAAAGGCTTAATATATTCAGTCGAGCATTTCTTTGATTGCGCTCAAATTGTAAACATCTAATGATCCTGGACGACTCGTTGTTTTTAATGTGGTAGCTTCTATATGTTTCACCTGCTACGCAAACGATGATATTCTGTTCGGCAGCATAAACTAAGCGTATTGCCATAGAAACATACTGTCTTTCAACACAAACACTCACTGGCATGGGACACTGTCATTAACAGGAACCTGGGGGAGTTACCGCTTTAACACTCATATCAACCGAAAACGGTTTCTGCAGTGGTCTTGAGATATGTCCATTTGCAGACGAAGAGGAGACTATGTCTGAAAATTTACCACTGGAATGTATGGCTCGGTAACCGAGCCAGCCATTCCAGTGGTAAATTTTCAAATATAGTCTTCTCTTGGTCTGCAAATGGACATTTTCTATGAGAAAATTTAAATTTTCTTGAACAAATTTGAGTATTAAATGGTTAAGGACTCATGCTGGTACGTTACCTAGACGAAATAGGAAAGAGTTAGGTATCGTGTTAGTCTATATAGATAGGAGATTTTGAAATCTAAGTGCTATCAAACGACCTCTCCTGCATTTCCCGACGTAATTATCAACCATCAGTTGGCTGCTAAAATATTACATTTTTACCCATTTCATTATAATTTTTAATTTGGGTGACTGAAGTCGATGCTTTTCTCATTGGTCTGTCATTAGAACATGGTCGTGACGGTAATGGGAATGGGGCTAATTACTCATAGCATTCAAAATCTGAGAATAACAATTAATTTCCAACGGTCACATATATTATTCTTTAGCCTAACTAGGCTCAAGATTGCTGCTGCCATATGATGGAAGGTATTACTGCATAGCTACTCATGGAAGCTATAGCTTCAACCTAGTGATTCCCAGGCCGGGCGCATGCGTGGCTTCCAATATAAGGCAGCAACAACTTTCAGTCCAGTTAGTCTATAACATATGAGTAACAGATTTCAGTAAAGTAGTTTCGTTAAACTGCGTCAATACACATCGAGATTTAGAATTAGAATTAATTTCTGAACTACTGGATAGTTACCAATAGACTCGTTTGCCTGGTAAATTACCCATAAAAACACAATTTAAAAAATAATTTTACCAAATAGAGGGGCGAATCTGTATCGTAGCTTTTTCTGCAGAAAAGCTCGTCAAAATAAACTAAGGTTCACTTAAAAGATAACATAGTTGAATCCCGTTATTCTTCTCCAAACCGACTAACTTTCTCTGCAGATCATGAACTCTTGGATATTCGTGAGAAACAGGTCGGATCTCTCTATTGATTTGAATATGTATTAAATCACATTCGTCTGTGCAATGGGTGACTCCAGTTTTTGCTACGCCCCGCCAAGCTACTCTTTCATGTTCGACTTGGATCTAGCTAACTGTAGCTAACTATGTTTAGCCAGTTGAACACGACCTAGGAATCTCTGAAGGCACTTGTAGATTAGTTTGATGCCCGCCACCGGCTGTTGTACTTTAACTTAGCATCGGTGACCGGACAGTATAATCTCCCACGACGCGCTATCTACGCGTACTTCGGCCTCGAAGGTGGTCCAGAAACTATGGTCTATGTTTGACCATGCTTCGCGAATGCCACATGCCACTCTAGGATTGCACGTCTTGGAATTTGCTGTATTCGGTGCCAACTTCTACAAATCCCTGCGAGGAAGCAACTCCACACAGCTGGCCAGTGTGTTACGTACCGATCTAGAAGAACCCCAGGGAGTTAAGGACAAGAAACAATGGCCACAGTAGACGGGCTCTAGAACCTTTCCGGTTTATCCATCCATCATTTAACGTCAACATCAGCTACGCGACGTATATGATGACGTCATAAGTAATTACAGCACGAATGACCCGATTTAGTCCGTCTTAAACGGGTATTAGTCCAACACACTGTACAAATTGTATGTCTTTACTATTTAATAAACATTCTGTCAAATATTTTGAAACTAACTTGATTGGGCGCTGTTACACCATAGGCAGCAACAGCACCCAGTAAAATTAGTTTCAAGATATTCAACATCTTACCTGTATAGTTTTCTGGTAATTGATGGTCAGATAATTCGTCGATCGATCCCAACACTAGGGAGATGTGTATGAACCCTACCTAGAGATGGGCGTGACATAGCTAAAACTGGAGCGGTCCACTGCAGAATGAACAGGATGTTTTCAAACTTATACAGCTGTAGAACAGAGTACACGCATACAGAGCAGCTGCAACATTGCACAAATCACGGTAACATGTTTGTCGACTTCTGCGCGATGCCTGCAGCATTTGACAGGCTATTTGACAAATGGACAACCAGTACCATATTGTCTTGTTAGATAATATATTGTTAGCGGGTGCACCGTTGAAAGCCTAAAACCCGGTTTTCACGATCAGCTTAATCTGACAGACAAATCTGAAGCAAATATCTGACGCCAAAGCGCGAATCTGAAGAGCTTTTAGACCATGAGATTAGGCTGACATATTAATGTGTCAGACAAATCTGATGAAAAAAGCTGACGCCGTAGCCCGAATCTGAAGAGCGCTTAGACGATCGGATTACTTTGTCAGATTAATCTGATGACAAACATCTGACGCCGTAGCGCGAATCTGATGAGCGCTTAGACGATCGGATTAATCTGTCAGATTAATCTGTCAGACAAATCTGATGAAAAATCTATAGGAAAAATCTGAAGAACAACTATGACGTCGTAAGCGTTGCAAAGTTGGCAATGATGTCATTAGCGGTATCCTTTCACTGTTTAATTTTATAAAGTGGGCTTAACGAGTCTCACAAACAAATCTCCTTCTGGCAATCAATGATAAATCTGTCATTAAAACCACCCAACATTCGAAGTGACACGGGCGCATCCATTTTGCTCGCTGGCTGATGACGTCAAAGATGATGACGTATTTAGATCACTCATTCTAATTTGATGTGCCATCGGACTTTAGACTTCAGACGTCAGACTTCAAACATCAGACATCAGACATCAGAATTTAGACATCAGAATTCAGAATTCAGACATCAGACATCAGACATCAGACTTAAGACTTCAGACATCAGAATTCAGACATCAGACTTCAGACATCAGACTTCAGACTTCAGACATCATAATTCAGACATCAGAATTCTGACATCAGACTTCAGACTTCAGACTTCAGACTTCAGACTTCATAATTCAGACTACAGACTTCAGACTTTAGACTTCAGACTTCAGACTTCAGACTTCAGACTTCAGACTTCAGACTTCAGACCTCAGAATTCAGACATCAGACATCAGACATCAGATATCAGAATTCAGACATCCGACTTCAGACATCAGACTTCAGACGTCAGACGTCAGACTTCAGACTTCAGACTTCAGAATTCAGACATAAAACTTCAGACTTCAGACTTCAGACTTCAGACGTTAGACTTCAGACTTCAGACATTGGACTTCAGACTTCAGACATTGGACTTCAGACTGCAGACTTCAGATTGTTAGTTTACACCGTCAGATTTGATTGAAATCGAAAACTCTGAAGAACCATCAGATTCGCCATCTGACATCAGACTCCGGACATCAGATTTTATGCTTACACGGCCAGTTTTTATCGAATTCGCCAAATCTGATCAGATTAATCCGATCGTGAACCCCCTCCCCCCCCCCCACCCCGCCCCACCCCCCCCCCCACCAGGAGCATATACCGTCATACTGCGCAAACGGTTGAAATCGTGTCCCACTTCCAGAAGAGTGGTGAGTGGATGGTATTCTAGTTTACATAGACGAATGGCATAGACATAAATTTAATATGACTTTCATTTTCATAGTAATCATCGCTGTTGTTTCCTGTTGTCATCGTCTTCAGCATATTCATCTTTGTGGTCATCTCCGGCATCAGCTTTGTTGTAATCAGCTGTGCCGTTGCTGTTGATGGTGGTGGTGGTGATGGTGGTGGTGATGATGTTAGTGCTGGTCGTCACTGGCCGTGATATTTTTATAGCCATTGATTTGTTTTTGTGGATTCTCTAGTGGCCGTCACCATCATCACCATCATCATCACTGTCTTCCTCAAGGACGTACGCAGTCATGGTCAGTCTCCTCGTCATCTTCGTGCAACCAGAACTACCTTCGCTTTCCAGGGTTAGTGCTGATGTCTTGGCGCGCGCGCAGGTACGCACGCACGCGCACACACAGTCACACACGCACGCGCGCACGCATGCACGTACTCACGCACGCACGCACGCACGCACTCACGCACGCACGCACGCACGCACGCACGCACGCACGCACCCACGCACGCACGCACGCACGCACGCACGCTCGCACGCACGCACGCACGCACGCACGCACGCACGCACGCACGCACGCACGCACGCACGCACGCACGCACGCACACACGCACGCACGCACGCACACACACATTCCCCAATGACACCACTGCCGCCCTGATTCTTTCAACAACATTCTCAGGAACGATGTAATTACCTCTAAAATATTCTTTTATTCATCATAGGATTGCAGTAGTCGAATCATCATCATCATCATCATCATCATCATCATCATCATCATCATCATCATCATCATCAGTATCATCAGCCCCAGTAGCAGCAGCAGTAGCGCCAATAACACACGTATAGCAGCAGCAGTAGCAACAACAACAACATCAACAGCAGCAGCAGCAACAACAACAACAACAACAACAACAACAGCAGCAGCAACAACGTATCATCATCATCATCATCATTATCATCATCGACAACAACAACAACAACAACAACAACAACAACAGCAACAGCAGCAGCAGCAGCAGCGGCGGCAGCAACGACAATTATAATAAGAAATAGAAGAAGAACAACAATAACAACATCAACAGCAACAGCAACAAGAACAACATCATCATCATCGTCATCATCATCACCATCATCATCATCATCATCATCATCATCATCATCATCATCATCATCAACAACAACAAGAACAACACCAACAACGCCACCGCCGCAGCAGCAACAGTAGCAGCAGCAGCAACATCAACAACGGCGTTATAGCAGCATCAGCAAGACCACCACCACCACCACCACCAACAACAAAAACAACAACAGCACCAGCTAAAGCAACAACAGCAACAACAACAACAACAACAACAACAACAACAAACGTCATCATCGGCGCAGCAGGAACAGTAGCAGCAACATCAACAACGGCGTTATAGCAGCATCAGCAGCAGCAGCGCGAACAACAACAATAATAACAACAACCACAACAACAACATTAGCAACAACAATAACAACACCAACAACGCCACCGCAACAGCAGTATCATCTTCATCATCAGCAGCAGTCGTGATGACAAAGATACGCTGGCAGAAAGTGCGCCTAGTTCATTGACTTAGAATCTAGCTATACGTGAAGGACACAAAGCTATTATGGCGAATATCGCCTGCACTAGTGGCATAGTGGCGCTTCTGCAGCGTCACAGTACAAAAAACCCACTGATCTAGTTTCCCATGGTCTTGTTGTGGTCGCGCGCTGCAGATCGGCTCCTCGTGCTGCTGTCACCGGTTGGTTGGCGTTAGCGCCTGCAGAATAGACCATTTTCATTCAATACTCGGTTTCAAATGGGCTATTTTCTATAAACTAATTATTATTTAAAAGACAATTTGACTGAAACATGTTAGTGCCGTAGATACCAACAAGTTTCAGTCAAATCGTTTTTAAAATATTCAGGAAGAAGTCGACGATATCGTGTAATGTGTAATGATCGATATATTTAAGCATACCATCTATAGGAGCAATAGTGTTGGCATGACCGCTGCAAATTGATTACGGCTTTCTGCTGCAACTCTGACAGACGAGCAGCCAGCGCGCGATGCAAACGCTGCAGTACTATTTAGGAATTACTACACAGAGGAGGCGGGTTTATTTTTTCGCGCGCATATGATCACAACCAGTGTAACGTAAAGCGTGTGGGTGAGTGACTGACTTCTTGTATCGTATACAAACGACGCGTGGTGGTCTCTTCTACCACCGTACTAGCGGATCTATTTATATTAAATAATAACTGTCAACTTATTTGTTTTCAACCGTACTACGATATATTCCTACCGAATAAATATGATTGTTTATCTTCAAATAAGAACTTATGTAGGCCTGCATGCATTGTGTAGCCGTTTATAAGTGTTTTCGTGTGGGTTTTTTCCTTTTACCTTAGAAACATTCCCATATGAACAATGTATATAAACAACAGCTAGAATAATACGTAACAACCACACCCTGCGTACGTAGCACGTGTGAGTCTTGTGTTTACGCATCTGTGCGTTTATCAGTTTTCTCTTTGGCATCTCCGTAAATCAATATATGTATTCATTGATTGGATTCATTCAAACGGTCTCGTTTTTTTCATGTCGTTTGGGAACTCGATTGATATAACGTATATTTATTTAATTTCTGCTTAACCGACAATGACATTTCTAGTTTATCCATCAACCATATGGCGTAATAAGCAACTACGTGACGTGAAACATGACGTCATAATAACCGACGTAATGCGTGACGTAGATATGTTCGTCGCGAACGTTTAATTGATGTCGGACTAAGCGTTGTTGTACGAATTGTATGTCTTTACTACTTTGAAACTAATTTGAATGTAATATTCAACAGCTTACCTGTATAGTTTTCTGGCAATTGATAGTCAGACAGTTCAGCGATCGATCGATCCCACCACTGGATTTATTTGAACTAGCGTAATGGTGTAGGCCTACGTGCTTCAAATATACTGTTAAAAAACCTAAACTCAATAATAGAATTCGTTTGTCGTCTGACAAATAAGGGCTATAAGTGTTGTGGCGTGAATTGAATACAGATATATATATATATACAATATCTCAATCGTTTCCAGGATACACTTCGGCATTTGAATCGTCGGTTGAATGGATAATTGGATTGTTTTAAGGGACTGCGATTTAAAAAATTAAACCATACCTTTAGCATAGAGAACGTTTTAACTAATGCCGTTCCAGTAGGTCGATACACCGCAATGCCGCTTAGTCTGTCGGTCTGTCAGTCGGTCGTTCGCAAAATAGTATTGCGGGCTATAATATAATAAAAATGTGTTTAAATGCTCCTCCGATTTCTCTCAGATTTTAACATAACGAAGGTACTTGCGGTGCAAGGTAATTTCCAGACGTTGACAGTAATCTACTTAAATGAATCCTGGTCCGATCGGATAAACTTCAAGAATTAATTCAAGTTCAAGTTTAGTTACACCCAGGTCACAGCATTGTGACGTATGGGGAAGATCCCTGCATTTCCCAGAAATTACGGATCCGATTTTAACACGTGAGTGGATGTTACAATACACTAGGATTCCACAAAATTAGATGTGATCTAAAAAAAGAATCCGGAAAATCCGGAACCTATAGCTACGGAGATTCTATCAACATTGTTGAATACGCGTTAGCTCTTTAACAACTGAACCGCTAGTGTCTCAGGTACACCTCTGTTATACAGGAAAGCTGTTGAATATTTTGAAACTAATTTGACTGGAACATGTTCCTGCCAGAAGCAGCAACATGTTAAAGTCAAATTACTTTCAAAATATTCAACATAATATACTCTACATACACAAAGGGTTTCTGTTTCTGGGCTGCGCGCGCTAAGGAGTTAAATATTTGAACTCGACAATTTAATTTGACTGGACGCTGTTGTTCACGTCATAATCAACTACACGGCGAGTAGAATGACATCATATTTGAAGACGGAATATGCGTTGTTGTACGAATTGTATGTCTTTACTATTTAATAAATATTATGTTGAAAATTTTGAAACTAATTTGACTGGACGCTGTTGCTACCAGCAATATCACCTTAGTCAAATTAGTTACAAAATAGTCAACAAGTTACCTGTATGGTTTTCAGGAAATTAATAGTTAGGGAATTCGGGGATCGATCGATCCCAACACGGGTGGGTGGAGGTTAGATAGAGCTGGGTGGGGTATAGTTAAAACAGGAGAGGTCGATTGGCTAGTGCGTTGCTTCCATGCGGATACACTACAAAATCGTGATTGCTTCAGTTTGTTGAAAGAATATAGTTCTGCCTATGCCTAGCTAAATACACTACGGCACCGTAAACCGGCCATGAGATGACTGACCTTTTTTCAAATTGAAGTCAAATAAAACTAATTTTAAAAATAATTACTTAACAAACCATTATACATTGTTTATGAATGGCGTGTGTTTATTATACAGAATTAAAACGAAAATGGATTTACTTATATCACTTAAAACAGAAAGGATGACTACGATGACGTCAGTGTTGTGACATCATTTGTGTGAAATGTGACCTTAATTTGCTAATACGCTAAGCGTCGCCAAAGAAGGGTTGGTTTTATAATTACGTGAACACAAAAAAACAGATTATGTAAGAAAAGTAAAATCCCCGGATGACTGTTGGCGATTGCATGACATCATGGATTGTCGTTTTCACCTGATATTGACCCAGCTCCTACTGTTTCTCGTGCGCTCAGGTAAGATATAGGTCTATAGTATTGTCCACGTGCAGCTATTAGTTTAACTAGGACGCGCTCAAATTTGTTCGATAAAATTTTAATTTCTTCACGGAAGATGATTATTTACATACCACGAAAATGTGATTTTTCGAAGATTTACTACTGCAATCTCGAACTCATTTATAGATGCGGTCATTAGAATTGCAAATTTAAAAAAAAAAGAAGTCTTCTCTTAGTTTGTAAATGGGCATTTATAATGATCACTGCAGGATTCATATTTCGCCAGTTTGAATATTAAATTATTCAAACGTAGAGTAGACTTCAGAAATAACTTAACACGTTTCCAAAACAAAATACAAGACATTGCCGAATATTTTGGGCTTAATTTGATTGAAAAATCCAATTTTGTTCAACACATTCAGCATAATTTTATTATCTCGTGTTCAATATTCTAATAATTAGCATGTTTCTGGGTTTTTAAATATGTTAAGATTTGATTTCTTATCATTTATTGGTTACTTTGCCTGTTCAATCCTTCGTTTGTATGTGTAGAGGCCGGGACACCGTCGTAGATATCGGCTTCCTCATCATCATCTTCAGCATCATCAGCAGCAGCAGCATCATCATCATCTTTGGTCATTTTTGTTATTATGACATTCCTGTCCCGCGTTATAATAATCATCATCATCGACATTGCCATCCTTATTTCAAATGACCCAGAGGAGTAGTAGCAGTAGTAGTAGTAGTAGTAGTAGTAGTGGTAGTTGTAGTAGTAGCAGCAGCTGCAGCAGTAGTAGTAGTAGTAGTAGTAGTAGTAGTAGTAGTAGCAGTAGTAGTAGTAGTAGTAGTAGTAGTAGCAGTAGTAGTAGTAGTAGTAGTAGTAGTAGTAGTAGCAGCAGCAGCAGCAGCAGCAGCAGCAGCAGCAGCAGCAGTATTAGTAGTAGTAGTAGTAGTAGTAACAGTAGTAGTAGTAGTAGCAGTAGTCGTAGTAGTAGTAGTAGTAGTAGTAGTAGTAGTAGTAGTAGTAGTAGTAGTAGTAGTAGTAGTAGTCGTCGTCGTCGTCAACGTCGTCGTCGTCGTCGTTGCAGCAGCATCATCAGCATCAATAGTAGTAGTAGTAGTAGTAGTAGTAGTAGTAGTAGTAGTAGTAGTAGTAGTAGTGGTAGTAGTAGTAGTAGTAGTAGTAGTAGTAGTAGTAGTAGTAGTAGTAGTAGTAGTAGTAGTAGTAGTAGTAGTCCTGTAAGTAAGTCCTATAGAGTAGCTGCCTATGATTGTTGTAGTGCATAAATTATACCGATCCATCCAATACATAACAAAGGCCGGGCCTGTAACGGCGCGACAGATGCGCCGCCCATAAAACTATATACAGCTTGTTTGTTATGCTGCGGGAAATGAACTCGGAGAGCACGAGCTCCGCAAGCGACCCCCATTCGATCGATACTAATCGATTTGACTCTATTCTAGGCGGAGGTTAGTTAGTCAGTGAGTTTACACATATGTTGTAGATTTATTGCTAAAATATAATAAGGAAATAACTTAACATGTTTGTAGAACAAGATAAAAACATTTTCCATATTTTGAACATAATTGGATTGGAAGACATTGCAGCAATGTCTTCGAATCCATTTACGTTCAAAATATTCAACGGACCATTTCTTACTAACTAGCGCGTTCCTGATTGTGTTTCGTAACGTATATCGTAGCTGTCCCGTAGCCTGTATTGGTGAATCCATTGTCATATGCCCAAGAATTCATGGACTTTCTTTTCAGTTTCGTGTAAGTGGTTCGCATGCCCGACAACAACAGTATTTCCAAAAACATTGTTAAGAAAATAATTAATTCTTAAATACGGATGGATATCTGTGCATACACATTTTTGTAATCTTTGCGTAAGCCGGTTAACATGTATTAGTTTAAATGACGCGTGTCATTATTGGGTCAATGGCCTGAGCAGATGAATATTTATAAATTATTAATGTGCAAGGTTGTTTTTCATGGATATTTTATTCCTGGTCTGTTAGAGAGTTGTTGACATATTGGCTGTTATGCAGTATAAAACGCACATGCGCGCGTATGTGCGCGTGCGTACCAGCGCGTGTGCGTGTGTGCATACGCTGACAAACGGGCAGGCAGGCAGGCAGGCAGGCAGGCAGGCAGGCAGGCAGGCAGGCAGGCAGGCAGGCAGGCAGGCAGGCAGGCAGGCAGGCAGCCGGCCGGCCAGCCAGTGAGCCAGCCAGCCAGCCAGCCAGCCAGCCAGCCAGCCAGACAGACCTACTACTACTACTACTACTACTACTACTACTACTACTACTACTACTACTACTACTACTACTACTACTACTACTACTACTACTACTACTACTACTACTACTACTTCTACTACTACTACTACTACTACTACTACTACTACTACTACTACTACTACTACTACTACTAACTACTACTACTACTTTTTTTTTTGTTGAAAATCCGACGTTGACGTCGTCATCGTTCGTAACGAAGGAACTCCTTTAAAAAAAGGCTTGCAAACCCCCATAACAAATCGGGTGAAATAGCAGGCTTTATTAATAGTATATGAATAGCAATACAACCTTAACATATCAACACAGTGCAAGCTAAAATACTCTATTACCATATACCACACCCATGGCATAACTACATAGAAAAAAACCCTTAATAAAGAGCTGATAACATAATATAATTCAACACAGCCATTACCATTTGCACACCGTGTAGTAGTAGGCCCGCGTGGCGAGCAGAGTTACCCAATAAGTGGTAAAGCGACTCATCAATAATTAGCAGTAAGTTACTGCTACTCACTAACACCATTGAGCGGATTCATGACGGGCAGCCTACGTAGATCATATGTAGTTTAATGTAGCACACCGTATAGTATTGGGCCCAAATGGCGAGTGCAGCTCGCCAACTAGTGGCGAGGTGACACGTCAATAAGTAACAAAAGGTCACTCAGTGACGCCAGTTGGCCGATTCTTAAATACCGAACAGGCGTAGTAGCCTTTATGTCGTAAAATGCGCAAAGCACAAGTATACAAACTATGACTACATAGATGGTGCTCTGGGTTCACATTTTAAATTTACTTCGTTGTCTGTTTTTGTAAATTACCCTGGAACAAATACACCTACAGGAAACATTTACAACATGATGTTAATTGTATATATGTAAGATGTCATACTCTGTTAACCTAATGAACTCGAAAGTCGGATCACCTCTTGACGCGATGCTCAATTGATATTTACATATACCGATTCCCAAGGTTAGGTTATTCGTCAAAATTACCAGCTCCTAAGACATTAAAATTTTAAAATTAACTCAATTAAATAAAATAAAATACCATACATCAATATACAACAAGCAGCGAGTGTGTTATCTTATACAAATTCTGCTTCTGCTATTTTTAGATATCCATGTTCAATTGATACTAGGCCAGTTTTGCACCATATATCTTTAAATCTACTTTCTTTTCCATGTTCCGCTAGCCTGTAAAATTCACAATGAATGCAGTTTACCAACAATCATCGAAATATAGCTGTATGGCTCGTTGGTGGTTGTTTCCTGTTTTATCTCTGGCCTCTGAACACCGATGCTTCCAAATGGCCCACACTCCTACAGATAACAGGGTTACTAATCATTCTTTCTCCTTGCTATTCATGATTCGTCCGATAGTTGAGCAATCTTTGAACATAATTGTTTCAGCCAATAATTTCACATATTTGATACCACATTTAGCAAGGAGCATATTGATATATACCCAAAAGCCTGGAGCTATACAACACTGTGTAAACAGATGGCCTATTGTTTCCTCCTCGGTATTACATAATAAACACCGGTCTGTACTTCTTATTTTGCACATATAAGTGAGATGGCTGACCAATAGCCTTCGATTGAGTAATTGCCATGCCAGGTCCCGTGCGTTTGCTGGTAGACAAAGTAGATATATTGTTTTCCCCGCATTTTTCCAGTTCTTTGGCGTGCATCCTAAAGTGTTCCAATGCCTAACTGCAACATGACTCCGTCTCCGACTTTGCATTAGCATTCCATACCAGGCTCTAGATGCCATGTTGTATTCAATACGCTCTGACTTAAATACTAATGTTGGTTGCAACATATCTATGTTGCTACGTGCTTTCGGCAATTTGAATCATGCACCAGGTATTGTATTCTTTATTCTAAGAAATAAGCGTTGGGCATCAAAATGCATCATTGGTGTTGCTCTTGCTACATCCTGCATCGCAATCCATTTGCGAGATTTTGGATTAACTAAATCACGTAAATATTGAATGCCATAATACAGCATCATTATCACGAATTAACTCGTTGCCCCAAAGACGCTACTCTAAGGCATCTTCCTAACAACTGGGCTGTGGCATTGTTCGTGTAAATATCTTTAAAGCTTCGAGCTGTTCTTTATATACATTTGGTATCTTCTGATAGTTAGGTGGCAGTTTATTGCACAGAAATAAACATTCTACTGGAAATGGATCTACGTACCTGGGTAGAAGTGTCCTTGCAACACTTGACCAAGACGAGTTAGAAGTGAGTAACTTATTCAAGAATTTCAGTTTTAGCGAAGCACACTTTGCTAAAACATTAACCAAATCCAGGCCTCCATCATGCTTTTCATTGGTGAGGATTGACTGGGATACTAAATGGGCTTTGTCCTCCCATAAGAAGGACAAAAGTAACGTGTTGATCTTTGACTCTACTGATTTGAGCATATGAACTACAGAAGCGGTATACCGCAGTCCAGATAAAATTAAATTATTACGGACTAATGTCCTGCCAAATACAGTTAGGCGACGCCGTTTCCAATTTACTAATGCACACTTTAGCTTGGATAGCCTTTCTTCCCAGTTTATTATTACATCCTGTTCTCTACTAAAGTAAATACCCAAAATCTTTATTACATAATCTGACCAGTTAATATCTATCCTTCCATGCGCCCAAAAATAATCCCTTAGATGTGTCTCTATTGACTTTAAGCCCTGATGCCTTTTGAAAATCTGATAATACTCCATTTAAAATTCTAAAATCTGAATTTTTACCCGCAAACATAGTCGTATCATATGCATATTGAGACACCTTTATTGGCCTTTCTACGGCACGTATACACATTCCTTGAAAATCATTACGTTGCCTCAATGTGGCCCCTAACGATTCCATAGCTATGACGAATAGACGCGGAGACAATGAACATCCCTGTCTGACACCTCGTTCCAACACTACAGGTTCAGATAGATGCTTATTTACTAAATAGCAACTTGTTATATCAGTATATAAAATATTGACCTATTTAATAAATCTGGAAGCAAAGCCAATATGGTCTAAATGCGTAAACAAGAAATCCCATTCAATACTGTCAAACGCCTTCTCGTTGTCAAGTGCTATTATTGCTGCTGGGATGCAACCCTGTTCAACCAATTGAATGAGGTCTCGTATAAGCAATGTGTTGTTAAAAAACGTTCTTCCTGGTACAGAGCGCGTTTGCTCATCATCAATTACTTCGCCTAGGACTGCGCCAACTTTTAATGTTAGTGCCCGAGTAATAGTCTTATAGTCTACACAGAGTAGAGCGACTGGTCTATAACTCTGTATTATATTTCTGTCACCCCTCTTGTATATAAGCCGAACATATGCTTGGGCCATCGATGGCAGGAGATGCCCTTGCTTTAAAATGCTAGCTGCTATTGCTTCTAATACTTGACCAAATATGTGCCAGAATGTTTTATAAAATTCGAGTGGACCTCCGTCGCAGCCAGGAGACTTTTCTAACTTCATACCTTTGAGGGATTTTGTCAAATTATCAATTGGTAGTGATTGGTCACAATTTTCGCGACATGCATCTGGAAGTCTGCTTTATATTAGATAACATATCTCTAGTTCCAGTTTCATCACTTCCATCATATTTATACAATGATTTGTAGAATGTGGATACTGTTTCCATCATCTCTGCATTTGAGGACACTGATACCCCATCATTAGTCTTCAGCGAGCGCATTAATTTCTCTATACCTCTTGCTTTTTCCAAGTTACAAAAGTAACGTGTAGGCTTTTCACCCTCGGTATGCATTTGTGCTCTTGCCCTTATTTTGGCGCCATCAAACTGATATTGCTCTATTTCATTTAGTCTACCTTTTATTGTAACTAATAGTTCGTAATAATTATATTCTCCATTATTAATTGTCTTTTTAATTGTAATGCTTTCGCATTTCTCGTGCTTTCCTGATGGAATACTGCCGTGAAATGTGTTTCAGGTCGGACTTAACATCCTCCCACCAGTCTGTTATACATTCATACAAACATCTCTTTTCATCCCAATGCGTCGAACAACTTTCTACACATTTGCGATAGCAACTATCTCGTAACAACGCTACATTACGTTTCCAAAATCAATCTCCTCGTTTGATCCAGTCAGCATTTTCTAATGTGATGGAAAACATATTGTGATCAGAGAATGTTACTGGTTTTATGTTAGTTTTACACATGTAACCTTTCAATGATCGTTCTACATAGATCCTGTCCAATCTGGATGTTTTCATCCATCGGATGCCCTTTTCTATCCGATAAGTGTCTAACAAGCCTTTATTTTCACAAATGTGTTTCAAAATATTATGCGCTGAGTTATTAAAATTAGACCTAGTGTTTCTGTCTTTAACTTCATCTAATATGCAACTAAAGTCACCGCCCATAATTAGGTTTTCAGGCGTTCTGTCTTGAATTATTGTGGAAACATCATTTAGAAATGTACGACGCAATTGATGAGAGGTTGGCGCATAAAGGCACATCAAATTTGAACTTGTGTTTAGTACATCAATTGATACACAAATCCATCGTCCATTTGTATCTGATGACGACGATATAGCATCAACATAGGTGAGACAGCGGGGCAGGATAAGAATGGCCACTCCCGCACTATTATCTTGTGATAAAGAATACAAAATCTGCCCTTTTGAAATATCTTTGAGAGATTCATACACTTCCATTTTTTTTGCATTATGGTCTCTTGTAGAAAAGCAATATCAACTTTCTCATTTGCTAATTCTTCAAGCAAGTGACGCTGCTTGAACTCGATATTTAATCCTCTGCAATTGATGGTGCAGATAATAATAATTTGTAAAATAATGTTTACAACCGCCATCATTAGATTAACTTGATTTGGGGTTTTAACTCGGTTCTTAGACCATTTACCCAATTTCCCTGCGAATTCAATGTTTCCTATTTCTACCACAGACAAATATTCATGTTTGGACATATCAGAATCATTAGACGATATTTCCTGCCTTCTGATAGGTACATTACCATTTCATCTTTCATCTGTGAACTCTGTGTTTGAATGGACACATCTGATTCTGCAACTGACATTGTATCATCATCCATATCATTTACTGCAATCTCAGATTCCGAGCTATTGTCTTCTTTATGACGCTTATTGCTACTTAAGTAACATTTGGCAGGAGCGTCATTTACCATATCTTCAAGCTGACTTAAATCAAGTGGGCTTAGCGGAAAATCGACTGAACTTTCCGTCTTCTGAGTCCTAAACTTACCCTGTTCTAATTTTAATTCATCTTATAAGGAGTTGTAAACTGGCTCTTCTGTAAGATCATCATTTTCCTGCGTGTCTTTTACTGCCACGTTTGACTCAGCTGCATTTTGATTATTTTCTTTACTTAAGGTTATACCTCCTCTAATACTTGACTTTCATCAACTGTAGTTACATTAACAGGATTTGATGATTTGTTTGTGTCATTTTCAGTGGCATGAACCACAACAACAGCTTCCGTAGTGATGGGTCCACAAGCATTTGACTCAGTTGCATCCTTTAATGGGCGATTATCTCCTGCTACTGAGGGCTTGTTTTGATTTTTTGGACAGCGCCATTTAAAATGGTCAACTGAACCACAGAGCAAACATTTGTTTCGAATGGGATTATCTGTTGCCAAATGGTCAGTACTTAGGCAGATCCGACACTCTTTAATTTGCACTCTATACCATAACGGCAGGACAAAGCTGCCATCAAGCGTCAATCTGCTTGGTAATGGGCTATCCACTTTATCAAACCAGTTGAGTCTTACACCGTTTTCTAGCGTTCTGTCAAAGGGATACGTTTCCCGTTCAATCCTTTGCACTTTGCCATACATCTTGAGTTCATTCATGATTCTGTCATCTGGAATTTCTAGTGGAACTGTCATCTTCACTAGCAACCTATCTGACTCGATTTTCTCTATGTTACAAACTATGCCTTTTAAAATAAGAACATCTTCTAGAAGCTTTTCCTTGACGCCCTCATTTGACACTGTTACATTGCATACAGTTTTAGAAACATTGATAAGCCCCTGCAAAGCAGCAGGTCGCGAGCCAACGATGTCCTTTAACCCATGATACACGTCGATAAGCGTGACACCCCACCCCTTGGTTGTTATCTTAAGGCGTAGGGTACGCTTATAGGTTGCCATGGTGTTTTGTAAAAAGAGGAAACCCATACTACTACTACAATATATAATACAAACATATAACACCAAGACGTCGGGGAAGAAGCTAAGCACTAAATAAATAGTGTCCCCTTTTGAAACCCTGACGTCTACCAACAAATATACGAATAGCGATTACAGTCGTATATTTGTTAGTTTGAACCACTTTCTAAGTGGTTCACTAACACATAATCGATTAAAGTGGTTCCCTAATGCATACTAACATTTTTTTGTTTTGTTAGCATACTAACATATTACAGACATATATTTGTTAGTCAGTTCGAGTTGACCGGGGACAGCCAACTAACTGACTATAAAGAGTTATATAATCAAACTACTAGGCGTGCACTTACAAATGACAAAGTAATTAAATCCACTCACTCAAGCGATCTTGCCAAATATAATGCGCTAGCCAACGAACTATAGAAATAGCATAATGGCGCGGGGAGAAACGTATTGCATTGACCACAGAAAGAGGAGACCTATAAACTGGCTGAAACCGCCAGCTAAGCCTTTAGAAAATGGAGACACAAAATGCGCTCCAACCAAGACAAGAATTTACAAATTAAACATAAAGTTTGAAAGGAAATACTAATACGAAATATATGTAATTAATTTACCTACAACATCGCGCTAGAAACTAGCAAATTCGGGCAGCAATTGCAGAGCTAAATAAACGCGTGCGTTCACTTCGACTACTACTACTACTACTACTACTACTACTCCTACTACTACTACTACTACTACTACTACTACTACTACTACTACTACTACTACTGCTACTACTGCTGCTGCTACTGCTACCACCACTACTACTACTACTACTACTACTACTACTAATACTACTACTACTACTACTACTACTACTACTACTACTACTACTACTACTACTACTACCACCACCACATCTTCGTCTTCGTCTGCTTCCGCTGGTTCTTGATATAACTAAGTTGATCTAACATAATATTACTTATATCATACATACTTTGATGTATCTCGCCTCCAAGAGTTAAATAGATTAATCTAGTAAGAATGACCATTCATGACATACACTACGGCTTGGAAATAACTTAATATGTTTTCAAAACAAAAATAAAATATACTGTTGAATATTTTTAACATACTTGTATTGGAAGACATCACTGCCTAAGTCAGCAATGTCTTCCAATCAAATTATGTTCAAAAAAGTCAACGCAACATTTCTTACATCGTGTTCACTTATTTCCTAGCTGTATTGTCGTGTCTTTCAAATACATCTATACCGATATGAGTGATGACGGTCGCACACATGAACGTATAAATACAGATACAATGATTACGCGTATAGAACTAAACGTTTTCATATTTAACGCTTTGTAGCTTCGGCTATCAGAACATATTAAAACATCTCCATTGCAAGGACATTTGGTCCTTAGTTTCTTTCCTTATTCGATTTTTTTTCACTTTTGTTCTTTATTTCTTTCCTCATTTCCGTTCTAGGAAGGTATCTTGAGGTATCTCGAGGTATCTGCATTAGAAAACCATAATAACGCATCCGTCCAGACATAATCATTGCCGCCATAACAATCATTCCTTCGTCGTCGCCGCCACAAACGGCAATAAGGAGACGCCACCACCATAACCGTCACCAGCACCAGCACCACCACCACCACCACCACCACCACCACCACCACCACCACCACCACCACCACCACCACCACCACTGCCACCGCCACCCCCACCACCACCACCACAACCAGCACCACCACCAGCATCACCACCAACACCACCACCATAACCACCACCACAACCACCTCCACCAGCACCACCACCACCACTACTACCACAACTACACTAACATCACTACTACCACAGCCACACACACGCACACAAGCACGCACGCAAGCGCGCACGCATACACGCACGCACGCACGCACGCACGCACGCACGCACGCACGCACGCACGCACGCACGCACGCACGCACGCACGCACGCACGCACGCACGCACGCACGCACACACACACCACCACCACCACCACCACCACGACCACATACCACCGTCGCCACCACCACCACCACCACCAACAACAACACCACTAACAACACCAACAACATCATCATCATCATCAGCTGCAACAACAGCAACAACAACAACAACAACAACAACAACACGGACAAAGCCAAAAAACGAAGATATTAGTGAAGATGACAACAAAGACGCGCTTGACGATGACGTCAAACCAAACACACTTTAAATCTAGAATTCGTAATAACAGATGAGTTGTGCGTCATATCTGGGCATTGCATCAGGGATGCTGCAATTCTTATGCAAGTCCTTATTGCTGCTGCACCGACTGGTGCATTAGTCGATACCGGGTCAATATATTCAAGAAGCAGCCTTTTAACGCGGCTTACTGGGCGGCTAGTGGCCTAATATCTGGTCAAATACGATCCGTTATTGGCCCAGTAAAGGCCCGGTGACTAGCGTTATCAAAGCAGCCGTCAATGCACGCTGCAGCCGCGATGCAAGTAACTTGCAGATCAGAAAATGGACAAAAAATCCAAGAAAACCTCACGAGAGCAGCTCTTGTTTTACTCTGGTTTTACTCGCGAGATTTGACTGAGAAGATATTTGACGCTGGAAGCTAAGTATCGATCCGGTTCTTTTTATAGGATGTCGGTCTTGTACCTTACAGTACAACTCGTGAATAACTTAAATGTTTCTTAAGAAAACTAAAACGAAGTGTTGAATATTTTGAACATAATCGGATTGGAAGACAGCGCTGCCTATGGCAGCAATGGCTTCCAATCTGATTACGTTCAAAATATTCAACAGAAAATTTCTTTCCAACTAACACGTTTCTGCTTATTTATTTTGGAAACGTGTACACTTATTTTAGAGCCGTACTCTAGACACAAGATGAGGAGGAGAATCCATTTGCATCGTAACCTTAAACGCTCAATGGAATTGATTTTACGCTGTGAGTTTGGCATTATGCCAACGTTATGCCAATATCGCCCTCGCAGTGTTTTTAGACATAAATGTGTGGGGATAATGAAACGAGAAACTGGGTTAGGAGTGTGGGGGATATGTTGAGTTCTATGGCTGGCGATACTGCTGCGTTGTTGTTGTTGTTGTTGTTGTTGTTGTTGTTGATGGTGGTGGTGGTGGTGGTGGTGGTGGTGGTGGTGGTGGTGGTGGTTGTTCTGTGTGTTGTTGTTGTTGTTGTTGTTGTTGTTGTTGGGGGTGGTGGTGGTGGTGGTCGTGGTGGTGGTATTCGTGGTGGTGGTGGTACAGGTAGTCATAGAGTTAGTATATTCTCTCAAAAGCGGCATTTCAGAGTTCAGTATTTTCTAAAAAAAACACCGCAGTTCTCTTGGTCAGGAGAAGGTCATTCATTGTCTTTAAAAATTTTGACAAATGAAGGTGTTAATTGATAAAAGTATCATTTGAGCACTTTGAGCACTTTGAGCACTTTGAGCACTTTTAGTCGCTGTTGACACAAGACGGGTTAATAGCACTGAGCAAATGACCAACATTTTCAGTCTCGCAAGAAAAACAGTGCTTAGTGTTTCAACGGCCCACACTCGACCAACAATTTCAGGCTGAAACGCCATAATTCCACAAACTTGGTTGCATTTTCTCTCATCCATAAACTGCCGTCCGATTAATTGCGTTCAGCTTCAGCTATGGGGCGGGCGGTGGGGTGGGGTGAAGGGAGAGGGGTGCGGGATGGAAGGGAATGCAGTGTGGTGGAGGCAGGGGCATGAAGTGAACGCTGATTCGTCAACGATCATGAGAACGTCGGAACGTATCGCTCGCCAGTAGAAATCACCCCAGACGGTCAAATGGTGGCCGTCCGCGCGCTGCATAAATATTAAGAAAGCAACCATGCCGTTTAACGGAGAGGGGTGGGGGAGATTTTAATTTTATCACAGATATGATAACCCATTGAGTTAAGGGATGAATCCAATATGTCACCCAAGTGTATTACATCATAATGAAGTACGTCACGTGTAGTCTGACGTCAAACTCAAAATGCGTAATGAATGTCGGAGCGAGTAAGTCCACCATGAACCTTTAAAAGACCGTACACGACGTACGAATTGTATTTCTTTACTAATTAATAAGAATTTTGTGAAATATTTTGAAACTAATTTGAATGGGCGCTTTTGCTGTCTTTATATGGCAAATTTGCTTCAAAATGAATATTTAATACATGGTAAAGACATACAAGCAGAAACAACAACAGCACCAGCAACACCTCCACAACCGCCACAACCAACACCGCCACAACCACCACCACCAACACCACCACAACCATCATCACCAACACCGCCACAACCACCACCACCGACAACGCCACAACCACCACCACAACACCGCCACACCAAGAACAACAACAACCACGACCATCACCACCGCCACCACCACCACCAAACAACAACATCAGCAACACCAACAACAACACTGTCACTATCAAGAACGCCGCCGCCAACACCAGCCACCGCCACCACAAACACCAACACCACCACTACACCAGCACGACAACCACCACCACCAAGACCACCACAACAACAACCACTAACACAAACACCGCACTGTTGTGGTGTCTGACGCAGCCGAGCAGCTGCATATATAAACTTCAACACTGATTAAATTATCTTTTGGTAATTTGATGAAAGATTGAACAGACGCAAATTTACATATTTTTATCAGAAATAAAATTGTATTGGTTATATTAATCTGACACTATCCGTCTACGTAATGGGGTTATAAAAAAAACATATTATTTCGGAGACTATATACCCGGGAGAAAATACTGAACTCTGAAATGCCACTTTTGAGAGGTACTCATTTGCGATCTAGCAAGAATAATACTAACTCTATGACTACCCGCACGAACAACACCAGCACCAGCAGTACCAACACCAGCAGCACCAGCACCAGCAGTACCAACACCAGCAGCGCCACCACCACACCACCACCACCACCATCACCACCAACAACACCACCACCACCAACAACAACAACAACAATAACAACAACAACACACACCAACGACACCAACAACAACAGCTACAACCACCACCACCATCACCACCACCACCACCACCACCGCCGCCGGCGCCGCCACCGGCAACACCGCGACCACCACCACCACCAACAACAACGACGACCACTACCACCACCACCACCACCACCACCACCACCAACAACAACAACAACAACAACCACCATCTACACCACACCAGCTCGACAACCACCACCACCACCAACACAAACAACACCACCACCATCAATACCACACAAGCGCGACAAGCACCACAAACTCCACAGCTATAATCATCAGAAGCAACCATACCAACATCAGGGGTAGCAGAAGCAGCCATACCAACACCATCACCATAACCACCAGCACTATTTCATCATCATCCCAACCACCACTGCATCATCATTTTCAGTAGCATCATCATCACCATCAACTATCATGGCTGGCTGATGCTGTTGTCTATGGCAGCGCCAGCACCCAGTCAAATTAGTTTCAAAATATTCAACAGCGTCTTTATTAAATAGTAAAGACATACAATTCGTACCACAGCCCGTTATCAATTCTACGCTCGTTATGACATCATCCTAATCTCAACGTGGTTGATTCTGACGTAACATGATGAATGGATAAACTGGAAAGGTCCATTTCCTCCCCGTCTGTGAACGAAATCTTTCTATAAAATCATCTCCATTATCCTGCAAATGAAACCAGCTGCCGTACAAGAGAGAGAAATGAAACTCGATACGACTCCTCTTTTAGATTCTTCCATACTCTTTCTAGATGTGACTCTGACGTTTCCATTGGTCAATTATCTCAATTTGCCATAATTGACCAATCAAATAACCAGAACAATCTTCTAAAAGGGACGAAATAGCTCGTGCTATTACATAACATTTTAAATAATAAACGATTGCGTGTTTTTTTGCCAAAGAACCTCGCGTTGAACCGTGTCTGGCTGATTAGTATTATTATTGTCTTTCGCAGATTCGCGTAGAATTTAGGTGAAGAGTATCGATTTTATTATCTTGGATGCGTTCCCAGGGCAGGTTGTCGTAACCAGGAAAATAAAAAAGCTGAATGAGTCATCATCCGGGGGCATGTTGGTATCGAGCCGTCCGTCTACGATAGATGGAATGATGCCAAAATTGCGTAGTAACAGAGAAATGTGTGCTATAGATTGAGTTAGTTTCCATTGTGTCAACTTAACCCAGGAAAAAAGCGCCTTCTGCAATTGTTTGAAGAAATATCCATTCGCAACATCAAGAGATTATTTTTTGAAATTTTACCACGGGAATGACTCGCTCTATGACGATTACCTGAAACTCTTGCCTGATATTTGAATGTTAAATACATGTAATTCAAGTTTTAAAATTTCTGGCTTTCACGATTTCAGTCGTTTAAAACACGCGTGCAATGTGGGCTGATCTTAGTTTCTTTTTCGAGCTAAACTCCCCCCACTTTTACGTGTGTAGGGATCAATTTGAACACATTGAAACTTGATATACAAACAATTCATACATTTGCATGACGCACTTGTCCACATTCGTGACGCCATTTTCATTGTGACGTCGGGTAACATGTGACGTATTTGATTATGACGTCATATAATTGAGTGACAGATGCGTTATCTTCATTGTCTGATCCGATGTCCAACACCCCCCCCCCCCCAGCCCCCTACCCCATACGCCCGCCTTCTGTCCGCCTGCCCACCAGCCCGTACTTCCGCCAAAGCACCCGTCTGCCCGCCTGCACAAACGCACGCCCGCTCTCCCATACGCACGCCCAATGCACGCACGCACGCACGCAATACCATATCCTCATTAGAGAGAACGCTAATTCACCTTTCCAGAGTATCTATCCATCATCATATCTCATATGACGTCATAATCAGCTCAGCGCGGTATGATGACGTCATACTCATTACGTCGCAACGGGTTCGATATAGACCGTTATCAAATCTCAAATGGTCCGACACGTTGTATGAATTGTATGTCTGTAATTCTTTGCTATTTAATAAACATGCTGTTGAATACTTTGAAACTAATTTGATTGGGCGCTGTTGCTGCCTTAGGCAGTACCAGCACACAGTCAGATGATTTTCAAAATATTCAAAAGCATACGTGTGTATTTTTTGGAAATTGATAGTTCGGGTGCTCAGAGATCGATCGATACCAACACGAGCGAGCAGTGGGTGGATCTTAGCTACAGATGGGCGGGGCATAGCTAAACCTGAAAGGTCAATTAAATCGACCAATTTATGGTCCGAGTTCCGGTTGTGTAAATCTGATGTGTCTATTAAAATAAAAATGTTTTGACATTGTCACCAAAACAACGATTGCGAGAGAACGCAAAAAGGGGCAATTGTTAGAAATAGAACCCTGTTAGAAACAGGTACCCTGACCATACTACTTACCCTCAATCTGCGTTAAAATTCTGCCATAATAGTCACATGGGTTCAAAATTAATTGTATTGGATTCTTTGAATTAACATTAGGGGCAATCACAGTACAACAAACAGACCTCCATCCTCGCAAAATTCTACTGAGATAAAGTAATGGAGGAATCCAGTTTTAGCTATGTTGTATATTTTACAAATAATTTGACTGTGTGCTTGTTTGTTAAATATCAAACACATACAATGTGTACAGCAACGCTTGGTCCGTCATCATTTAAGCCCTCGTGATGAACTTTGTTACTTCATTCATGACGTAATTGATTGTGACGACCTCCTACATGCCACGTAGTTGATTATGACGTCATATGATTGATGGATAAACTGGGGTCCTCCACTCGTTAACGGTCTGGATTTCTCAAGAAAAAGTTGAATGTTTGCTTAGGCAATGTCCATTTACAGGCCAAGATGTGAATATTTTCATTGGTAAAGTTAGATCAGACCGATTTAATGTGTTGTTTTACATTCCAGCATTACTCCTGTCACACAGTTAATCAGGATTGATCAAGAACATCCAAATTATTTTCTCCATTAGAGAGAACGCTAATTCACTTTCCAGAGTATCTATCAATCACCATATCTCATATCACGTCATAATCAGCTCAGCGTGGTATAATGACGTCATACTCATCACGTCACGACGGGTTCGACCTAATTTTTTTGTCCATTTCCAAGCAAAGAGAAGAGTATTTTTAAAATTGTACCACTGGAATGTCTGGCTCGTTAACGACTATTTTTAGAAAATTTACCACTGTCAACCATTTCAGTCGGAAATTAAAAAAAATAGCCTTCTGTTGGCCAGTAAATTGATTTTTCTCATGACCATTGCAAAGTCATTTGTACCGGCTTGACCATTACACGGTTAACAAAGCTACAGAGAACTGAACCAGTTACAGAAAATTCTGAGAAATTCCGCGTGATAGGGGGTTTGTCTGCGAAAAATTGTTACATTGAAAATAATGCCTTTAAAAATCCAGTATTAATTTTTTATGTGTCAACCGCGCCTCAAAGCGCTCAAAATGCTACCCATATTAATTCACCATTTAATGGTTTAGATCGTTTCCAGGAAATATATAATTTTCATGCTTAAATTTCCTGCGAACGGACATTCCTCATGACCATTTCCGGTGCCGTGTTTGGAGGGCTATGCGGTTCATGGCGTAATAGTCAAGAAAAGGGAAAATTAAGCCAATCCAATGTCCATATGTAGGTCAAGAGTGTCCCTATTTTGAAAATTGCCCACTGGAATGGCTGGCTCGGTAACCGGGCCAGTCATTCTAGTGGTAAATTTCCAAAAATAGGGCACTCTTGGCCTACAAATGGACGTTTCTCAACACACATCATAGGCCTTTTGGTCAGTTTGACAATTAAAACGTAAATTGACGCACATGGGTTAAATGGCATTTCTTGTGACCACTGCCCATGATGGGGTGTTGGCAGGCAAACTCCGCGATTAAAGGGTTAAAGTACGGCTATGGATCCAGACTAAGTAATTCTGAAAAAACCCTAATTTATTTTTCGGCGCTTCTACCGAAGCAGCCATTTATGATACACGAACGCTTCCCGAATCTGTCATTCATCGTTTGGGAAAAATATTTAAACTGGTTGATTAGTATGAGAGAAATGACGGCACATTTCCGAGTTAATACCGTTCATATCTATCCAACACTTGGGTCTCGCAAGATCTCCTTTAATACGAGATCGAGAAAAGTATCTTGTGGTTTATGAGGGACGTCCATACTAAGTAATTCTGAAACAAAAGAAATTATTTTTGGCGCTTCTACCGAAGCAGCTATTTATGATACACAAATGCTTCCCGAGTCAGTCATGCATCGTTTGGGAAAAAATATTCAAACTGATTGATTAGCATGAGAGAAATGGCGGCAAATTTCCGAGTTAACACTGTTCATATCTATCCAACACTCGGGTCTCGCAAGATCTCCTTTGATACCACTATTCAATGAAATCCTAACAGCCAAAAATGTTCTTGAAATAACCTCACCTTAACCATAGGAAATGGTCTAAAGAAATTCCTTAGGCCAAATTTAACGTCCGTTCCTGGATGCCATAAGGAGGTCTTAGCGGATAAGGTCTCCCATAAGCTCAACCGTAGGGCCTATGGAGCGTTATAGAATTCGGGCCATGATATGGCAACACGAATTTGTGGAATCGACATACCACACGAACCACTGGATGGATCGAGTGAATTTTAATGTCTTCGCCAAGCTGATGATGCAGGTGTTCGGTTGATCCCAAAATCAACATGACCCACAGTGGTTTCTGAGATGCCATCATTTACATGATTTTCCAAAATGTTATTCGTTTTTCATATCTTTCTGAAAAAGTAGTTCCAATGCGTTGGTAATTAGGCCTACGTTAAGGCGCATTATTGGCACGAAGACACGCCTCTGTGTATGGGCAAAACAAACGGATTTACAGATTACGAATGTGGAGTAGCCTGGTAATTACTGACAGACAGACCGACAGACCGACCGACCAACCGATCGTCCTTTAACTAAAAATCAATAGTTTGTATGTGTGCACAAAGAAACACGTTTGGGAATTCACGCACGCACGCATACATACACGCACGCACGCATACACACACGGACAGTTTTGAGTGTAGGATAGCGTGAGTTAATTCTATAAGAAGGTGAGCGTGATCTCGTACGTAGTAATATAGCGACTTGGATATCGATAATTAGCAATTCTTCCACGATCCGTCAACCAGGGGGTGCTTGTGTCTTCAAGGCCAAGAGCAAGATAACGCAATTTCTCGCGCAGGGCGTTACTTAACGTGATTGAAATTATATCGAATTGCTGTGATTTGACGGCGGTTGTTTCTCATCGTTAGATTGGGGAGGGGTTTCGCGTCTCTTGTTAATGTTATCACTTTATGCTCTATTCACCGTAAAGAAAACACTACTTATGTATGTAGCACTCATTCCCAATCAATCAAATTTGTTTGATTTCTTAATGGAAAAAAGAAATTAATGTTTGCGTTCTTTTCCATTTAACCGTTTTAATCCTAAATTTCTACAATTCCACTTTCAATATAGCAGTACAGGGGTTTGGGGTGGGTGGTATTGTTGTATACTTTGAAACTAATTTGACGGGGAGCTGTTGCTGCCATCGTATGATGATTTCATTCCATATAAATTAATATAATTTTTTAAGTTGCGAAATTGAAATAGAGGCACGAGCCTCTATTTCAATTTCGCAACTTAAAAAATTATATTAATTTATATGGAATGAAATCATCATATGTTAAGATGTATTTCGTTTCATTACATGTCGTCACAGAATGTAAGCCTATAAAAGAATACAATTTTAACAATGTTATTTTCAAGCATTCTGGTCTGAATATGCACGTTAATTTTTAAATCTTTGTTTTTTTATTCTTGTTTAAGGCTTGGAAGCTGTCAATGATGATATGCCGCTGCATTGCTTGTTAAATGAACCCAAGTCCTTGAAATTATTCCCACCCTGATAAAGTGTCTAGAATATTATATATACATGTCCTCTTGCCACACTGTTCCTCTCTCTTGAGTTCTATCCCATAGACGGCGCATGAGAGGGAGAGGCATATGAATGCCCTCGATAAATTATAGATATAGAGGGGAGATAGAGGGAGATAGGAATAGAGGGAGAAAGGGAGCAAGGGGGGGGGGGTGATAGATGGAGATGAAGAGGGACAGGAATGGATGCATGGGAGAGAGGGATATCGAGAGAAGGGAACGTGAAAGGTACAATGGGAGTGAGAGGGTCGAGAGGGATGGAAGGGTCGAGAGATGGGCGGAAGGGAGGGCGGGAGGGAGGTAAGGTAGGGGGAGATGTAGGGAGCGAGTGGGTGCGAGAGAGAGGGAGAGAGAGAGAGAGAGAGAGAGAGAGAGAGAGAGAGAGAGAGAGGGAGGGATGGAGGGAGGGAGGGAGGGAGGGGGAGAGAGAGCAGGACGGATATGTATATTTACTATTCCAATTAATCATTATTAACATTCATATACTATATCGGACTTAAAACAACTATCGATTAACAGAGTTTCCTGTTACAAATATTGCCTGATCAGTTCCATAAAGTTCTAGCAGGTGGAAGGGATGACATTTATACGACGACATTTACGTCAAAGGACAATGCAATTCTGACATCCGGATGTCCGGATGGGTTCGATTCTTTGGCAACGTTAATTACACTATATAACGGAATCGCAAAGCATTTCCTGATAACGCAGGTTACTGGTGCAGTACTGGACCTAATACCAGGCCAATACGGCACGGAATTGTCATAGTGCTGGCCCAGTAACATGCGCTATCGGTATTCGTTCGGAACGCTATTGTTTCATCGTCATTTGATGGCTTTGTTGTAGAAACTACAAAGATTCAGATATAATGGAAAACTTAAGATACCATGGTTTTGATAATTAATAATTGATTAGAATTTATCGGGGCTATTATTTTTACTAGATGCTGTACAGCTGAGAGCCGTTGTTGTTTTGTTTTGATGCATTGTACGATCGGAATGTCGCATTAATTAATGCACTTTTCCACATTTAGCTATGCCCCTCCTACCTCAATCTAAGCTCCACGCCAGCAGGTCCGTGTTTGGATCGATCGATCTCTGAACTCCTTGACTATCAATTTCCAAAAAACTATACATGTAAGCTGTTGAATATTTTGAAATTAATTTGACTGGGTGATGTTGAGTCCGATGGCAGCAACAGCTCCCAGTCAAATTAGTTTCAAAATGTTCAACAGCGTTTTTATTAAATAGCAAGGACATACACTTCCTACAACGTGTCGGACTATTTAGCGTTAAATACGGACGATATCGGATCAGTCATGACGTCATACGTATGACGTCATCATGCAGGTCACTTAGTTGATTGTGACGTCATGTGATGGATGGATGAACTGCAAAGGTCCATTGCAGTAATCAATTTCCGTTCTTGTTGGAAGTCACCTTTCCAGAGTACCCACCCATCATATGACGTCATAATGAATTGCGTGATATGTATAATGGCATCATAATGAATGACGTAATGAATGGCGTCGATAAGTACGTCACGAACGCATATTTGAAGACGGTCTATGCGTTGTTGTACAAATTGTTTGCTTTTACTATTTAATAAACATTATGTTGAATATTTTGAAACTAATTTGACTGGGCGCTGTTGCTGCCACAGGCGCAACAGCACCCAGTCAAATTAGTTACAAAATATTCACCAGCTTCGCCGTATATTTTTCAGGAAATTGATAGCTAGAGCAGTTGGGGATCGATCAATCCCAATACGGCGATGTGTGGTTGGAGCTTAGCTAGTGATGGGCGGGGCATAGCTGAAACCGGAAAGATCCATTATAGATAGACACGCAGCAACCGTAGGAGGCTGGCTAGTGTCTAACTAAATCGATACATAAGTTTCTTTGTTTGAGACCTAACAGAAGCATGTTTTACGTCTCGAATTCAAGACAGCTGTGCACGAAAGTAGTTGGATATATTGAAACTAATTCAAGTGGAATTGTTGCTGTCATCGGTAGCAGCATCGCATAGACGAATTCAACATAGTGGTCTCTATGTCATATGGAATTTCTCGTTTACAAGCTGGTGACGAATTAAGGCTGGGGACACACGCGGCTACGAAACACACTTTACATACCTCTTGACTAGCTCCTAGCACATTTATAAGTACACCTAGCAAATATATTATTAAATGTTACATAGCTCGTGACTAGCTCCTAGTAAACCTTTTATTACACGTTACATACCTCTTGACTAGCTCCTAGCAAACCTTTTATTACACGTTACATAGCTTTTGAGTAGCTCCTAGAAAACGTTTTATTACACGTTACATAGCTCTTGTCTAGCTCCTAACAGACACTTCAGTACATGTTACATAGCCATTGACTAGCTCCTAACAAACCTCTTAGTACACTTTAACTCCTCGTGCGTCAGCAGCGCTTCAAAGCGCTCAAAATGCTATTTGTATCAATTAACCTGGTCATTTGTCAAGATTTTAAAAAGAAAATTCAAATATTTCCTCAGTGAATGGCCATTTGCTGGCCAAGGGAACTGTGTTTTGTTAAATATATCACTGGACTTTAAGAAAATATTTGTTAAAGAGTTGTTTTGTTAATCGGCTTGGCGATTGTAGGGTTAGCCGGCTAGGTAATCTACATGTGTGCTTTGTCAGTGTCCATTTGCAGGCCAATAGAAGATTTTTTTTTTTAATGTACCACTAGAATTACTGGCTCAGTAACCGAGCCAGACATTCCACTGGTAATTTTTCAAAAATAGCCTCCTCTTGACCTGTAAATAGACAGAGCTCAAGATAACTGCAGAGGTGGTGTTGCCATTATAATGACATGCTGACACAGGAGTTGTTAACAGTCCTAGCAAGGTTGTCTTTAAACATTAGTAAATACAGGTATGACATCACACGTGTGTAGTCAACTCACAAATCTTAAGCATAGGCCCATACCAATTTTTATATCTGTTTTACACACCGTCCTAAGTTAATTTGTCCATATCTAAAAAAAGGTAATGCTGAAATTTCAAGGCAATATTTTCAACATTCTCCCCATCTATCAATTTTTCGCAACCAAATCCTTATCACTTGGAATTTTCGGTATCTCATATTGGTCTCTGTAGCGTTGCTAACCCTTACTGGCAAATCCGCTCAAAATGGCTTTGCAATAGTCATGAGATAATTTGCTAGATGGAAATAACTTTAAAAATAATGCCGTAAGATTTCAGCATTATTAATCTAGATATGGACAAATTATGTATGGAGGTTAATAAATAACAACATAATAAATTGCCATGGCCTTATGCACTCATATTATGAGGGCAAATGAAATGTGGGTGCACCGGAGCAATACCCTTTTAGAAATATGCTACAATATGTTTGAGTCCACATGTGCATAATTGAACGATCGTGGAACAGTTCATGCAAGTTAATATACCCGGATGCCATCAACCGTTTAACACTCATATCTGACTTCTCTAGAGTGGTCTTGCGAATGTCTATTTACAGACCAAGAACAGAGTATTTTTTATAAATTTTACTACTGGAATGACTGGCTCGATAACCGAGCCAGTCATTCCAGTTGTAATATTAAAAAAAAACACTTCTCTTGGTCTGCAAATAGATATTTTCTTGAACAAATTCGAAGGTTAATGGGTGAAAATCTACGCAACTATTTCAAACCGAACGTCCTAAGTATATACAACTATGTTACAATTTAATAACTAGTATAATGAATATATTGAGACTTATCCGACGGGAAGCTGTTGCCGCCATATAATTTCAAAATCTATCATAATCATGCATAGTCACCTTGAAATCTAAATTTGGAGAATTCAGATTTCAAATTGTTTATGATTCTCATTTTCATTCAGATACATAGTGTAGTCTAATATACAAAGCCATGCATTATCTTTCTAGTTTATGTAAACAAAATTAGAGCTTGTACATTCGTTGGGAATAAATTACAGCACTTTGTTTTCACATAATAGTTCGTAATTGTTCCACATAATGTTCTACGAGTGACAAATACGGTCAATTATGTATGCGCAGCGCTGTTTATTGGATGGCGTCAGAACTGGAACGCGATCTATATTAACCCCACCTACCCACCCACCCACAACCACCCACCCACCCACTACCACTCGCAATTTAGTTTGTTTGACAATGTTAACTAAACAGATGACAGATAAGCGACTGACAAGCGTAGTAATTGCAGCTGGGTATTCACCGACGGACGAGAACAAAATTGAGCTAATGATGTGGGATAAAACAGAGGAAGTATTGCCGCGTTCATGGTGATCGTTCACAGTGTCCAACCACTCTTGTCAACAGCGCCTCAAAGAGCACATGAATTCTACGCACGATAAAATCTATCACCTGAATGGTTAGTCTAAGATAAGGTGTGATTCCTTATACAGGTACCGTACACTATGGTGCCGTCCGTACACAAAACTATACAGATGACGATAAAAGATAACGTAAAACATAAATGTAACATTATATACATTGTAACCTTTGCAAACAAATACATCCAGCGATACGAGGCAGGTCAGAGAGCTTTATAGAGGCATGCCCCAGTGGATGGAGTAACAAGTACTACCATTATGTGTACTGCTGATGGAATGTCGTTTAACCAGACTTTTTCCGACAAATTCTGTACAGTATTTAGATATTTCTGTGTCACCATGATTGTAGGACATTATGAAATAACAGTTTTGTTCATCCTCGAAAGATGAAAACGCAGTAAATGTATCTAATGCACTAAATACTGTTTGCCTTTCAGTATCATATGCTTGCCAGCAAAGAGGAACGTGTTATCATCTTCAATAATGTCGGTTTTGCAAATTCAACAAGTTCTTTGCGCTATAGGTATTTTTGGATTATGGTGCCAGTCTAATTCAATTTTAAGTCCGGAGCTTGGTGAATTCCTTGCGTCCTAGAAAGTTATGGTGCTACTAAGGTAATTGTAAAGCTTAAAATCTGATTTGAATAACGCATTACATCATAATGGAGCGAATGAGAACTCTGATTATGCCAAATATGAGGTGAGCAAATGCAGTCAAGTTATAACGTGTTTGGACAATCTGATGGGATTGCGTATGACATTTAAAGCTATGAGCCACCAAACAGGTATATGTATTTCACAACAAACTGACCCATTGTCCCATGAGCAGCTGCCATTTACGAAACCTGTTGGAAATGGACCTTTCCAGTTTTAGCCATGCTCAGCCCACCTCTAGTTAAGCTCCACCCACACATCACCGTGTTGTACTTGACAGATCCCAGAATGCCCGAAATATCAATTTCCTGAAAACTAGACAGGTAAGCTGGTGAATATTTTGCAACTAATTTGACTGTGTGCTGTTGCTGTCTGTGGCAGCAATAACGGCCAGTCAAATTAGTTTAAAAATATTCAACATGACATTTATAAAATAGTAAAGACATACAATTCGTACAACAACGCATAGTCCGTCTTCAACTATGCGTTCGTGACGTACTTATCTTCGTTATGCATGACGTCATAATGACGTCATTGATTGTGATGTCATTATATACGTTGCGTAGTTGATTATGACACCATATAATGGATGGATACAGTGGAAATTTCCATTGATGATCACTGTACGTGTAAAAAGAAACGAATAAGTCCAGAATCTCAGGCTAGCTTTGACAAGCGCAGCTGTCACTTACTCTCTATTTATCACCAAGTGTCCTTGAATCTCCGGTCATCTGCCATCCAAAGCAGCGTTCCACTGTCCCTGGCTGATCATGTGAACGTGCGATAACACTCCTAGAAAACGTAAAACGATACTTGCCAATGCCAAGCATGTGAGATGTACAACTATTAACCATTTGAACGCAAAAAAGGCAAACATGAAAACTTATTTATAGTTGAATAAATATCATTTGTAATATTTTGAACCCAATTTGACTGGATGCTGTTGCTGCATATGTCAGCATCACTTTCCTGTCATATTAGTTTCAGAATTTCAACATCTTACCTGCATAGCTACAGTGATCGTAAGATTCTGGAAAGTCGGCGTTGAAAGCGTTAAGTCCCAAAACGTGTCCCCTAGCGTTTCTCCTCCATCTCATTATTGTTCTTCTTTGGATGTGAATTGACCTTTCCAGAGTACCCACCCATCATATGACGTCATAATGAACTGTGTGATGGGTACAATGACATCATAATGAATGATGTCATGAATGACGTCGATAAGTACGTCACGAACGCATATTTGAAGACGGTCTATGCGTTGTTGTACAACTTGTTTGCTTTTACTATTTACTAAATAGTCTGTTGAATATTCTGAAACTAATTTGACTAGGCGCTGTTGCTGCCATAGGCAGCAACATCACCCAATCAAATTAGTTACAAAATATTCAACAGCTTCTCTGTATAGTTTTCAGGAAATTGATAGCTAGGGCATTTGTGGATCGATCAATCCCAACACAGCGAGATGTGGGTGGAGCTTAGCTAGTGATGGGCGGGGCATAGCTAAAAATGGACAGGTCCATTCCGTAAAAAACTACCCTTACCGGGCGCTGTTTTGATTGACCATACACCAGTGACCAGTACAGACTAATGGTAACATAACGTATCTAATTGACAATTTAAAATATATTTCTGTTGCGACGTGACTACGATCTATTACACTGTAGACGGTAATATGTAGCGAATTGATAGTACGCTCGATGGTAGTAGCTTAATTGGCGAGATTTTTTACAGGAACTATGATTTCTTAAAATATTGTCATGGTTACGAATGTTAAGACATGGGAATTGCATCCACGTTCTGGATTTCTGTTTCAGTCAATTATGCTATATTACGCATGACCTTCTCGGTTCCGATGACAGTTGCTTTAGTGACAGTGATTATCTCCTGTTTCCTGTGAAAGTAAACGTTGTAATCATCATCGTCGTCGTCGTCGTTGTCATCGTCTTCGCCACCGCCGCCATCTTGACCATACTAATCAACAAACCAACAACACCATTATCATCATCATCACCATCATCATCATCATCATCTTCATCATCATCATCATCATCATCATCATCATCATCATCATCATCGGCTGGCATAATATACGATAACCCAACACAAGTTACGGGTCAGAGTTGTGTTGTATTGCTCATCGGCATAAAGACACATTTTGTGTCACAAAAGATGGCCCTTAAACAAGTCTACATACAAAACATGAGTAAATAAATAATTACATAATAAATACATATCATAAGTACAATTAAAACAGTATGGCCTATCTTATCTTGCAGGTCATTACTTAACTATACATACGTGAATATCATCACGCATAAGTTATAGCATATGCGTGCGTGCGTGCGTGCGTTCGTGCGTGCGTGCGTGCGTGCGTGCGTGCGTGCGTGCGTGCGTGCGTGCGTGCGTGCGTGCGTGCGTGCGTGCGTGCGTGCGTGCGTGCGTGTGTGCGTATGTGCGTGCGGGTGTGTGCGTGCGTGGCTGTGTGTACGAGCGCGTGTGTGTGTGTGTGTGCCTGCGTGTGTGCCTGCGTGTGCGTATGCGTGTGTGTGTGTGCGCGTGTGTGCGTGCGCGTGTGCATGCGTGCGTGCGTTCGTGCGTGCGTGCGTGCGTGCGTGCGTGCGTGCGTGCGTGTGTGTATGCGTGTTAGTATACGTGTGTGTATGTATGCGTGTGTGAATGCGTGCGTGCGTGCGTGGGTGTGCATGTGTGTATGCGTGTGTGTGCGTGCGTGTGTGCGTGTGGTGTGCGTGTATGCGTGCGTGTGTGCATGCGTGCGTATGTGCGTGCGCGTGTGTGCGTGCGTGCATGTGTGTACGAGTGTGTGTGTGTGTGCCTGCGCGTGTGTATGCGCGTGTGTATGCGCGTGTGTGCGTCCGCGTGTGCATGCGTTCGTGCGTGCGTGCGTGCGTGCGTGCGTGTGTGTATGCGTGTATGTATGCGTCTGTGTATGCGTGCGTACGTGCGTGTGTGTGTGCGCGTGTGTATACGTGTGTGCGTGCGTGTGTGTGCGTGCGTGCGTGCGTGAGCACGTACGTGTGTGCGTGCGTGCGTGCGCGTGTGCGCGTGCGTGTGTGTGTGCGTGCGTGTGTGCGTGTGTGCGTGTGTGCATGCGTGCGTGTATGTGTACGTGTGTGTGCGTGCGTGGGTGTGCGTGTGTGTATGCGTGTGTACGTGCGTGTGCGCATGTACATGTGCGTGCGTGCGCGCGTGCTTGCGTGGGTGTGCGAAACAATATTAACGCAGGACTAATTATGTAGTGCTGGTCAACTCCCTGTCAATCTACGGAAAATGTACTGGTACGTTAAAATGGTGAAAACATCAAGGGGCATGACTCCTTGAAGTATTGGAATATTAATTGAAATTAACCACATTACTGCGGGACTCAGTTTTGACTGTGCAAATCTGCCATAGTGTGGACAAATCGCATCCATTCTGAATACAGCGTTACTCCATGTTATTGCTATTTAAGACAGCAACAACTTTTGGCAACATCATTATATTCAGAATGAAGAAAAGCTTCGCTAACAATATATAAACGTAGCTTACAGAGAAAGATGGGTTAAGATTGGAGAGCCTATGGAAATCTTCCATTGACAATATGCACTGGGATGGACATGGCATTTGGTCAAGCGCCCATACGCATAGAGACACCAGAAACACCTAAACATATCACATTGTATTATGTTATATGGATAACAAAATAGCTTATTATAAAAAGGACAGTGGTGACACAAGTTGTATATCGGTAACATAAAATCAGACACGCTGTACATCCCGTCGTTCATCCATCCTTCCATAAATGCACTCGCGAACACATCCGCAATACACTCATATAGAGACGTCCAGTCATGCACTCACAGATACGTCCATCCATATACTCGCAGACACGTCCCTCCATAAACTCACGGAGACGTCCATCCACACACTCACAGATACGTCCATCCATACACTCGCAGATACGTCCATCCACACACTCGCAGACACGTCCCTCCATAAACTCACGGAGACGTCCATCCACACACTCACAGATACGTCCATCCATACACTCGCAGATACGTCCATCCATACACTCACAGCTACGTCCATCCACACACTCACAGACACGTCCATCCATATACTCGCAGACACGTCCCTCCATAAACTCACGGAGACGTCCATCCACACACTCACGGATACGTCCATCCATACACTCGCAGATACGTCCATACATACACTCAGATACGTCCATCCATACACTCACGGATACTTCCAGCCATACACTCGCAGATACGTCCCTCCATACACTCGCAGATACGTCCATCCATACACTCACATATGCATCTCTCCATACATTCTCACATGCATTCCTCTATTGCCTAACCATCCGTTCAGTCCTCCATTCGCCCAAACTTAAATCAATCATTCATCCAATCACCCAGTAATCCATTTATCCATCCATTCATCCATCCATCCATTCATTCAAAATGACAATTATGCACCACTGAAGTCAATATATGAATATACTATACATAATTAAAATAATTAATTCTAACTTGTAATACTTTGCTGATCATAAAATCCCTTCGATCTGAACTAGATATAACTGATTATATGAGTGGTGTAAAACTGGCATGGTAATGCGGCATTCTAGTGAACTTAAAATATATACCCAAGTCCTGCGAACATTCTTGGACAATTAGTCAAGCTGGAAGGACACACAGGGATTTCCAATTCCCCTGGAAATCAATGGACATGACTATAGGGCAGGATATAGACACATAGAATGGTGGCAGTTCATTCTAATTAATAGGAATGGCATAATATACCAGTCTGAAACATTGCGGTTATCATGAATCAATTTATTTACATTAAAGTTGTCATACATGAATATACAATAACTCGCTACCAATTTACTACCGAACACACACTCCCCCCTCACTCGAAATGGCGTCCTCGTCATTTGATTTTGCCGGTGATTATATCGACGATGGCATTGGTAAAGGCACCCTCAGCTATCATGGACCTCAGGTAATTGATTCGTGCATTCCGGTCCTCGTCTGCTTGCAATTGAGGCATAGCTGCAAGTACAAAGTCACCTCCTACCATCCATTTCGTCTGAACACGAGTCCATGCTGACTTCCATAGCCGTGGGGACGGAGCGTGTTGCTGATCAAATTGCTGTTCCTGAATGTCTGCTAATAATTCAACATCATCTACATTTGTAGATTGATCAGTCTCTTCGCTGGCAGTTTGAAGAGCTTCATCCTCGTCCTGAGTACTTTGTGCTGGCTCTTCATCTTCATGTTCACTTTGAGCCAGTTCTTCAGTATTATCCACTTCCGTGTTATCATCGATTTGGTAAGCCATTGAAACTAAATGTATAGATGTCACAGTGTAGCCAACCAGAGAGCTAGCTTCGGCTCCATCATCATCTTCGTCCTCTTGGGAAGTCTCAATAACTGTCAAAGATGGTCTTCTTGTTGTTGTTGGTCTTGATGATGAGGAATCTACTCTTCTTCATAGTCTTCGTCTCGGTATAGGCAGAGCAGAGTCAACAGTCGACATAACTGATGTGTCTGGCTGAATAACTGGCAGCTCATGGCGATGGAGAGAGTCTGTTGGAAGTAGGATATTCCTGTGCAATGCTCGTTGCCTACCCTCGCCATTTTCTCTAATCACGATAAACACTGGTATGGACGAATTGAGTTGGTCGAGGATCACATAGACATCTTCCTCCCATTTATCAGGCAGTGTGTGCCGACCCTAAAATGCTAAAATCTTCACAAGTACTCTATCTCCTTTCTGCAGTGTGGCCACTTTCTAGCTCGCTGACCATGATGCGATTTATGTTTTGCTTGCGAACTAGTGGCTATACCTGATGCCATGTTGTATGCTGTTGTACGACGTTCTTTCATAGACTCTGTATATTTCAGTATATACTTTGACTTGCTTGGTTCGATATGAAGTGCAAACGCCAAATCTATGGGCAAACGAGGATGTCTCCCGAACATCAAGAAAAATGGTGATACCGACGTGGTGTCATGGCATGTACAGATATAGGCATGCACTAGGAGGCCAATGTGAAATTTCCAATTCTTCTTTCTGTGTGGATCTAGAGTGCCTAACGTATCACACGGTGCGCAGTTGAAGCGCTCACATATTCCGTTGCCCATTGGGTGGTAAGGTATGGTACCTGATCTCTCAATATGCAGCAGATGACATAATTCCTGCATCACCTTTACTACGAAATTGGCACTCTGATCTGAATGGATTCTCTTGAGCAAACCATAGTTGACTACACAGTTGTTGAAGAAAGCTTGGGCTGTGGTCTTAGCAGTCATGTTTCTTGTCAGGTAGGCTTGGCCATATCTTGTAAAATGGTCCGTACTGGCCAAGACATGCTCCTGTCCTCCACCTGGTGGCTCTAAAGTAAGGAAATCCATACATACACGTTCGAATGGCTCTGAAGTGTTGATGCTGACAGGAGGTGCTTGACTGTTTGTGGATGACTTGCGTCTTAAGCATCGATCACAGGTCTAAATGTGTTTTTAACATCCTTGGCCATGCCAGGCCAGTAGAATCATTCTTGCAGTAGCCAAAGTGTACTTTCTCTACCGGAATGCCCAACATTATCATGAAGTCCTTGTATACCAGATGTGTGATAGCTGGATGGTAACACCAACTGCTGCTTCTCTACTGCATCTACATCCGTGACCTTGCAGAGCGCTCCTCTGCATAACTTAAACTGGATAAACATCTTAGTAAGCCGGATAGCTGCTGATCTCCATTGCACTGAATTCTGTCAGGTTTTGTGCTACTTCTCAGATTCTCAATCATATATAGTAAAGCAGGATATTTAGCCTGAGCACGTCTCCATTCTCTGGCATTCATGCTACAAATATCATCTGGCACTTCTGGTTCATCGTCATCTGTATCAGCTGAACAACACACACTCTCAACTATATTCAGCACATGGACGCTATTGCAGACTGCTCTAACAGAATCTGATGACATCTGCTCCACATGGGCAGGCGTGTGCTCTGGCAAACGGGAGAGTACATCTCCATCCACATTTCCTTTTCCAGGGCGATACTTGATGCTGAACTTATAATTCGCTAATCTAGCCAACCACCCATGACCTGTAGCATCAAGATGAGCACTTGTCAGTATATACGGCAGTGGATTGCTTTCTGTAACAATTACGAAGTGATGTCCGTACAAGGTCCGTACAAGTAGTCATGGAACTTCACTGAAACAGCCCATCGCAAGCATAAAATTCAAGCTTGTAAGCGGAATAATACTTCTCTGATTTGGTCAAATCTCTACTCTCATAAGCTATGACCTGTAAGTGACCATCATGCTCCTGGTACAGCACAGCACCTAGTCCATGTGCACTAGCATCAGCGTGTAACTCAAAAGGCTTTGAGTAGTCTGCATATCCCAATATGGGTGATGTAGATAATCGTTGCTTCATCTCTTCGAATGCTTCTTCCTATAGAGGACCCCAAATCCAATCTGCAGACTGAACCTTTTTCTGAGGCTTCTTGGTCATGACTTTTGGAAGCAGCTCATTCAAGAGTCTTGCTACTTTGGAGTAACCTGCAAATCCTAGGAATTTTCTAGCTTCCTCAGGTGTTGATGGTGGAGGCCATTGTCGAAATTTTTCAATTTTCTCTAGATCTGCTTCCAAACCATCTGCCGACACAATATAGCCACCATATCTAACTCAATGCTTGAAAAAATAGCATTTCTTGGTAGCCAGCTTTAGTCCACATTCCTGGAGTCTGCAATGTTCTTCATAGGTTCTGACGAAGATTATTAAGTCACCAACGTAGACAAGACATACTTTCAAGTTCAGGCCCTCAAGACAATCTTCCATAAGTCGCTGATATGCTGCTGGGGCATTCAAAAGACCAAAAGGCATACGATTATACTCATCAAAAATGAGTGGCCCAATCGTGATGGCAGTTCCTTGCTGATGAATCTCCTCTACCTCCACCTGATGTAACCGTTCTTAATACCCAGCACTGAGAAGTAGTTCATGCCGCCCAAGGAGTCTAATAGTTCTTTAACACGTGGCAAAGCATATGAGTCTTTCAATGTGTTATTGTTAAGCTGGCTGTAGTCCACACACATCCTAAGGCTTCCCTCTTTATTTCCAACTAGCACCACATTCGAAGCCCAAAGATTGCCTAATCACCCCAACAGACAATAGTTGTTGCAAATGGCTGCGAACTTCATCGTACATGGCAGGTGGTATACGCCAATGTCGTTGCTTAAAAGGAGTTTCATCAGATAAGTTCATCTGTTGGTGAACAATATTGGTGTGACCTAGATGATCATCGCTCTTTGAGAATAGTTTGCAGTATGACGTAAGACGATCGATTCCAGGCTTCAATTCTTCATGTCTCAGATCACCCTTCTCCACATCCAGTTGCTCTAAGAGAAGTGAAGGACAGCTTGACTGTTCATAAGCATATTCTGAATAGTGACAGGCTGAAGTTCAGATGGCAAGGCCCTAGGTCATACCAGCATTGTTCTTGTAGTCGCATTAGAGATGTGGACATCAACATTTGGCGACTTGACACTTCGGTAGGTAATTACAGCTGGCATGATGTCTAACTCTGGAGGAATTGATGGGATATCGGTAGGCTGGACTATGGCACACACTTCTGGTGACCTTTATGATACGGTTGATGTTTGCAAAAACTATCACTGGTTTATTCTCAGCACATTTCACTAAACCAAATCTACCTTTGTTCCTGGTCATTTGTCTTTCCTGAATTGTCGTGCTTCGGAAAGCTATGTACCAAGGTGCCTGGAGTGCTGACTTCTGCAAAAATATTTCTGTATGTTGATCTGCAATCTTCTAGAAAGCCACTTAAAATGTTTGTGCCTAACAAGACTGGAACACATTTGTTGTAACGTGTGTCAGGAACAACTAACAACAAGCTTGATGTTGCACCTGGTACCTTAGCACCAGTACCTACAACAGCAAGGTTGACTTCTACAAATCGTTTATATGGTAGGGATTCACCTACTGCACACTCAATGTCAATGATCTCTTGCAGTGGTTTGATGGCAATGTTCTGTAAGTAGTTATTATGAAAAGATTCTGAATCTATGGACCCTACATAAAGCTCCTGTGTCAAGTAATGCTTGCACTGGAACATTCTCTATCAATATCTCTGTTTCATTAGCTCTGCCTAGTAATCCAGCTGGCACAAGTTTGGGGTGTTCTGATAAGCCTATGGATGTCCCCTCCCCTTAGGCGTGTGAACGTTTAAAGGCATGCGTATATTGTCTTAGCTGAACGTGACATCCAATAGCTAAATGCCCAGAGTATCCGCAGCGATAGCAGCATGGTTCCTCCTGCTGACTGTAGCTGGAAGGTGTTGTTTGATAATCTGTTTGGCAATACATAGACTGGCTGAATTGAGTATTCAATGTCCGACCATCATTTGATGATGGCTGACTATGCTGGTGGGTGTCATCTGAAACTGGTGGCCGGAATTCAGATCGAGGTTGATATGACTGTAGCTGCATTCTGTGTAGACTGTATATTTCTGCTCTGCTGACATCCCCTACCGTGAGCAGAAACTGTTTTGGATTTATGATTAAACCTATTACACTGTGAAGCTCTTGACCACAACTGCTGTTCATCTTTATTCTGATGTGCTTGGCTAAGACACTGTTGCTCTAATACGTGTGCTTGCTATAGCTGCTGAGCTCATCACAGTTTGAGATAGAGTCGAACTTGTGTTCGGCAAGGTTCTTCAAACATGGCTTAAGACCATTCCAAATCTTGTTCCTCAACATCTCATCTTGCTCTTCTCGTGTAATAGGTTGCTGTTCTGTTATTTGGTACATCAGATGCTCTAGTCGGCAACCCCAAGCTGCAACATTCTCATCTTCCTTCTGGGCTGCACTATAAAATGTTGTCATGATGGTTGCCCGACGTCTCAAAGTTCCAAACACACTCTTAATCTTCGATAACATGTCATGAATCTTGACTTGATGACCCATCTTCATAGCTAATAGTGCAGCCTCGCGCTTTACCGAATTTCAAACCGTTTGGAGAAGACCTGTTGTGGAATGTGTCTTAGATTGTATAGGGTGCCCTAGGGTGTATCTTCCCTGATGCCCTGCTGAAACACGGGAGTCTTGGTAGTTGGTGATAAGTGGTATGTGAACTATTGGTTGTGTCGGGTGGTTGTGGCAAATCATCAGTCTCGGCTTTAACTGATGAGGCACTCGTTGCTGACATTTCCCGTAGCCATGTCTTAAAACCGTCAGCCAAATCAACAATAGGTGAGATACCTATTCGCTTCAATATGTTTACCATGCGTTGTATGTCACCCGCGTCAAGTTCCATGGTGATGTATGATGCAAACGAAATGATTGCTAAGTTAAAATCCTGTTAGTGCATATGTATATGACATAGAATGCAGAACAGTCAGTCTCCTGATGGCGACAGCGTGATGTGTGTCTGACGAAATGCGAGCGTGTCTCGCTGAAATGGATTATATGAGATAAATTTATGATTCTAATAGGCTGCGTAATTACGGTTGATTGGTGGACTGTTGTGATGCAATTCCAGTTTACGACCGGGCGATGTATCGTTATTCTTGTTTACGACGATGTTGTGGAGTTATTCTCATTTTGACTGGTTTTGCTGAAGTGAAACGTGTTCATAGTTAGGTATTACATGTAAGTCTGGTTTACGTTTATGGTTATGATGTAAATCTTGTTTATGGTTATATTTGTGATAGAAATCTTGTTTAGGACTAAGGGTGTGTGACCCTGCACAATGAGCAGATAACTCGATTGCTTTTGATGTATAGCTACCAAACCCTCAGGGCTAAACCATATAGACTACACGCAGGGGCAAGAGTGCGCATCTCCCAACCCAGAATTAACCATTCGTGTACATATATTGAAATGGTGTACGACATTCTGAATATAATGATGTTGCTGAAAGTTGTTGTTGTCTTAGATAGCAATAACATGAAGTAACGCTGTATTTAGAATGAATGAGATTTGTCCACACTATGGCAGATTTGCACAGTCAGAACTGAGTCCCGCAGTAATGTGGTTCATTTTAATTAATATTCCAATACTTCAAGGAGTCATGCCCCTTGATGCTTTCACCATTTTAACTTAACAGTATATTTTCCGTAGATTGACAGGGAGTTGACAAGCACAAAATAGTTAATATTGTTTCGCACACACACGCACGCGCGCGCTCACGCACGCACACACGCACGCACACACGCATACATACACACACACACACACGCTCGCACGCATGCACGCACACACGCGCACGCATGAATACACGCGCGCACATGCGCATGCACACACGAACGCACCCACGCATATGCCATGACTTATGCCGTGATGATATTCGCGTATTTATAGTTAAGTAATTTTTTGATTTAAACATATTTTATTGTAATAATTGCGCAATGGGATCGGGCACACGTTCTTACAACTTAGATTTGCCCTCTCCCTACATAATTATTATAATCAGCCAATGAGTGAGAACACTAACACGAGGTGAGAGAGAAACAATACATTAAGAGGCGTGTGAGAGAGGGAGGGAGAGAGAGAGAGAGAGAGAGAGAGAGAGAGAGAGAGAGAGAGCGAGAGAGAGAGAGAGGTGTAGGGGAGAAAGACAGATTAATAAAGAGTAGGAAAGAAAAGAACAGCTCCTTCAAACTCTTTCATTGTCGGATATCAAGTAATGACCTGCGAGATAAGATAGGCCATAATGTTTTTAATTCTACTTATGATATGTATTTATTATAGAATTATTTATTTATTCATGTTTTGTATGTAGACTTGCTTTAGGGCCGTCTTTTGTGACAAAAAAGTGCCTTGATGCCGATGAGCAATACACCACGACTCTGACCCGTAACTTGTGTTGGGTTATCGTATATTACCCCGGCGGCCCCGGTTACATCATCATCATCATCACCATCATCATCATGATGTTGAATATTTTAAAACAAATTTGACCGATAGCCGGTGTTACCCTAGTTAGCAGGAAATGTAGCCTTTGGGAATTCAGGTGTCAAAGGCTGAACTCGATTACAACACGCAACACTTGGCGGGGCTAAGATAGAAATAGCCTCTACATTTGGCTGGTCCAGTTAGAAGGGCAGCGTCAGAACAAGCCTCATAATTAATATATCTATCCAATTCGTAAGATCAAAACCTACCCATTCATGAGCAAAGTGAAAATAATGTTTGTATAGATGATGAACTTTTGATATTTTAATCTTTTGTAAGATCTTTGACAACAGTACTGTGGCACGAGTTCCTTAGTATGGATTTCGTCGTCCCTGTGTTGTCACAGCAGGTGCACCGACTGATACAATACAGCTTAGCAAGTCTGAGAACTAGTTCCATGAATCGCAATTTTAACTTTTGAAACTTACTGTACATCATTTCCAATACTCCGATTACAATAAAATGGCACGTGAGTGTTAGGGCTAAGAACATGTCATCCTCTTTCTATGCCGTTCCAACTGGGTTGTGCATGCTATTTAAAAGTATCAGCTGCCAAACATTTATATGCATTTCTCAATAAACTGACCCAACCGATTTTCCCAGGAGTAACTGACATTTTCTAAACATGTTTGCAATTGATGGTCGTTGTACGTATACACACATACCAATTGGTCCCGAATTCGTGCCAGCTTTGACAACCACATATGCCACTTACAATCTGTTTATCACCGAGTGCCCTTGACTCTATGGTCATCCGTAATTCCAATCAGCTGGCATTTTCCAAACATGTTTGCAATTGATGACCGATGTACGTGTAGAAACATTCCAATAAGTCCAGAATTCTTGCTAGCTTTGATAACCGCAGATATCACTTTCTTTCCATTTATCACCCAGTCCCCTTGACACTGGTCATCCGTATTTCCAAGCAGCACACCACTCTCCCTGACCAGTATTGTTGTGGCTACTTGGCCTCATTGCTAGCCATATTCAGCTCCGTACAAATAACTTAATCATCCGGTAACGGAAATATTCGTCTGCTCAAAATTTCTCGCATACACGTTTCTGCGATAACCCAAGACAGTTTAACTAGATAAATGGAAGATACTTGCATACTCGATGCACAAAGGTGGTAAAATCGAATTTATTTCTTTGAGATCTGTTAGGCCTGAAAATCCTGACTCTGACGGGACAGGATCGTGTGAGTTACCTCCCTTTCAGACAACCAATTCTTCAAGGAACATCAACACCTACAGAACACCAACACATAAGGAACATCAACACCTAAGGGGCATCAACAACTAAAGAACATCAACACATAAGGAACATCAACACCTACGGAACATCACCATCTAAGGAACATCAACACCTAAGGAACATCAATACCTAACGCACATCAACACCTGTTATCACTGAATTTAATCGGCTGTGGTATGATATTAGCCTGTCGTGATACACGACAAACTAATAGCATACCACAAGTGATTACATGTTATTTGACTCTGATACATATGACAGCTCGAATGACTATGTTAATCGTATGCTAAATACTTCCTCTATTCATACAATATAAGCACTGTGCACCTTACAACATGCCGCGTATCGGACCAGTCATTCCAGTGGTAAATTGTCAAAAATCGTATTCTCTTGGCCTGCAAATGGACATTCCACAATACCCCCAAGAGGCCAGGTTTAGCTGACTTCGAGCCAGCCATTCCAGTGATAATTTTTCTAAAATCGCCTTCTCTTGCCCCACAAATGTACATTCCCCAAGACCCCAAGAGGTCGGTTTTAGCTGACTTCGAGCCAGTCATGCCAGTGATAATTTTTCAAAGAATCGTCTTCTCTTGCCATACAAATGGACATTTCCCCATTACCCTAAGAGGCCGGTTTTAGCTGATTTCGGTGTGAACGAGTTAATCTTTTGAAAAATCATTAACAACTGTTACATGGGTTCCCAAATATGGCTTTCGTCATCCCTTCGTTGTCCCAGCAGTTGCCACAAAGACAGCTTACCAAGTCTGAACAGGTTTTTCAGGAATTACAAGTTTAATCTTTGAACGTTACAGTAGAGCTAAAAATAACTTGAAATATTTTCAAAACAAAATAAAACGGACTGGCGAACATTTTGAGCATAATTGGATTGGAAGATATTGCTGCCTGGGGCAGTGTGAGGCAACGATATCTTTCAATCCAACTATTTTCAAATTATTCACCAAAACATTTCTTACTAACTAACATACATGTTTCTTATTTTTTATTTGGAAGTATTTTTAATTATTTACGAGCTGTACTGTACATAATGTCCGACAGTCCGTTCACAACTAAAGAAATATTTCCCCGAATATTTTGAAACTAATTTGACATGAACCTGTTGCTGCCCAAAGCAGTACCATATGAAATTTTACTCTGAGTAGTTTTATAACAGTTAATGAACTTACACACACGGTTGTTTTGAAACCGAGATACCAACTTGCGCCCAATAGGGAAACCAATCCAAAACGTGTCCGCGAACTATTGACAATCTGCTGTTTTCGCATTAATTATATCTTGTAATATACACAACGAGAAATGCCAATTTTGTACACTCAGAGCGCTCTGCAGCGTTTTCCCTACTGAACGCAAGGCATGGTGACTTGGTGGTTGAAATGGACATTTCCAAGTTTATAGCTCCATCATATGACGACATATGACGTCATAATCAGCTAGGTGACGTGTATGATGGCGTCATAATCATGATGTTATGAACGACACGATATGGTCCGTTGTGAACACTTAATAGTCCGACACGTTGTACGAATTGTATGTTTTTACCATTTAATAAACATTCTGTTGAATGTTTTGAAACTAAGTTGACCGGGCGCTGTTGCTGCCATACAGCTTCCATGTATAGTTTTCTGGAAATTGAGATTCAGAGAGTACAGGAATCGATCAGGCCCAACACAGGAAAAGTCTGGGTGGAGCTTAGCTAGAGATGGGCCTGGCATTGCTAAAACTGACTCATCCATTACTAACAACCATGTCATGGCGTGGCTCCACCCCCCCCCCCTCGGCAATAGTTTTGAAGACGAATATTTAGAGGCAACGAGACGACTATTTTTTTGAAAATTTACCACCCTAATGACTGGTTCAATAACTGAGCCAATTATTCCAGTGGTAAATTTGCAAAAAAAATATAATCTTCTCTTGGCCTGCTATTGGGCATTCAGTTAGGAAATATGTTGATCTCCTTGACCAAATTCAGCCATTAAACAAGCACTCGGGTTCAGACAAAGGACTGTTACATAACATCGGGGTATTTAATCTTTTAAGTCTTCTTTGTGGAATCAATCCAAGGAACAACCAAGCGCATCCATTAACGATGCATAGAAAAGCGTTTCCTTCAACACGATAAGCCGTTTTTAGAACAACGAAGACAAATTCTAATTATGCCACCCTTATTATCACCAACCCTTTAAAACTCATATCAGCGACAAACGGCGTCTGCAGTGGTTTTGAGAAATGACGAAGACTATTGTTGAGAATTTAGCACTGGAATGACTGGCTCGATAAGCGAGCCAGTCATTCCAGTGGTACAATTTCAAAAATACTCCACTCTTGTTCTGCAAATGGAAATTTTATGAGAAAATTTAAATTTTCGTGAACCAATTTGAGGGTTAAAGGGTTAACGGAACCGTAACATTCACACCCGCACTCAGGCACGCACGCACGCACACACGTACGCACGCGCATATTCAGCGGCCAGGACCATAACTTGAATGGAAATAATATTGGGTTTAGCCTGGTATTGGTCCAGCGTTATTAGGGTAATTTTCGTTGAATCCGCAGGAGGTGAAGGTGGGACAAACCTAAGCGCAAGGAAGATAACGCAACTTCTTTCGAAGAAAACTTAGCGAGATCGAAATTATATCAAATTGCTCTGATTTAAGTTCGGATGGACTTCAGTATTTCGCGCGAGTTTTTGTGTTTTAGACGATGCTCAATCTGGGTGTGTTTGTCTCTGAGATGGTGGCGCGGTGGGATGGGGATGCGGAATATATTTTATCTTGAAATCTGTGTATATGAATCGATTATTTCCTCTCGATCAATCATATTAAGAAGACTTCTTAATGGAAAAAATAAATTGGATGTGTTTTTCTGGGTACATAGTATTCTGTTATTAGTTACTGTCAATGGTGAGATGTACTAGATAAAGTGCGTACATTGCCCTAAATATATGAATTGAAGTAAACATGTGATATGGCTAATGTAACTAGTAGAGAGGAGCGAGAGAGAGAGAGAGAGAGAGAGAGAGAGAGAGAGAGAGAGAGGGAGAGATGGAGAGGCGAGGAGGGAGGGAGAGGGTAGGGGAGGGAAAGCAGGGTGGACGGGAGAAGTGGTGTGTGTAAAGAGAGGGGTAAGAGATAGTGTGGGAGGGAGAGAGATGGAGGGAACGGGTGAGAGAGAGGTAGAGAGCGAGGTATATATCGAGAGGGAGAGACCGATGAGGGATGGATGGGAGGGGGAGAGTGAGAGAGAGCGAGAGGGGCGAGGGAGAGAGAGAGTGGGAGCAAGAGAGAGGTGAGGGGCCAAGTGAGCGGGAGGGGTGGGGGTTGAGGAAGGGATGGAGAGAGCGAGAAGTAAATAGCGCAGTAGCGAGCGAGAGCGTTAGCACAAATTCGAACAGGGTTGTAAAAATATTCTGTTGAATATTGTGGACTTAATTTTATTGGCAGCAATGCTGTCCAATTACATACACTTCGAAATATTCAACAATGCGATTTAAATTAGTTTTAGAAATATGTTAAATTATTTCTAATCCGGTCCGCACGCCACACATAGCAGGGCAACCTTCTCATATATAGCTAATGAGTGTAACATATTATGTAATTATCAAGGTAAAACAGATCAGAACTGGGGCAGAGGGGCCTCACACATGTGTTCTCTGATTTGCCAATGGACATGACGACCCAATGATCTAGATATTTGCCCCTCAATGTACTGCTACCCAGTATCAATGTGAATGGATGAGCCAAATTTAGTGTTTCTACCGCCATTCATTTCAGAATTATTGTTGAAATGCATATTGCACTCCTAATATATTGCCAATTTTACATTTGACCCAATGGCATGGACATTTGACCCTTGGACATGAAACTCAATTTATTTCTAGCCAGTATCAATATGACTGGATGTGCCAAGGTTGGTGTTTCTACCATCATTCATTTCAGAAGCAATGTTGAAATGCATATTGCACTGTTCATATATTGGCCTAACCCCCCACCCCACCTCCTCCCCCACCCCCACCACCCACCCACCCCCACTGATCTATGTACGAATGTACAAAATTTGCCAAATCTAGCCTCTGAATTCGAGCACAATAAATTAACACGCGTATTCCGTATTCTGGTATGCATTTAACGACCCCTGACCTAGATATTTGACCGCATCATCACACCGTCAACGGAAATTTCCCGTCCACAAGTTGAATGGATGTGCTAAATTTAGGCGACGCTATGTTGATGCGTTACCGAGTTATTCCCAAAACGCATTTCCGCTGTTCACCTCTAGGCAGTGACAATACGAGCACATGCGCCAAATTGGGTGATTCTACATTCTTGCATTCGAGAGGCGTGGCTAAATTGTGTTTTCTAGTCTCTACTTAGTTAGCCCACGACGTGTATCTTTGACCGTTTGATGTGGAACTTAAATTACCTCTAGCCACCCTCACCAGACACCGATGGCCAGACCGCATAATTTCCAATGATGCACTAAACAAAATGTGTAATACGTCGCTGTTGTCCGTAAAAGTCTCCCAGCAAAGATGGTCCATATTTGGCCATGTGGTAAGGATGCCAGAAAAGACACTAGCACAGAGATCCTTGGAATTCGCCCTTCTCGGAGCCAGCAAATGCACAGCCAGGAGAGGACGGCATTGCATAAATCTGCTAATCGTGTTACGAGGCGGGCGACCTCAAGAAAGCAGGACTCAGTACACTCAAGTCAAGAATGGACTTGAGGAACCTAAGGATTTCGGCTGAGGACAAACAGTCGGCAAAAGCGAAGAAGAACTGATTGTAGCTGTATGATGTTTCTACTACTACAGCCGCAAGATACAGTAATCATACATAATCACCATCAACATGAATGTATTTGCAAATTTGATAATTCTACCATCTTAAATTCAGGAAATTAATTGTGTTGCAGCCAAACAGACACACCAGCCACAGAAACATGCACGCAGCCAGCCATACCGCGCCGACACTAGTAATCGTAATGGTGCAAGCAACGAACGTTTCCGGTGTATCTGTCCATCACATGCCGTGATAGTAAATACATGTAGGATGACATCATACTCAATGACCTCATGAATGTCGTAGATAAGTTCGTCACGAGTGTAGGTATTTACTATTTGATAAACATTCTGTTGAATAGTCTGAAACAAATTTGACTGGGCGCTGTATAGCCATCTGGACATGAATAGTTAGGGATTTCACTACACTTGGGAAGATGCCAAAACCCCAGCCATTGTGCAGCGTGGAATAATGCGTACAAAGCCAATAATGTATCGTAGTTTGTGTAAATATAATTTTCGGTCACAATTTTGTGGGGGAAAATACAGCAATTTGATGTGCCACCACGGTGTATAATTGCTCCACTTAATAGCATGGGAGTTGCGAATGCGGTCAATTATGTACTCATATCGTAACGTAATATTGGTGGGGTGGTATAGAACTGGGACACACTTCTACGTCCTAGGCGATCGTGGCGTTGGACACACGCGATGCAAGGGGAATAAAGTGAATTGGGTGAGCGAGTGAGCGAGTGAGCGAGAGAGAGAGAGAGAGAGAGAGAGAGAGGGAGAGAGAGAGAAAGAGAGAGAGCGAGGCAGAGAGAGAGAGAGAGAGAGAGAGAGCGAGCGAGCGAGCGAGCGAGAGAGAGAGAGAGAGAGAGCGAGAGAGAGAGAGAGAGAGAGAGATAGAGAGAGAGAGGGAGGGGGAGAGAGAGAGAAAGAGAGAGTGAGAGAGATAGAGGGCAGGCGGGAGGGAGGGAGGGATGGGGTCGAGGGAGGGAGGGATGGGGGCGAGGGAGGGAGAGGGATTTGGTCGGAGGGGGGAGGGGGGGGGGGAAGGGAGAGAGGGAGAGAGAGCGAGAGAGAGAGAGAGAGAGAGAGTTGATGGATAGCATTTTTAGCAAAGGTTCATTCATCATTACTATTAGAATTGACAATAGGCTTGTTGGAGTTTTTCCGGCGATTACTTGCACTTCTTGGTGACGGGTAATGGATGCTTAATGGGCCAAGAACACGATATACAACGATTCTTCAGGAACATGAGCGGACACTGTGCGACTGGGAGCAGCATCGTCTTCGAAATTGATATTTTATCCTTGAGAGCACAATACAGTGCAGCTAACGGATAAGTTACCATGCGTCCACAACAACAATAACAGAAACACGTTAGTTAGCATACGTTTGAACTCGACGTCAAACATATTCAGGCTTTAGTAGCAAAATGTTGGTACATTTCTACAACTAATGATGGTTGTCATGATTTACTTGTCAACCAATCAGAACAAACCTAGCGTGTCTGCCTCTGTATATGAGCTCAGTCATAGAGGTGCCATGTATAGCTTGACAACGAGATATAAAATCAACCAGAGAGGTAAGCTTTTGAATATTTTGAAACTAATTTGACTAGAAGCCTTAGGCCGGAACAACTTCCTGTCAAATTAGGTTCAAAATATTAAACACGGTGCTTATTACATAAAAAGAATGTCTTGCATTGGCACTTACATGCCATCACACACTATCCCCGGAGGAGACGAAATGGTGGAGATCATGGCTCAACATGCAGATACTTTTAAGGGAATGTGACAGGATATGACTGGCATGGTTTCTATAAACCATGATGTATCGGCGCAATACAAGATCTGAGATGAGATTAGCACCCCTTTAAACATTACCTTTTCTCAATGGTCACATCACAAAATCAATCCAATTCAAACTAGATGCATAATAGTTAACAGTTTACACTCATTTACTTCATACACTTACATTGGTATTGAAATTCTGGGAATTCTACAAAGTGTACAAATCAATTCAAACACGCGTACAACGTGGGCGGAGATTAGCAAGAACTGGGCGTGGCTAACTAGAAACTGGTCGTGTCTGACATCCAGTGGACCGTCCCATAGTATGGCGACCGGGACAAGACCCGACGCAATGACCCTTTTTCGCCATTCTCCCGTACCCCAACACTAGACTGAACTCTGCGGCAGGGGACAACTGCCAACCACACCCCTTTGCCGCCGTCACTACGCTAGTTGTTAAAGGGTTATATCGGTTGGAAACTTCATAATAGACTATCGAGCGGGGCGGGGCGGGGTTGCATTCAGCGATGCACTCTGTAAGTCCATCTTCCCTCAATGCACGCGGGCTTGAAACATGACATCTCTCTTAGATCGAGCATACACTAGGCGACTATACCAGCCAGTTAGCTCAAGTTTCTCTCCGTTATAGGAAAACACATTGTCATTAATCAATGGTAGTCCCGCACGTGATAATGCGTTTCCGTGAATCCCACAGGAGGTAAATTGACGATACGTATACTGTCTCCTGCATAATAGGTCGCTGGAAAAATCGAAGCGTAATATTCTCAATTTTACCGCTTTGCGTGATAATTACCCTCGCCGGGTATGGTGAAGACGATGTTGCATTGGGGTTTGGACGTGCGTATATGTATACGCGCGTTGGTGTGCGCGCGCGTGTGCGCGTCCATGCGTGCGCGCGCCTGCTGATGTGCGCGAGCGCGTTAATACCCGAATCCGGATTGGTTCAATTTCCGAATCTATCGATTTCTCGGAGGAAAAACGTGTAGTCCAATGTGGCTAAAATTTATCACAACATACATATGTGACCATACGCAATGATTCCGTAATATTGGTCATGATCAGAAAACAATCAGGGAAAACAATCAGGGAAAACAATCAGGGAAAACAATCAGGGAAAACAATCAGGGAAAACAATCAGGGAAAACAATCAGGGAAGACAATCAATCAAAACAATCAGTCAAAACAATCATAGAAAACAATCATTGAAAACAATCTGTCAAAACAATCAGTAAAAACAGTCAGTACAAACAATCAGGGAAAGCAATCAGGGAAAACAATCGAGAAACTCTGTCCGTTTTCGGCGACATGAGAATGTAACGCTTTAACACTTATATCAGTCAAAAACTATCTCTGCAATGATCTTAGAAAATGCCCATTTGCAGACCAAGAGAAGACTATTTTTGAAAATTGACCACCTGAATGACTGGCTCGATAATCGAGCCAGTCATTCCAGTCTTAAATCTTCAAAAATAGTCTTCTCTCAGCCTGCAAATGATCATTTTTATGAGAAAATAAAAATCTTCTTGGACAAATGTGAGGGTTTAAGCGTTAAGAGCGTCGATACGTTGTGCTAGGAAAAGCTAATTACGATATTACGATGTTTCGCCCAGCTTTCTAAAAGAACGAAGAAGAAGAACACAGGTTTGAAGCGAATGTTACATAACAAAGAAATTAAAAATGTATATATGAAGTAGAGCTCAGATATAACTTAATATATTTCCAAATTCAAATAATACGTAGGCATACTGTTGAATACGTTTGAACATAATTTGATTGAAAGACATTGCTCCCTATGGTAGCAATGCCTTCCAACCCAATGAAACTTTCCATTTTAGCTATGCCCCGCCAACCCCGAATGCCCTGAATATCAATTTGCTGAAAACTATTCAGGTAAGTTGTTGAATATTTTGTAACTAATTTCATTGTGTGCTGTTGCTGCCTATGTTTCAAAATATTCAACAACATATGTATTGAATAGTAAAGCCATACAATTCGTACAGCGACGCATAGTCCGTCTATAAATATGCTTTCGTAGCGTACTTATCTACGTCATTCATGACGGCATAATGCCGTCATTGATTGTGATGTCATTCTACACGTCGCGTATTTGATTATGCGGTCATACAATAGGTGGATACCGTGGAAAGGTCCATTATGTTAAAAAATATTCAACATAACATTTCTTACATAGTGTTCAAAATAACTGAGAAAATTATGTATACAGTATAGCTAAAAAATAGCTAAACATATTTAAAAAACAAAACAAATTCAAACGTACTGTTGGATATTTTTTAACATAATTGGATAACTATCTTCAATATATTCAGTAGAATGTGTCTTACATTTTGTTAACCCTCTGGTGTCAACAGCGCCTCAAAGCGCCCAATATGCTACCTTTATAGATTAACCCTTTTCATCTCTAGATATCTCAAAGAAAATTGCAATTCTCAGTCAGTAAATGGCCATTTAAAGAAGACAATATGTGTAAATTTACTTCAGAAAGTTACAAAAATAACATTCTGTTGCCACACGTTGTGTTCAGCTTGATTATTAAATGGTCAATATTCAAGAAAATCTAACTTTTTGCTTTGACAGTGCAGGCCAAGAGAAGAATATTAGTTTAACGTTACCACTGGAATGACTGGCTAGGTTACCGAGCCAGTCATTCCAGTGATAATTTTTTTTTAATTGTCTTCTTTCGGCCGGCAAATGTACATCACCCAAGAGTACTGAATGTGGCAGTTAGGACGTTTAACCATTGTAAGATTAAGCTGAAACAAGATGGGTTAACATACTGGAAGTAAGACGTTTTATATGGGTTTTTTTTAACATGTTAACTTATATTTATTAGCTATGCTGTGCCTTACGAAGTCATTCAGATCTTATCTCCATGGGTTCTGAAAGTCTGATCAAGCACATGACTGACTATAAACTGATTGGGCCAAAAGTGTTCTGCGCTAACCAATTACCATGGAAATTTCAGACTCACTTTCAAGACACATATACCTAAAAGCTGATGAATATTTAGAAACTAATTTTATTTGAATCTGGTGCTGTCCTAGGCAGTAGCAAATCTCACTCAAATTAATTTCAAATTAGCCATCGTAATATTCCTTACATCTTAAAGAACTTAGAATTTCCCAAGCGTAATTGGTAACGGGTTAAATATCCATAAAATGAATTCCGCGGGCTTCTTTCTTTTGCGGATTCCGTCGTTTCGTTATCGCCTGTTCTTGACTCGATGACATTTAACCAGGGCGCTTTATGCTGGGAATGGTGCCATTCTTCTAGTCTTTGAATTCAGTATGATTGATGCCGTGCTTTAGGAATCTACCTTATCCCATATACAGCTCACAAATAAACTAACAGTAATATGCGTCCAAAACAAAATACAACTTTCTGTTGCATATTTTGAACATAATTGGTTTGGAAGGCATTGCTGGCGATTGCAGCAATTTCTTCCAATCCAATTCATGAACCATTACCTCACTCAATCATATGACGTCATAATCAACTACGCGACGTGTTTGCTGGCGTCATAATCATGGCGTCATGAATGATTCGAGATAGTCCGTCTTTAAGGCGAAATAGTCCGACACGTTGTACGAATTGTCTGGATGTGCTATTTAAGAAACATGCTGTTGAGTATTTTGAAAATAATTTGACTGGACGCTGTTGCTGCCATAGGCATCATCGGCGCCCAGCCAAATTAATTTCAAAATATTCAACAGCTTATTTGTATATTTTTCTGGAACTTAGCCAGGGTGTTCAGAGATCGATCAATCCCCATACGAGCGAGGTGCGGGTGGGGAGTAGCTACATATTGGCGAGGCATAGCTACAACTGTAAAGGTGTATTATGTTCACACTATTCAACAGAATAATTTGTATCTTGTTTTAGTGGCCACGATTGTTTTATTTCGGAAAAATGTAAATTATTTATGAGATTTACTATATAGTAATTTTACCAGAAATCCACGAAGAAACCATCGAGTCTCAATTATACGACTATATACTCCCTTATAGTGCAATACATATAGCTGAAATTGAAGCTATTATTATGTCAAGACACAACCTTCACGCCATCTCCTCTGAAAGTAGGTCAGGGGTAACTTACGTCACAAAGGATGACGGTCGTACAAGCATCGTTCAAGCAACAAGTTGGTCATGTATAACATTTTCGGCACCCATTGGCAGGGAGTCGAACCCATAGCCAACCAAGGAGCAAAGCATCATTTGTCTTTCGACGTTGTGTGGTGGAAGCGGTTGTAGGCTATGGTGGTTGGCGCCTTCGCCCGGTTTTTGCGGGTTCGATTCCCTGTCAATGACAATATACCAGTAATATCACAACCACTTGTAAAACGTTCCTCAGCTAGACAACTGTTATGATCACCGCCATCGAACATTGCCACGTCGTACTGAGTTTGCCATCCCAAGTTGGATCGTTCGAAGTTTTACCGAATTCATTTGACAGCTAAAGGCTATTGAGAGACAGCGCGTGTTATAACATCGATATCACGAACATTCCAGTAACAACAGTACCTACACACCCATAACGAATATTTTTGTTTGGTCACACGTTAATTCTCATCGGGGCAGATACAAGGTAATTGTCGTAGTCTATGCGTTGTAATTACACCATAACTGATGGATTATGTGCGCAGTTTTGCGTACAGAGGCGACCGTATCCCCATCCCAATGCGACACATCACCGCCATTATTTCTCGCATTTGCAATGCGACAAATAACGGTGATGATGTTTCTCATAGCCATGGGAATACGATCGCCTCTGAAGTCTGAACGCAAAGCCAAATCTCTGAGAAATCACGTAGTGGTCCTTTACTACGCCATTCCCGCCAAGACGGCAACCATCAACATTGCATGGTAAGCTGGCAAAGAGCGGTATGCTGTGCCCAACCTGAGAACAGATTTCCTAGCGTGCTTGAGAACGTAATGGAAACTGTGATTCAGTATCTGTATTCTTGTGTGCCAAATACTATTGCCTTTAGGAATGAATATCACCAGCATACTATCTGAATCATAGTCAGTACTACAACGTGCATGAATGGTAATTCGGATCACAAACCAGGGAGCAAAGATAATTGTCTATATGACTAATTAAACACTCCAGCCCCTACACTCGCGTTATGGCACATGTTGTATGGCGACACTAATGTAAATCTAGAAAGGAATCTCAAGACACCAGAAATTATTTGCCAATATATTGTCCATACTGGCCGTTTTGAATAACATCCCGCGTATTTATCCAGCTTTTAACCAAAGTATATTCGAACACCTAGTTATATAACCGGCGATATAAATAAACACAATGTAAACCAATGAGCCAACAATGTATATATGGGTACAATTAGTGCAGGGCCGTTCATGAATGCCTTCGCGTGTTTTCAGGGCCAGATAAAAGTACTTTAGAATGTTTGGACACAGTTAAATTAGAGGACATTACCTAAGGCAGTAATGCTGTCCGGCCCAATTGTGATCACATATTCAACAACTAGTTTTTACTAACTGAGAGACCGTATTTTTGTCCTGGCGACATGTTGACTTATCTATGCACTGTCCTGTACTGAATCTGGGCAAGGATGGGAGTTCCTTCGACGCATGCCCTTCTTCCCGTGTCCACTCTCTCTCTCTCTCTCTCTCTCTCTCTATCTCTCTCTCTCCCGCCACCCCACCCACCACCCTCCCTCTCGCTCTCGCTCTCCCTGCCTCCCCCCTCCCCCCCCCCTCTCTCTCTCTCTCCCCCCCCCCTCTCTCTCAATTCAAATGCATATTCTGTTAGTATGCTTACTGTTAGATAACACACCTTATCTTATATTAACCATTCATGAGCTTGCCAACCACTCAGAAAAAACCTAATGTGCCTGCCTTGGTATATACGCTCAGTCATAAAGGTGCCAGTTATAGTTGGGAAATGTGGTATAAAAGCAATCGCACAGGTGAGCTGTTGAATATGTTGAGACTAAATCGACTGGAAGTTGGTGCTGCCTTAGACAGCAACAACTTCCAGTCAAATTAGTTTTAAAATATTCAACGAGATAAGTATTACATAATAAAGAAGGTAATAGATTGGCACTGACATGACATCACACACTGTCGTTCGAGGAGACACAATGGTGCAGATCGCTGTTGAACATTTGCGCGATATTAGAAAGAAGATAATTGTGATACAGAAACGGGAATGCGATAGAATATGAATGATATGGAATCTATAAAACATAATCTATCTCTACAATGCAACATTTGAGACGAGATTATACCAACTTGCCAAACTATAGCCAGTATCTCTATGACTGGGCGTATATACCGAGGCAGACACGCTAGTTTTTTTCTGATTGGTTGAAAAGTAAATCATGACAGCCACCGTAGGCCGTAGAAATGTACCACTATTTAGCTACTAAGGTCTGAGTCTCTTTCGTTGTCGGCATGGTGAAAGCTAACATGTCAGGGATGCATTATGTGTGGTAAATTCTATCACCTTAACTCTTTACCACTCATATCACCCACAAAACGGTTTCTACAGTGGTCTTGAGAAATGCCCTTTTGCAGACCAAGAGAAGACAATCTTTGAACATTTACCACTGGAATGACTGGCTCGATAACCATTCCAAAGATAGTCTTCTCTTGGTCTGCAAATGGACATTTTCTATGAGAAAAATGAAATTTTCTTGAATAAATTCATGGGTTAATGGTTCGTAAAAGATAAGATGAGATGTCCTTTAAGCCTGAAGAATGTGCAGTCTCTTGCAACCAACCACACGTAGTACACAGCCCTGATGGCCGCTCAAGCATATCTGATGCAATCATATAATGAGATCAGTTCAGGTATAAGTTAGGCGTAGGTTATGGTTATGTTTTACTTTGGAATACACCTGTTAAACAATGAGCCACTCCAGGTTTATGGTTAGCCAACACCACTTCTATACCCACTAGACGAAGATAAAGGTGAAAAAGCATTGATGCCCCTTAAGAAACGTCGCGCATACGGTTCAAATGACTCGAACTCACCCACCATGCAAGTGGTACTATCGTGGCCCCCATGGCGTACATGGCCATATATGCCTTTGCGCAACGCCCCAATATTGTTACTATCGGGATGGCACACATTGTACACAATATATAGCCCACGAAACCGCTGGACATCTTCCCAATCTGAGAGAAATAGAGTTTTTTAACTAGATTAGAAACACTTTGGCAAATACGAAGCCATCTTAGATGATAGACAGAATAGACCTTTCCACTTTATCTACCCATGCTATGACGTCATAATCAACTGCGCGACATGTTTAATGACATCATAATGGGATGACGTCATGAATGACGTCTATTATTACGCCACGAACGCCTATTTGAAAACGGACTATGCGCTGTTGTACGAATTGTATGTCTTTAATATTTAATAAATATTCTGCTGAATAGTTTGAAATTAATTTGACCGGACACATCACTAATATTACCGCAAGGTGATGGTCTATCACTCGTACGCTTCACATCTTACTTGGCTACAGTGTTGTCATCTTTCCTCGACGAAACAAAAATTCCCCAATATTAAAATATTGGCATGCCCCTGCATATGGAATATGAACACTACATCAGATAGAAGTTGATTTCATCGGTGAAATGAGTGTAGGGGTGGTCGCATAACTGAGCTCGAACGAGCGAGGAGGAGGAGGGATGAGGTATGCTAGCGCGGTGCTGCCTGGCACGAGGGATGAGGTATACTAGCATACTTGTTTACAAGGCCGGCAATGTGCGTTGTACGAATATTTTGAAAATAATTTGACTGCGGCGTTAGCGACAGCTTTCTATCAAATCATTTCCATGATATTTAGTGAATATTTTGAAAATAATTTGACTGTCTGCATCAACTTTTGCTCAAATAGTTTCCATAATATTTTGCTAGGAAGTAGATCCCTGGAATGTCTGAAACACCTCGCCAGTCAGCCAGTTAAAGGTAATAAAACTAGGAAAAATTACCATGTCTGGGTACACACAGTATGAATGCATTATGAGTACCTAGTCAATGAGACCCCGACAACAAAAATAATATAGTTGGCTAACCATTGTCTGGACATTGCGCCCGCAACCACCTACTACAAATACGGACCATCATCACCATCACCACCACCATCGCCATCACCATCCCTCTATCACCACCAGCACCACCACCCACTAAGCACCAACACCCACCACCAAGTATTAACCCCACCCCATTATCAACCACAACACCTATTTTCATCAACCGCCAACCCCACCACCACCACCACTAAGTACAACAGCACTCAGATTTGTATATTGAGGGCTGTGGGGGGGGGGGGTGACCCGGCAGGGAATCTACAATCATCAAACACGCGCATAAAGAACCAATGTTTTATTTGTATCCATATTTTTACATTGAAGTAAATATTACATATGATAAAACGTATAGTTCCTGTAGCATAAACAAATAGTCAATGTTCTGGAGATCCATTTTATCGATGACTGATTCCTTATGGATCAGATCCATCACTGTCAGAATCATCATCATTATCCTCAGCATCTAGATGGTTCCTTATGTACTTCTTGATCAGAAACTCTCTTTTTCGAAAAGCTGAGAAGACTGCTTCATCGTATGCGTACCCCTCGTCGATAAAATCTTTAATTTCCTGACGAATTATTTTAATGAGCGTAAAGTTCTGTAATCTTCTCGACTGGAGCATTATGTCTATACACTTTGTAACTAAAGCATCAGCATATATGGAAATAGGCACATTGCCTACACCATTTGGGTCTGTGTCCACTTCACCATCCTCATCTTCTAAACCTGATTGTTCAGCATCTAAGACCTGCTTAATATTTTGGAATATGATAAATAGTTCCTCATTGACTATGGCTTCTTTTTCATCTTCAACTTCATCTTCACTCTCAGACTCCGCTGAGTCATCACTGTCTTCACTCTTCAACTCCGTTGGCTCATCATCTTCATTCTTCATCTCTGTCATTTCTTCATCTTCACTGTCTAGAGTTTTGCTATCTTCATCGTTATGGAAACGGATCTTATGCTGCTTCAGGTCATTTGACCTATTAAAAGTTGAACCACATTCAAAACATTTATGTCTCGGCATATTGATTATAGGATAAATCTAGCAAGTATTCAAGTTACAAGGTTCTTCAAAGATTTCTGACTGCCTAACTACTCTGCAGTTACACGTCCAACCACTTTGGACTGGAATGAGAAAAGGGATTGAATTTGTACCATTTATAGGATTATATGTACTGCGGCCGCAAATCCGCAATATGCGCCCGCAAATCCACAACATGCGCCCGCAATCCGCATCATGCGCCCGCAATCCGCAACATACGCCCGCAAATCCTCAACATGTGCCCGCAATCCGCAACATATGCCTGCAAATCCGCAAATGCGGCCCGCATACGGCCGCACATGTATGCATGCATTTTGGCGTGTATGCGTGTTCAGGCATGTACATACACTTGGTGCCATCCGCAACATGCACCCGCAAATCCGCATCATGCGCCCGCAAATCCGCAACATATGCCCGCAAATCCACATCATGCGCCCGCAATCCACAACATACGCCCGCAACTCCTCAACATGCAACCTGTTGAAGGCAGTCGTGTTGATGCTCGTCGCGATGGTGGTGGGTGTTGGTGATGATGATGGGGGTGGAGGATATAGGTGGGTGGTGTTTGCTGTCGCAATGTCTAGACAAATGGATAGCCAGCAGAGCCAGTCATTCTGATGATAACTTTTCAAAAATAGTCTTCTGGCGCATGATTGCGCACAAGGGCGCACACCGGTGCATGCACGCACGCACAAGGGTACAACATATAATTAGCAGTATCACGTATTAGCACATGTGCATACGAGCGAGACCTTTATTAAATCCTCATTGACATACCCTCTCCAACCTATATGCCATTTTTTCAAACACAGCGCTCTCACACATTCCGACCACAATGTCTTGACAAATGGATAGCTGTCAGAGTCAGTCATTCCGATGATAAATTTTCAAAAATAGCCTTCTCTAAGGATGCAAGTATGAATATGAAGAAATTCGCTATGGGTTGGTGGGTGCATGGGTGTTGGTGGTGGGGTTAATGCATGGTGTTGGGTGTAGGTCGTTGTGGTGGAGGTGGTGGTGTTGTTGGTGGTGGGTGTTGGTGATGATGATGGTGGTTGGTGGGGGTGGGGGGGGAGTGTTTGCTGGCGCAATGACTAGACAAATGGATAGCCTGCAGTGCCAGTCATTCCGATGATTAATTTTCAAAAATAGTCTTCTCTTGTACCACAAATATGAATATGAAGAAAATGGAAATTTTCTTGAAGAAATTCTAGGGTTAAAAGGGTTAATAGCATCCATGTAATGACTTAACACGAGGTGGTCGCTTAGGGCAGGACTGAATTATATAGTAAAAAACATGGTTTTAATGTATCACTGCTCTGTAGCCACAAGGATATATTTATATTTGTAGTAAACGGCCATCTATGATTATGCTACTACGCTCAAAATGTTTCTCTTAATTGTCGTATCTTTAAGCGTCGGTAAACAGCAATAGACGGTGAGCGGGTGCAGGCGTTATCATCGATTTTTTTTAAACTCTCGGCGAGGACATTGTAATATCCCGTGCTTAGAACGAGACGGGTGGTGTTTTAACATTCTTTCATTATTAACACGTGCCATGTTTGTAACTCGATTAAGGACCGATCTCACGGCTATTCAAGACGTATGGTTAAATCATACGCTGCAAATAATCTTTTTAGCATAAGTACGCTCTACATACAATTCTATAAACGGAACCCTCAGAGATATAATGACCACATTTTAACCATCGTATCTAAAATGATTGACGTCATTGCAAAGTATTTAAAAAACAATTTGTGCGTAATGACGGTTAAAAGTCAATCAAAATATTCAACAAAAAATAGTTTTACTAATAACGTTAGCGACGTCAAATTAATATCAAAATATTCAACAATTTACCTGTATGGTATCGATGAAAATATACATTTGAGATATATGAGATATATATTCATCGGTATTAGGGTTAACTTCTTTTTAACCCAGGATACAATCCATCACCACCAAGTCTTGGTTACCATTCCAACCGAACATACCATTAATACGAGATTATTTTTAATATTTTGTTACTAATCTGTCTGGTAGTTGTTGCCAAGACAGTTACAGCTTACAGACAGTCTCTAAATAGTCTACAGTTTACTAATGACGTTAGCGACGAAACAGTCAAATTATTTTCAAAATATACAGCAATACCGTAATTCCTCATACATCCTCAACCTCATCCTCCTACTACCTCCGTTATCAGACCACCTCTTAAAATCTATTTTGTTACTAATCTATCTGGTAGCTGTTGCTAAGACAGTAACAGCTTACAGGCAGTCTCTAAATATTCTACAGTTTACTATCAGATCACCTCTTAAAATCTATTTTGTTACTAGTCTGTCTGGTAGTTTTTGCTAAGACCGTAACAGCTTACATGCAGTCTCTAAATATTCCACAGTTTACTAATGACGTTAGCGACGAAACAGTCACATTATTTTCAAACATCAATACCGTAATCAGACCACCTCTTAAACTCTATTATTTTACATTACTCTCTTATTATTTTTACATTATCTACCACGGTAGATAACCACGGAGGGGGGGGGGGGGTGGTTGCGCCGCCACTACGTTTAAACGTAAAATACACAACTTTTAAACTTTTAAGGGTTAACTAATTCAAAATAATAGAACATTCCAGAGTGTTGCAAATCCAAAAAATTCATCCTCAAACTCTTCCTCCTCCTCCTCCTCATCCTACGACCTCCATTATCGGACCACCTCTTAAACTCTATTCTTTTACATTACTCTCTTATTATTTTTACAACGGTAGATAACCACGGAGGGGGGCGCACCGCCACTACATTTAAACGTAAAATACACAATTTTTAAACCTTTAAGGGTTAACATATTAAAAATAATAGAACATTCCACAGTGATGAAGATCTCAAATACGTGTGCGGCTGTTCGCCATTGTTCAACAAACTCTCAAACGTGTGCCGCTGTTCGCCATTGTTCTTATCCCCTGGGCGGCTGTTCGCCATTGTTCTTTTCGCTGGGCGGCTGTTGTTCGCCATTGTTCTCGAGGACCTCCTGCTGTGAAGAACAATAGCGAACAGAACCACCCATTACTACTTATGTGAGGCTTAATGCACACGAGATTTCGTCATTTAAGAGCAACACAATACGTAGTATCTGGCTGAAAAGGTGTGGAATTACCTTTCACATGCATTAAGTCGACATAATCGTTGTATTATGTCGAGAACTCGATTATTATGTCGACATAACTAGCTGAAGAGGTGAGAAGTACTGTGTTTCTTGTGGAATCAAATTAATTAAAACGTATTCAACAGTTTGATAATTTACCATTATGCTACTAATATCTCAGAGATGATCCTAAGCTGTTTGGTTTAGTCTGGCAAGTCACACACTATTACTGAGTTAATACCTATCCTGGGGGGTACTCAATACGAGGTTGCATAGCACCTCCAAGGTATCGAATATTATCTTATAGCTTGAAAATGTGTATTCTTTGATCGTGTCCAGAATCAAAGAGAGCGTTGACTTCGTCGTCTGTCAATAACCGGCCTTGAGCATATCAAAGAAATGATGGTCTACGTGTCTCGAACCAGGATACACTTCGTTCAGTTGTTCCAATAGTGAATGGCTCGACAGTAAA
>CM067361.1:34548269-34580769 GCA_034401795.1 Chaetoderma sp. LZ-2023a | reverse complement strand
CTCATGTTCTTGACGTGATGATATTTAACTGTCTCGCTGTTGCAAGCCACCAGATATATTTTCAATACATAAAAGCTCTTGACATGTCAAAAACAATTTGACTGAACGTTATTGGTGACCTAACCACCAACAACTTTCAATCAAATTGTTTTCAAGTTCATCACGGGTTCAGAGATATAACCTCTGGAGTATATCATAGCTAAAAATGGAAAAGTCCATTCAGCATGATTGATAATGTTCTTTGCGGATGACACATGATCATGTATTGTAAAATAAATCTCCATTCTCTGCGGAACACCATGACACGGTCGCATGGTAGCGCTTTTAGTTCAGTAAGCATCGCATCATGGTATAAAGACAATATCGTACAAGACTAACAACAATCGAGGGTTACCTAGCTATATCCTTCCCATGTGTAGCTATGCCCCAGCCATTCCTAGATAAATCCCACTCATTCCTAGCTAAGCTCAACCCATTCCTAGCATTTCTCCATCCATTCCTACCTAAGTTTCATTCACTTTGTAAATGTTTGTAATGGATTTGACACTTTCCGGAGTCTACATTTGGAGATAATGGAGGAATCTAGATTTAGCTATGCCCCGCCCATAATACAGCTAAGCTCCACCCACACTCGATCGAGAAAACTATACACGTATGCTGATCGATATTTTGAAACACATTTCACTGAGTGCGTTTGCTGCCAGTGGCATGGTTATTATATAGTATAGATATGCAATGTGTACAACAACGCTTAGTCCGTCATGAATTAAGCATTCATGACGAAATTGATTATGACGTCATCCTACACGCCACATAGCTGATTATGACGTCATATGATTGCTCGCGAAACTAGAATCCTCCATTATACAGGTAAGCTGTTGGATATTTTGAAACTAGTTTGACTTGGTGAGGTTGCTGCCTAACTAAGGCACTATAGTACTGTTTTGTCTTTTAACGGTTTAACTCTCGAATTTATTCAAAACATTTAAATTTTCTCATAGAAAATGTTCATTTGCAGACCAAGTGAAGAGTATTTTTCAAAATGTACTACCGAAATGACTGGCTCCGTTATCGAGCCAGTCATTCCAGTGGTAAATGTTCAAAAATATCTTCTCTTGGTATGCAAATGGACATTTCCCAAGGCCATTGCAGAAGATGTGTTTGACTAATATGAGTCTTAAAGGTTTCAGCAGGAATTTCTTCTCCGTCTACAGTCAAACCTGTACTAAAGCGACCACCTCACGATGTACCAATACGTGATTGCTCACGCCATCTTGTCTCTAATTTGACTAAGGTTTCTATGCCTTTCAGTCATATTAATTTCAAAATATTCAACAGTGTTCCTGTTTGTTTGCCATGAGAGTGAGGTACGGGAAATTTATCGGTGAAAGTATTGGAACCGATCTATAATTTAGTTCATGGCCATTCTGATATGGTAACGTAAACATTCCACTTCACGTTACGCTGAGAGATAATGAAATTTAGGTTAAGAGTAAGAGTACTGTGGACCCTTTATATGCGGTCATGGTAAAGTGCATGCACTCATTCAGAAAGACCTTGCTTGTCAATGGTAATCGTGTATGACGTATGGACTTTTACTCCCCAAAAAGCGTCCATCAGGAATTTCCATTCAGTCTCATTAGCTCTCTTATTGCGTTTTGGTGGTGGATGGTGAAATGAAATTACTACTCACGGGGACTGCTTAATGGATCTTTCCCTCAGTAATGACGGCATATGCCGTCATAATCAGCTAAGCAGCGTGTAGTATGACGTCATAATCATTACATCATACATGCTTAATAGTCCGACACGTTGTACTAATTGTATGTCTCTACTATTTAATAAACATGCTCTTGAATATTTTTTAACTAATTTGACTGGGCGAAGTTGCTGCCATGGGTAGCAACAGCGCCCATTCAAATTAGTTTCATAATATTCAACAGCGGGCCTGTATAGTTATTGATAGGCAGTGAGTTCAGAGATCGTTCTATCCCAACACGAGCGAGGTGTGGGTGGAGCTTTGCTAGAGATGGGCAGGGCATAGATAGAAATGGAATGATTCATTGATGACATAGTCAGGGAAAACTGGATTTTCGGCCAACACATTGTGCTGAATCAATGGTAATCTAGCGACACAATAACCAATTTGACCGGATTCTAAACGACACAGGACCGTTAGTAAACGGTACACGGTCCATATGCCAATTCGTTATCGACGCTCCCGTTTGTAAACGAAACAGTCCCATTTAACAATTGGTTATCGGCGTACCCGTCTGTAAGCGACGCTAGTTTATTATCAAAAGTGTGCCAATATTCAATGTATGCATCCATTCATTAATTCCGTCTTGCTGATCTTGTCAGCGATTCACTGCAGTTGTTCCGACACGCCTAGTCCGTGTTTATGCATGTGTTCGTTCATACATTTTATTTTTTTGTCTGTCCGTCCATCAGTCTGTTCGTGGATTCGTTCGTTGCTTCAGACGGCTGGTCAATAAGTCTGCGTGTTTATCAGAAATGAAATGAAAATAGTAAATGCTGGACAATGAATTGATTCAAGCTTATGATTAAAACAGTGTTTTGTGTAGGATCAAAGTGATCAATAAGAAGTCTACTAACGCACGGATCAAATGATTTAACTAACATTGAGTAGAATGTCCATGCTATTGGACTACATTCATAAACATTTTAATTAAAGCTCACATTTATGAAAGAAAATTTAAACCTTCTCACGAGAAAATATCCATTTGCAGATCGAAAGATATCTTTTGAAAACTTAACAGTACTTATTTATGCACACATTAAAACAATGCTTTGATTAAAATCGTTCATCGTTTACAAATTTACATATGGTGCATGCGCCCTATACAAAGTGGCGCGCCGATAATCGGGCACTTCGATGACAAATTGTCACATGGGTCTGCGCCATTTACAAACAGGCGCGCCTATAACAAACTGTCATATGCGCTTGCGCCGTTTGCAAATGGGCCAACCTGAGTATTCACCTTATGAGCACCGTATGTAGCGCTAGGTAGCTAATTTGCTCACTTCGACGTTATCATGATGCGTCTTAATTTGTCGACCTCTTTGACGCTGACTTCGCTTTATAAGCAGGGACTGACCTACCCATTCGCCAATTAGGCGAATGCTAGTAAAACTGAGATCTGGCTAATAGAATGCAGGATTGGCAAAATACTTGGCTAATGCTTAAAATCACACCATACATAATTTCAAAGTAGAATATCATTCAAATTAACTTTGAAAAAACATCTTAAAATACATGTTTACGTAACTAGTACTCACTTATTATTGTTTATTGCAATCAAATACACCATGAAAACCTAATATCTCCAATATAGGCCAGTTGTTGAATATACTCAGCATAATCTTGTATCTGGTATGCAGCGTTCGGTTGAAAGGGGTACCTGGTGGTCATAGATCGAAGACATTGGAAAACATTGGCTAATATAGTTCAGATTTGACTAAGATAAAGAGTACTTGGCTAATCTATTGGATAGCAATCTGTGAAAGCCAGGTCTGCCCCTTATTAAGGTACATTTGAACTCCAAGCCAGTTATGAGCTCATCTGGAAGAGGCCATGAGGAAGCGAGAACGGTGGTTGGACAATCATATAGGCAGCAACAGCACCGAGTCAAAATAGTTCCAAAATATTAAACAACTTACATGCATAGTTTTCTCGAAATTGAGATTCAGAGAGTGCATGGATCGATCGGAATATTGGCAAAGCAAGGGTGGATCTTAGCTAGATATGGGCGGGGCATGGCTAACAATTGATTCCTCCATCTATCAGAAGAGCATGCGTATCTTAAGTAAATTACTTCTCAGACGAAGTCAGCGTGAGTTGAGTCACAAATAACATGACAGACCCGTTTACATTTGATATACAAATTATTCAACTCATTCACAATATGTGATTTGGGACTACTATAATCCTGAATCAAATTACACGCATGACACTAGAGTGACTAGACAATTATCTTTAACTCGGCTGCGATCTTCCTCGATCTATCTCCATAGACTGCGTGATGATTGAAACATAGTTAGCAAGTCGTCGTTACATCTTGTGTTATTCAGTGTCCACTTGCCTGCTAATTATACGTTTCTGGAGAATTTATAACGTATAGGCGGCAACAGCGCCCAGTCAAATTAGTTTCAAACTATTCACCAGCTTACCTGTATAGTTATCCGGAAAGATCATGATACTCAGGCAACTCGGGGATTGATCTTCATCGACCGATCGATCCCAACACTGTGTAGTGTGGGTGGAGCTTAGCTAGAGATGGGTGGGGCATAGCTAAAGGTGTATTCGTCCATTGTGACGTCAGCTAACTAGTAATGTAACTGATTATGACGTCAGCTACTTGAGTGAAAACTCGTAGCTGTCCATTTACAAGATATGAAACTGTTTAGTATTCAGTAACTTTCTCCTTTATGTTTTGAGAACCGTTCTGTTGGAAATTATCCCTAGACATGACATTAACTGTCTGCCCGCTGAATGAATACCGACTACGTTTTCTCTTGGGGGTTTAAGCATTGATGCGTTGCTAACCCCCCAACAACATTCAGTCAAATTGTTCTCAAAATATTCAACAGATCGGGAGTTCTTGCAGTTTGTGCTGTATCTAATGCACCTTTCCAGTTGTAGATATGCCCGGACCATCTCTAGCTAAGCTCCACCCATACCCGATCGTTTTGGGATCGATCGACTAACAATTTCCAGAAAACTATACACGCTAGATGTTAACGATTTTGAGACTAATTTGACTGGGCGCTGTTGCTGCCTATGGCAGCATCGGTGCGCTTTCAAATTAGTTTCGAAATATTCAACATAATGTTTATTAAATGGTAAATGCATACAATTCGGACAACGTGGCGGAGTATGAAGCGCTACAGACGGACTATATCGACTCACTCTTTACGTCATGATTATGCAGTCATCATATATGTCACGTAGGTGATTATGACGTGATATGATGGATAGCTAAATTGGATAGGTCTATTATTCGCCGGGATCATACACAGCGCATCGCCAAAGGACGTCGTTGTCGATCGATTTCTCGTAGGAAAACATCAGTATGTCACGTACTTCGCACAGAAAGGAAAGCTTGGCATCCGGTAATATCTTCAATGTTATCGGAACTCTGGATCCAATGGCATTTCTGTCCAAACATCAAATATTTGGAAGAAGGAAAAGATGAATGTATATTTTTATTAACATTGAAGAAAGTGTTTGTGATCTTTCTGCTCAACAGTGTGTATGGCGTTTGTAGATCGGTTTGGGTAGTTAGGTGATTAGATTATTTGGCAAGGGATCTTGGTGAAATTCCGAAATCTCTATCGCAATTGGTATACTATCTCAGAAATTGTATCCATTCCTCGCGAAGGTTAGGCCTATATCTATCAGATAGACCGGTCTACGGTGCTAAGAAACGTATACAAGATTTTTGACACGTGTTTGCTAAAGAGACTAACTTTCTTGTTCGAATTTACTATTTTACACGCCCTATTCACGAGCCACCCCCCCCCCCCCCACCCCCACCCCAACGGCAACGTCTCATCGCGAATTTAACAGGGCCTAATTGCAGTCAGACTAACATCATATAATGAGCTTTACGGTAAAATTGATGTAATAAGGTTCACGGTCATGTGATGTGATGGAAGACAAGGTTACGTGACATAATGAGATTCAAGGAAAAAGAACCTTGTCATAATCAAGGTTACATGACACGGTGAAAGCAACAGCCACACGGTGTGATGAGAGTCAACCTCATATGCTATGGTCACATCACGCGTGGAGAGTCAAAGTCGCATAGCATGATGATAATCAAGGTCACGTGACATGGTGAAAGCCATGGGCACATGGTGTGATGAGAGTCAACGTCAAATGGCGTGTTGAGATTCACACTCGCATGCCATTATGGAAGTTATGGTCACATGACATGGTGAGAGTCAACATCGCATGGCGTGATGAGTGAAAGGACATAATAAGTGCCACGGTAAAAGTACACAGTTAACGCCAGGATAATACACTCAAGCAATTCGCGCATCCTCGCTCATATAATATCCATTAAATTAATAAATCCATTTTTCCTATGTTGACACGAGTATACCATTACCACGTGACGTCTTTTGTTTTCCCGCTCTGATTGCCACGCTAGATAGCGCGACGTCGGTTTGTAAATGAATACGCGATAGCGAGATGCGATTCAGGAATCACTATGACAACAGATGGAGCAGATGTTCCTGATATTTACATTTTGTGTATATTGTTGCATATCGAATAACCACGGCATCACTGTATTAACCATTTCAGCCCTAAATGGTAATGGCAGTATCAGCTTCCTTCAAATTATTTTCAACAGTTAGGTACCTTGGAATTCTGGGAAGTCTGGGTTCACCGGTCCTTTCTCCTACTTCTGTGTAGCCGGCTCTGTAATATTTACAACGGCCGATTTGAGTTAGTTGTCCCTAAGATACAAGTCTTTAAACTGTCTTGTGTCAACAGCGCCTGAAAGCGCTCAAAATACTACTTGATATATAATTTTTGACATTTTGATGGCTAATATTTTTCAAAAGATTTTAATAGTAGAAGACTATTTTGTTGTAAATTTGCCTCTCAAATTTTGGATCGGGTTGACCGTTAAAGGGGTAATGGTAAAGAAACTTCAAGCTTTGGCTTACCAAATATCGATTTGCACGTCAAGGAAATAGATTTTTTGAAAATTTACCACTGGAATGACTTGCTCGGTTACCGAGCAAGTCATTCCAGTGGTTAATTTTCAAAAATACTCTTCTCTTGACCTGCTAATAGAGAGTTGTTTTGGAGAGTTTGACCATTAAAAGGTTAAGTTGACACAAGTGTTGTTAAAACCTCACCACGTGAGATTTTAAACCTTTCATTACGAAGCCCTCCAGAACCGGCATCTATAGTGTTCCATTTTCTGGCCAAGAGAAGACTATTTTTGAATATGTATAACTGGAATGACTGGCTCTGTATCAGAGAGATTTATTCTAGTTGTAAATTCTCAAAAATGGGTTTTATCTTAGCTTGCAAAATGGCCATTCATTTTGATTATCGTGAACGAATTTGGTCATTAAATGGTTAAACAGCGAGAGATGCGCAAGATCATACAATCGCATATTTATTCGATATTGTGCGAACACTAGTTAACGTTTAATTATGCACAAATAGTGTACGAGTTAATCATTGAAACACGACAAGCGTATCGTAATATGGACGGCATATCGAATGGTTATTACACAACGCTTTTGGCCTGGCCACGAGGCAGTTATCGACTCAGTTGCAGTGTTGATATTAGATCATCCGCTGCCCTTAGGGCGTAAATAATTAATTGAAAAATCAGGAAATCTATAAATTTTTCGTACACAGTTGCTGCTAGATTTTGAAATATATTTGAAATTGCCGTATTTTCAGAGGTTAATACTAATATGTACAAGAGTTTGCTCGCTGTCAGCCTCATTGATTTTTGGCAATGCAATTTTCCAGAACATGTAGAGAGTGATTGAGTAAAGGTTAGTATTACATTTTCATATACATAGATTAAAAAAGGTGGATGTCCCAGATAGCCCATATCCTGAACTGTGGAGAGTCCAGAGCCGAACTCTGTGGATCCCAAGCAGAGATAGGTGGTTCCCCTGCAGTTTCTCTCATCAAAGTGAAATTATATCGTACATGTACCACGGGCTTACGACTATGGATTATCGGGGCCCAAGAGGGATTGTACACAATCATACACAACGGATTAGTATTAGCACACAGTGAACGTTTTCTGGTGTCCCATGGCTCTCATTACCATTACTTTGGGGTCACTCGTTACATTGTGTAGGCATATACCCTCGAAAAGACCAGCATAAGGATCCCTGTTTGGTTCGCAGTCTTAAGATAGACAACTAAGCTTCAAATTTCGCCCGGTGTCAGAACACAGGGGCATTTGGATAGGAATGTCGATAAATCAATGTTCGACTCATTATGCTGATGGTATCGCGTGTTTTATTCTAGCAAATATTGGCTGACATCAAACAACTAAAGCTTCTCTTTTACTACATCAGGCCATTACGCTGCTGACTAGAAGTCAATCAACATTGTCCCCTTCAAAGGAGGTTCTGATTTGATCGGTGTTAGACTGGTTCAATACAGTTGAGCTGAGCACATGAAGGTTTTGTGTTGATTTTAAAATCAAATTATAAATATTGTAACACGACCTTGAGTGCATGATGACTATGTGACAGATGATCGCAACAGTCGGCTGCAATGGATGTCCCCGATCTGTCACTCAACTTTATGAACTTATACACAATTAGGTCACATGCGTGGTGACGTCACAATGAAAATACATAACGAAGTCTATCCTAGTCTCCGCCATCAACATTGAGCATTATGTCAAACTGTACCCATCATCATCATCATCATCATCATCATCATCATCATCTGAAGAAGAGGAAGAAGAGGAAGAAGAGGAAGAACAGGAAGAAGAGGAAGATTTGGATTCGAAACCGTGCATCCGTGTATTCAATATCATAGCGTGTTACTAATGACGACATGTCCCATGTGTGCCACGGGGTGTCATGACCCGACACACCCGACCTCAAAATGGAAATAGACAGGAGTGTACGGTTTTCTACTGATAGAGCCATGCCAAGATGGGATAAATCTATTTCATATTAATATAAAAATTATTCAAGTCAATCAGAAAATGCGACTTGGGACTCACAGAATCCGAATTCAAATCGCATCCATGACGCTCATCCAATACGTTATTCTTAGCTCTGATCCTTAAAGGTCAGTTTGAATATATATATATGACATGTCGCTTGCACACATTTTACCATGGCATTGGTCAAAGATTAGAAATTAAAGCACGTGCGCGGATACTTTTCTTTCTCGCGCCCATGTCTAACTAACATCGCCCACTTATTTTACGTGTGTTGAAATTGATCCCAGAATATTAATTACAAGCTAGCTATACAGATATGCAAGCCGTCGAATAGTTAGTAACTAATTTGACTGAGGTGGCTGTTGCCTATGCCTGCGTTTGTTCAGTTATGCCATGAAATGGTTATATGGATACCGCAAGCACAGTCCAAATATGGAGTGCTTGACCGACATAATTTATGGGTAGTGTATTAGGCGCTTTTGTATTGAAGTAAGCCTGTACAGGTCAAGCCGACCAAAACTACATCTGTAGTGGTCTTCAAAAATGTCAATTTGCAAATAAGTCTATTTTAGAAGATTTACCACTAAAATAATTGGCCAGTCATTCCAGTGATAAATTTTCAAAAGAAATAGTATAGACATTAATGCATTAGTTTTCATATTTGAGTACGATTTTCACTGAGTTATTTGCGTATATAAAATAGACTATTATACCTAGACTCGTTAAATCAGGTGGACAATAGGGGCTATTTTATAATTACAATCAATTGCGTTAAATTTTACGAAACTATAAAAACGAATACAGAAATGCATAGCAAATTGCATTAGATTTCCACTGATGTACGACTTCAAAAATATTATGAAATTACGTCTTTATATAAACTGGTTAAAGTGCGTTGTATCTGATACCAATTGTAAATTAATGTTGTTTTTGCATCAGCCATAGGCAGCAACAGCTCCCAGTCAAATTAGTTTCAAAATATTCAACAGCTTGAGTGTATGGTTAGTATGAGAATAAGTGCATGGCCAACGGGTTCAGTGTGTTAAAATCGGTTCAAACATACGTAAACATGTGGGCGGGGCTTAGCTAGAAATGGGCAGGGCGCGCAGTGAGGAATGTATCTCTCTATTATCCCTCGGAGAAATCAAATTTCATTGGTTCCTAGTCAAAAACACCCAGGCGCATGTCTAGTGTAATTCACACAAAAGAATTTTGATATGAATTCGGGTTACGGCAATACTTGTCAGAACGATCCATCCAATGTTATCAACAGGACAGTGCCTAAAATTGAATTCTCGTGTTATCTCTCCAAATGTCAAGTATTCTGACACAGAAATCCACTCACTTACGACGTTTCTATCAAGTACTTCGGATCTTCCAGCTCTGGATACATTCAATTCGTACTGCCAAGAAACTACACATCATTTAGCGTGTAACGAGTATTATGTTAGCTATTTTGACACTAATTTGACTGCAAACCTAAGGCAGTAAAACGTTCCGGTCGAATTCGTTTCAAAATAAGCAACAGCTTTCGCGCTCACTCACTGCCGTCTGGGGTGGGTGGGGGAGGATGTGTGTGAGTGTGGTGTGTGGGTGGGGTGTGTGGTGTGGTGTGGTGTTAACCACAACGACCGCTAAATTGATGACGGCCTAAGCATTGTTGTCCGAAGTATATGTCTTTACTATTTAAGAAATATGCTGTTGAATATTTTGAAACTAATTGTACTGGGCCCTGTTGCTGCGTATTCAGCAACAGCACACATTCATGTTATTTTCAAAATATTCAACAGGTTACATGTATAGTTTTCTGGATATTGATATTCAGAGAATGCGGTGATCGATCGATCCCAACACGGGCGAAGCGTGGGTGGAGCTTAACTAGAGGTGGGCGGGGCATAGCTGAAACTGCATCCCTCCATTCCTATCCATAAGCTATTTATGGAAGTACCTCTTAAAATCTTCAACTTTGTTCATTAAAATTCCAGTTTTCTCATAGAAAATATCTATTTAAAGTTTAAGAGATTATTTTTTGGAAATTTAACCCTTGAATGGCTGGCTCGTTCATCGAGCCAGCCATTCCAGGGGCAACGTTAAAAAATGGTATTGTCTTGGTCTACAAACGAACATACATTTTCTCACGACCCATGAATTTATTCTCATGAACTCTACAGAGTTATTAGAGTCATACAATATGCACACAATTTACAACATTATTATTATTATTATTATTATTATTATTATTATTGTCATCATCACACCCATTAAGATCATCATCACTATTATTATTATTATTATTATTATTATTATTATTATTATTATTATTATTATTATTATTATACCGAGCCAGTCATTCCAGTGGTAAATTTTAAAAAAACATCTTCTCTTGGCCTTCAAATCGACACCGGCTAAGCTCAAACTTAAATTGTCTTTAACGCTACCCTTTTGATGGTCAAGCCGGCAAAAATTCCAATAGTAAATTTAAAGAAATAGCGTTTTAAATTTTTTAATTGTTGAGCGTTAAAACGATTAATTGATATAAGTAGTATTTTGAGCGCTTTGAGGCGCTGTTGACATAAGAGGGGTTAAAGTGACGTCAGCTTTGAATATAAATGTATGCTTGATTGCGAGTTATGAACCATAAATCACCGTGACAACAGACGCGCGTGGATAGAGCGGGCAATGTTTACATTCAGTGTGTATACACAATGAGTAATGATGTAAACGCGGTATTAATACATGTCTTTCATTCATTTCCGGGTAACTGAATCTGTAATATTTACAATGCCACAAATCAGAGATCGCGTTTCTAAGATATTAACTCCTTGATAGCTGCTTGTCACGTGGCATCCTACGAACAGCTGGATGCATTTTAATACACAGGACACGTATTGGTCTCGTATTTACATTTTCATTCAGCATAGTGATCCATTTCCAGCTATACACCGCCTATTTCTATTTAAGCTCCGCCCACGTTTTGCGCGTGTCGGGTTCGATTTATATACTTTGAACGCCGAGTACCAACCATGCCATTTTCAAGGTAATTACCCAGGTAAGCCGTTGAATATTTTGACACTAATTTTACTGGGTGTTGTTGCGGCACGTGGCAGCAACAGCGCCTAGTAAAATTGGCTTCAAAATAGTCCACCGAATGTTAGCAAATAGTAAATTCATCAAATACATACAATGAGTACACTTGGCAGACTTTTCAATGTTCGAAACGGAACTAGATACCATTTTCATTAGTATTTTGATAGTGACGGTAGCATACGCGTGACGTAATTGATTACGCTGACATATATGCCTGTTTGAGGGAGAGATCACTACCTCGTGTAAATACTGTGAGAGTTGGCCGTTGAGGTCCGATCTTGGAAAGTGTGTGTGTGATGGCACAACTGTGTGCAAATAACATGTCACAGTGTCTGCATTAAAACGCCCACTGAAGTTAAAGCACTAATAAGAAATAGGAAAAACAGTAATACATAAATATATTTCTTAACTCTCAAGACATTGAGATTTCACATATATATATATATATATATATAAAGCATAGGGATTTAATATTTTGACACTGGTGACTGTTTCCATTCAATTTAGTTTCAAAATATTCACAAGAATATTTCTTATATCAGACAGACGTCGTTGCTAATGATCTGTAGTGGGCAACTGGTTAACATTTCCGGTAGACGGCTATTCTTTGAAAATTATACTCATGTCGTAATTGTCATTTCTCATTGAGAAATCTACATTACCAGAGAAAAACATGTAACGATGGTGGGAGAGGGAGAGGAGAGAGAGAGAGAGAGAGAGAGAGAGAGAGAGAGAGAGAGAGAGAGAGAGAGAGAGAGAGAGAGAGAGAGAGAGAGAGAGAGAGAGAGAGACATAGAGAGAGAGAGAGAGGGGGGGATGGAGGGAGGGAGGGAGGGCGGGAGAGAGAGGGAGAGAGCGAGAGAGAGCGAGCGAGAGAGAGAGAGAGCGAGCGAGAGAGAGGCGAGTGGCGAGAGAAATCCTGGAAGGACTGGGATGGGTGGGTGGGGTACGATCGAGAATGAGATTGCACCATATTAGTAGAGTCTCTAATAGATGAGACAAATGCAATATGGCCTTGTTGCCACGGACAGACGTCAGATAGATCACTCAGCTTGAGATATCATCCCCTATTGACATTCAGCCTTCAACTACATCGTGTGATATTTACGCACACCCTTTAATAATTTAGGAATCCTGGTAATCCGTCAATCATGGGACGTCATAATCAACTACGTGCTGTGTAGCAGTATACTCGGTTAGGTCATGAATGATTCGATTTCGTCCCCGTTAAATGCGTAATTGTCCGTCATGGTGTACGCATTGTATGTCTACATTACATAGAACATGTAATAAACATAATGTTGAAAATTTTGAAACTAATTTGAAGTAGTAGTCTGCAAATGAAGATCTATGAGACAAACCGAAATTCTCATGAACAAGGTTGATGCATGATGTGTTAAAGGATAGGTAATCCCAACTCGTAATAGCTATAAGGTGATCTAACAAGCCACTCATAAACTATCCATGTAGTTTTAAGCTTTTTATCATGGCGCTAAGGAAAGATAGTCAGGGTTTAGTAGTTAAATGTTGGTACACTTCTACCCTATGATGGCTGTCATGATTGACTTTTCAACCAATCAGAAATAAACCTGGTTTGTCGGCCTAGGTATATACGCTCAGTCATAGAGGTACCCGCTATAGTTTGCCGATGTGGAAAAAGTAATCCTACAGGTAAGCTGCTGTTTATTTTGAAACTAATTTAACTGGAAGTCGTTGCTGCAATAGGCAGCAACAACTTCCATTTAAATTAGTTTCAAAATATTCAACATGATGTGTATTACATAATAAAGAATGCAATACATTAACGCTTGCATGACATCATACACTGGAGCGTGCTGAGACAAAATGGCGGTGATCACTGTTCAACATTTACTCAATGTTACAAAGCAGATACTTAAGATACAGGGAATGTGACAGGATATGCATGCTATGGAATCTATAAACCATATTCTATCGGTGCAGTACGACATTTGAGATGAGAATAGCATCGCTTTAAAGGGGAATCCAGTTAAAACCGTATTCGCAACAGTACCTTTGCGAATAAGGGTATAACTAGATCCGTCATTCTCGTCATCAGACGAGAATCATCCCGTTGGGTCACCAGGAGTGTGCGTGCGTGCGTGCGTGCGTGCGTGCGTGCGTGCGTGCGTGCGTGCGTGTGTGTGCACAAAGCAGCATTCCAATTCCTCCCGAAAAGCGCACAGTCCCTGGTATTTCATCACACTCAACATCCCGCTGACTATGAAAAGAAGATGTTAACGTGAAATAGTGTTTGTGTTTGCAAAAAACAATTCCAATCCAATCATGTTCAACATATTCAACAGAACGTTGTTTACGCCGTGTTCAGAATTGTTTTCTTTGAACTATATGGGCGAGATCTATGAGTGTAACCCGAAGCTAAGCAGGGGGCACACAAATAAGACAAAAAATAATTTGTGTAATACGGCAACATTGCATTACACACATTAAGTATGTATTACTAAAAATGCCTTGGCGTAATAGCGGGTGCCTGTTATTGTTCATGTCAGAGATCAGTAAGTCGATTCCACAATTTAGAAAAGAAACACGTCTAAGCGGAACTTCTGTTCCTCCTATCAGAACACGGTGATATCTGGACAGAAACGTCAATAGGTCAATGCCTTGTCATTCGTATTGATGGCGTCGCGGTTCCATTCTTGCAAATTTTGCCTGACTTCAAACAAATAAAGTTTCGTTTCTATAAGATGCATGAGAGACGGTCGTGACGTTTTGACCAGAAGTCACTAACATATTATCCGCTTTCAACCTCTCTTATGGTAACAGCGCCTCAAAGCGCCCAGGATGCAACTCATACCAATTAACCGTTTAATTGCTAAGATTTTTCAATACAATTATACTGTTTGCCAGCCAAGGAAGGAGTATTTTTGTAAATTTACCACTGAATATGACAAAAATATATTTCGGCCATCTAGACAAGTAGAGAGAACGTATTTGACTAGGTTGACCGCCAAAGGGGAAATTGTTAAGAAAATGTGAGCATTTAATTGGCCAGTGTCCATTTGCAGGCCACGCGAATGGTATGTTATCAATACAAAATAAAATATTATTATGTTGCCTAGCAACTTGCCATTCTTAAGACCATCGCAGTTTGCGTTTCTTGCCGGCTTGACACTTAAAGGTCACGGTAACACAAGACGTATTAAATAGTCACTATATGAACTGATATGACTGGACCTAAAGCCATGCCAAACTTATTGGCTTTGTTTTACAAACCCCCTGACTTAATTTTTCCATATCTGGAAAACATATAATGCTGAAATTTATTTCTAAATACTTTAACATGTTTCCAAAATATAATTAAGCGCATTGTTGCATATTTTTTAACATAATTGAATTGGAAAGCAATGTCGTCCAATTCAATTGTGTTCAAATTATTCAACAGAAAACCTGTACCGTATCATTGCACGCAATTTGCCAACGTATGTCCACCAAACTTCCTCTAAATTATGGAAATGTGTCAAGATTGTCACGAGGAAATGTAAGCTACGTGAATGAAACTTAGAATTTGGTCATCAGTTGCCAGGTCACATTTCCAGAGTATCCATCTATCAGTCTGACGTCATATGACTTCATAATGAGCTAATCAGCGTGTAGGGTGACGCCATAATCATTACGTCATAGACAGTTATATATGACACGTCTTTAACTTTTAATAGTCCGTCACATTGTACGAACTTATGCCCCTACTATTTAATATAGACAGCAACAGCACCCTGTCAAATTAGTTTCTAAATATTCAGCAAATTACCTGCATAGTTTGATGGAAATTGATAATTCAGAGATCGATCGATGCCAACACGAGCGCATGTATTGTAAAATTATATAAAGTTCTAACATACCGCCTTTTAGTGGAGGGAAAGAAAGGTGTGTTCTCACTAGAGACGTAGCCGGCGTACCGCCATAGTGAGGTATGGCGCTATTCCCGGTTAACTCTCTAGTGAGAACACGGCCTAAGGCCATATTCTCACTAGAGACTTAATAAAGAATAACGCCATACGAGCGTTGACTTGTGATTCAATCCCATTGTTATTAATTGGCAATAAAATATCTTTAAAAGAAAACGAGCACGGTGTGGGTGGTGCAGCTGCAGCCGCAGCAGCAGCAGCAGCAGCAGCAATATTAGTAGTAGTAGTAGTAGTAGAAGTAGTAGTAGTAGTAGTGGGGGTCGTGGTAGTAGTAGTAGTAGTAGTAGTAGTAGTAGTAGTAGTAGTAGTAGTAGTAGTAGTAGTAGTAGTAGTAGTAGTAGTAGTAGTGGAGGTTGGAGTGCTAGTAGTAGTAGTAGTAGTAATAGTCGTAGTGGTATAGTAGTAGTTGTAGTAGTAGTAGTAGTAGTAGTAGCAGTAGCAGTAGCAGTAGTAGTAGTAGTAGTAGTAGTAGTAGCAGTAGTATTAGTAGTAATAGTAGCAGTAGTAGTTTTTTTGTAAGTACAAGCCTAGTTCTTTAACTATATACATCCTTATAGTCAGTTGGCTGTCCCCGGTCAACTCGAACAGACTAACACATATATGACTGTACTATCTATTCATATATTTGTTAGTATACTTTAATCGGCTAGGTGTTAGTGAACCACTTAGAAAGTGGTTCAAACTAACAAATGTACGACTGTACTCTCTATTCGTATATTTGTTGGTAGACGTCAGGGTTTCAAATGGGGACATTATTTATTTAGTGTTTAGCTCTTTCCCTGACGTCCTGGTGTTATATAAGTAAAAATGTATTATATATTGTAGTAGTATGTGGTTCCTCCTTTGAGAAACCACCATGGCAACCTATAAGCGTACCCTAAGCCGTAAAATAAAAAATAAGGGGTGGGGTGTAACGGCTATCGACGTGTATCATGGGTTAAAAGACGTCGTTGGCGCGGGACCTGCTACTTTGCAGGGGCTTATCAATGTTACTAAAACTGTATGGAATGTAACAGCGTCAAATAATGGGGTCAAGGAAAAGTTTCTGGAAGATGTTCTTATTGTAAAAGGTGAAGTTTGTAACGTAGAGGAAATCGAGTCAGATAGGTTGCTAGTGAAGATGAAAGTTCCACTAGAAATTCCAGATTACAGAATCATGAGTGAACTCAAGAAGTATGGCAAAGTGCAAACGATTGAACGGGAAACGTATCCCTTTGACAGAACGCTAGAAAAAGGTGTAAGACGTATTTGGTTTGATAAAGTGGATAGCCTTTACCACGCAGATTGACGCTTGATGGCAGCTTTGTCCTGCCCTTATGGTATAGAGGGCAAATTAAAGAATGCCGCATCTGCCTAAGTACTGACCATTTGGCAACAGATTGTCCCAATCGAAACAAATGTTTGCTCTGTGGTTCAGTTGACCATTTTAAATGGCGCTGTCCATAACATCAAAACAAGCGCTCAGTAACAGGAGATAATCGCCCATTAAAGGATGCAACTGAGTCAAATGCTTTTGAAGCAACCGCTACGGAAGCTGTTGTTTTGGTTCATGCCTCTGTAAATGACACAAACAACTCATCAAATCCTGTTAAAGTAACTACAGTTGATGGAAGTCAAGTATTAGAGGAGGGTATATCCTTAAGTCAAGAACATACTCAAAATGCAGTGGAGCCAAACGTGGCTGTAAAAGACATGCAGCAAAATGAGGATATTACAGAAGAGCCGATTTACAATTCCTTAGAAGATGAATTGAAATTAGGACAGGATAAGTTTAGGACTCAGAAGACGGACAGTTCAGTCGATTTCCCGCTAAGCCCACTTGATTTAAGTCAGCTTGAAGATATGGTAAATGACGCTCCTGCCAAATGTAACTTAAGTAGCAATAAGCGTCATAAAGAAGACAATAGCTCGGAATCTGAGATTGCAGTAAATGATATGGATGATGATACAATGTCAGTTGCAGAATCAGATGTGTCCATTCAAACACTGAGTTCACAGATGAAAGATGAAATGGTAATGTACCTATCAGAAGGGGGTGAAGTGTTAGGGCCATATGTAACGGCGAGAGGCGTGAAATATCGTCTACTGCGTCATGATACTGATATTTCCAAATATGAATATTTGTCTGTGGTAGAACTAGGAAACATTGAATTCGCAGGAAAATTAGGTAAATGGTCTAAGAAACGAGTTACAAAAGCAAATCAAGTTACTCTAATGATGGCGGTTGTAAACATCATTTTACAAATTATGATTATCTGCACCATCAATTGCAGAGGATTAAATACCGAATTCAAGCAGCTCCACTTGCCTGAAGAATTGGCAAATGAGAGAGTTGATATTGCTTTTCTACAAGAGACCAAAATTAAAAAAATTGAAGTGTATGAATCTCTCAAAGATATTTCAAAAGGGCAGATTTTTTTATTCTTTATAACAAGATGATAGCTCGCGAGTGGTCATTCTTATTCTGCCCCCGCTGTCTCAACTATGTTGATGTTATATCGTCGTCATCAGATACAAATGGACGATGGATTTGTGTATCAATTGATGTACTAAACACAAGTTTAAATTTGATGTGCCTTTATGCCTCTCATCAATTGCGTCGTAAATTTATAAATGATGGTTCCACAATAATTCAAGACAGAACGCCTGAAAACCTAATTATGGGCGGTGACTTTAATTGCATATTAGATGAATTTAAAGACCGAAACGCTATGTCTAATTTTAATAACACATCTCATAATATTTTGAAACACATCTGTGAATATAAAAGCTTGTTAGACACTTATCGGATTGAAAAACCAGAGGGCAGGCACTTTACTTGGTTTTCAACCAATGGAAAGAAAGCATCCAGATTGGACAGGACCTATGTTGAACGATCATTGAAAGGTTACATGTGCAAAACTAACATAAAACCAGTAACTTTCTCTGATCACAATATGTTTTCCATCACATTGGACAATGCTGACTGGATCAAACGAGGAGATAAATTTTGGAAACTTAATGTAGCATTGCTACGAGATAGTTGCTATCGCAAATGTGTAGAAAGTTGTTGGAGGCATTGGGATGAAAAAAAGAAGTTTGTATGAATGTATAACAGACTGGTGGGAGGATGTTAAATCTGACCTGAAACATATTGTAACGCAGTATTCCATCAGCAAAGCACGAGAAATGCGAAAGCGTAAAAAGGCGCTTCAGCGGTCGGTGTGTAAAATTAATAAGAAAATTAATGATGGAGAATATACTTATTATGAACTATTAGTTAAATTAAAAGGTAGACTAAATGAAATAGAGCAATATCAGTTTGATGCGGCCAAAATAAGGCCAAAATAAGGTCAAGCGCACACATGCACACCGAGGGTGAAATGCCTACACATTACTTTTGTAACATGGAAAAAGCAAGAGGCATAGAGAAATTAGTGCGCTCACTGAATACTAATGATGGTGTATCAGTGTCCTCAAATGCAGAGATGATGGAAACAGTATCCTAATTTTACAAATCATTGTATAAATCTGAGGGAAGTGATGAAACTGCAACTAGAGATATGTTAGCTAATATAACGCAAATACTTCCAGATGCATGTCGCGAAAGTTGTGACCAACCACTAACGATTGATGATTTGACAAAATCCCTCAAAGGTATGAAGTTAGAAAAGTCTCCTGGCTGCGACGGACTTCCAGTCGAATTTTATCAAACATTCTGGCACATATTTGGTCCAGTATTAGAAGAAATAGCAGCTAGCATTTTTAAGCAAGCATCTCCCTCCATGCATGGCCCAAGCATATTTTCGGCTGATGTACAAGAGGGGTGACAGAAATAAAATGCAGAATTATAGACCAATCTCTCTACTCTATGGAGACTATACGATTATTACTCGGGCACTACCATTAAAACTTGGCGCAGTTCTAGGCGAAGTAATTGATGATGATCAAACGTGCTCTGTACCACGAAGAACAATATTAAAGAACACAGTGCTTATACGAGACCTTATTCAATTAGTTGAACAGGATTGCATCCCAGCAGCAATAATAGCACTTGATAACGAGAAGGCGTTTGACAGATTTGAATGGGATTTCTTGTTTGAGACTTTAGACCATATTTGCTTTGATTCCAGATTTATTAAATGGGTCAATATTTTAGATACTGATAAAACAAGTTGCTATTAAGTAAATACTCATCTATCTAAACCTGTAGTGTAGGAACGAGGTGTCAGACAGGGTTGCTCATTGTCTCCGCTTCTATTCGTCATAGCTATGGAATCGTTGGGGGCCACATTGAGGCAACGTAAAGATTTTCAAGGAATATGTATGCGTGGCATAGAAAGGCCACTAAAGGTGTCTCAATATGCAGATGATACGACTGTGTTTGAATTAAAAATTCAGATTTTAGAATTTTAAATGGAGTATTATCAGATTTTCAAAAGGCATCAGGGCTTAAAGTCAATAGAGACAAATCTAAGGGATTATTTTTGGGCGCTTGGAAGGACAGAACTGACAATGTTATGGATATTAACTGGTCAGATGATGTCATAAAGAGTGTGGGTATTTACTTTAGTAGAGAACAGAATGTAATCATGAACTGGGAAGAAAGGCTATCCAAGCAAAAGTGTGCATTAGTAAATTGGAAACGACGTCGCCTAACTGTATTTGGCAGGACATTTGTCCTTAATAATTTAATTTTATCTGGACTGTGGTATACCGCTTCTGTAGAGTCAAAGATCAACACGTTACTTTTGTCCTTCTTATGGGAGGGCAAAGCCCATTTAGTATCGCGGTCAATCCTCACCAATGAAAAGCATGATGGAGGCCTGGATTTGGTTAATGTTTTAGCAAAGTGTGCTTCGCTAAAACTGAAATTCTTGAATAAGTTACTCACTTCAAACTCATCTTGGTCAAGTGTTGCAAGGACACTTTTACAAACGTACGTAGATCCATTTCCAGTAGAATGTTTATTTTTGTGCAATAAACTGCCACCTAACCATCAGAAGATTCGAAACGTATATAAAGAACAGCTCGAAGCGTTAAAGATATTTAGACGACCAATGACACAACCCATTTGTAGGGAAGATGCCTTAGAGCAACGTCTTTGGGGAAACGAGTTGATTCGTGATAATGATGCTGTATTATATTTGCCCTCTATGGCCAAAAATGGCATTCAATATTTACGTGATTTAGTTAATCCAAAATCTCGCAAATGGATTGCGATGCAGGATGTAGAAAGACCGACATTAATGAAGCATATTGATGTCCAATGCTTATTTCTTAGAATAAAGAATGCAATACCTGGTGAATGGTTCACATTGTCGAAAGCACGTTGCAACCGAGATATGTTGCAACCAACATCAGTATTTAAATCAGAGCATATAAAATACAACATGGTATCTAGAGGCTGATATGGAATGCTAATGCAAAGTCGGAGACTGACTCCTGTTGCAGGTAGGCATTGGAACACTTTAGGATGCACGCCAAAGAACTGGAAAAATGCGTGGAAAACAATACATCTACCTTGTCTACCAGCAAACGCACGGGACCTGGCATGGCGATTACTCCATCGAAGGCTATGGGACGGCCATCTGGCTTATATGTGCAAAATAACAAGTACAGACCGGTGTTTATTACGTAATACCGAGGAGGAAAGAATAGACAATCTGTTTACACAGTGTTGTATAGATACAGGCTTTTGGGTATGTATCAATATGCACCTTGCTCAATTTGGAATCAAATATGTGAAATTAATGGCTGAAACAATTATGTTCAAAGATTGCTCAACTATCGGACGAATCATTAATAGCAAGGAGAAAGAATTGTTAGTAACCCTGTTACCTGTAGGAGTGTGGGCCATTTGGAAGCATCGGTGTTCAGAGGCCAGCGATAAAACAGGAAACAACCAGCAAAGAACCATACAAGCTATATTTCGATCATTGTTGATGAAATGCATTCATTGTAAATTGTACAGGCTAGTGCAACATGGAAAAGAAAGTAGATTTAAAGATATATGGTGCAAAACTGGCCTAGTATCAATTGAACATGGATATCAAAAAATAGCAGAAGCAGAAATTGTATAAGGTAGCACACTCGCTGCTTGTTGTATATTGATATATGGTCTTTTATTTTATTTAATTGAGTTAATTTTAAAATTGTATTGTCTTAGGAGATGATAATTTTGACGAATAACCTAACCTTGGGAATCGGTATATTTAAATATCAACTGAGCATCGCGTCAATATTATGGAGGTGATCCGACTTTCGAGTTCATTAGGCTATCAGAGTATGACATCTTACATATATACAATTACCATCCTGTTGTAAATGTTTACTGTAGGTGTATTTGTTCCACGGTAATTTACAAAAACTTGCAATGAAGCAAATTTAATATGTGAACCCAGAGCGCCATCTATGTAGTCATAGTTTGTATACTTTTGCTTTGTGCAGTTTACGACATAAAGGCTACTACGCCTGCTCGGTATTTATGGATCGGCCAACTGGCGTCAATGAGTGACCTGTTGTTACTTATTGACGAGATACCTCGCCACTAGTTGGCGAGCTGCACTCGCCATTTGGGCCCATTACTATACGGCGTGCTACGTTAAACTACATATGATCTACTTAGCCTGTCGGTCATGAATCGGCTCAATGGTGTCAATGAGTAGCAGTAACTTACTGATAATTATTGATGAGTCGCTTTACCACTTATTGGGTAACTATGCTCGCCATTTGGGCCTACTAATACACGGTGTGCAAATAGTAATGGGTTTGTTGAATTATATTATGTTATCAGCTCTTTATTAAGGGTTTTTTCTATGAGTTATGCCATGGGTGTGGGATATGGTAATAGAGTATTTTAGCTTGCACTGTTTTGATATGTTAAGTTTGTATTGTTATTCATATACTATTAATAAAGCCTGCTATTTCACCCGATTTTTTATGGGGGTTTGCAAGCCTTTTTAAAGGAGTTCCACCGTGAGGTGTCTGCGACTGCGTCAGCGTCGGATTTAAAAAAAAAAGTAAAAAAAAAAGTAGTAGTAGTAGTAGTAGTAGTAGTAGTAGTAGTAGTAGTGGTAGTAGTAGTAGTAGTAGTAGTAGTGGTAGTAGTAGTAGGAGAAGGAGGAGGAGGAGGAGGAGGAGGATGAGGAGTAGCCATTCCCTACCTAATCCACACGATGAGACGCCACGGCATCTAATTAGACAGGACCCCAAATATGCTTGCTCCGGTTCTGTGGCAGTGAAACTTCCTTGTTATCGATGGTACGACAGCCTTCATCGCCGTATCAATTCGTGTAAACCTTGACATTTAGATGAAGCTGTATAGGGTCTATTAGCGTTCCGGGTAATACATCATCTGTCTCGATTTAGCTGCATCTTTTATCAGCGGCCATGCGTAGGCAAATTATCAAGCAGCATCAAGCCCAATTATACAGGATACGCCTAAGGCATTCCGGAAACACATTACCTCACCAAACTCATTGACAACAATGTAGTACGATAGATAAACCGAGTGATATGGGGGTTTCTTTTAAATCACTCTCTAATTTGCAACCCAATATCCTTTAGAAGTCGGTTGCTAAAGTGTGATCTAGTCGTCGTCGGTGTACGCATGCGTGTGCGTGTGCGTGTGCGCGAGCTGTAATAGACATTTCCAAGTGTATCCATTGTCATAACCATCCAAGTGACGTGTATGCTGACGTCATAACCATTACGTCATAAATGGTTATATTTGCCCCGTTTTAATTCTTAATAGTCCGACAGGTTGTACGAATTGTATGTCTCTAATTTTAATAAACATGTTGTTGAATAGTTAACTAATTTGTTTGGACGCTGTTGCTGCCATAGCAACGGCGCCGAGTTAGATTAGTTCCAAAATATTTAACAGCTTCCCTGTATAGTTTTCTGGAAATTAATAGTCGAAGAATTCAGGGATCGATTGATCTAGCGAGGTGTGTGCGTGACTTGGCTAAAAATGTAAAGGTCCATTGTGCGGTGATCCAAATTGACGACAACATTTCAAAACACGATTTCAGAGTATTTAAAAAAGTGTATACATTGCCATTGATACGTTTTGCTTACTTACTTGTTCAATTTATAAAACGTAAAGTAAAGCTCAGAAATAACTCACCCTAAGACAGCAATGTAGATACTATTGTTGGCGCCGTTAGTAAATGCCATTAATCAATCCAGGGCTTTATAAATAAAATCAGTCAAAGTCGCTTTCATATACCGTTCCAGTTTTACTTATGTCCCGCCCATCTCTAGCTAAGCTCCACCCACACCACGCTTGTGTTGGGATCAATAATAAACATGCTGTTGAATATTTTGAAACTAATTGGACTGGGCGCTACACAACCCAGTCAAATTAGTTTCAAAATATTCAACAGCTTACCCGCATAGTTTTCTGGAAATGAAGATTCACCGAGTGCATGGGTCGATCGATCCCAAAACGGGAATTGCGTGGGTGGAGCTTAGCTAGAGATGGTCGGTGCATAGCTAAAACCGGATTCGCCCAGTATCTGAAGTTGTTGCTGTTCTTTCTTAGATACGCGTTATTTTTGTATTTTCAGCTTTTTCATGACTAACATGAACCTATGCTTGATTGACAAGCGAGAAAGATCAATCACCATGACAACCGAAACACATTTATAGAGCACATGTTTATTATATTTACATATTATGTATCTTCATACATAATGAATGATGATGATATGGCAATATTAATATATGCTTTCCTTTCATCCCTGGATACCCGGATCTCTAATATTTACAATGGGCCAGAATTGAGAGAGATTTTGCTGGAGACTAGATCATTAATAGCTCAGAACGCGGGATTGAACAAATAAGGAATTGAAACATAATACATTGGAAATATTAATTAGTCTCGTATTTAACATGTACATTCAGTAGCGGTATCCGATCTGTCATTCGACCTTTCAAGTGTATACGGCAATCGCATGAAGTCATAATCTATTATTTGACGTGTGTGATGACGTCACAATCAATTACCTCATGAATAGCGGAGAGAAGTTTGTCACGAACGCTTAATTGACGACGGACTACGCATTGTTGTACGAATTGTAAATCTGTACTATTTTATAAACATTTTGTTGAATATTTTGAAGCTAATTTGACTGGGTGCTACACAACCCAGTCAAATTAGTTTCAAAATATTCAACAGCTTACCCGCATAGTTTTCTGGAAATGAAGATTCAACGAGTGCATGGGTCGATCGATCCCAAAACGGGAATTGCGTGGGTGGAGCTTAGCTAGAGATGGTCGGTGCATAGCTAAAACTGGATTCGCCCAGTATCTGAAGTCATAACAAAGCACGTTGTCAGTTAGCTGACGTCACCGTGAAAATGACGTTAACTCAGTCACGAATACCGAAGTGTAGCCTATTAACTGTATGCCTATGAATTTACACATTAATACACAATCTATTGACTATTTTGAAACTATGAAACTAATTTGACTGGGATCAGGTAGCGGCTCTCGGTTAAATTCCTTTCAAAACATTCAACAACTTACATGTATAGTTAGTTACGTTGAAATTGTAATGCTGGGCGTTCAGGATTCAACATCTTAAATCGGAGGCAAACGGCTTCGGATTTTCTAATTGGTGGACTATGAGTTCATGTCAGTTTTCGTTTACTGAAGCGATATATCAACAGTTAGCAATTAATGCCACAATATATTTCCTTTACGCCATTCTACTGAACTAAATATTAGCTAATTATTAATATACCTGGATTGGTATTAAACGATAGAGCAAGGTAGGCGTTGGTGAGAGGGAGAGAGCGTGCTAGAGAGCGAGGGAGAGAGAGAGAGAGAGAGAGAGAGAGAGAGAGAGAGCGAGAGAGAGAGAGAGAGTGAGAGAGAGAGAGGGAGAGAGAGAGAGAGAGAGTGAGAGAGAAAACATTCGCAAGATCTCGCACACACTGTCTCTCTCTCTCTCTCTCTCTCTCTCTCTCTCTCTCTCTCTCTCTCTCTCTTTCTCTCTCTCTCTCTCTCTCTCTCTCTCTCTCTATCGCTCTCTCTTTTCCCTCCTCTCCTACCTTCTTCACCCCTCTCCACCCTCTGGGTATCTCCATCTATTTCGCTCGATATCCCTTTCCATCTCTCTCCTTCAGTCCATCGCTGACACCATATTTATCCACATCACTCCATCTCTTCCACATTCTTCCTTTGCCCTTTCGTTTGCTCTCTCCCGCTCTCTCTCTCTCTCTCTCGCTCGCTCTCTCTCTCTCTCTCTCTCTCTCTCTCTCACGTTCTTTTTATGTATTCGTCTCTCTCCATCCCTCTCTCTCTCTCAGACAGCATCCACTACCCTCACAAAACATTTCAAGCTTATTTGTAAGATAATATTTTTGTATCAATTAATTCCTGGATGCAACTACTGGGTATTAGGGAGGCTGTTAAGCATTAATACTGCTTCCCATATGAATCAATGTAACCAAATTATACCAAGGTTATTTGTGAAATGTCAAGGCACGAACTTTTCTCTCTTCACTAAGCGCGTAAATAGCTCTGGGGAACTCTTGGATAGCTTCAGATATCTTTAGTCGATGAACGTGTACTGTCCGATAGATCACATTTTCCAATATGCGTACAAACCAAGTTGAATTGCCAAGAAACATTGTTTGTAGCTCCCGGTAGAATCGTAACTGGAAAAGTAGCAGTGAATGGAATGATGCTGGAGCGCGTACGCACAGTGTTCTTATTATTTTCAGTAGGACCTATAGTTCCCCCAATAGGTCGACCCTCGTCCGGTATTAAAGTACAGCATAATGGACCTGTCTATGTTTATCCAATGATCATACGACATCATATGACGTCATGATTAACTAAGTGACTTAAATGATGACGTCATAATCATTACGTCATACATGATTATATTTGGCCCGTTTTTAGCTCATAATAGTCTGATACGTTGTATAAATTGTATGAATCTACTATTTAATAAACATGCTGCTGAATATTTTCAAACTAATTTGACTGGACGCTGTTTCTGCCATAGGCTGCAACAGCACCCACTCAAATTAGATCCAACATTGTCAATAGCTTACCTGTATAGTTATTTTGGAAATTGATAGTCAGGGGAGTTTAGAGATCGATCCCAAAACGAGCGACGTGTGGGAGGAGCGTGACTAGGGATGGGCGGGGCATAGCTAAAACTGGCACGGCACATTGGCATTTTAAACAACATACGTTTGTAATATTTATGTTGGGCGTAATCTGTCCGCATCACCTTACATTAGCCCAATGTGTAAGATATCGCAGAGTTGTTAATGAAGGAATCCAGTTTTACCTAAGCCCATCTCTAGCCAAGCTCCACCCATACTTCGTCCGTTTTGGGATCGATCGATCTCTGAGCACCATGACTATCAATTTCCACAAAATTATACAAGTAACCTTTTGGATATTTTGAAACTAATTTGAGTGGAGTGGGGTAGAGTTGCTGCCTTAGCGCCTAGTTAACTTATTTTTCAAAATATGTAATGCCATATTTATTAAATAGTAATGACATACATACGTACAATAACGCTCAGTCCGTCATCAATTAAGCGTTCGTGGCGAACTTATGGTATTCTTGACGTCTTGATTATGACGTCATCCTAAACGTCACGTAGTTGATTATGACGTCATATGATTGAGGCATAAAATGGAAACCTCCTTTACCATGAGGCAATCTGACGTCTTTTAAATGTGTAATATCACAACTAAGACTGTGTCGTCATTAGAGGGTTAGGCCCTGTTCAGAGGTTTGGCGTTATTCTCGATTAACTCTTCAGTGAGAACACGGCTTTAATCAGGACTACCACCATATCTCAGTATGGCGTTATTCCTGGTTAAGTGGCTTGTGAGAACACGGCCTAAGCCTGTGTTCTCACTAGAGACCTAACCGGCGTACCCCAGTTGTGAGGTAAGGCATTATTCCTGATTAACTATCTAGTGAGACTAAGGCAGACTGAGGTATGGAAGTATTCCCAATTAACACGGCCTAAGGCCGTGTTCTCACTAGAGACTTAACTGGGGTAACGCACTACTAAGGCCGTGTTCTCACAGTAGATTTACTCGGGAATAACGCCATACCTCAGTATTGCGTTACGGCGGTTAAGTCTCTATTGAGAACACGGCCTAAGTGAGTTAGGCCGTGTTCTCATACAGCCACTATTTCAGTAAATATCAGATATATCCGATAGTGTTCTCAATGAACTAACTGGCGCTTGTACCGAATAAATACATGCATTTCGAAATGTAATCACACAAAATCGCCGGTTTATTTTTCAATATATCGGTATTGCTTCCCTACGTGAATGCAGCCTATTCCATCACAATCTGCCAGGTAGCGTTAACATCCGATTTATTTCTCACTATCTACCAGGTAGCGCTACGGGCACCGTGTTATCTGGCTGTCCACAAGGTAGCACCACCGTTCAGTCGGGGACTAGCTTCCACCAGTGTGAATGCACACCATTATATCGGCTATATATTATCCTACATAGTGCAACAAATAGTTAAACAGGATTAGTCGATGAGAAAGAGGCCTTAGGCCACGTTCTCACTAGAGATTACTCTGGAATAACGCCACAGTGTACTGTATGCAATTCCAGCCCCTGTGGGCTCTCCCCTGAAGTCAGGGTAACTATTCCTTTTTTCCTCTGGCATCCCTTATGCGAGGCACCGACCTTCGCGCTCGTTGTCGGCAGTCAAGTATATTGTAGTTAGATTTCAAATTTAAATAGCGACTAAAGATCTTTCTATTATAGTGTTCTAGCATCAACGGTTTGTTACTCCTTGCATTTTAAAAACAGTTCATATTAACAGCTCGCGCACTTACATGTGCATTGCAGTCATTGAAAAGCTAGTTAGGAGGGGAAGAAGATGCAAGCTGATCCATAGCATTACTTCTAATACCGCGCAGTGCTTAGCAGCGAACACGGGTGATCCGAGCAATTTGTATGGACTTTTTGCAGATAGTTGAAGACCGTGCTCTGACTTCATATTTTCATGATCTAAAATTAGCTGTGCTACAAGTGAAGGAGTCGCCATAACGTTCTTGATGATGTATGGGCGATTTTCGTCTTGCAGTATGATTTGGTTTTTATTTATGTTGGATTTTCTGCAGGTTACAAGAAAATGAATCCTATCCTCAGGAGCATCGCGACAAAGCAGGCATGTAGCCAGTATGTTTTACTGATCTAAGCGAGCTCGATTTGATTGAAGTGCATATGATCCAGTTAATATTTGGCTTTTTTGGCAGCACGCCTACACTCTCTAACGTTATTATCCACTGAGCTCCAACAATGGTAAACTGATCCCACCACACATGAGTTAATACACAACTACTTCATAGGCCGTGTTCTTACTGGAGAGTTAATCGGGAATAACGCCATACCTCAGTATTGCGCTACGCCGGTTAGGTCTCCAGTGAGAAGATGGCCTTAGGTCGGGTTCTCACTAGAGACTTAACCGGCGCAACGCCATACTGAGGTATGGCGTTATTCCCGATTAACTCTCCGGCGGGAACACGGCCCTAGTGTCGGGAGATTATATTAACACCCATTCCAGTCTGTACGCGTGTGTGTTCAGTCCTGTAACCCAGGACTTAGTGACAGTATCTTGACCAAACGTGGCGCTACATTCGCTTGGCCTTTCGAAGAAATGTATTGATTTTGCGGTGGATATGACAAGGCTTTGCCCTCTTGCTCTGCAAATGGACATTTCTTAAGACCACTGAATAAGCCGGTTTTTTGGCTGATATTAGTGTTAACAGTTAAGGACGCGGAAAATGCAAAGCAATGTCGGAGCAGTTACTCACATTATAACTAATGGATGCCATTAAAATCGTATTGATTTATCGGGGTAAACTGGTCAAGGTTCAAGTTCAACAAAAGAGCTGGATGACAAGATTAGGAATTCTCTGGAATGTTTATATCTCAAAAGTAGTATACTCAGGGTTGTTGTTGGTTTACTAAGGCCGTGTTCTTATACAGCCACTATTTCGGTAAATACCAGATATGTCGGCTAACGTTCTCAATGAACTGGCTCTTGTACGGGAATAAATACGTCACAGTTTTCGAAATTTAATCCCACACAATCGGCGGTGTATAGTTATTGCTTCCCTATGTGAATGCAACCTATTCCCTCAAAATGTTGCAAACTAGCGTTACCATAAGCTTTTTCTCATACTGTCTGGCACGTAGCACTAAGGTCCGCATTTTACCTGGCTTTCCGACAGGTAGCACCACCATCCAGTCCTGGACTATCTTCTAGCAGTGTGAATGCAAACCGATATATCGTCTAATTATTAACCTACACACTACGGGAAATAGTTAATCAGGATTTGGAAATGAGAAAGAGGCTTACTATATCCTTAGCCCTTCGGCAATGCTCGACTCATTAAAATCAGAAAAAAATCTGCTTATTTCCATTATGACCAGAGTTGTTCTCCACTTTGCCAATGTCGACGCCCTTAATACGCATCACAATCAGCCCGCTGAACACATTAGAACCATTATCATCCATAAATTAGAATTTTAAAATATTTATAAAAGGTTTTAATAATATATGGGAAGGGTAGGGATTAAGTGTCAATAAAGATCAATGTGTTTTAGAATATAGGCAGAGAGATTGCGATATGTCTACTCAGGAATGGACGGGACTTTTGGAGCAGGGCAACAAAACTAGATTTTACAGATATCTTTCAAACGATTTAGGTTATAAGACATATTTGGATAAAGTAAGGATTGCAAAACATCGATAAGCTCTTAGCAAATTACGTAGCGGGTCGCATTGACTATTCAAGGTGCCACAGACCTATTGCAACAGCACTAGAAGAACTAAAATGCCAGACATGTAATGATATAGAGGACGAATATCACGTCTTAATTCTATGTCCAATGTACAGGGAATTGCGAAAGACATATATAAAACCATAATATTGGAAAAGGCAAAATGTTTATAAATGTACCGAACTGTTAAAAAGTAATACCAGCTCAACAGTCCAAAGGTTAGCAGCTTTCGTATATAACGCTTTTCTTCTACACGACCAAAATGGGTAAACTAAATGCATTTTCTCCATCTCCTTTCTTTCTTAATTTTCTAGTACCTCCTTTCTCCTCCCTCACAGCCTGTCATAAGTATAATGGTATTGTTTGGTGTTTTGTTGGTTGGGCATTGGAGGAGGCTAATAGATAGTGTCTGCTAACACTTTAATGGCTACATTCAATCATGAAAATCAAATTAGTTGCTTATTGATTGTGCGTTTGCAGGCCAGGAGAAGACTAATATTGAGGGCTCATCACTGGAAGGGTTGGCACGGTTATCGAGCTAGGCATTCCAGTGGTACAATTTCAGGGGTAGTCTTCTCTTGGCCTGCAAATGGGCATTTCTCAAGACAACTACTAAGTCCGGTGCTTGCCGTCTTCGGTACGAAAGGCGTAATAGATCCATGTCCGCACCATGTTGTGGGTAAATGAATACTGTTAAACAAATGTTAATTTTAATTATATAGTAATTTAATATTGTATTATGCTAGAGTTCCGCCAAAAGATGCTTATGTACTGTACACTAAAGGGCCATCGGCCTATTGTGGAAATAAATCTAATCTAATCATAAAAACACGTACTAATGACATCTGTCGCTATTATTCGTAATGTGACAATCTAATTACCCGTCAACGCCCTTTTATATTTACCACAGGAGTTCTATAAAGACGGCATTGTTATTTATCTTATACATTGAACTAATGTTATCTTTCATGTTAACCATTTGAACCTTGAATTCCCAAAATTCCAATGTCAACTTAAATATGTAGGTACACAGTTTAATATTTAAAACTGTATTGGATTTATCGAGCCAGTCAGTTCCGTGGTAAATTTTCAAAAATAGTCTTCTTGCCCTGCAAAGAGGCAGTCCTCAAGACAACTGCAAAGGCAGTATTTGTCGGTTTTACCATTATAAACGACAAGTCGCCACAAGAGGGGTTAATTCGACTGCGAGAAGAAACTTCTGATAGGTGGAACGAAATGTGGCGACGTTTCGTATTCCACGTAATATATATATCCCTGTCCCTTGGGCGCTAAATGAGGTAGACTATGGGTACTCGAGGGAAATATGTATGTATTATATAAAGTCTGACGTCAAACATCACCGATATACGATGCACTTTTATCACTCAAGTGATGGAGATTAACGCAGTAAAACTTAACCTCGCCCAACAGCTTATGCAGTGGTCTTGGGAAATGTCCATTTGAAGACCAAGAGAAATTTTTTTTTTTCGAAGATGAATCACTGAATGACTGACACGATAACTGAGTCTGTTATTCGAGTGGATTTTTTTTCAAAAATACTTTCCATTTATCTTCAAATGGAGATTTTCCTTGAAAATATCTTAATATGTCCTATCCGACATTTTTGGGGTGTGGGGGTGGGTGGGTGTGTGGTTTAAGTCGACAATAATGTGCAATTGCACGATTTGCTTTTCTGACAGTTAACTAGTGCGTAATATATACTCAATTGATGAATCCAGTCTTGTGATCAATAATATGACGTCATAATCAACAACGTCACATGTAGCCTGACGTCATAATCAACTCATTTGCATGTAACCCATATGCAATCGTAGACGATACAATAAGCAACATGTTGAGTGGTCGATCACCAATGTACAACGATCTCTCCAGCGAGAACGCGGCCCTAGTTAGTCTTACACGGAGTAGATTACATTCTATCTGCGTCCAATAATAAGTAATACTGTTCGTCCTTCGCCAGGTGTGTTTACTAACT